>LS990922.1:42808044-43408044 GCA_900464855.2 Musa schizocarpa | reverse complement strand
GTTGATGATAATAAATATTCTTGATGGGAGAACATCTATATAACTGAGGATTTTGGTTACTAGGCTCAACATCTATTTCAAGTCTAAAGAATTTCTTATATTATCTAAAGTAAGATTTGTGGATCGAGAAGTGCCAAAATACCAAGAAGAAATTATTACTGAAATTATTAATAACAACGGCCGAAGGTACATAGTTTTATTTCCACGTTAGTTTATTTTGTGTTTCTATTATAATATCTTATAAACATATTTTGGTATCAAAATATCTAACATCGTGTACTTCCTAGACAACTCCATTCACCATGTTGTCAAAGTATGAAGTGATTTATATGTAGTAGCTCTATTGATTTCTTTCTCATTTGATGACCTGAGTCTTGCTTCAAGCATTAAGAGCCAAATGTTTCCTACATAGAAAAAGAGAACCATTATGTATCACTACTATTCTTGTGTTCTTTTGATTGATTTGAGGTCATTTGACTCGATAATGGTGATGATTTTAAGCCTGCCTACCAGATCACTCAAACATAAACAATGACCAACGCAAAGCTAAGATGAGTTAATTTACTTACCGGATATCATTATTATTTTTTATCAATTAAGACTCGGACGTATAAAATTCTACATCATGTCAACTATTGTTATTATAAGGAACTAACAAGAACATATCACATCTAAAAAGAGTATCTTCTGTTATTTAATCGACGATCATACGAATAATATTATATTATCACATATGTTTTTATTTAAAATAAATTATATAAACAGTTAGTTGTTTTAGATTATTGTGGATGCATATTATTTTGATCGTGAAAGATATTTTATTAAATAAATTCACATATAATCTTTTATAGAAAACAGAATATAAGATACGAACATGTTCAATCGTAAGATGAGATACGAGATACGATTTCTTCGTTCAAATTATGAATACTTAAATTTTTTTTT
Source organism: Musa schizocarpa (assembly GCA_900464855.2). NCBI lineage: Eukaryota > Viridiplantae > Streptophyta > Magnoliopsida > Zingiberales > Musaceae > Musa > Musa schizocarpa. The sequence goes on along the minus strand of LS990922.1, from coordinate 43,407,099 downwards.
TTTTAATACGATAGTACACGAAACACATGTCTGATCTAATCAATCTTTCTAGATCAAATTAATGATCAAAATTTAACATTATCATTATGTACAGCAAGAAGTCTTCCTGCATTTTCTCAAAAATAACAATAAGCTAAATGATCCTCTCGTGATCTACGTTATTAGCTTCATATTATCTTATTTCTAAGTGTTGAGATGTGCATATTAATATGGTGTCATATGATGCACGATGTAGGTTGGATTCATATTGAAAGTACTCATATTCGACCCATAGGCAAGTGTGCCAAACCACTGCTTTGCTTCTCTCTCTGAGTCATGTGAAACAAAGGAACTGTAGCTATTATGCATAGACGTGGACTAACCCAAATCACCAGCGTCAGTAGTCTTCTCACATCACAGCGGTCAACTGGTCCAAAGCTGGACCATAGGTGTCTCTATTGAGGTTATCTCCATTGCAAGCCACACTGCAACCCACCAATGGCAGGATGGGTTAACCTAAGGTCCTTCTTCTTCCCCGAATCCCTTCCGTTGAAGACACTTGTGGCTCCCTGACAAACTGGTCGCTTGGTGCTGAGCTGCGACAACTTTAGTTGACTTGAATACTGATCCACCGTTAGTCAACGTATTGGTGGATACAGATCCCAGGTCGGCAGTATGGTGCTACATGTTTCCCGGAGGAAATGACATGTTTGTGGTCATCTCCTACCTGTAGAGAAGGAATTAAGTGCGTCAGAAGGTTCAGCTGGTAGCATTGAATTGGGTATTCTAGAAAGAGAAATGATATGACCATAGCAAAACTCGGTGTCTTATGAATCGGATAAAAGAAGATATGCTCAGAGAGTTGTGAGATGCACGCTGTGAAGCATCAGATTTGGACCCTCGTCGACCGGACACTCTGATGTTTAACCCCCAGCAGTGGCCACATTTACTTCGTGTCACGCTTGCCACCAGTGTCATCGAAGTCAACACCAACATCTTTCTTCTCTCACGGCGTCAAAGCACACCTATGGTGTTCAGACTCCTTTCCCTGTGGCCTATCCATTCCCCCGTTGTTATATAGGCTATTCGCTGCTTCTCCCTTCTCACGCCGCCACGCCGCAGTGTGTGCGTGAGACAGAGAGAGAGAGAGAGAGAGAGAGAGAGAGACTTTGAGATATAGAGAGAGAGGGGGTATGGTTTTTGCTGGTGGTAGCTGCAGAGGCGCGGGCGACGGCGATGGCCTCAAGCTGGATCCATGTAGGTTCGCCGTCCGAGTGGTGCGCGGCCGGTGGTTTATGCTCTTCTCTTCGTTCCTTATCATGGCCGCCGCCGGTGCCACCTACATCTTCAGCATCTACTCCAAGGACATCAAGTCGTCGCTGGGCTACGACCAGTCGACGCTGAACACGCTGTCCTTCTTCAAGGACCTCGGCGCCAACGTCGGCGTCCTCTCCGGCCTCATCAACGAGGTCACCCCGCCCTGGGTCGTCCTCGCCATGGGCGCCGGCATGAATCTCTTCGGCTACCTCATGATCTACCTCGCCATCACCGGCCGCACCGCTCCTCCCCACGTCTGGCTGATGTGCCTCTACATCTGCGTCGGTGCCAACTCCCAGACCTTCGCCAACACCGGTGCCCTCGTCACCTGCGTCAAGAACTTCCCGGAGAGCCGTGGGATCGTGCTCGGCCTCCTCAAGGGCTTCGTCGGCCTCAGCGGCGCCATCATGACTCAGCTCTACTATGCCATCTACGGCGACGACTCCAAGTCCCTTGTTCTGCTCATCGCCTGGCTCCCGGCCGCCATCTCCATCGTCTTCGTCCACACCATTCGGATCATGAAGGTGGAAACGCAGGGCAAGACGCCCAAGCCCTTCTTTTGCTTCCTCTACATCTCCATCGCTCTCGCTACTTATCTCTTGATCGCGATCGTCATCGAGAATAAAGTCACCTTCTCCCACTCTGAGTTCGGCATCAGCGCTGCCGTAGTTATGCTCCTCCTCTTACTCCCCCTCGCGGTCGTCGTTAAAGAGGAGTTCAGAGTCTTCAAGCAAACGAAGCAAGATCTGCAAAACCCACAGCCAATCGCCATCACCGTCGAGAAGCCGTCGCCACCAGAGCCGCTGCCGCTCCCAGAGTCCAAACAGAGTCCTCCGACAACCGCCACGGCCGGCACCAAACATAAGAACCATGTAGTTTCCTGCGTGGGAGACATGTTCAGGCCGCCCGACAGGGGCGAGGACTACTCCATCCTCCAGGCACTGGTGAGCATCGACATGATAATCCTCTTCTTCGCCACCATCTGCGGCGTCGGCGGCACGCTGACGGCGATCGACAACATGGGCCAGATCGGCGAGTCGCTGGGCTACCCCAAGCGGAGCATCGCCACATTCGTCTCGCTCATCAGCATCTGGAACTACGCAGGGAGAGTGGCGTCCGGGTTCGCCTCTGAGATCTTCCTCACCAAGTACAAGTTCCCACGCCCGCTCATGCTCACGGCAGTCCTCCTCTTGTCCTGCGTCGGCCATCTCCTCATCGCCTTCGGCGTCTCGAATTCCTTATACTTCGCTTCGGTTGTCATCGGGTTCTGCTTCGGCGCGCAGTGGCCGCTGCTCTTCGCCATCATATCGGAGATCTTCGGGTTAAAATACTACTCCACGCTCTACAACTTCGGCGGCGTCGCCAGCCCGATCGGGTCCTACATACTGAACGTGAAGGTGGCCGGATACTTTTACGACAGGGAGGCGCTGAAGCAGAACAATGGCATGAGGGGACCCAACGGCACCGACCTGACCTGCATCGGCGTCGAGTGTTACAAACTCTCGTTCATCATAATCACGGCGGTGACGGTGCTCGGAGCGCTGGTGTCGCTGGTACTGGTCTGGAGGACCAAGGACTTCTACAAGGGCGACATCTATGCCAAGTTTAGGGAGCAGATGGCAGTAGCAGAGATCGACATGGCCGCGGGAAACTTCAGTCTAGATCGGATAGATGGAGAAGAAGAGGCGACACAGAAGAAGAAGAAGAAGAACGCTACATCTCAGGATGAAGAGGAGGAGGTCGTGGTCAATGGTAATGGTAAAAGAGTTTGAGAAAGCTTCCATGTAAACTCTGCTCTAATCTTCTGCTTACTAATCAACAAAGATGGCAAAGAAAGAGTACTGCATTTTGCACACAGCAGTCCACAACCATTACTCCTCCTTCCTCTTCCGGTTCTACTGGTTTTCCTCTGGGTTAAATTCATCAGCAAAACATGCTTCAAACTTGGGAGTTACAGTGCATCAGAAAAATAGTATCGATTCAATCATCAGTCAACCACCTCCTAACTCTTCCTGTAGTGAGACAAATAAAAGCATCGATGTGATCGAACTTGTCAGCACTCGAGTCTTGGATATGTACAGTGAGCGGAGCAAGTCACATGCTGTCTTCAATGCTTACGGAGTGCTCTCATATCAAATATTTTTGGCCTTCTTCCCGTCCTCGAGGTCAACCACATGAAGGGCAGCCTCACCTTACACCAGCTGCCCTCTGTGTCTTTTCTGATGATTGGGTTTGTCTGCATGCAGAATTTTCTGCACCGCCATTCATGCCTTGTTATCCATCTCAATCCAGAAGTTGACTGGGTTGGCAGAAGGGTGTTTAATTACTGTCTCTTCTTCTTTGTTATTACAAGTAATTCAAAGTAGGACCAATCAGTCACCAGTGGGAGAGGCACAGGAGAATCTAGCCATGACCCTTCTGTGTGCAGGCAACCAACCGGCCTGTCTGATGAACCATTTGATTGATTGGATCGATGGATTGGACTTTTTTGGTCAGGAAGTACATAATGAAATTAATAAAGAAAGCGAGTGATTTGTCCAGAAAATTTTTATATCATTTTATTTTCCTATAATTTTCTTGCTTGACACCATTCATTTCTAGGAAAGTTGTGTGGAAGTGTTATTTTATTATAGGTCTCTGTCTTGTCCTATACTCTGATGACCATTTGTGGCAAAAGTTTGTATTAAGATATTCTTATCCATTTGTGGCAAAAGTTTGAGATATAATGTATACATATTATAGATTTATTGAGTTATATTGATATAATGCATGGATATTCTGCATATTCTAAGTATCTGTTTTGTCCTATGGTCATTTGTGACAAAGGTTTGAGACACAGTGTGATTACACTCAGTTCAAAGAATCAGACATATCTAATTAAATTTTAAAAAATATATAAAATCACTTATGAATAGAAAAACCTAGGATTTATTATTGAAATGTTATTTTTATTTATGATAGAGGTGAGATAATAAATATGTATTTTGAAGTTACATTGACGGATGGATGGATGTAGTTATACATGTCCACAAAATCAACTAAAAAATTATAGTGGTTCCGAGGTGACTCAAGTTTTGAAGGCGTTGACTATATTAAGATCGATATTAGAAAACGTTTTCTGACCTGATCCCTTTGGTGTTCACGTTAGTCCAAAGTCCTTTATGGAGTATAAGTTTTTCTTAAAAAATAATCTCGTGGTTTGATGCCGGAAGTTAGCTTTCATACATGGTTTATGGAGGGGACAACCTACAATCGCCCAAGCATCCTCCTTTGACATTTTGTTCACATGGGCAATAGGGGGGAGATAGGCTCAGACGGCCTCCCTTAGACTATTGTCCATGGGCGCAGACAAGTAGAGGGTGACTGGGACTGTTTCTTTCCATGCTAATCTACATGTGGCAACAAGTGTCAAATAGTGATTGGTCACCAAGGCGTGCTTCCGAGCTTGTGTTAGAGGGGTCCAAAGAGCGATATTCAATTCACCTAGAGAAGCTTATTCTCAACCTGTTCCTCTATAGTATAAAGGAGACACTCGTAGGTGCGGGTATGTTTTCTTGACTCAAGTGTCTTAAGCACATTTTATCATACGCTTCTACGTAATAGGTTTACTTTGGTGAGAGTTGAATTTCTTGAATTACATGTCTTGGGAGGTTTGGCCCTACACCTCTATCATCATATATTTATCTTTGCGTGAGTTAAGTTTCCTGACTCACACGCCTTAAGCACATTTGGCTTTGTGCCTCCACTATAATGATTTTATCCTAGCATGAGTTGAGTTTCCCGAATCACATGCCTTAGGCACATTCAGCCCTATGCCTTCACCGTAATAGATTTATCTTAGTATGGGTCGGGTTTCCAAACTCATATGCCTTGGGCACATTTGGCTCTGCACCTTCTCTATAATGGATTTATCTTGGAGTGGGTCGGGTTTCTTGACTCACATGCTTCGGGTACATTTGGCCCTACGTCTCCGTCGTAGAGTGTTTATTCTAACATGGGTCAAGTTTCCTAGTTAATACACCTCAGGCACATTCGGTCACGTGTCTTCGTCGTAGCAAATGTATCTTGGCATAGGTTGGCCTTATTTGGCTAGGGCACATTCTCGACTCATACGCTTCAAGCACATTCCCGACCCATATGCCTCGGGCATATTTGGCTCTATGCCTTTGTCATAGCGAATTTATCTTTCTTCTGCCCTTGCGGGCTTTAAGGCCTCCCTCCACTGTGGTAGATTTTAACTCCTCCACCATGGTGAATTTTGTATCCTTCCACTATGGTAGATTTTAAAGTCCTTCATCTATTATGACGGATTTTGGGTCCTCCTACTGTGGTAGATTTCGAAGTTCTTCCTCTATTATGACGGATTTTGGGTCTGATTTCAAAGTCCTTTCTCCACTATGATGGATTTTGGGTCCTTCTACTGTGATGGATTTTGAAGTCCTTCCTCCACCGTGGCAGATTTCGAATCCCTTAGCTATTAGTGTCTCTTAGGGATTACCAATGAAAGGACACTTGTCTCAATGATAGAAGGAGAGAGAGAGAGAGAGATCAACTTCTTAATTAGAGGAGAGAGATCAATAGCTTTCTTATAAATCTCCCTTTTCCTATGCCGTATAACTCTTTCTTTCATCGGAGCCTCCACAATCTAGAGTCTTCAAGGCCTTAGGAGCTCTTAGCATTGCCCCTAGTGCCTCCTTAGGAGCGTCTCCCACCTTGCCACCTCTCTTAGATTGCTTGCAAACTAAGTATTGTATCTTGGGCGAGTTTGACCATCAAGTTCCTTGACCCGATTAGCACCCTTTCGATCTTACTCTCTAATCTTTCTGCTTATCTTGTGATGCCTTCGAGATGAGCCTTCATCTTTCTTTCCACCCAATAATAGTGTCTTGCATTCAATGGTGGAGAATATCACCTTCCTAAATGGTGACCAACTTGTGGCACTATCTGATAGGTGTTCATCGGGGAATGCCTACATGCTAACATTACTCTGACCTACACCATCTTTGTCGCTTATTTTCAATTGTGCAAGAAGAGAAGTGGCTACTACTTTCACTCGAGGGGGCTTCAAGGTTAGTGATGCACCTTCTAATAATAAGGGTTAAAAAGAGTGATTCTTCCTCTTGAGTTCAAGTCAAGACTAGGGATTTAACCTCACCTGGTTAACACATTATATTGATAATACCCCTCTCTTCCTATCGGACGAGGAGAGAGATCAAGTGCTTCGATTCAGGGATATACTTTTTTCCTCCAATGTAGTTCGAATGATGGATGAGGATTAGCTGATTAACATGAGTCTTAGTTCGTCTCCTTGGCATATGACCTAAACCTTCCCTCGCTTTACTTGACCTTGCTTTTTAATTTTTAACTTTATGATTTGGATCTTCTATAGGTATGAATCTACACGCCCTAAAAAGGAAGGAGACCAACTCTTCGTCGAGCGCAACAGGGCCCCGTTCGATCATGAGGGTCACCCACGAGCCTTTGATAGAGGCATTGGATCTACCTCAATTTATGCATTATGGTAGTAGTGACCAACTAAAAAAGAAACACAAGGTTATAGCAAATAAGACCTTGTAGTCTCAAGAGAGCGACATGCCCAAAGAGTCAACTCAGGAAACAGAGCCTCCCCTGACTATAGCACCAGTGCCTCTAGGAGGCCAAAGTTCCATGTTGGGCTCAACGAAAAAGGAGAGCAAGTCATGGTTGATGCTGGACCTGTGCAATGGGAAGCTCTTACTCCTTACGACCTTACAGATGGCCAACTATCTAAACTTAACCTTGGAGGCACCATTGCAACCCTAGTGAGAAGGTTTGAAGGAGATGTAGAAGGTGTGGGGTGAAGATGTGACTATAGAGTAGTATTGTCATAGGCCCCTATGTTTAAGGTTGGCAAAGCAGCTCTACTACTCGCCCCTCGAATTTCTGATTGACACCTGTTATTGAAATGAAGTGGTGGTAAGTTAGGTTGCAACTAGTTCCTTCGGCTTCGCTTCACTAACTAGTTCATTTTTTATTTGTAGTATCACCACTATGTGATGGCTCTCATTGATTATGTTCGAGATGTTGGCATCGTCATTCACCAGTAGTCTATTGTGGTTGACGACCTCTAAGCCAAGGTCGAGAAGCTGAAGAAAGGGCGAGCCTCCTCTATTGTAATCGAGGTAGAGACTCGGACAACTGATCTAAAACATCAACTAGAGGACACTAAATAGCACCTGGCCAACCTCGCTAAGTAATTGAAGGAAGTCCAAGGCTATAACTATGTAATGGAGGATGAGCTACTATGGCTTACCTAGGAGCTAGACACGATGAAGATACATAGCTCAGAGCTCATCGAGGAGGTTATGATGACTACCAAGGAGGACCGCAAGCTAAAGGAAGCACAAGATGGCGAGTGGAATCAAATATTGGAATAGTGAGAAGAAGTGACCATTGACTACAAGGTGTTCGTTGGGTTCTAAAGGGGCCTAGAGAGGACGAGATAGGTTTTGTACCAATTCAGGCACTAGATTATAGGAAAATCTAGATGTGACATCACATGTGCAGTGGAAGAATAGAAAAATAAAAATCCTAAATTTTCCAAAAGGTATTCATCGTCATGTAAAGATTGGTGCGCAAAACCCATGACACAGAAAATCACGTGTGAGATAGTTATGTTAACTAGGGAGATTGTATATCCCTAAATCTCTATAGATCTGTTAGAGAGGATTAAGGAGGTCAAGTGTCCTCCTTTCTAGCGATGATCCATACAATAGGGCTGCGATGACGCTCCTCAAATTTTCATGCCTGCTATCTAAGGAGGAGAAGGGGAGAGAAGAATAGGAGGTGACCACCAAAAAGCCTCAACTTATGGCCCTTTAGTTTTCTCCTATTTATAGATGTCCCTAGTTAACCCTAATGGATCCTGCCCTATTGGGTACTGGATCTCCCTAATTACCCAAGCTTCTTATATTAGTGGGTCTTTACCTAATAATATCTTATTAGCTCTTATTGGATCTCATTTATGGGATCCAATAATTCATGGGCTTATTGGATATCCAATAAGATAGGGGCTCCAAAGGATATCTCATATCCGAACCTCTACTCATCGCAATACCTACCATATGTGTGTGACCCTCTATGCCCAATATTGAGCTAATCGTAAGTCATACCTGTCAGAACTTCTTTTGGCTCAGTGAATTATTATCTCCATAATAATTTACTCGACTTATCGACTACGGACGGACTAAGCAACTACATCGTAGTCCCTAGAAGATACAAGGGAATCCAATCATTTGAACCTATCTATCCTCGGTTATTATGTACCTATAATCCCTCAATCATCTAATATCCCAAAGACCATATATCATGCATGGTGTTGTTATGCCCATATAGTTTCTCCTCGAGTATCGCTCTAATTGAATTCTCCTGAAGAACTCTTTCTCTCTCAATCTGAGCAACCTTGGCCAATGATTTATCTAAGCAAGAATAGATAGGATATTCCTATCATGATACCAAGAGCAGATGATCATCTATCGACACTCAATAGCCCTCATAAAGTTGGCTACCACTCTCAATAACCGGCTGTATTATATTTGGAACTTTCAAACCTGTAAGTCTGGTATCAAATAGTGGAGTACTCATACAGGACATCCTTGGTATCTTAAGTCTAAGGACTAGATATACTACTAGGACTACGGAATCATTGTCTAACAATAAGTATCATCAACCATCTAGTATTTTGTGAGCAAATCAATTAGTGAACTTATTCTCCAATGAGCACATGCACTATATCCTTAGTGTTCCCACATTAATAACTATGAGACTAGCTGCCTTCATCATATGGACGGGTATACAGTATATTGATCTGTCTAGTTATCTCGATGTCCCTCTACAGTAACCTATGACTAGGATTATTTAGTGTCTATATTTAAAGGTGAATCAGTCTCATTATCGTGATCTCATCACGATTTGATTCCCATTGCACAGATCCATGGACATCACTATATATATAGTGTGTATCATATCACACATGATATACAATATAAAGTGATAAAATACCAAAATATAAAAAAACAAAAAGAATGTGTATCATGTCACACATGCTATCACTCACGTGATTGGCTTGCCCTCGATGAATAAGCTCCTTAATTTTTTCTTTAAATCATGACAGTATTCAATGTCGCGGCCATAATCATGGTGGAAGCATTAGTATTTAGATTTGTCCATCTTTTCCGATGGTGTCTTCATTGGTTGAGGGTCCTTCAAGAACCCTTTTTTTTTATTAGCAAGACCTTGGTTCTTGTCATGTTAAAGGACATCAACTCGGACCTCGAGAGACGCAACTTAGGTTGATCTTATTTTCTTTATTATGGTGACTTAGAGGTTGGAGCTAATGGTGATCATTCATATCATGGCCTCTTGTGTGTCTCCTCACATTTACTTAGGACCATCGCTTCCACAGTAATATATTGGTTGACCCTTTTGTCATGAATGATCATTGCGCACTCCCAACAACTTCATTCAATGAACCATACATCACTTTTGCATATATGTATAGATACTTGGCAGCATGTTTTATCTTGGTTTTGTGTGTTTTTACTTGTAAAAATATATGTTCAAATAGGTTACAACACTATAGTGCGATCGCTCACTGCGCTAGGCCAAATTGCCCCAAAATGGCTCCATTTTCATGTGCCATGACCAGTTTTCTACAGACCACAACTGCACGCAAAATGTCAGCTATCTCAGTACCCTAGAACTGGAGTTTTGAGGAGCGTCGTCGCAACCCTGCTGTGTGGATCACCGCTAGAGAGGAGGACGCTTGACCTCCTTCACCCTCTCCTAAGGATCTGCAAGGAAACAGGGATATACGATCTCCCTAGGTAACACAATCTACTCTATACGTAGTTTCATGTTTCGCGGATTTTTGCGTACCAATCTTCGCACGACGACGAACATCTCTTTGGGAATCGGGGATTTTATTTTTCTTGTTCTCCCGCTGCGCATATGATATCGCTCTCAGGGATTTCCCAACAGTGATATCAGAGCCAGGTTGCTCGTGCGAATGATTGGTTTTGAACTGCGTGTGTTGTGTTTAGGAAAAATTTTGACGTCAAAATTGTTGACGCAAAAACAAGGAAGGGCAGCAACAGTTGCTGCCCTCGATCTGCGTGCGTGCAGTGCAGCCGAAGGCGGGCAGCATAGGGGCTGCGTCTGCTGCAGCCGGCCGGGGGCCTGCTTGCAGCAGGCTTGCTGCCGGCGGGGTTGGCAGCCCACGGGCAGCGGCGCGCCCGCCGCCGCTGCTCCCGCGGGCGAAACCCCCCACAGGGGCAATCGCCCGGTGGGATAACAACGCCTGCAGAGGCGGCGACGCCCGAAAGGGGCGCCCACCCGCAGCGGCAGCGCTGCCAGCGGGCGTGCCGCCTGCAAGCGAGGGTAGTGCCCTCGCCCCGCCGCCGCACAAGCGAGGGCAGCGGCGCCCGCCGCCGTTGCTCCCGCGGGCGAAACCCCCCACAAGGGCGGTCGCCCGGTGGGACAGCACCGCCTGCGGAGGTGGCGGCGCCCCAAGGGGGCGCCCACCCATAGCGGCAGCGCTGCCAGCGGGTGTGCTGCCTGCAGGCGAGGGTAGTGCCCTCGCCCCGCCGCACAGTCTTGCCCCTCGGAAAGGGCATTAGGGTTTTCTGGGCAAAAGACAGTTTTGCCCCTCGGAATTTGAGAAATTGCAGTTTCTGTCTTTTGTCCAAATTACGAAAATACCCCTATGAATTCAGAAATTCTCTATAATATCCCTGATTTCAGAAAATATTAATTAATTAAAAGGTTTAGTTGATTATTATTATTTATTATTATTATCTAGTAGTCCTACATGATGATGATTATTTATACATGTGATGTATGATGTGTGGACGGATGATCATGGACCGTGTGATGTGTGTAGCTGTGATTATTATTATTGAGGTCTGCGAACCTCCATTATATTTCTCGTTTATTGTTGGGCCTGTGTGCCTATGATTAAGTTGTAATCACATGAGGAGGCATAGCGGGAGCGTGGATGCGATAGCGGGACCCACGAGACGGATGATCGTGATACATGAAGATGCATCAAGATGTCGACGGAACCGATAAGGACGAAATGGACGATCACAGGGCATGGAGATGCACCGTTGCACATATAGATCTTGATGTGAGTGATTAGGCCTACTGGCTCGAGCCTAATCATATTAGGTTGTGGTCCATGATCATCTGGTTTAATTGCTTATACACATACTAGATATGTATATATATTTGCATGCGATGTAGATATATATTAAATATGTATATGTGTGACATGTCATATTAGGAGATCAAATCATAGAAACATCTCTCGATAATATTAAGTCGGTAAACGTGAGGCAATTAGATTGACCCACGTGGCCTTCCATCGTTATAAGTAGGAACCGATTCCCGGTGTAGGTTGAGTTTGGTCGAGTCCCTCGAGACTCACCTATATCGCGATTCGCTATCTTGCTTACGATATAGAGATGTCACCGGTGACCTGAGGGTATGGTATACTTGGTCGAGTCCCTCGAGGGTATATCATCAAATCAGACTCATCTTGTAACGAAGGTGTTGATTTAACCGAGCATCATGGTTGGTCGAGTCCCTCGAGGCCATGGTGATTCGGAGGCCGAACAGGACGGGAATCACAAGGAGTTGTGATCGACAAGAGTTGCCTACCTTTTAGGCTTAGTGTGATTGGTCGAGTCCCTCGAGGTTACACTAAGACGCATTTGGATCTGATCCCCACTAGAAGTTCTGGTCGGAGACTTCGTTTTCACGTCTTTGAGGGTGTCGTGACTCGTTAGTAAAATAGTGGGAGCATATTAAGATAGAAGTCCATATCTTGATAGTTTATTTCTTGTAAAATCTGCATGTTATTCATTTTCTGCTGCATCTTTATTTTTTCAGAAAATGTCGCTTTAAAATCCCTTACGTGACATACTTGATGTCAACCGCCTCACTAGTCCAAATTATACTGGATTGGCTCAAGTAACTTGAGAATTGTTCTCATAGCGGAGAAAATCGTGTATGCGATCCTTGATCTGATGATGCCTACACCAAGAAGGGGCAAACGAGGATGAGATCACTCGCTCACGTGAAGTACATTGATGACTCCACTCTTGCTCGGTGCTATATGTTGGGCTCTATGACTCCCGAGTTCTGAGAGACAACATGAAAAGATGGATGACAGATCCATTCTCCTACATGTCCATAAATTGTTTGAGGAACAGGGGAAGAACTCAGCGATATGAGATATCTAAGAGCCTCTTCGCTAGGATGGAGGGGACACAGGTTGAGAACCATGTCCTAAAGATGATTGAGTGGATAGAGAAACTCACAGGTCTAGGAATGGTCCTAGAGGATAACTTGTGTGTGGACATTGTGCTTCAGTCCCTACAAGATTCCTTTTCACAGTTCATAATGAATTTTAATATGAACAAGCTTGAAGTGACTCTCCCAGAGCTTCTCAATATGTTGAGGGAGGCAGAGAGTACTATCAAGAAAGAGAAGCTAGTTCTCTACACTGGTGAGACCAAAAGGAAAAGGAAAGTAGAAAGGTCCCTTAAGAAGGGAAAGGGCAAGGTCAAACCAGGTAAAGCAAAGGTTGCTAAGAAAGACCCAGCAAAGGACAAAGGCCAGTGCTTCCACTGTGGTAAAGATGGGCACTGGAAGAGAAATTGCAAAGAGTACCTTGCAGAAAGGGCGAAACAAAAGCTTGATGAAGCTTCAGGTACATTCATGATCAGTCTCTATTTGTCAGACTCTTATAATAACATATGGGTATTGGATATCGGTAGTGCTTATCATATATGCAATTCGTTGCAGGTTCTGGCAAGGCCTAGGAGACTAGAGAGAGGCGAGATGGACCTCAAGATGGGTAATGGAGCAAAAGTTGTTGTAGTAGCTGTTGGCGAGGTCACCCTAAATCTGCATAGTGGAGCTTTTATTGCATTAGATACATGTTATTTTGTTCCTTCTATTATCAAAAACATTATCTCCATTTCATGTTTAACAGTTAGTGGATATAAATTTGTTTTTTAGAACAATAGTTGTTCGATATTATTAGATGATAAGATCATCATGAAAGGAACATTGCATAATAGTTTATTTATATTAGACACCACTCCACATATCATGAATGTAAATGTGTCCAAAAGGAAACGAGATGAGTTGAACAGTGCATACCTGTGGCATTGTAGGCTAGGTCACATCCATGAAAGAAGGATTCAAAAGTTGCTAAATGATGGATATCTAGATCCATTCGACTATGTGTCATATGCAACTTGTGAGCCTTGTATTCGTGGAAAACTGACCAACTCTCCATTTAGTGAAACTGGAGAGAGAGCCACTGAGTTGTTGGAACTCATACATAGTGATGTATGTGGACCCATGTCAACTCATGCCATTGGAGGTTACTCCTACTTCATTACATTTACTGATGATTTCTCAAGGTATGGATATGTGTATTTAATGAAGTACAAGTCCGAGGCCTTTGAGAAATTCAGAGAGTATAAGAATGAGGTGAAAAACCAGACTGGAAAGAGTATTAAAACTCTTCGATCAGATCGAGGAGGTGAGTACTTAAGTACAGAGTTCACTCAGTTCCTCAAGGACCATGGGATATTATCCCAATGGACACCTCCTTATACACCTCAGCTCAATGGTGTCTCTGAAAGGAGAAATCGTACATTATTAGATATGGTACGGTTCATGATGAGTTTCGCTGACCTACCCATCTCATTCTGGGGATATGCCCTAGAAACCGCAGCTTACCTTCTGAACAGAGTTTCAACTAAGTCGGTAGTGTCTACACCATATGAGATATGGAAAGGAAAGAAGCATGATCTTAAGGTTGTTAAGATTTGGGGCTGTCCTACACATGTTAAAAGACACAACCCCGATAAGTTAGAATCAAGGACAGAGCGATGCAAATTTGTGGGATACCCCAATGAAACTTGTGGGTATTATTTCTATCATCTCGAGGACTAAAAGGTCTTTGTAGCTAAGAGAGCAGTGTTCCTTGAGAAAGAACACATTCTTGGCGGAGATAGTGGGAGAATGATAGAATTGAGCGAGGCTGGAGAACCAAGCTCAAGCACCACTCTACAGCCCGAGTCTTTTCAGGTACCTAATACACAAGTTTCAACTTTACGCAGGTCTGATAGAGTATCCCATCCTCCTGAGAGATATGTGGGACATATTATAGGAGAGGATGCAGAGGATATTGATCCTCAGACCTACGAGGAGGCTATTATGAGTATAGACTCCGGGAAGTGGCAAGAAGCCATGAATTCTGAGATGGATTCTATGTACTCCAATAATGTTTGGAACCTTGTTGATGTGCCCGAAGGTATTGTACCCATCGGTTGCAAGTGGATCTTTAAGAAAAAGATCGGAGTAGATGGAAAGGTAGAGACCTATAAATCAAGGTTAGTGGCTAAGGGGTATCGTCAAAGGCAAGGTGTTGACTATGACGAAACCTTCTCACCCGTAGCAATGCTAAAATCCATCAGAATTCTATTGGCTATTGCAGCACACTATGATTATGAGATCTGGCAGATGGATGTGAAAACCGTATTCCTCAATGGGAACCTCGAGGAGGAGGTGTATATGTTGCAACCTAAGGGATACGTGTCCAAGAATTGTCCAGATAAGGTGTGTAGGTTGCTTAGATCCATTTATGGATTAAAGCAAGCTTTCCGAAGTTGGAACATAAGATTTAATGAGCCAATCAGATCTTATGACTTCGTTAAGAACGAAGATGAGCCTTGTGTATACAGAAAGGTAAGTGGAAGCGCTATCACCTTTTTGGTGTTATATGTGGATGACATCCTGATAATTGGGAATGACGTAGGAATGCTATCCACAGTAAAGGCTTGGTTATCTAGACACTTCTCCATGAAGGACTTAGGGAAGCATCCTATATTTTGGGGATTAGAATCTATAGAGATAGATCCAAGAGGATGCTTGGCTTGTCCCAGATCAGTACATAGAAACCATTGTCAAAAGGTTTGGCATGAAAAATTCCAAGAGAGGTCTTATACCGATGAGACATGGGATATCACTTTCTCTGAGTATGTCCCCAAAGACTGGGAAGAAAGGGCGAACATGGATATGATACCTTATGCCTCAAGCAATAGGGTCTATCATGTATGTCATGCTATGTACTAGGCCTGATATAGCGCATGCTCCGAGTGTCACGGCAGTATCAAAGGATCAAGCTTGAAGACTTTGGAAAGCAATAAAGTGTATCCTTAAGTACTTGAGAAGGACTAAGGATCTTTTACTAGTATATGGAGGTAATAGCCTTAAGGTTGAAGGCTACACCGACTCAAGTTTTCAATCTGATGTCGATGATAGCAAAGTGAATTCAGGGGGTATGTGTACACCTTGAATGGAGGAGCAGTGTCTTTGGAAGAGTTCCAAGCAAGATACCACTGCCGACTCGACCACGAGGGTGATACATTGCTGCATCGATGCAGCAAAGGAGGGAGTTTGGGTGAAGAAGTTCATCACAGATTTGGGAGTCGTGCGGGTAGCGAGGAGTCGATCTCCCTATATTGGCGACAACAACAACGGGCGATTGCTCAAGCAAAGGAACCTATGTCTCATCGAAATCTAAGCATGTTTCGAGAAGGTTCCACCTTATCGAGAGATCATGACCGAGGAGATGTAGTAGTGGAAAGAGTTCCATCCAGAAGATAACATTGCAGATCCACTAACAAAGCCATTGTCAGATTTGTTTTTGAGCATCACGGGGGTCGATGGGGATCGACACATAGGTGATTGGCTTTAGGTCAAGTGGGAGATTGCTAGTCATAGGTGCTTGACCAAGCCAATCCGTGAGTGATGGCACGTGTGACTTAATATAGAATCTTTTTGCTTATTATATTTTGGCATATATCACTTTATAACTATTGCATAAATGCATACATATATTGTGATGTCCTTGGATTTGTGCAATGGGAATCGGATCATGATGAGATCACGATAGTGAGATCGATTCACCTTTAAACACATATCCTAAATAATCCCGGTCATAGGTTACTCGAGAGGGATATCGTGATAACCGGACAGACTGGTGTGCTATATACCCGTCCATATGATGGATGCAGCTGGTCTCATAGCTGCTTGTGTAGGGACACTAGGGATACAAGATGGTGCTCATTGGAGAATGAGTTCACTAATTGATCCGCTACGAAATTTGGATGGTTGATGATGCCTTATTGTCGGACAAGCGATTCCGTAGTCCTAGTGGTGTATATCGGTCCTTAGACTTGAGACACCAAGGATGTCCTGTATGAGTGCTCCCTCTTTGATACTAGACTTATAGGTTTGGCTATCCCGGATCTAGTCTAATTTGGTCATTGGGAGTAGTAGTCGACCTTACGAGGGCTATTGAGTGTCGATAGAGGATCATCCACTCTCGGCGTCATGAGAGAAATATCCCATGTGTTCTTGCTCAGACAAATCCCTGGCCAAGGTCATTCGAGTTGAGAGAGAAAGAGTTCTCCGGGAGAATCCGATTAGAGCGAGACTCGAGAAGAAACTGTGTGGGTCTGACAACACCATGCTCGATATACTATCTTTGGTATATTAGATGGATGAGGGACTATAGGTACATGGTAAGCGAGACAGACAGGTCCAATGGATTGGATTCCCCAGATCGTCCTGGGGACTACTGGTGTAGTGGCCTAGTAAGTCCGTGTAGTCGATGAGTCGAGTGAATTATTACAGAGGTAATAATTCATTTCGAAGTTAGAAGGAGTTCGACAGGTATGACTCACGGCCAGCTCGATATTGGGCCTAGAGGGTCACACACATATGGTAGACATTACGATGAATAGATGTTCGGATATGAGATATCCGACGGAGCCCTTGTCTTATTGGATGCAGATCCAATACCCACTAGGGGAGGACCCATTAGGGTTTGACATGAGACCTCTATAAATAGGAGGGATTCAGAGCCCCATGGGCTAGAGAGCTTTTGTTTGCTTTTTCCTATTCTCCTCTCCATCTCCACCTCAGAGTAGGTCTAGAGTTTTGAGGAGCGTCGTCATAACCCTGTTGTGTGGATCACCGCTAGAGAGGAGGACGCTTGACCTCCTTCACCCTCTCCTAAGGATCTGCAAGGAAATAGGGATATACGATCTCCCTAGGTAACACAATCTACTCTATACGCAGTTTCATGTTTCTTGGATTTTTGCGTACCAATCTTCGCACGACGACGAACATCTCTTTGGGAATCAGGGATTTTGTTTTTCTTATTCTTCCGCTGTGCATATGATGTCGCTCCCAGGGATTTCCCAACAAGAACCCACTGAATGGCACCATGGAGGATGGAGCTTCGGTATAGTGTCAGGTGTTGAACAATCTTAACAAGTTTGTACAATAACTTGACGGGAACTTGCCTTTGCGCCCAGCACCTGGTGAACAGTTATTTATGGACTTACAACTATTCATTCAACCTTCTAAAGTCCTTATTTTCCTTGTTCCTCTCTTTTCTCTTATGAACGTAAGGTGCTCGCTAAATTGCTTGTAAAGCTTCCCTTTTTGTGATACATCGAGACTTGTCTGCCGCTCATTTCCGAACTAATCAATTTTTTCTTTTACAGGTCCTTCGGGACCTGAGTGAGGTTGCAAATTGGCTGATCTTTTGTAGATGCATATCACAAGGGCGCATCATTACATGCAATCCCAACTAAGTCTGAGAAGTTAGCACAAGGGTGCTTCGTGACTTAGGCAACTCAAGTTAAGTCTGTGACTTTGCCGCAAGGGTGCCTCACGACTTAGGCAATTCCAGCTAAGTCTGTGACATAGTGGTATCAGAGCAAGCAAGCAATTAAAACAAGCAATGAAGAAACTTCATAATCTTTCCATGGCAAAGCATCACGGTGAATCAAGCAAGACGGGGCAAGCTGGACCCTTGCCCTAAGCAACCATAGGTGGGCTACAAGTGCAAAATCACTCTCATGCTATTAGAGCCACTCAGGAGTAGCGTGACAACAAACATGATGAGCGAGAAGTTGGCTAATCTCCGTGAGCGGAGGAAGCCCAATCTGGAGCACCAAACGGAAAAAAGAGCCATAAGGAGAGACTCACAATGGTAGAAACTTGCTTGGATGTTTTTGAAGCGAGCTTGGAGGAACTCTACCATAACCAATAAAGGTTTCTTGGGGTAGAGAGCTTACAAGAAGAAACCGAATCCCAAATCAATAAGGTTGAGGCCCTAGTCAATCAACTATTGGATGACACCAAAGACTCCATGCAACATCTGCATGAAGTCATGATAGAACTCATTTCCAGAGTGTTAATGCTCACAAGGGCACTAAATGCGGGAGGGAGCAACACTCGTATTGCGCCACCACAAAACTTGAGAGCACCCAAGTCGCATTATTATAGGGGTGCCAAAGATGCTAAAAAGCTCGAGAATTTCCTATTCAACATGGAACAATACTTCTAGGCTACAAGGCCTAATTCTGAAGAAACCAAAGTTTCGATAGCAACCATATATTTGAATAGGGATGCAAAACTTTTGTGGCGAACCCATTAAGAGGAGATCCAACAAGGTCAGTGTTGGGTGGATATATGGGAGGACTTAAAGCAGGAGTTAAGAACTCAGTTCCTACCCAAGAACACAAAGTTTATTGCAAGGAGGAAACTGAGACAACTCTTCTAAAGTACTTCCAATTTAAGACTACGTGAAGTAATTTTCTGCACTAATGTTGGAGATATAGGACATGTCTAAGAAGGATAAGCTATTCAGCTTCCTTGATGGTTTAAAGTCATGTGCTCAATAAGAACTGCATCGAAGGAATGTCACTAATGTGATCGGGACAATTGCGGTTGTAGAAAGGCTCACTGATTTTGTTTCCTCTGAGGACTCAGGAAAAAGGAAACAATATTTAGGAAATCGCCCTCCAAAATGTTATCGAGGGAAAGAGCCTAGGGGTGAGCTAAGGAAGAAGAATTCTCCTAAAGGTCCAAGCTCAAAAGATAAGGCCCCAAAACCTGGTGGCTGCTTCTTACGCGGAGGGCTACACATGGTGAGGGAGCGCCTACCAAAATAAGCACTCAATGCCTTAACAGCTTCAATCCACCCCCCTAAATTGGACAAGGGCAAGGCCATCGCTCTTAGTTCGAGTAGCTTGGAATCCAGCAGTGACGATGAGAAGTCGCAAGGACCCCAAATGGGAGCAATGCATTTGTTGAATACTATGCAGGGTCAAGTGGGGGAGAACATGAAGGCAAAGCTACAAAAAGCAAGGAACAGCGAGCTGATGTACATAGACATTAAACTCTATGGCTAAATGACCTATGCAATGGTAGACATAGGCGCTGCCCATAACTTTATTATCGACTGAGAAGCAAAGCGACTTAGGCTGATCATAGAGAAGAACCCAAGTTGGATGAACGCAGTGAATTCAGAGGCTAAGTGAATCTCCGGGTTGGCAAAGGGAGTCCCTATCAAGATTAGAACATAGAGTGAGAGTATAAACATGATGGCAGTGCCATTGGATAACTTCCAAATGATTCTCGAAATGAAATTCATGTACACGGTGAAGTTGGTGCCAGTGTCGTTCCTAAACTCCCTATGTATTATGGGAGGTGACGACCCTTATATGGTTCTTGTCTTTTGGAGAGGAACCAGGGACCCTCAATAGAAATCAGTATTACAATTGAGAAAAGGGATATGAAAATATGAATTAACATTCGTGGCTGCTATGAAGCTAGAGCTACTTGACGAGTAGGTCATTCATGAATTGCTATGGTGGCAAATGTTTAGAAAGAGTTCACAGATATTATGTCACTCGAGTTGTCGAAGACTACCGCCACGCAAAGGCATGAATCGTCATATTGAGCTAGAGCTAGGAGTGAAGCATCCAGCGAAACCACCATATTGTATGTCCCCTCTAAAGTTGGCAGAGCTCAAAAAGCAGTTAGATAAACTGCTAAGCAGTTGTCTCATCTGTAATTCCTAAGCATTATTCAGAGCTCTAGTTTTCTTTCAAAAGAAACAAGATGGGAGCCTCCGACTATGTGTTGACTATCAAGCCCTCAATAAGGTGATGGTGAAGAACAAGTATCTCATCTTGTTCATCATGGACTTGTTCGACCAATTGAGCAAAGCAAAGTATTTCTCAAAACTCGACCTCCGATCAAGGTATTGGCAGGTGCGCATTGTTGAAGGCGACGAAGCGAAGACTACTTGCTTGACTAGGAATGGAGCATTTGAGTTCTTGGTGATGCCTTTCGGCTTGACCAATGCTCCGGCCACATTCTACACCATTGTGAACTAACTATTCAAGGAGTATTTGGATAATTTTGTGGTCGTCTTCTTAAACAATATCATCGTTTATAGCTAAACGCTTAAGGAGCATATCAAGCACTTTCGGACAAATTTCAAATTTCTCAGAGAGAACACTTTATTTGTGAAAAGGGAGAAATGCTGCTTTACTCAGACGAATATCTTATTCTTAGGGCATTGAATCGGTGATGGTTTCATTCGAATGGACAAATCAAAGGTGCAAGCTATTGCGGAATGACGAACTCCAAAGAAGGTGTTGAAACCGAGATCCTTCCTTGGTTTTGTCAACTACTATCGGTGCTTCATAGTTGGGTATTTAAAGTGCGCAACTCCATTGATGAAGTTGTTGAAAAAGGAGCAGCTTTAGAGATGGTATGACAGATGTGAAGTAGCATTCCAAGATCTAAAGGTTGCTATGTTGGAAGAATCAATGCTCAAATTGTCGGACTATAGGGAGCCATTCGAAGTTCATACAGATGCTTCAGACTTCGCTATTGGGGGAGTACTTATGTAGGATGGTCACCCGGTAGCCTACGAGAGCTGCAAGTTCAACGAGACCGAGCGACGGTATCTAGTGCATGAGGACGAGATGACAATAGTGGTTCATTATCTACGAGTTTGACAACACTACCTTCTTGGATTATGATTTGTATTGATGACAAACAACATCACTTTGAGCTACTTCTAAACTCAAAAGAAACTCTCCCTAAAGCAAGCACAATGGCATGACTTCCTGGTCGAGTTTGATATGACAATGAAGCATAAACCCGGAAGAGCAAATGTCTTGGCCGATGCACTGAGCCAGAAGGTGGAGTGAGTGAATGCCATGCAATTGGAGGGTGGAGGCCAAGCAAGTCAGTTGCACTCCAATTTCCTTTCTAATATCAAGGATAGACTGTACAGTGATCCTCAAGTAGTAACCCTGATGCAACGAATCAAAGAAGATAAGACACAGTGATTTTGGATCCAAGAGAGACTCATCTACACAAAAGGGAATAGAGTTTGTTTCTTGAGTGAACAATTTGAGGTGTGAACTTTTAAGAGAGTGTCATGATTCCCTTTAAGTAAGACTTTCGGGCATTCACTAAATATTGACTCTCATGGAGATGGTCTTTTACTGATCGAAGATGGGGACTAATATGGAGAAATTTGTGTTAGGATCAATATGACACTAAGAGGGGAGGGGGGGTGAATTAGTGGATAGATAAAAATTACATTGATTTGGAAAATTTCGTTTGATGAAAACCAATATCGGGAAGCATTTAACTTGAAAGCATTTGTAAGTATAGTGAAAGCATTCATAAGCAAGTAAATCAGTTTGCAGAAGATGAAAAGCTTAAAGTAAATACAAACCAGATATATAGTGGTTTGGTCATTGTGACCTACATCTACTCCCGATTCCTCTTCATTCGAGGCCACCGACTTCCACTACCGGTCTTTCTTCAATGGGCAAAGACCAACTACCCTCTTATAACTCTTTTTCCTTTTCACGGGTTTAGGAGACAACCCTTACAAGCCTCATATCTCTCTTGAATGATCTCAAAACTAGAAGGGAGGAGGACACTTAGCAATTTGACAACCTAAAATAACAATTCCTTTATGCTATAATTTGTGCTTATCCATGCAGGAATAGCTGAGGTATTCATAGACCCCAAATAGCTTCAAAAATGGAGCCAAAAAAGGTCTCATCTCAGGTTTCTAGGGTACTGACAGTACCATCGCTTGTGCTGGGCGATACTACCATTTGTAGAACTGACACTGGGCGATACCACTACTCAATCTGGGAGACTATGTCTAGGCGTTACCACCGTCTGACACTGAATGGTACCACCACCCAGTTTGGTGGTACTATCGCCTGACATAGTCTCGAAGACTGAGCTTCTAGCGGTGCCACCACCTAACCCAACTTTTGGGTCACTGAATGAGCCTTTCTCTTGGTCCAAAATAGCCCCAATCGAGCTCATTTGGCCCATAATTGAGTTAGCTTAATTACATTCTAAACTAACCCAATTACAACTAAAATTATTTCGATCTAATAATTATTACAAAACATTAATCATATGTTGTCTGGCATGTCATTGGTTCATCGACGCTTCGTCCAATCCATATGTTGTCCGGCATGTCATTGGTTCATTGACGCTTCATCCAATCCTTCATCGTATCATTCTCTTTTGTAGCCTTTTGCCCAATTGGCATGTTGATCTCTGCAACTCCGATATCCTTAGTGTAATATATGCTCTTCTAGGCCTGATGCCTAAACTCATGGCACGAAGTCTTCTGCTGATACGTCGACCGATCCTCCGACTCGACGTACAATCTTCTGACATGTTCCACTCTAGCCTAACATTGATTCTTCCAACTTAATTATCTCTTATGATCGAACCTAGTCCTGTGTTAGTCAAATCACAGATTAAATCATAAACTCTATCAATTGATTCATCATCAAAATCCGAGATTCAATAATATGTTCAAGTGTGCCTTACTTGCTAACAAGATAAGATGGAGTAGTAGAAGCCGATGGGACTTTTGGAGTCATTGCCCATACCAAAAAGGTCGTGGGAGAGCATTTCCTTGGACTTCATATCAAGCTTGCTGACTATAGGGGCACTCAAATCGATACTCGTGTTGGTCGATCGATTTTCAAAGTATGCAACTTTCATTGCTGCACACCTATACTATTCAAGAGAGGAGGCGGCTAAGCTGATGATGAAGAATGTGGTGAATTATTGGAGAGTCCCACATAATATTATCAGTGATCGAAATACTCGGTTCTTGGGATGAAAATGGATCGAGCTATATAAATTATTGAGGTCTAAGTTATACATCTCTACAAGACTCCACCCCCAAATAGATGGCCAAACCAAAGGGATAAACTCTCTCCTTTAGCAATATCTTTGGCACTACTTGAGTGCTAACCAACGAGATTGGGTGAAGCTATTGGACATATAGCCCAATTCTCCTACAACTTGCAATGGAGTTCTACATCCAACAAGAGCCCATTGAGATCATTATAGGACAACAATTGTCGACTCCTCACACCTTAGCTATCGGGTATACTAGGAATAGTTCGTCAACATATCACTTTATAAAAGAATGACACCGAAATGTAGATATTACATGGGCTTACTTGGAGAAGGCGGTCAAAAAGATGAAGAAGTGTGTAGACTTGAGAAGGCGACCACAAGAGTTCAAAGTCGGTGATTTAGTGTTGGTGAAGCTCCAACCAACATCACTCTAATTCTTTAGGAATAAAGTACACAAAGAATTGATGCACAAGTACGAAGGGTCTTTCCCAATTATCAGTAGGGTGGGCAATGTCTCTTACAAGTTGCAGCTGCTAGCGTGGCTCAAAATTTATAATGTCTTTCATGCCAGCAACTTGAAAGTCTACCACTTAGATCCACAAGATGCTTCCCCAAGTATTCTAACTTGGCTACCCCCCACTAGATCCTCATATGAGAAATGAGTTGAAACCATTTTAGTGGATTGCAAGATAAAGCTACCCAATGGAGCTAAGCAGACTAAGTACTTGGTGAAGTGGCAAAAACTTCCCTAAACCGAAACTAATTGGGAGCCCGAAGATGCCCTATGACATGAAGAAGTAGTCGTCAATAACTACTAATAAGCGTCGACAGTTTAAGTGGGGGAGAATGTCACGAACGATCATCACGCACCCGTAATAACTTCATTCAATGGACCATTCGTAGCTTATATATATATATATATATATATATATATATATATATATATATATATATATATATATATATATATATATATATATATATATATATATATATATATATATATATATATATATATATATGCTTGACATCATGTTTTGCCCTGGTTTTATATGTTTTAGCTTGTAAAAATACATGTTTGAACAGATTACAGTGCTACAGTGCGATCGCTTGCTACACTGGGCCAAATTTCACCAAAATGGATCCATTTTCACGTGCCACGACCTATTTTCTATAGACTACAATTGTACATAAAACATTAGTCATCTCAGCACCTTGGAACCCCCCGGGTGGCACCATAGAGGATAGGGCTTCGGTATAGTATCAGACGTTGAACAATCTTCACAAGTTTGCATGTTAACTTGACGGGAACTTTCCTTCCCACTTGGCACCCGGTGAGTAGTTGTTTGTGGACTTGCAACTATTTGTTCAACCTTTTAAAGTCATTGTTTTCCTCCTTCCTCTCTTTTCTCTCGTGCACGCAAAGTGATTGTTGAATTGCTTGTAAAGCTTCCCCTTTTGTGAGACATCAAGACTTGTCTACCACTCATTTTTGAACTAATCAACTTTCTCTTTTATAAGTCCTTCAGAACCTGAGTGAGGTTGCAAATTGGCTGACCCTTTGTGGATACATATCGTAAGAGCGTATCATGACTTAAGCAATCTCAGCTAGGTCTAAGTAGTTGGCACAATGGTGCTTCACAACTTAGGCAACTTAAGCTAAATCTGTGACTTTACCGCAAGGGTGCCTTATGGCTTAGGCAATTCCAGCTATGTCTGTAATACTTTATAGGACATTGGGTACTGTCGCATGGTGGCCTTTACACAATAATTAGAAAAGATGAGAGGACCTGAACCCCATCATAAGGGATTAAATGACAAATGAGCCTCTTGCACATCTCGGATTTCTTTAGTCAATCGAGCAACGAAGTCGTAGTATGTCTCTTCCTCCCCTTGCTTGAGTTAAAGCAACATATTCGTTAATGACCGTGGGCATATATTCCCGAGGAAGTAGAGTTTGAATTCCTTTATAAGCTGAGCGAAAGAGCCGATCAAGAGTGGCTTCAAGTGAGTGCACCACTCTCGTGTTAGGCCTCTCAATGTTATTGGGAATGTGTAACATATCAGAGCATCAAAAGTGTCATAGAGAGACATTTAGGTGTTGAAGGCGATAGTGTGTTCAACAAGGTCAGTATTGCCATCAAAGGCTTCTAATGATAGGAAGCGAAAATTAGTTATAATTGGTTTCTCTTGGATGTTTTGGGTGAATGGGGACTAGTTGAGATGGGATCGATCAGATTTTCCCCCTTGGCCTATTAGAACTCTCGTTGCATCTCATCTAAGTGTTAGTCCATTTGTCACAACTAGACCCTCAAGGAGTCATTCATCGAATCCATCAAATGGGTCTCGGATTCAAGTGAAGCAAAGCGATGGTGTGACGGTGTGTTGAACTCCATGGTTGTGGAGCGAGGCACTCCTTCGGTTAGTAGTTCCACGGACCTTTGGCAATCTTGAGATGCTGGCATTGCATCAGTGGGGGGGATTCTAATTGGTGTCGATGCTGGTGGTGGTTGATGTATCAACCATGGTTGAGATAGTGGCGCCACTTATTGAGCTAACTAAGATAGGAATGGGACCATAACTTGCATCATGCCTGTGAGCATTTATTTGTGCATGATGGGTGTGGTTTAAAAACACCTCGGGGGGGACAAGCAAACGGCTTGGATTCATCTTTAGTGGTGAGAGGCTTAGGTCATCGAATATACACTAGTATCTCGTCGACATCTATGCTAAAGTAGATACATCAATATGTGAGAAGGAGGGTAGTTGTTCCCTTAGTAAAAGTGTTATGGGTTGGAGGCAAGGCCTCCTTGTTGGAGCATTCATTGAGAGGATTGGTAGGTGATTGTTCATATAACATCAAGTCATCATTCTAGTGCCAAAATGTTAGGAGAAATCATTATCGATGACCGAATCAATTCGACATGATCCAAACTCAAAGGCATATGAATATTCTGAGTGGCTTCGAGGTGATTCTATAATAGTTTCGAGGTGGCTCCGAGCTTCCGAGGCATCACTTGTGCTAAGACCGATGTCTGAAGAAGTTTTTCAATTTGATCGCTCTAATGTTTAAGTTAGTCCAATATCCTTTATGGATGAGTTTTATCTAAAAAAGAGTCCCTTGGCAAGACATCAATGTTTAGATTTTATACATACCTACAAAAGGGATAACCTACAATTACCTCATCATTCTCCTTTAATATTTTATGTATGTGAATAATAATAGAGAGGCAAGTCCGAATAACCTCTATTGAACTATTATCCACAAGGACAGATGGATAAAGGATAATTGAGAGGGTAATTGAGATCTTTTCTTTTTATGTCAACCTCCACATGATTAGGATAATGTTAGAGCACCAACTTGTCCCAATCAAGTTACTAAAAATATAAATCTATAATGAATATCCAAATATTGTTATCCTTACATGGTAAAATTTTAAAATATAATAAAATCTTGTCAGAAGCAACCTACAATTAGGTTATCCATCTTATTAAAAAGAACCTTTTTTTTCCTTGACATCAATAACGCGGTTCTCCATATCACATAAGAACGATGACAAAAATCAATTTCTTCATCTGTCTAAAGCAAAGCCCCTAAGAATACAAATTGGATTCGGATATCCTTTATAGATCTTTAATAGATATATTATTATTATTATTATTATTATTATAAAAATTTAAAATTTATCAACTAAGCTAGCAGACAAGTGAGTCAGATACATCCCATGAAACGAATTCTTTACATGTATTAATAAACAACAATGACAGTGTTCTTTTTGTGTTTCAACTACAAAGATCCTCCCTTCCTGTTAAGTTGGTCTAATTTTGGGATCAACACATTGGGTCAAACCGGCCGGCCCGAGATTCTAATTTTTTTCAGGGGCGTCCGGGGCACCGGGCGATGCTAATGGTGACAACCCAAAGGACCAAGCGAGGTGACGTGGTTGGACTTCCCCAAAATCCTTTTCGGTTCCCCCCAAAAGAACAAATTCCAATTAAATAATACCTTCCATGTAATAGAAAACCGAACCCATTCAAACACTCTCCTCTCGTCTCCTCCTTCACATCCTCCCCTTCTAATCCCCCAAACCATATACATCACTCAGATCCATCTACATCATCAAGAGATAGATGGGGGGAATGGCAGCAGCTGATACGACGGCGGCAGCGGATCAGGCGCCCCAACCGAGCCCCATGGCGCTCTACGTCGGGGGACCTCGCACCGGACGTCAAGGAGGATCAACTCTTGGGCCTCTCTTCCTCCGTCGGTGAACTCGCTTCCGTCCGGGTCTGCAAGAACCCCTATCACCGGCCACACGCTCGGCTACCGATACGTCAACTACATTTCGCCCGACGATGGTATTAAGCCCCTTCCCACCTCGTCCCGATCGGTCCCTTCGCCCCCGTTTCGAGTCTGGGGTTTCGGAGGCTTCTGTTCTGTGCGCTTCCTGATCGAGTAAAGCAAACTTTTTTATAATTATTGCCTTGCTTTCTTGGATTTGTATTCCAGCAATGTGTGTTATTGTTTTTATATGTGTTTTTTTTATTTTTTTTACCCCAATTTCTAAGGTTTTATTTGGTTGAGGGTTCACTATGTGAAGTATTGCGTTACCGCTGATGCTGAAGGAATCGGTTACATGGTTTTCCAAATCTTTGCGTCTGTTTCACTCTGATTCTTCTCATTCTGATCTCGTTATAATTTAAGAATAACATGTCTTTCTGCTTCCATCTTCGTATGACCTTTTTTCTTTTAAAATTGTTATCATGTTGTTATCTTTTTTTTCTTTTTTTTATTAATTTTCATATTTTTACAGTTTGCGATGGCACATTGAGGGTGATTCATGGAATAATCTGAATTTTTTTATGCTTGAGAACAACTTCCTTTTGTTACCTTCATTTACTATTCCATGTTTTTCATATCTTATTAAAAAAAATATTTTCAAAATATTATACTATATTGTGTAACTTGTGGGACTACTCTAGTAGGGTGATTACAGTTATTCTCCTGCCTTCTTTCCCTTCATCATTCTTCTTCTTGTGATGATATGCATCTTTGTTCCATGACTCCGAATAATTTTGTTGTGATCCTTATAGTGTTTCTTTAACATTCTTTCATATTGAGAGGAATCCATTCCATGAAATATATTAATAATAATCATATTAATATCATAAACTAAAAAAAAAGAAAACTAATGATTATTTTCAAATAATATCTTTAAATAAAACTTTTAAATTCATCAAATCATAAATGCATGAAATATCAATCTCTCAATAATCTCTAATCAACCAAAATCCTAATTGGAATAGCTCAATTGACTTAAACCAAACTCAATTCGAATATAATATAACGAAATCAACCTTAAATCCTTATAGAACCGATATGAAATTACCCTAAACTAGTCTAATTTAGATTTGATTGATCTTGATTAGGTCATGTAGGTTTGAACTAGTTAAGTTAGTTTGGAATCACTCTAAACCGACTTTAACCGATCAAATCTTTCTGATTTAGTCAATTAACAAGCTCAAACCAATGAGAAGAAATTGGACTATGTCATATAGTACTAACCTAAACCGAACCAACCCACCTGAGTCTTGGACAGGTCGCATATATTGCATATGTATGTCTGTTTCAAGTAATAGGTTGAGTTGAGGTACAACGGGCTAGATAGATGATGTGTCTAATGTCAATTACATAGCTGTATATGTTTAACATCATGAATTAGGCTAAGTCTCACTTATAAGTTGGGCCAAACCTTACCATTGAACTAAGCCATGTTTGGCTCTCGAGTTGGTCATATATAGACATATGAGTTAGAATCGTATCTGATCACATAGACTAGGTCGTACCTAACCGTATGAGCTGGTCCATGTTTGGCTATATGATTGGATCGTACCTTACCACATGGGCTGGGTCATACATGGTCACATGGATTGAATTGTATTTAGCCACATGGGTTGGGTCATGCCTAGTCACATGGTTGGGTCGTACCTTGCCACATGGGCTGGCTCCCACCCGGCCACATAGGCTGGATCATGCTTAGTTATATGAGTTAGGTTGTACTTGGTCACATGGGCTAGGTCGTATATTACCATATGAGTTGAGTCAATTCGATCTGATAAATGAACTTGACTCAAGTTAGACCCAAATTAGACTCCTCTTATCAAATTAGATTTTATTTTTTAAAATTATTAAAGAATGACTCAAATCCATTAATTAAAACTTTAAATTCATGATCTTAAATTTAAAACTAATTACATTATAAAAATTCACACATAAATTTTGAAATATAGATATATCTAATTAAATAAATTAGAATTATTATGCTAATCCAAAAATAAGAATTTTAATAATTAAATTAATATTAAAATTCACTTAAGTTTAAGAGATCAATATAAATCAAATAATCATTCTAACATCATAAAATAATTATCATTATTTATTAATCATGAATTTAGAAATTAAAACATCATTATGCATAAAAAGTTATAACAATCTCAACATTAATATTTCAAAATATAAATGAAAGCTAGTTAAAAAAAAAAGGATCTTACATCTACTCGGTTATCCTTTCCTCGATATCATCTCCTCGGAAAGTCCTCTCCTCAATCTATTTCATTGTGAGGATTGAAAGAGGAGTAGCCCCTTTTATATAGGAGAAGATGAGATCTCTCCGAAAGGTAAGTAATAATTTAATTTTTAATTTTAATTTATTTTTAATTTACTTTCACACACAAAGAGAAATATAATATTCATTTATTATAGTTCATACACAAAAATGGAATGTAAACTATTTACTTCCTAAAAATCAAATCACTTATTAAGAAATAAATAATTTAATAATTTAATTGATTAGCAAAATTCCTAACTTATTCACATGATTAAGGAAACCAAGTTTAATTATTTCCTTAACTATAGTACACAAAAGTTAATAATAAAGTAAAACATCATTTATAGTAATTGATTTATGTTAAAGAAGAAATTATTAATGATTATATTTCTCCCTCACTTAATAGAAATTTGGTCCCCAAATTTGATTAAAAATAATATTAATCAATATAGTTAACTCTTGAAATACTAAGTCAAAGGACAAAACTGAATTAGCTTGAAAAATATTTAAATTAAATGTGCCACTCAAAAACTTTTAACTCAAAAGATATCTATAATTTTTAACATAAAATATATGATAAATTAATGAGACTCATTGAATAAATTTGGTTTTAGATTACCCATAACAAGTATATCAAATTCTATATCCAATAAATCAATAAAATTTTTAAGTTTGATTGGTCGAACTGTATGACTTGAGCACTAAACTGGCCGAGCTACATGACACGGTCACTAAATTGGTCGAGATGCATGACTCGGGCACTGGATTGACTAAGTTGCATGACTCAGATCATTGGATAGGTCGAGATGCATAACTTAGGTATTAAACCAACCGAGCTACATAACTCAGGCACATGATTGGTCGAGAGGCATAACTCAGGCTCCTGATTCACTGGGATGCATGATTCAATCACTGATTGGTCGAGATGCATGACTCGATCATTGCTTGGTCAAGAGGCATGACTTGGTTAGTGATTGGTCGAGATGTATGACTCGAGTATTGATTGGTCGAGATGTATGACTCGAGCATTGATTAGTCGAGCTGCATGACTTGAACATTGGATTGGTCGAGATGCATGACACGGGCACTTATTGGCCAAGATACATGATTCGATCATTGGACTGGTCGAGATGCATGACTTGGTCACTAAACTGGCCGAGTTACATGACTCGAGTACTGATTGGTCGAGCTGCATGACTCGAGCATTGAACTAGTCGAGCTACATAACTCAAGCACATGACCGGCTGAGAGGGATAACTTGGGCTCCTGACTGTCCAAGATGCATGACTTGGTCACTGATTAGCAGAGATGCATGACTCAATCACGGATTGGTTGAGAGGCATGACTTGGTTGTTGATTGATTGAGATGCATGACTCGGGCATTGATTGACCGAGCTGCATGACTCGAGCATTGGACTAGCTGAGATGCATGACTCAGGCATTGATTGATAGAGCTACCTGACTCAAGCACTGAACTGGTCGAGATGCATTACTCAGGCATTGATTGGTCGAGTTGCATGACTCGAGCACTGAACTAGCTGAGTTGCATAACTTGGTCATTGGACTGGTCGAGATGCATGACTCGGGCACTAAACCAGCCGAGCTATATAACTCGGGCACATGATTAGCTGAGAGGCATAACTCGGGCTCTTAACCGGTCGAGATGCATGACTCAATCAATGATTAGCCGAGATGCATGTCTCGGGCATTGGAGTGTCCGAGGTGTATGACTCAGTCATTGATTGGCTGAGAGTCATAACTGGGTCATTGATTGGGCGAGATGCATGACTCAGATACTGATTGGTCAAGCTGCATTACTCGGGCATTAGACTAGTCGAGATGCATGACTCGGGCACTGATTGGTCGAGCTACGTGGCTCGAGCACTGAACTAGCTACATGACTCGATTATTGGACTCTCTTGGCGAAAAATTTGGAGTTTTGCGAAATGTCCGTCGGAGGGAAATTTGTTTCTGCAAGACATTTGCCGACGGGAAACTTTGGTTTTGGTAGGATATTTGTAGGTGGACAGCTTTGGCCCTAGCGAGAACCAAGGTTTTGGCGGGATATTTGTCGGTGGATAGCTTTGGCCTTTGCGGGAACTTTAGCCTTGGCGAGAACTCTGGTTTTGGCATGTTTTCCTGCTAATGAGATTTGCTTTTCTAAGGAGTCATGATGGCGTGCTGAGCTGTCCTCCTCCTTTGGAAGGTGAAGGGTTGCAATGGGCGGTAGGTTTTCCTTTATAAACCCCCCACTCGCCATGAAGGCTTCATTCTTCTTATTCGTTCCACTTCTCTCTGCCTCGTGCCTTCCTTTCCTCTGGTCATTAGCAGTCCAGTTTAGTCATAATATTGTCTTCTTCCTCCTCTTCGTTAAGTCGGTCATTGTTCGAGGTCGTGGCATCGACCTTTGGCAGCCTCGAAGTGGAAGTAGTGAGTTCGTCCTTGAGTGACATGTCCCTAACAGACACGAAGGACTTCCAAGCCCGTAAGTAATAAAATCGTTGCACGATTTCGAGTCGGTTGTGACCGAGCAGCTTCTCGGTCGTGTTCTAGAGCACGACAGCATCTTGTGTTCAGGTACCTAATACACAAGTTTCAACTTTACGTAGGTCTGATAGAGTATCCCATCCTCCTGAGAGATATGTGACATATATATTAGAGGAGAGGATATTGAGGATATTGATCCTCAGACATACGAGGAAGCTATTATGAGTATAGACTCCGGGAAGTGGTAAAAAGTCATGAATTCTGAGATGGATTCTATGTACTCCAACAAGGTTTGAAACCTAGTTGATATGCCCAAAGGTATTGTACCCATCGGTTGCAAGTGGATCTTTAAGAAAAAAATCGGACTTGATGGAAAGGTAGAGACCTATAAAGCAAGGCTAGTGGCTAAGGGGTATCGTCAAAGGCAAGGTGTTGACTACGACGAAACCTTCTCACCTATAGTAATGCTAAAATCCATCAGAATTTTATTGGCTATTGCATCACACTATGATTATGAGATCTGACAAATGGATGTGAAAACCGTATTCCTCAATGGGAACCTTGAGGAGGAGGTCTATATGATGCAACATGAGGGATTGTGTCCAAGAACTGTCCAGATAAGGTGTGTAGGTTGCTTAGATCCATTTATGAATTGAAGCAAGCTTCCTGAAGTTGGAACATAAGATTTGATGAGGCAATCAGATCTTATGACTTCGTTAAGAACGAAGATGAGCCTTGTGTGTAGAGGAAGGTAAGTGGGAGCGCTATCATTTTTTTAGTGTTATATGTGGATGACATCCTGATAATTGGGAATGACGTAGGAATGCTATCCACAGTAAATGCTTGGTTATCTAGACACTTCTCTATGAAGGACTTAGGGGAAGCATCATATATCTTGGGGATTAGAATCTATAGAGATAGATCCAAGAGGATGCTTGGCTTGTCCCAGTCCAGGTACATAGAAACCATTGTCAAATGGTTTGGCATAAAAAATTCCAAGAGAGGTCTCATACCGATGAGACATGAGATATCGCTTTCTACGAGTATGTCTCCAAAGACTCCAAAAGAAAGGGCGAACATGGATATGATACCTTATGCCTCAGCAATAGGGTCTATCATGTATGCCATGCTATGTACTAGGCCTGATATAGCGTATGCTCTGAGTGTCACGAGCAGGTATTAGGCGGATCCAGGCTTGGAGCACTGAAAAGCAGTAAAGTGTATCCTTAAGTACTTGAGAAGGACTAAGAATCTTTTACTAGTATATGGAGGTAGTAGCCTTAAGGTTGAAGGCTACACAGACTCAAGTTTTCTATCTGATGTCGATGATAGCAAGGCGAATTCAGGGTATATGTACACCTTGAATGGAGGAGCAGTGTGCTAGAAGAGTTCCAAGCAAGATATCACTGCTGACTCGACCACCGAGGCGGAGTACATTGTTGCATTAGATGCAGCAAAGGAGGGAGTCTGGGTGAAGAAGTTCATCACAGATTTGGGAGTCGTGCCGAATAGTGAGAAGCCGACTTCCTTATATTGCGACTACTATGGGGCGATTACTCAAATAAGAGAACCCGGGTCTCATCAGAAGTGTTCTGAGGAGGTTCCAGCTTATCAAAGAGATCGTAACCCGAGGAGATGTAGTAGTGGAAAGAGTTTCATTCGAAGATAACATTGCAGATCCACTCACAAAGCCGTTGTCTCAGATTGTCTTTGAGCGTCATAGGAGTCTGATAGGGATCAGACACATAGGTGATTGGCTTTAGGTTAAGTAAGAGATTGCTAGTCATAGGTGCCCAACAAGCCAATCACGTGAGTGATGACATGTGTGACTTGATACAGAATCTTTTTGCTTATTATATTTTGACGTATATCACTTTATAACTATTGCATATATGCATATATATATTGTGATGTCCTTGGATTTGTGCAATGGGAATCGGATCATAATGAGATCACGATAATGAGATCGATTTACCTTTAAACACATATCCTAAATAATCTCGATCATAGGTTACTCGAGAGGGACATTGTGATAACCGGACAGACTGGTGTGCTGTATACCCGTCCATATGATGGATGTAGCTGGTCTCATAGCTGCTCGTGTAGGGACATTAGGGATACAGTACATGTGCTCATTGGAGAATGAGTTCACTGATTGATCCGCTTACGGAATGTTGGATGGTTGATGATGCCTTATTGTTAGACAGCGATTTCATAGTCCTAATGGTGTATCTGATCCTTGGACTTGAGTCACCAAGGATGTCCTGTATGAGTGCTCCACTCTTTGATATCAGACTTATAGGTTTGGCTGTTCCAAATCTAGTACAACTGGTCATTGGGAGTGGTAGTCGACCTTATGAGGGCTATTGAGTGTCGATAGAGGATCATCCACTCTCGACGTCATGAGAGGAATATCTCATGTGTTCTTGCTCAGACAAATCCCTGGCCAAGGTCATTCGGGTTGAGAGAGAAAGAGTTCTCCGGGAGAATTTGATTAGAGCGAGACTCGAGTAGAAACCGTATGGGTCTGACAGCACCATGCTCGATATATGGTCTCTGGGATATTAGATGGATGATGGACTATAGGTACATGGTAATTGAGGATAGACATGTCCAATGGATTGGATTCTCCTGTATCGTATGGGGACTACGGCGTAATGGCCTAGTACGTCCATAATCGATGAGTCAAGTGAATTATTACAGAGATAATAATTCACTGAGTTAGAAGGAGTTCTGACATGTATGAATCACGGTTAGCTCGATATTGGGCTTATAGGGTCAAATACATATGGTAGGCATTGCGATGAATAGAGGTTCGGATATGAGATATCCGATGGAGCCCTTGTCTTATTGGATGTAGATCCAATACCCACTAGGGGAGGACCCATTAGGGTTTGACAGGGGACATCTATAAATAGGAGGGATTCAGAGCCTCATAGGTTAGAGCCTTTGCTTGCCTCTCCTATTCTCCTCCCCCTCTCCACCTCAGAGTAGGCCTGGAGTTTTGAGGAGCGTCGTCGCAGCCCTACTGTGTGGATCACCACTAGAGAGGATGACGCTTGACCTCCTTCACCCACTCCTAAAGATCTGCAAGGAAACAGGGATATATGATCTCCCTAGGTAACACAATTTACTCTATACACAGTTTTAAGTTTCGCGGATTTTGCGTATCAATTTTCGCACGACGACGAATATCTCTTTGGGAATTGGGGATTTTGTTTTATTGTTCTTGATGTCGCCCCCAACATTTCCCAACATTAGGAACATGATCGAGGGCTAGCTGGTTGAGGCAGGTCTTAGCCTGACTCCTCAGGGTGCAGCCTGAACTTGTCCTAGTTCGTTCTTTACTTCTTCGTGTTCTTTTGTGCCACTAACCCTCAGTCTGTGTTTCGATAGAAATGGTGAATTTGAAGATGATGAAAGGGATGCCTCGTGCTTCCTCGGTTCCTTATCCTCCTCCGTCAACAGCTTGGGCGCTTGAAGAGATGGTCATCATGGCACGATCGAGAAGTGAAGAGTTGGAGCGCCCGAAGAAGAAACTGAAAGTCGGCACTTAGAAAATATCCGAGGAGATGGCAGCTCGAGAGGCGGTTGCCTAGAAGGCTTGTGGATTGGCCGAAGCATCTCGAGAGGCTTCTTGGGGTGACAGGTCTGGGGCTTAACGCTCCCAAGGTTAGGGACGTGCCTCATCCTTTAGGGGCGATTTCTCGGCAAAGAAGTCGGCCAAGCCCAAGTCGATGCACGACTTGTGCCGGACTCACACGCGTGCTAGGGATGAGCCATTCTTGGTGCTCTTCATGGTTGACTTGCCCGACGGGGTCCTAGGCTCCCCCATTGAGCCGCATTGGCCCAAGCTGATGGCTGAGACTAAGTTTTGGTCAGACGGGGCGATCGTGGTGGAGTTTGCCTAGGGCATGCTCAACCTGACCCTTGTACAACAACTTTATTATGCATCATCTGAGGTGTTGATAGATTGAGCTATAAAGTCGCTGGTCTAGGTAAGCACGTGCTCACTCTTTATAGTTTTGAAGTCTTATCTTGGGTTCTGACTCGTTTTCTACATCTATGCAGAACCATCATTACATAATGGCCTTGATTTACCAGGTCCATGACATGGGTCGAGTGATCAGTTATATGGGGGACACGATCATCGAGCTCCACGGCGAGGTTTGGGAGTTGGCAAACTAGGGGCCAAGTAGCGGCCGAGTAGCAAGTTGCCAAACTAGGGGCCAAGGTCGAGCTTTGAAGTCTGAGTTTAGGGAATCAGAGCGGCAATGCGAGGTACTCCATTAGGACCTTGAGAAACTACAGGAGCACCTCGGGGAATTCTAGCATCAGTTGAAGGAGATCCGGGGTAGAAATCAGGTGCTGGAGGATGAGCTATTGGTAATGTCACGAAACTTGAAGGCAACTCGGTTCGAGGAGCAAAAAGTTGAGCCTCTAGTCACAGAACATCGGGGGGGTGCTCGAAAAGGTAAAAGAGGTGATTGTCGAGTACAAGGAGTCTGTCGGCTTCAAACTCGGTCTGCAGAGGTCGAGGCAAGTGACTTATGAGTATGAGTATCGGGTCACTCTGGCTCGGTTCCGATCAAAGTATCCCGACCTAGAAATCGAGGAGAACCCCTTCGCCAGCCTTCCCGAGGATGACAACATGCCAATAGAGGATGAGGTCTCATTCAATGATATCTTTGATCCTTCTGAGGCCTGAATATATGGAATGTACTTTTGTTTTCTTTTGCGGTTGGTTTGGTTTCGTTTTGTCTTGTAAAGTCCTGACGATCGAATGGTGTAATTTTCCTTTTCATTAATGGATATCTTTCTTTTGAGACTGATGAACGACTTTGCAGTCCTCTTGTGGTTGTCTTCCGTCGACGAATAGATCCTTGCTATGGTGCCTCACCCGACCCTAGGGGGTCATCTCGATTGGTGCTTGCTTGATTGCTTGGTCGAAATGAATACGAGGGGTGGTTGGTGAACGACCTGATCGTCTGCTCGACTAGCTTTGGGGGGTCGAGGGCTTCATCTAAGCATAGAATTTCTTCAAGTATGATATATGTTAGGTCCTCGACAATTGGCCTCCTTCCCGAGTAGCGAGTCAACAAGTGTCATCCCGGACCACGTTGGTCACCTGATACAGCCCCTCCCAATTCGGGTTGAGTTTTTCTCGAGCTCAGGTCAAGTCGTTGATCTCAGTCTTATATAGGAGCGGGTCATTGACCTTAATCTATCACAGTCAGACCCTTCGATTGTGAAGTCATGCCATTGGCTTTCTTATATTCTAAGGCACGCAAGTGCGCCTCAGCCCTCTGTTCATCAATGAGGTCGGGGTTGGCTCGAAGTCCTTCTGACATACTTTCATCAAAGTTCTCAATCTGAAAGGGTCGAGAAAACCATATCGGGCAGAAGCACTACCTCGGTTCCGAACGCCAAGTTGAATGGTGATTCACCCGTGCAGTTTTGGGTGTCGTCCGGGATGCCCATAGAATGCTCGGGAGTTCATTGGCCCATGTGTCATGTGCTCCAATGACTCTTTTTTTAAGTCCTTCAAGGATGGCTCGGTTGGTTACTTCGGCCAAGTCATTTGTCTAAGGATGCGCCACCGAGTTGAACCTTGATTGAATCCCATAGGATTGACAAAGCCCCTTAAACTTGGAGTTAGGGTCTCGTTATCGATGATGATTGCTCGAGGTATGCCAAATCAGGTGATGATGTTCTTCTAGAGGAACCCTTCGACTTGTCTCTCAATGATGGAGGCTAGTAGTTTGGCAACCCATTTAGTAAAGTAGCTTAACCCGACTATGAGGAATCCCCGTTGTCCCAAGGCTAGAGGGAAGGGACCGAGGAGGTCCATTCCCCACTATGCTATCGATCGAGGTCAGGGGAACCACGAGTTAATACTACACTCAAGCGTTCTTCTGGCATTACATGCATCGTCATGCATAGGCTATAGTATCTTGATGCATGGTCGACCAATAGTAGCCTTGTCATAGGACTTTAAAGGCTAAGGTTGGTCTTCAATGTGCTCCCCACAGATGCCTTCATGGACCTCGGCTAGCACTGTCTCGGCTTCTATGGGTGCCAGGCATCGGAGGAGGGGTTGACTAAAGGATCTGTAGTAGAGTTGGCCGTTGATCTCACAGTACTAGGCTTGGGTTCATTTGAGTCGATGAGAGGCATCTTGGTCAGTCGATAGTGTCTCGTCCTTCTTGTAATGGAGGATCTCCTCTATCCAATTCGGTGAGGCCTTTGCTTTAGTGACATCTCAGGTTATAATGGTTCGACATGGGAGGGTTTCAAACTATGGGAGATACCCTTTCATTCCTCATGTTGAGGCGAGCTTGGCCATTGCGTCAGCTTGCGTGTTCTCAGCCCGAGGAACCCTTGTTAGTGCAAAATGATGGAAATAACTAGTGAGTCGGTGAACCTCGGTCAAGTATCTCACCATGGTCAATTCTCGAGCTTCGTAGTCATCGTTAACATGGCTAACATGGCTAACCACCAACTGCAAGTCACTGAATACCTCGAGCTCCTTCACATGTAATTCCGAGGCAAGGCGGAGCCTCGACAATAATGCTTCATATTTGGCTTCGTTGTTGGTGGCTTTGAATTTGAAGCAAAGTTCTAGTATAGTTGGTTGTATGATCCCCTCAGGACGAGCCCAGCACCTCCCCTTTTGGCATTGGTCGACCCATTAACATACAAGGTCCATCTCTGCTTGGTGCTCTTACGAGCGCTATCCTTGGCGTGGGCTAGCTCGGAGATGAAGTCCGCGAGCGCTTGTGCTTTAATAGCGGTCTTGGAACATATTGAACATCAAATTCTTTGAGCTCAACTGACCACTTGAGCATCTGTCCGGATACGTCGAATTTGGAGAGGATCTACCAGA
This sequence comes from Musa schizocarpa, assembly GCA_900464855.2. Classification (NCBI taxonomy): domain Eukaryota; kingdom Viridiplantae; phylum Streptophyta; class Magnoliopsida; order Zingiberales; family Musaceae; genus Musa; species Musa schizocarpa. The sequence continues at coordinate 43,367,688 of LS990922.1, read as the reverse complement.
GTGGTTGGTTAATGACCACCTTTATCGTATGGGCTTGAAATTAGGGGGACAACTTCTTTGTCGCCTGCACCAAGGCTAACGCCAGCTTCTCAATTATGGGGTATCGTTCCTTGGGCCTGTTCAAGACGTGGCTAGCATAATATATGGGCCATTGTGCCCTATCTTATTCGTGGACCAAAACCTAGCTAACCGTGTGCTTAGAGGCTACAAGGTAGAGGCTAAGCAGTTCGCTCAGGATGACCATTGTGAGTTGTGGTAGATGGGTGAGATGTGCCTTCAACTTCCCGAAGGTTTCCTCACATTCTGAAGTCCATTCAAAGTCATTGGCATGCTTCAGAGCTCGGAAGAAGGGGAGGCATTTGTCCCCCAACCGAGACAGGAATTAGCTGAGAGTGGTCGGTCTTTTAGTTAGTCATTAGACTTCCTTGACTAAACGAGGAGACTGTATCTCAATTATAGCTCGAACTTTCTCGGGATTTGTGTCTACGCCCTTCTAGTGTATGATGAAGCTGAAGAACTTGTCTAAACTTACCTCGAATATGCACTTGGCAGGGTTGAGATGCATGCTGAACCTTCTTAGTGTCTAGAACGCCTCGACTAGGTCTACTAGGTGGGTGTTGGTGACTTTGCTCTTTATGATCATATCGTCGACATATACTTCTATGTTTCTCCTAATCTGGTGCTTGAACATCTAGTTTATCATCCTTTGGTATGTTACTCCAGCATTCTTCAGGCCGAAGAGCATGACTTTGTAGCAGTAGACTCCTTGGTCTATGATGAAAGTAGTATGTTCCCAATCTTTGAGGACCAGACCATTCGGATTTAGTTGTAGCCTGAGAAAGCGTCCATGAATGTGAGGAGCTCGTGGCTCGAGGTTGCATCCACCAATTGGTCGATTCTCAAGAGGGAGTAGCAATCTTTCGGGCATGCTCAGTTAAGATCGGTGTAGTCAACACACATCCTCCAACTTTCATTAGATTTTTTAACTAGAACTACATTGGACACCTATTGAGGATATTTTGCCTCGGCTATAAATCATGCCTCTATTAGATGGTCTACCTTGACGTCGATTGCTTCCTGTCGATCGAAGGTGAACTTTGGAAGTCTCTATTTCATTGGTTGGGCCTCAAGGAAAATGTTTAAGCAGTGCTAGGTGACTTTAGGATCGATCCCAAGCATGTCTTTTGGCAACTAGGTGAAGACGTCGGTGTTCTTTATCAGGAAATCGATAAGTTGGATCTGATCCTTTCCTGGGAGTGCAGATCCAATCTTTATGTCCCTGTCCGATCGGCTTTTGTCGAGGGGGACTTCCAATATTTCCTCGATGGGCTGGGGATAAGGTGGTACTTCAATCGCATCTCGGGGGTCGACTAGAGGCAGTTCAAGCTTCAGCTTCTTTGATAGTGTGATGGCCATTAGGTAGCATCGCCTTGACTCCCGAGGATCACTTCTCACTTCCCTAATCTCGGCTTGGGTCGGGAACTTCATTGCTCGATGATAGGTGGAAATGATCACCCTCAACTTGTTGAGAGTCGGGTTGTTGAGGATAACATTGTAGACCGAACGGAGAATTACCACCATGAATGTGACTACTATGGTCTTAGATCTCGGCTCCCCCCATAGTGACAAGCAAAGTGGTGGTGCTGAGGGGGGAGATGGAATCACTAGTGAACCTATTGAGGGTCGAGGCCATTGGGGTGAGGTTCTCTTCGGTTAGGCCGAGCTTATAAAAAGCATCAAAATATAGCACATCGGTCGAGCTTCAGATGTCCACTATAACCCTCTTCACTTGGGCATTTGCAATTTGGACCGAGATCATCAAGGCGTCATCATGGTCAGGGTACTTGGTTTTGTTAGGATCAGGGGTCGGCACTAAGAGGGAGGGTGAATTAGTACAACAGAAAAATTACGTCTCGATTAAAACTTCATTCGATAAAAACTATTTTCGACGAAAATCAATTTCGAAAATTTAACTTGAAAGCGTACGTAATGAATTGAAGGCAGTAAGCACTTAAGGAAGTTTGCAGTAAGGTAATAGCAAGAATGAAATGCAAACCAAAGAACACGGTAGTTTATAGTAGTTTGGTCGTCGTGACCTATATCTACTCCTCTGATTCCTCTTCCGTCGAGGCCACCGGCATCTACTAACGGTCTTCCTTCAATAGGCAAAGGCCAACCACCTTTTACACCCCTCTTCTCCTTTTACTGGGTTTAGGAGATAACCCTTACAAGCACTCACTTTCCTCTCTTAAACAGAATTCTAACACTTAGACTTGGAGGAGGTAATTTCTAAAGAGATTGCAGCAACGTTTCTTTGCTTTTAGACTATTTATGCTTGTACCACCGCCTGGGGGGCAGTGTTGGGTGGTACCACTGCCCAGACTGGCGGTACCACCGCCTGGCACCCTGCCAGGGGCGGTACAATTGCCCAGACTAGCGATACCACCGCCTGATACAGTCTTGAAGACTATGCCACGATGGTGAGACTTCTTGGGGCACTGTTTGGGCCTCTTATTGCGCCCAACATAGTTCTCATATTAGCCTAGCTGGCTCCTAATTGGGTTGGCCCAAATCCAAGCCCAATTACGTGCTAACTACAAAATCCTAATACATTTGCTAAGCTAAACAAGTCCCTATGTCTATTCTTCCGGCGATCTTCCGACGACCTTCCAACGATCTCTTGGTAATGTTCCGACGGACTCCCGGCAAGCTCCTGGACTTCACGACGATCTTTTGGTGAGTTCCGACGAGCTTCTATGGCAAGCTTTGAGACTTCTCGGTTGGTTCTTCCAGAACTTCCGACGAACGTTTGGACTTCCAACAAAGTCTCGAACTCCCAATGTAATCGCGTCCTTGACTCCGAGACTTCATTTTACTTTATGCCTTGCTATCGTAGTTAATCCTGCACATGTAAAAACACACTTCGATCTAGACAATTAATACTAAGCATTAATCAAGTTATCCGACATGTCATTGGTCCCTCGACGCTGTTGAATCTCGGATTTTGATGATGAAACTAATTGATTGTGTTTAGATGTTTAACTGCATTTTGAGTAATGCAGGTCTACTCGATCAGGATTAGACAGTTGACGTAGGAGGAATTGACATTGTGCCGGAGGAGATCACGTCAGGATATTGGATGGCAGAAGGCTTCGGACGTCGGGCATCGGGCCAAGGAGAGCGGAATTGCGCCAAGGATATCGGGGTTATGGAGGTCAACCGTCGATTGGGCAACAAGCCATAAGAGAGGATGATGCTGTTGAAGAATCGGACGGCGCCAACCAATGACGTCTTTGGGCAAATGAATGTCAATTAGCGTTGTAATAACTTGTTTAGATCCGAGTAGAGTTTTGGCTTGCATGTACATGATTAACTACGATAACCAGAAAACACAAAGCAAGGATAAGGAGTCAAGTTCGATGGGGCGTTCTGAAGTCCAGAAGAATCGTCGGAGATGCTACCGTAACCAATCGAGAAGAAATCGGGAACGGCCGAATTTTAGGAAGTTAGCGAAGAGATCATCAGAGGTTCACGGAGATCACCGAGAAGGCTCGGCTACTCATTAAAGTCATCACAAGTTCGGGAGTTTGCTGGGAGCCCGTCGGAAGAAGTTCGTCGGAAAGCTCGCCGGAACAAGACTCGACGTTCGCGGTTGAAAACTTGCTTAGGATGTTTTTTTTGTTATGTAGTTCACTTGTAATTAGGATTATGATTAAGAGATAATCTAATATCCTGGTTAGGGGCCAATTGGGCCCAAAATTAGACTTGGTTTGGGCTAAGTTTGAAGCCCAACCAGTGGAACCGAAAAGTGCTGGTGTTAACCACAGCAGGGGGGCGGTTACACCGCCAACCTTGTCGGCGTCGATATCTTGGCGGTGGTGGCCACAAAGATCGGGAACAACGAGAATTCAAATTTGGAGCCCAAATTTGAATCCTCTTGAGGCCTATAAATACCCCTCAAATCTCAACTGAGATTACAATTTTTTGAGCAGCAATTGTTTAAGAGAAAGGCCTTAGAAAAGTCTTAGCTAGTCTTGTTTTCAATTTGCTAGTGTTCACCTCCTTCTTTCTTGCTGAAAATCTGTAAGAGAGTGAACCACTTGTAAAAGAGTTGTAAGAGGGGTATTCACCCTTCCCTTTCAAGAGATTTGCTAGTGGAAGGTGGGAGCCTCATCGAAGAGGGGCCTCGCAAGTGGATGTAGGTCACTTGATCGAACCACTTCAAAAACGGCATAATCTCTAGTTCGCATTTCATTACTGCTATTTACATTACTGCAAACCTTCTTACTTACTTTATTTCATCATTACCTTTGCTGCACAACTTTGCGAATACGCTTTCAAGTTAAGCACTTCCGATTCCGATTTTTATCATATGAAAGATTTGTTGAAACCAACGGTTTAATCCGCTGCACTAATTCACCCCCCCCCTCTTAGTGCCGCTCCGATCCTAACAATTGGTATCAGAGCACGGTATTTCTCATTTCGGATTTACACTCGAGAGAAATGGCTCTTCATGGCTTTCAAGAGGGCTTATCGGTTTTTCGTCCACCGTTGTTTAACGGATTGGACTACACTTATTGGAAAACTCGAATGAGAGTTTTCTTGATTTCTATGAATTTGGATTTGTGGAATATTGTTGAAAACGATTTTCAACTTCCCTCTAAACCGATGAACGAATGGTCGGATTTGGAGAAGAAGTATTTTTCTTTAAACGCAAAGGCTGTGAATGCCTTATTTTGCGCTTTGGACAAAAATGAGTTCAATCGGGTTCTTTGTGCGAAATGGCTTTCGACATATGGCACACTCTTGAAATCACACACGAAGGCACTTCTAGAGTTAAAGATTCGAAAATCAACTTTTTAATACATGATTTCGAGCTTTTTCGAATGAAGCCGAGTGAAATCATTGTTGACATGTACACCCGTTTTACGGATGTCGTCAATGGTTTACAAGCTTTTGGCAAATGTTTCTAGAATTTTGAACTTGTTAGTAAGGTTTTACGATCACTTTCTAAAGCTTGGGAATCAAAAGTAATGGCAATACAAGAAACAAAAGATTTAAATATTTTTCCACTTGAAGAACTTATCGGCTCATTGATGACATATGAAATGGTGCGCAATGCACACGATGAATATGATGAACAAAATCACCTTCCAAAGAACATGAAGGATTTGGAACTCCGGACAAATAATTACCACTTGAGCGATGACTCAAGTGATGAGGACAATGATGAACTTGAACTTCGAACACTAAATCTTAATAAGTTCATTAAACAAAAATCTAAAATAAACAATGAACTTGAATGGAGGAAGAGGCCAAAGAAGAGGAAGGCAACAAGGATGAATCAAAAACTTCCAAAGATGAAACGGCGAATTGGGCTTTGATGGGCTTCGACTACAAGGTAAGTAACTCAACTCTCTTGAATTACTTTGAAGTTACTTGAAGTTTTTCATGAGTGCTTAATTTAGATTGTAGGAATAGGAAATAAAAATTATTTTTTAAAAATTATATCATGTTTTTCTTTTTAGCATCCTTTGAAAAAATTAAAAACTTTGATCATGAAATGTATATTGCTAAGGTTTCATGCATGTTATGTTTTTGAAATGTTAAATGATGTATACAACATTAGGGATGGTAATTATATGATATGTGATAATGCTTAGGATTAATCCATACATGTGTATCTTGATGATTTTATGACATACATGAGTTTTTGATGTAAATGTTGATTTGTAACTCTCATTTTAGATTAACATGTTTTTAGACTAATCGTTTTTATGATATATTAAGATGACATAGTGCATGTACATCTATGTATGAATTTTTTGATAGTCTTTTGATGATAGATGTGATATCATGATATGTTTGGTCTTAACGGCTTCATGACGAAACTTATGTTTCGATGATGATACATGTTTTCACAAAAGACTTGAATACACTCACATGAAATTAATTGTATGAAATGAAAATAAATTTTCTATCCTATTGAAATTAATGAATTTATTTTACTAATTTTGTGAATCTCGAAATTGATTTTGATGACTTGATTATGAATTTTAAGTTAACGATTTGATTTAAATGAGTTTTATCTAAATCATAATCTTGATCTTGCAAAATTGGAATCCCAAATAATGTCTTTTAGTATTCATGAATTAATACTCACAATATGAAATTATTGTTATTCATGACTTGAATTTGATTGAAACATTGCATGCTTAAATTAATCATTCTCCTATGTTTCAAAAATTCTTTAAATGCCTTATGTGATGATTGAAAATTAATTTACTTTATGATAAATCTATGTATACCATTTTGAATCTCTTGAAAGTAATATTAAGATTTTGATGATTTGGACGATTTGAATTTGAATGAGTTTTATCTAAAATCGTGATCTTGATTCTGTAATATTTACAAATTAAGATTTATTATGAATCAAGCTTTTTTCATTAATCGAACTCCCAAGATATCTTTTTGATTATTTATGAGTAGGTTTTTCAAAAAGAAATGATGCACTTTGGTATTCACATATTCTAATCTTTCATGATTTTTATGCAATTCCTTGTATTCATGAAATGTTTATCGCATCACCCAACTACTTTCTTCTTGATATTCCTTATGTGGTGATATAAAATTATGCATGAAATACTCTTGATATTATTTTGATACATACAAATGAAAAGTTATGATCATGAATGGTCGAATGAAATTTGACAAGTTAATACCATCATGATTTGAAACATTTATGATTTGAAATTATGTACGTAATTACTTTTTATTGTGATGATATATGCATATAATGTGCATCATAAATTCTCTAAATAATGAATGCTTAGTATCATGATCAAAATATTGATAAATGCTATGATTTATTACCAAAATGATGTATCATGTATGATATCCTCATAATGTCGATTAATTTATTCAATATCGTGCATGAATAAAATATAAGGTTTTTGAAAATATACATATTTTAATTTGAAAATATAATGATGCATAAATAAGATTGACACTTAACCCTTGTCATGATTTGAATATTATAGTAAAGGGAAATGAATTACACCAATTGTATTGTTATTCCCCTCTATTTGACAATGGCATAGGGGGAGTAAATTTTGCTAGCTAATTGCAAATATCAAGAGAAGCAATGAGTGCTAAATTACACATTTTGAGAAATATTCCTAGCTCAAGATGCAAAATTTGGAAACTTGTATTTTGCAAAAGAAGTAAAAATTACAAGCTTGTACTTCTCAAAAAGAGAAGAAAGATATTGCCTATAGAAAGAAGCAAAAAGTGCAAAACTTAGAAAGCATCGCTATAAATTTTTTAGTGTATCGCAATGTATCACATGTATCGCAAATTAAATTTTTTTTTAGACTATTATCATATCATGTTTAACATTTGATATCTTTCATTGATATGATATATTATCATATCATGATGTATCGCATAATGATATCATGATTTGCGATTGTTTCATGTGATCCTTGGTGAATTTTCACATTGGTATCCTTCATGAAATGATTTCTTTGCATTATTGTCTTGTATGCATCAGATTGAAATATTGATTGATGTAAAGTTAATGTAAAAATCTAAATCATTGGTTCCTCTCCTTCTTTTTGACATTGACAAAGGGGGAGAAAGTTATTGCTAGCTTGCACACTTGAATGAAGAATTTGCTAGCTCGATCATTGTAATGAAGAAATTTGTTATATCAAACATCATAAATATTGTTACGGGGAAAGAAAAGCAAAGTGAAATCTTGCAAAAAATTCAAGTGTTGAATTGTCATGATTGAACTTAAAGAATCTTACTATGCTTTTGTGCTTATATGTTGTGATAAAAATCTAGCTTCAAGTTGCAAAAACTTGCATATCTTTTAAAATAGCTAGAGCTACTTCTCCTTTTTGTTGATGACATAGGGGGAGAAGTATATTGATGACTTCATGCATTGAATTGAATATTTTATATATTTGCATGATGGATTAAATGTTTTTCATGTGATGAATGTTACTTGGATTTGGGATAATCCAAGTGTTCTATCAATGGCATATTGATAGGGAGAGTTTGGTTAAACTCCGAGGAGTTAAGGTTAACTTCGTTAGTCATCAATTAGTTGTCATCATCAAAAAGGGGGAGATTGTTGAATCTCGAATTCTGATGATGAAACTAATTGATTGTGTTTAGATGTTTAACTGCATTTTGAGTAATGCAGGTCCACTCGATCAGGATTAGACAATTGACGTAGGAGGAATTGACATTGCGTCGGAGGAGATCACGTCAGGATATTGGATGGCAGAAGGCTTCGGACGTCGGGCATCGGGCCAAGGAGAGTGGAATTGCGCCAAGGATATCGGGGTTGTAGAGGTCAACCGCCGATTGGGCAACAAGCCGCAAGAGAGGATGATGCGTTGAAGAATCGGACGAAGTGCCAACCAATGACGTGCCGGGCAATAGAATGTCAATTCGCGTTGTAATAACTATCTAGATCTGAGTAGAGTTTTGGCTTGCATGTGCAGGATTAACTACGATAACCAAAAAACACAAAGCAAGGATACCGGAGTCAAGTTCGATGGACGTTTAAGAGTCCGAAGAATTGTCGGAGATGCTATCGGAACCAACCGAGAAGAAATCGGGAACCTGTCGGAATTTTTGGAAGTTCACCGAAGAGATCGTCGGAGGTTCACGGAGATCATCGAGAAGGCTCGGCTACTCATTAAAGTCATCACAAGTTCGGGAGCTTGCTGGGAGCCCGTCGGAAGAAGTTCGTCGGAAAGCTTGCTGGAACAAGACTTGACGTTCGCGGTTGAAAACTTGCTTAGGATGTTTTTTTTGTTATGTAGTTCACTTGTAATTAGGATTAGGATTAAGAGATAATCCTATATCCTGGTTAGGGGCCAACTGGGCCCAAAATTAGACTTGGTTTGGGCTAAGTTTGAAGCCCAACCAGTGAACCGAAGGGTCTGGCGGTGGCACTGCCAGACTGGGCGGTTGCACCGCCCAGCACCCGAGAGCTGGGCGATGGCACCGCCCAGCACTGTCAGCGTCTGACACTGACAAGCGGTGGCACCGCCAGCATCGAGAACCCAACGAGAATTCAAATTTGGAGCCCAAATTTGAATCCTCTTGAGGCCTATAAATACCCCTCAAATCTCAACTAAGATCATAACTTTTTGAGCAGCAATTGTTTAAGAGAAAGGCCTTAGAAAAGTCTTAGCTAGTCTTGTTTTCAATTTGCTAGTGTTCACCTCCTTCTTTCTTGCTGAAAATCTGTAAGAGAGTGAACCGCTTGTAAAAGAGTTGTAAGAGGGGTATTCACCCTTCCCTTTCAAGAGATTTGCTAGTGAAAGGTGGGAGCCTCATCGAAGAGGGGTCTCGCAAGTGGATGTAGGTCACTTGACCGAATCACTTCAAAAACGGCGTAATCTCTGGTTTGCATTTCATTACTGCTATTTACATTACTACAAACCTTCTTACTTGCTTTATTTCATCATTACCTTTGCTGCACAACTTTGCAAATGCGTTTTCAAGTTAAGCACTTCCGATTCCGATTTTTATCGTATGAAAGATTTGTTGAAACCAACGTTTTAATCCGCTGCACTAATTCACCCCCCCCCCCTCTTAGTGCCGCTCCGATCCTAACAGACGCTTCGTCTGATTCTTCGGCACATCGTCCTCTTTTGCGGCCTATTGCCCAATCAGCTAATTGACTCCGTAACTCCGATATCCTTAGCACAATATCCACTCTTCATGGCCTGATGCCCGAATCCACGGCCCGTAGCCTTCTATCGATATGTCGACCGATCCACCAGTCCGACGTCCAATCTTCTGATATGTTCTCCTCTGGCATAATTTGATTCTTCCTGCTTTAATTGTCTCAATTTGATTGAAGCATCCTGCGTCACTCAAAACACAGATTAAAATATAAACATATATCAATTGGTTTCATCATCAAAATACAAGATTCAACAATCTCTCCCTTTTTTATGATGACAACCAATTGATGGAGTTAACCTTAACTCCCAAAGTTTAAACAAACTCCCCCTATCAATATGCTTTATTGATAGAAACTCTTGGATTCAAAAATCCAAGCAAACATATCATGATCAAATCATGCATGACATCAACATACTTCTCCCCCTTTGTCATCAGCAAAAAGGAGAAGTCCAACTATTCATATGTTTGGAAATATAAGTTCAACTCATTGCATGAAAAATATAATATCACGTTTTATCATCATGCAATTTGAAGCTAGAAAATTTAGCAAGCGTTACATTATGCTTAGAACATTCATGTTATCAAGTTTTAGATATGCAAGTTTTACAACATATAAGCTAGCAAATTTAAAGATATGCAAATTAGTATATTTGCTTTTCTTTGTGATGTGCAAGATAACATTTATTTATAATGTTCAAGATAGCAAGTTCTACGTCATGCTAGCTAGCAAATTAGAGATGTACAAGAAAGCAACTCTTGCTTCTTGAAATATGTAAGTTGCAAGCTAGTAAATTTTTGCTTCCTTTGTAATGTTTTAGCTAGTAATTTTGCTTCCATTGCAAAGTACAAGTTAGCATATTTTGCATCTTGAGATAGGCAAGATAGCACTTTTGGTATACAAATTTATAGTATACAAGCTATCAAATTTTACACATAAAAAATATAGCAAAATTTTATATCTTTTGAGATGTGTAAGATGGACTATTTTGCCTCTTTTTGAAATGTGTAACTTGGCAAACATTGCTTCTCTTGAGATTTGCAAGATAGCACTTCTTGCTTCCTTTTTGAGATTAGCAAGCTAGCAAGTTTACCTCTTTTTGAATTATGCAAGCTAGTAAATTTGCTTTCTAGCAAGTTTTGCTCCCCCTTTGTCATTGTCAAAAAGAAGGGAAGACTCTTTATATCAATTTTCAAATTATGACAAAGGTAAGATAACAAAGATGAAAAATCAAGTCGTGAATATCAAAACAATTTTTCATCATGAATATTTCATCATTACATACATCAAAATAATATTATGAGTGTTTCATGCATTCATATCATCACATGAAGAATATAAAAAAAAACTTGGTGATGAGATATACTTCATAAATTCAAAAAATTTTACATAATAAAATTCAAGTCATAAACCTTAAGAGATGCCATGAGAGAACACATAAACGATCTTGATTCATATATAATATCTCTTAATTCATTATGAATCATAAAAATTATAATTCTAAAAAATCAAGAGAAACTGTGATTCATTTTAACAAATCTCCTCGTAAAGAATTCTTAGGAGATCATGAAAAATCTTGATTCATATAAAAGATATAAAAGATTTCATGAGAGATTATGATTTCGATAAAACTCATTCAAATTCATCAAATCATTTTCATAGTCCAAGAGATTCACAAAAGCATAATATACATGGATTCATTAATCTTTTATCGAAAAATCAATAAGATAGATATGTTTCATCTTAAGTTATTGGTTTCATATAAGTATGCGTTTATCTTTTTATTGCAAATAAAAACATGCATCAACTTTTAGGATCGAAAAGTGAATTTCGTCATAAAAACCATCAAGATCAATAAATCACAAAAATCATCATGTATAACTTTAAAATCTCATGCATAAAGTCGTCAATATGGTATCAAAACATTTAATATTTTTATTACATCATTATGCATTACTTCAAATCAAACATGATTTCATTTAATTAAAATCAAGAAATAATAATGGAAATCAACATGATACACATTATTACTTCTTAAAAAACATTCATAGGATCATCATTAAATTTAAATCTAACATTTTATTTTATTAACATAAAACATGTAATTTTTATTATCATTTTCAAAATTACTAGCATGATCATAATTTTTGTATTTTTATTTTTAAACATGAAATTTTCAAGAAAAAATAATTCTAAACAAAAAAAATTGCATCATGAAAAGCATCATGTAATTTCGAAGTAAATTAGAGGGATTTCGATTACCTCATCGTTGAAAGCGGTTAAGGCATAGTTTGCCACCTCACCTTTGATTTTCTCCTCGTCTTCGAAGGAGTTTGATTCATCCCAATTTGTTTTCTTCTTCTTGCATTCAAAGCAAGTAGTTCCATTCTTTTTGCTTTTTAATTTTTGTTTCGTGAACTTTTTAAATTTCATTTGTGGTTTAAGTTCACCATCACTTGAGCTTATGCTCGAGTGGTCTTCAATTGTTCTATGTCTCAAATCCTTCATGTTTCTTGGAAGGTGGTTCTCAAGTTCTTCATATGCATTACACATCATTTCATATGTGATCAATGAACCAATTAATTCTTCAATCGAAAAATGGTTCAAGTTCTTTGATTCTTGTATTGCCGTTATTTTCAAATTCTAATTTTTTGAAAGCGATTATAAAATCTTGTTAACGAGTTCAAAATCTGAAAAACTTTTACCAAGTGCTTTTAAACCATTGACGACATCCGTAAAACAGGTGTACATATCAACAACGGTTTCGCTTAGTTTCATATGAAAAAGTTCAAAATCGTGCATTAAAAAATTAACTTTAGAATCCTTAACACTACTTATGCCTTCATGTGTGATTTCAAGAGTATATTATATGTCGAAAGTTGTTTCGCAAGTAGAAACCCGATTAAACTCGATTTTGTCTAAGGCGCAAAATAGAGCATTCATAGCTCTAGCATTTAAAGAAAACGTCTTCTTCTCCAAATCATTCAAATCTTTCATTGGAAGAGAAGACCTTTTAAAACCGGATTCGACAATGTTCCATAAGTTCAAATCCAAAGAAAGCAAAAAAACACTCATTCGAGTTTTCCAATATGTGTAGTCCATCCCATTGAAAAAGGGAGAACGAATGAGAGAGTGACCCCCTTGAAAGCCGAAAAGAGCCATTTCTATTTGGGTATTAAACTAAATTAGAAAACGAGGCTTTGATACCAATTGTTAGGATTAGGGGTCGGCACTAAAAGGGGAGGGGTGAATTAGTGCAGCAAAAAGATTACGTCTCGATTAAAACTTCATTCGATAAAAACTGTTTCCGATGAAAAACTGATTTCAGAAACTTAACTTGAAAGCATACATAATGAATTGAAAGCAGTGAGCACTTAAGGAAGTTTGCAGTAGGGTAATAGCAAAAATGAAATGCAAATCAGAGAACACAGTAGTTTATAATGGTTTGATCATCATGACCTACATCCACTCATTCGATTCCTCTTTCATCGAGGCCACCAACATCCACTAACGGTCTTCCTTCAATAGACAAAGATCAACCACCTTTTACACCCCTCTTCTCCTTTTACCAGGTTTAGGAGATAACCCTTACAAGCACTCACTCTCCTCTCTTAAACAGAATTCTAACACTTAGACTTGGAGGAGGGAATTTCTAAAGAGATTGTAGCAGTGTTTCTTTGCTTTTAGACTCTTTGTGCTTATGTGCTTTAACCAGGGATGAGAGAGGTATTTATAGGCTTCAAGTTGATTCAAACTTGGAGCCTAAAACTTTCTCATCCCAGGTTCCCCGGGCACAAGCGGTACTACCGCCTACGTTGGGCGGTACCACTGGCAAGTGTCAGTCGACACTGACACTGTCCTGGGTGGTACCACCACCCAAGTCTGGCGATACCATCGCCTGGGGGGTAGTGCTGGGTGGTACCACCGCCCAGACTAGCAGTACCACCGCTTGGCACCTTGGTAGGGGCGGTATAACTGCCTAGACTGACGGTACCACCATCTGACACAGTCTCGAAGACTATGCCACGATGGTAAGACTTCTTGGGGCACTGTTTGGGCCTCTTATTGGGCCCAACACAGTTCTTACATAGGCCTAGCTAACTACGAAATCCAAGCCCAATTACATGCTAACTACGAAATCCTAAGACATTTGCTAAGCTAAATAAGTCCCTATGTCTATTCTTTTAGCGATCTTCCGGCGACCTTCCGACGATCTCTCGGCAATGTTCTAACAGACTCCCGATAAGCTCCTAGACTTCATGACGATCTTCTTGGTGAGTTCCGACGAGCTTCTCTGGCAAGCTCCGAGACTTCTCGGTTGGTTCCTCCAAAACTTTCGACGAATGTCCGGACTTCCGACGAACTCTCGAACTCCCAACATAATTGCGTCCTTGGCTCCGGAACTTCATTTTACTTTATGCCTTGCTATCGTAGTTAATCCTGCACATGTAAAAACACACTTCAATCTAGAAAATTAATACTAAGCATTAATCAAGTTGTCTAACATATCATTGGTCCCTCGATGCTTCATCTGATTCTTCGGCGCATCGTCCTCTCTTGCGACCTATTGTCCAATCGGCCAATTGACTCTACAACTCCGATATCCTTAGTGCAATATATGCTCTTCTTAGCCTGATGCCCGAATCCACCGGTCCGACGTCCAATCTTCTGACATGTTCTCCTTCGGCACAACTTGATTCTTCCTGCTTTAATTGTCTTAACTTGATCGAAGCATCCTGCGTTACTCAAAACGTAGATTAAAACATAAACACATATCAATTGGTTTCATCATCAAAATACGAGATTCAATAGGTTTCCCTCGCCTCGAAGGTGATCTTGGGCTCATCGTTTTGTCTAGGGTGTTTTTCTACAGTGGCTCGAGCGTAAGCTTTACATACCGATGTGTTGTCCCCACCAGATGTTTGGTTGTCAATAATGGCCTCAGTTTGCTTCTCGATTAAGACTTGTGGGCATAGAGAGGGTTCTCGGGATTTTTTGATGTAGCGCCGGAGATGTCCCCTTCGGATGAGCTCCTTGATCTGGTTCCTTATATTATGACATTCCTCGGTGTCGTGGCTATAGTCATGGTAGAACTAGCAATACTTGGACTGATCTCTGGACTCATGGGGAGTTTTCATTGGGTTGGGCGCCCTCAGGAGCCCCTTCTCTTTGATCTGAAGGAAGATTTCCATTCTTGATGAGTTCAGGGGCAATAAAGGGAGCCTCGGTAGTGACAACTTAGGTCGATCGAGCCTCCTCCTTGGTGGCCCCGAGGGTTGCCCATGGGACTGCTCTCCGTGGGGCTTCTTGTGGTCGTCACGCTTCCCTGCTATCAACACTTCTATCACTATGTACTGGTTGTCACACTGGAGCATCTCGGGGATGATTGTTGGTAGCCTCTCGACCAGTGACCAGAAGAATCGAGATGGTCGTAGGCCCATTAGAAATGCCTACATAATTAACAAGGGGTGGGCATCGAGAATCCCTTGGATCTCGATAGCAAAGTGAGCAATGAAATGGGTCATCATCCTTTTGGCTTAGTTCGAGGAGCATGGCCACGAAAGGTTTCGATCTTGCATTGGCCAAGAAGTTGAGCTCGGACTCTCTTGCAAGTTGATCGAAGGATGAGGCCAAGGATGGCCTTAGTCGGTCGTACCACATTCGAGCCGGACCTTGTAGGGTGGTGGGAAATGCTCAACACATGAGGGCATCGAAGGTGCCGTATAGGGCCATTTGGGCTCGAAATACAATGATATGCTCTATCGAATCAGAGTCGCTATTGTAGGTCTCCAATCGCTAGTAGCGACTCGGGGTTTGAGCTGAAACATTCTCGTCCATATGAGGGGAAAGGGCAATTGCCCCCCAAGACCGAAGGTGGAGTGAGCGGTGGGTACCTTTTCTTTGGGACGCTCGTTGGGGTTGCACGATGGTTGACATTCCTATAACATGGCCCTTCCTCTAGCATTAGAAATGTTATGCAACTTCACGCCATGGCCGAGAAGTCAGCATGACTTGGTTCAAGGCATGTATGCAAGGTTGTCAAATGTGGCTTCCAAGCCGGAGTGAGTTGATGTCTGGTCAAGTTGTTTTGAGGTAGATTGGGTCGGTCCAAGGGAGATCGGGTCGAGATGCATTTTGTAGTGCTCCATACTTCTGCGTTGAGCTCCAGATTCCTACACACATATCGAGGTCGAGAGTAGACTTTCCGACTCAACCCCTTCGAGGCTTAAATCAGTAGAGAGATGTGATGACGAGATTAGATGTTCGCGGTCCAACCCTTGGCACTAGCCCGAAGGTCGGCTTTTATACTTACAATTGGAGGTCACCGTATGCAATCGGTTAATGGCCGCCGATATCTCGGGCGATCAACATATACGCCCTATGTAGGCACTGACTGACCTGCTTGATCCGGCATCGTGTGGCACCGCCTCGTACAGCCTCAGGTGGCGTGGGCACAGATGCAGGTGACTGCCTCATATGGGTCCAAGGTGTCATATCAATATGGTGCACCACGTCAGCACCAAAGCACCACGTCAGTTTCGATGTGGCGATTGACTGCGGCTGCGGGATGATGCCGGAATAAGCCCTATCACAATTCAAGTTCTTGAAGTCTCCAATGGAAATGTAGATGGTCACGAGACTAACCATTCCAACTAATCGACGACCAATGTCACTGTGGATTGAAGGGTGTGCCGGTCTTGACACGCTAGTACGTTTTCCATATAGCTGTTAGTGACTCCATTTAATATGTGCTCCCTTGACGTAGTCTTAGTATATTTAGGTTACCCTACCACTGGTGGAACCTTGAACTATGAATTCAGTGCACAAAGAAATAGTTAGACTGTGAGCTTTATCTTTTGCGCTCAGGATTGTCTCTTTATTTGTCATTTCTTATAAGTTGCTGATGTGATTTCTCTGCCTTCCTGTAAGCTACTCTCCGAATTTTTGCTTCCCTTGCCTGTTTAATGTGAAAGATGCACAATATATGGTGATCCTTGAAAGCACTTGACTTGTATGTTATTGCAGTAGTGGTGCCACTTATATATGTAGGAGTCATCTGATTCTAAGGACATGAAGGGTCTCTGACACTTGCGGTTCAGATAGAAATGGCAGGCCAACAACAAGGTTGTGAGGAGGTTAGGTTTGGTCATCTAAACAAACACATCCGATCAGGTTAGGTTTGGTCATATCCGGACTGAGGAGGTTTAATCTCATTTAGGATGATCCAGGAACCATCGAGAACACTCCCCCCCCCTCCCACCAAATCAATGGGCCTACGATGTCACCTAACAGTGCGGACTTTGGTATTAGTTAGCAGGGAATCCATCTCTATTTAATTGTTGTGCGTGATACTAACAAGATGTGGTGCTGAGCAAAGCATTCGTCGCTTGTTATGTTACTGGTACAAATCTTTCAAGATTTTGCTCATTGAAAATTTCATCTTGAGAATAGGAAGATTTACAATGTGGTGTCACTCCGTTGATTGCATCCGTGTGACTTTTATGCACCACGTGACAACCCAATCGCCATCACAAGGCAGTGCCAGGAAAAGCGTACCACAAGAATGCAATCTGTTCACATTATATGTGTTTGCAGTCTAGAAATGAAGAAGCAAAACTATACTATAGATTATAGAATAGAAATAATATACTATTTCTGAGTAGAGTTCATCTGCATTATACATTTTGTCTTCTCTACTGCTGATACTGTAAGAATCTTTTAGACAAAATAGTACCTACTTTGAGTCATCCACTTTTTAATTAGTCATATATGCCAAAGGAATTCTGATTCTTAATTACTATTTGGCTGATCTCTTGAATCATTCTGTCGTCCTTAATACGTCATCACCACCAATCTTTTCTCCTTCATTCAATATGTTTCCGCATGCATCTATATCTTCATGAATTAGAGCATTAAACAACCTTTTTCTTGCATTGTTGAAGAGAGATTTATTTGAAATGTTTGGTTTCTTTTTCAGAGGAAAAACACGTAGGTGATGTAACTTGTTAGAAACCGTCAGATTGATAAGAACATAACTGATGGTAGCCTGTCAATGACATGCACAGAATTAAATTAGCTTGCTCAAGTCTTTCTCTGACACATTGTTCCTATTAAACCGCTGCACTCCCAGGTATCAAATTCTGCCGATGGAGTGCTTAAGCAGAAAGAACAGCAGTATTCTTTACACAATCCATGCAGATTCAACTCCATCAGCTTTATTGAGCACTATTCATTATCAAGCACATATGCATGCCCTACCATGCATAAAGTAAAGTATACATGACCAAACATTATCTGCAAGTCTTAGTCTTCTTCGCTGCTGCTTTTCTCAGCATATCTTATGAATGTTCTCTTTGTCCCTTTCCCTTTCTAACGCCATGCCTGTTTCCTCAGAAATCTCCCACCCACATACGACCTGTTGAAACCAGTCTGCATGGATAGCTAGAACATTATAATATACCCTAGAGAGAGCGAGAGAAAGAGAGAGAGAGAGAGAAGGGATCGGGCAGTACGACAAATTAGTCGAGTAAACAACAGAGGTGCTTGAAGGTGGCCAAGTTGTGGTTGAAGAGAGGCACGTAAACTTCGATGCTTCCATCTCCAACCGTGGATGGAAGCAGGACCAGCATCCCCTCCACTGGTGAGTAGGTCGGCATGAAGCAGAAAGGAGTCCCACCGCCAAAGTTCACGTCATAGAAGGGAAATCTCAACCAACTGTGCACCTCCAAGTTGGGGCTGACCACCCACTCGTTCATGTCCGCCGTCGTCACCAGACCCTCCGCCTCCACCGCCGCCGATTTCGCGAAGTCGATGAACGACCTGAAGTACCGGTCGTCCACCCTCTCGATGCCTTCGTGAATGAGCGCCGCTGCGTACTGTAATGGGCTGTTGATGAGCTCCCCCACCTGCGCGCGAGGGAACGCCCACAGCACCAGGTTGCCCAAGTACTCGTCCGGGACGGGGGGGCTCAGCCTCCTGCGGCCGTCGACGGAGATGCGGACGTCGCTGGTGGTGCGCTCGTCGAGTCCGCGAGCCTTACTGATGACCCTCCATAAGTGGGCTACCAAGCTCTCGAACGTGCTGTACTGCCTCTTGCTCCCCAGCGAAGCCTTGGCCTTGAGAGCGGTCAGGAAGGGCTTGGTGAAGTGCGCCTTGTGGACGACGATGTCGTCCTTTAGGGGGTCGTCCTTGGCGTTGAACATCTTCTTGGTGGTGAACTCCGCTCCCCTGTGCTGGAACTCGACGCGAGGTGGTTCGCGAGGGACGAACAAGGCGGAGCGGCCGCGAAAGGGGATGGGGTGGATAGGAAGGCCCCGTGTCGCGGCGCCCCACGCGACCAGGAATTTGCTGGCGGCGTGGCCGTCGGCCACCAGGTGGTGCGCCGTGAATCCCACGACTAGGCTTCCGCAGGCGAACCTCGTGAGCTGCACCTGCACCAGCTCCTCCACCCCCTGTATCCCCGGGTGCAGGGTCAGCAGAGCCGGCGAGGGCTTAAGAAGACCGGCCACGTCGAGCGGGGCGTCCGACGACGCCTGGAAGACCTGCGCACCGGCGTCGTTAAGGAGGACCACAGGTTCGCCTCGGGCGTCCTCCCCGAGCCGCCCCGCCCACTCCCGGTACTCGGAGAGCACAGTGGCCAGCCCCTTCTCGATGTCGGTGTTCGAGGGGGTGGGCGGCCGGAAGGCGTAGATGACGGCCATGTGGGTGTCGTAGGTGATCTTGTCGAAGACGCTCAAGGGAACATGAAGACAGGTGGAAGTCGGCTCACCTTTGTGTAAAGGCTTGACGATCTTTGACCTCTCCACTCTCACCTTCATGCTTTTACCATCTTCCGGCATGGCTGCAGGTTGAGGAAGCTCTCCTTACACCGCTCTTTGGAGAAGAGCAGCAGCAGCTTAAATAAGCGACAGAGTAGCGGCACTTCGGTGTTTGATTTGTAGTGTTAACCATACAGTGATAGAAAGTAGGATAATACTGACCGACGTCCATTTGGTAGGGTGACCCTCTCATGGATGGGATGCTAGAGTAAGAGACGGTTGGCAGCCATCGACAATCGGCAAACTCTCATGGATCACTTTTGACTTTGAAGGCAACTCATGTTTGACACTTGTTAGTGAACGATTAGATCGTTTACTGGTGAAGATGTCATCTCAGATCCGACTTTTATAGTGAAGAACAAGAAAACATATGGTTATCAAATTAAAGATCATAATATTTATCATTCATGTCAACTACATCTATGACTTCACTGCTGCCGCGAATCGGGTTGGTAGAGAAGATACCGATATCTTAATCACTTGAATATATTGCATATGATAGCTATAATGGTAGTAGCTACAAATGCAGTGATCGATCCAAACTAGGGTTATAGATTTATGTATAAAATGTTCGTGATAGGGAAAGTGCCAGACCGTCACTTTGAAATTAACACGAGAGCTCGTACCGTCCTCTCAACATGGAAAGTCGCACGAGACGGTTATTGAAACACTATAATCAAACTCAACCTCTTAATTGCCTTTCGATCGCCCTATCAGACCCTCTCAGCTTTCCCTCGATTTCACCACTGATCTACAGTGATCTATCACTCTTAGTCATGATTTTGGAAGGGCTAGCATGCTTAATCCTAAGGAATATTAATTTTAGATAATGTAATACAACTCTTCGGGTATCTGACATAGATTCTCATTCTTTATCCATTTTGGTCATACCTTTATCCTGATAGATAGTGTGCCCTTATATATGCTTTCTTGATGTTCCCAACAAGAAGTCGCATTTACTAGCCATCGACATAAATAAATCTCTGACGATACAAGAAGCTCAAGGGAGGGGACGAGTAGCCAATCACCTTCCGTCTACAAAGCGGGTATAACTGTCGTGAGTTCTTTCAAATCTTTTTTTTTTTAACTGATTTAAGCGTCGGAAGAGTCAACTCCAGAAATCCCTCCACACCGACTAATTGTGTAGAACTCTAGTGCATCTGGGGAGTAACTTGGGGTGATGCGAAGTATTACTTGACAAGTTTAAGATACACTTCGGGCGACTCCAAACTTCTTTCAGCAAACGAATTGTACCTCTCATCCATTTGAGTTTCTAAGACAAGTTCATACTTTCAGGACTAAATCGAGCCTTGTTAACTCCTCGATCAACAGTACTCGGGCAACATCACTTATGGGTGTGTTATCGAAATGAGGTCAATCGTGTCGGATCTGAACCCGTTTAGGTTGAAGGTTTACGAGACCCCTCATCTTTTGTGATAGTCCATACGTCCTGTTCGGTGATGACTCATGGATGTCATATTATAGTTGACGATATAAACAATGATATTATAAATAAAAATAACTTAATAAATAAAAATATTATGAATGTTTTTCTTCGTAAGTTCTTTTGTTTTTGGAAAAAGAACAGGATGATTGGACTGATTCATCAATAGCCATAGGTGAAGTCAGAATTCCCAATCAATAGCGGAAGAATTCCTGCGTAGAGATGGAAGACAATATTCAATTGCATCTATTAAGTCTGTAGGAGTGGACCCCAATCAAGCCGTAGATAGACATCCAAGATGAAGCCTCTTCTACGTAATCGCAAAAAACGCACGCACGTAGAGAGATCGTCATCTATCGGGTTGGACGCAACAGCGGGTCACTGCGCATCCAATCACGGGACGGGTATGGTCTCCGGGCGCGTAAGCATAAGTGATCGACGACGAAAAGATGCATGCGGGGGAGCGGGTACGTCAAAAGTCGACCGAACGGGGAAAAGGAGGCTTCGGACTCGCGGAGAACTCGGCCGCCTCGTGTCGGACTCGCCGCGACTCGCAGCGGCACAGACCGAGCCACTTGGCTCAGTTTCCATACCCGGGCACCCATCCCTAACAATTCTCCTCCTTCAAACCCTTGTATCGCAACAGCGTTACCGTCACCGCCACCCCCGCTCCCTTAATGATGCAGTTAATGACCTTCCATATATGTATATATATACACATGCGGATCAAGGTTCGGAAACCCAAGGTTTCGTGCGATGCACCGTAATCGCCATGGATTCATCTCCTCCATGCTTCCGTGGTTACGGGACAAGGTTTGTGTTGCCGTGCGTGTTCGTTCCTTTGGTCTTGGTGTCCTTGCTGCTCCTCTCTGTTGATTCCAACGGCCCCACCCCCTGGTTCTCTTCCTTCTCCTTTTCCCTTCCTCTTCATGGTGGTGGTGGTGCACACAAAGAAAAGGATTTGAAGTCTCAGAGAGGTTTCGGAGCACAGGTTTCCTTCGATCGCTCCGGTCATGCTTCTGATGTATCTGTTCCTCCCGTGGCGGCTCCGAGCCCGGTGCAGGGGCCTGTAAGTCCTCTTCTCTCTTCTGTTCTTGCACCAGTTTCTGATTTTACTGCAAAAAAAATATTTAATGGAGGTCATATGATTCTGATTTGGTTTCGTCAATTGATAATATGGTAAGGAAACAGTTTCCAAACTTGGGATTTTTCTTGTTTCTAAGTACTGTTTACTACCTCCATACATGTCCTAGTTTATGTGTAGCCTTCTGCACTTCTATTCTTGTTGTTCTTGCACCAGTTTCGTTTCATTCTGACATATACTTGGAAAGCAGACGATTAATGATTCGTATGTATTAAGAGAGATTGTTTCCAGAATCAAAGTTGAAATTTTTCCTCCATGACATGCTTTAAATTTCATTAATCGTCATGGTGAGGACTGGGGAGAACTATCTGACCGGAGTCAACTCAACCCATCAAGTTTGGCCGTCAGCCTTCTTCTCATGCCTGGTTTTCGGTAGACAGAGACTACAGCCATGGCCATCCCAGAGAGCTTTCGTCTTGGAGCAGAGTATAAGACTATAATTAGACTCAAACATGTGCTGCCACAGACAAACTGGTCCTCAAGTCCCAGGAAATGATCGACAATGCCACATTTTGATAGATGCAGGACGGCAATGTTGCAACCAATCAGTTCGGTTGTCATCATATTGCCTGGTTCTTTCAGGGAATTGCATCTTGATTCTTGCATTGGGGTCAAAAGGAAGACAAAGCATGTTGAGGAGAATTAAATGCCTAGTTTGCAAGCATCATTTTATTTTTGTAGGGCATCGGATGAATTTTGAAGCCAATTGGGCACATACTCAAAATGTATATTTTCGTATTGTCTATCAGTTTGAACATTAAATTCTGCCCCTTTGGAATCTCTTCGTTAAATTCACTATGTTATTTCACAGGCAATATTACTCTTCGAACACAACACCACCGAGGATGCGATACCATTGCCAAGAGGGCGGAGAAAAAGATACACTAAATTACAGAGACTTGAACTCGGCCTGGGCAGAGCTCGAGCAGCTATCAAGAAAGCATTTCGGAACGCCGGTAATAGAACGGCATTACCCGACAAAGATTATGTTCCACAAGGGCCATTATACAGGAATGCTTATGCTTTTCACAGGTATAATGGTAATGATCTGCAACATGTACGTATAGTAGAAGCTTCAACAGTTGGTTTGATGTGAAGAAAACATGCATGCAGGAGTTATTTGGAAATGGAGAAGCTGTTCAAGGTGTATGTGTATGAAGAAGGTGAGCCGCCACTCTTCCATGATGGCCCCTGCAGGAGCATATACTCTTCGGAGGGAAGGTTCATCAACAGCATGGAAATGGACTCCCGGTATCGGACTAGGAACCCTGATCTTGCTCATGTCTTCTTTCTGCCGTTCAGCGTCGCCAAGATGGTTAAATTCATATACAAGCCCGAGTCCTTCGATATCTCCCCGATCAAAAAGACCATTGCCGATTACATCGATGTCGTCGCCGAAAGATATCCATACTGGAACAGGAGCCTGGGTGCAGATCATTTCATGCTTTCCTGCCATGATTGGGTTAGTCTTGTGGGTTTCAATTCATGTTGTCGATCGCTCTGATGTTGTCGCTGTAGTCGAGTAGGAGACGTAGTTTGACTGATCGAACAGTGGTTCTGCAGGGGCCTCATTCCTCCAAAGCCGTGCCTAATCTTTACGGCAACTCCATTCGAGTCTTGTGCAATGCAAACACGTCCGAAGGCTTCGATCCTTCCAAGGACGTATCGCTGCCTGAGATCAACATCAAGACCGACGTCATGGCCGACATGATGGGAGGGCCATCCGCCTCGCACCGCCCCATCCTCGCGTTCTTCGCCGGTGGAGATCATGGCCCTGTCCGGCCGCTGCTTCTGGAGGCGTGGAAGGACAAAGACCCCGACGTCCAAGTCCACGAGTACCTCCCCAAGGGAGTGTCCTACTACGACAAGATGAGGAAGAGCAAGTACTGCTTGTGCCCGAGCGGATACGAGGTGGCGAGCCCGAGAATCGTGGAGGCCATCTACCTCGGCTGTGTGCCGGTCACCATCAACGACCACTACGTGCTGCCGTTCAGTGATGTTCTCGACTGGAAGGCCTTCTCGGTGCAGGTCTCGGTGGAGGACATCCCAAACATCAAGAAGATCCTGATGGGCATCTCTCCGACGCAGTACATCAGGTTGCAGAGGAGAGGGGCGATGGTGCAGAGGCATTTCGTGGTGAACAGCCCTCCCAGGAGGTTTGACGTGTTCCATATGATCCTTCACTCCATATGGCTTCGAAGGCTCAACATCCGCATGCATCGTCCCCAGGTCTCTGATTGATCCCGGAGCCCTCCTCCTCCTGCTGCTTTGATCGATTGTTACCATACAGCCATTTTAATTACAGTATCCGTGAATATCACTTACAGAAGTCTGATTCTTTTTCTTTGGGTTTGTCCATCTCTGGTTGTTGTTGATGCAACCTGAAATCGGCTGCTCGGCACCAGAAATGATGACAGTTTCTAACCATTAAAATTATGAAATCCACTTGGTTGTGGTGATCAATCCGTAAGACAGCTCTGTGTTTGCTGGTCTTCAAGATTTTGTGGAAGAAAGTACTTCTGCTTCGATGTTGTCCTCTGAATTCTCCATTAAATCAATAAATATAAAGTTCTGATTCTTATGTTTCATGCGAATGTCTGCCGTCTACATCCTCATTCTTCATCTCCTTGAGGTAGGCGAGGAAATAGATGAACCTGATGTTGTTTCTACGAGCACCGCTTTTTTCTGGATTAATATTCCTCCTGCAGATGAAAGGGTGAACTAAGCATTAAATTCACGAGCAACTGAGTTTCTTGATTGTCTCGGATTCTAATGTGTTCAACTCTTTTCTGCTACTCTGTTAGACACAAAGGTGTGATTTTTGTTTAGCTTGTACACATTACAAATTTTTAATGCCAAAAGATCAGCTTTCTCTGCTAAATGATGTCCAACAATTCTCCTTCTCCATCGTAAGTTGTTTCTCATATGGTATCAGAGCGGACAAGCACTCATAGAAATACTTAGCATGCAAACATGGAGGACCTAGCGGGGCTGCGTTGAGGATAGTCAGCACACGCACGACCGTTTGGAGGAAAACGGATATGGTGATGTAGGAAAAATGAATCGCTCGGAAGAGCGAGCATCTGAGATTGGCATCCAGAAAGGTACCACGAGAACATGCAAGCTTGGAAGAATACAGAACGCACAAAGGTTAGGATGGCTGAGTTTGAGCTATGGCTCAATGTTGACAACCATACTTAATGGTGTTAAAGGCAAGCGAGATGCTTGGTAAAGAATAAGACCATGCAATGTGAAAGTAATTGCTCAGTGACCGAAAGAGTTGTGCAAAGCTCACAGAGGTGAGGGGAATTACTAACTCGAAGAATTCGGTACTTATGCATGGGCTTGTATGCGAATAATGGAATGTTCATGGTCATCCCAAAACGATCAAAACTCGACACCATGGAGCATTGAAACATTCTCTTTGGCATATGAAGGATACATCCGTAGGAGGCTGAAGTATGTAGGAGTTCAACATATTGCTAGGCCTTGAGTGATGCAGCGGGGATTATATTGACGTGGAGTCGCAATCTAGCAAGTGCATTTGCAGGAGGCAGAACAATGCACAGTTTGTTCAGCAAATCAGAGTAGTCCAAGGGGATGGTGGTCTCCGAAACGAAGAGAGATGTTGCTCCAATGGAACAGTTATCCAAGAGGGTTAAGTCTTGTCTCTCCAGAGGGAGAATCATGTGGGACGGACCTCACATGTTGAGGAGAAGTACCTCAACAAATAACAACTCCATGAAGCTTAATGGACTGAGCAAGCAGCGATGAGTCATCACATGATCTTGCTTGAGAGAATGCATTAGTGGATGCATTATGAGATCAAGTAGGGGAGCAACCCAAAGCAACACAAATGAAGGCACATTTGGAGTTGATATAGAGATCAGACTCAAGGGAGGGCTGACCCGTGGAATGGTGGGCGCGAGGGCCACCATCAACTCAATACAAAACGAGGAGCGGAACAACTTGGGTGTAACTTGGCGAAGTACCCAAGCCGCATAAAGGGAGCCAGCATAGAAGATGAAACATAGAGCGGAGGCACAATGCTTTCCTTGGACAAAGGTCAAGGACATGAACTCTTGCAGAGGCAAGAGCAGGATCATGATGTTCCATGGGTCCTTCATTCTGACGGAGCGGACTCATCTTGCATGGTGCTAAAGATGAAGGGAGCTTCTGGGCACATTCACCTTATCTCGGAGAAGCATTTGATGGAGGAACTAAGGCAACTCAACTTGTAGAGGCGAAGTTAGGTTCAGAAGGCCTTAGCATGGGGCAAGAGGATGCGGAGGCAGGTACTCTTGAAGAATATGCCATAGTGTTGCCATTCAAGTTGCCATGAAGGAAGCGGTGCACAGCAGAAATTGTACTGGTAGGGGCAGAGGTCCAGGATCCAGACAATGGTGTACTAATTGCAGTGAAGTCGGGGGACTTCGGGAGCTACTAGGTGACGGACTGTCCTAGAGCGGTGCTTCATCTAGGTGTGACCCAAGCGTGGGTGGATGAAGGTCGATTGTCAAAGGAGCGAACAAAATCGAAGGTGGAAGAGACCTTGCGATGTATTGGCAGAGGCCACACATGGAGGGATCATAATTCGAGTTCATCTCACAAGGATCAGAATATAATGGAGATGTCACCAGGAGGCGACATGGTGCAGCGGATCATGGTGGAACAGTTCGTGGCAATGTAATACACATGAATGAGTCCCGTGAGGGACTAGATCATACGGAGGTATGATCGAGAGCTACTGGAAGCTCCACTTCGGTGAACAACACGACAACAAGAAGGGCTATGGATTCAAGAAGTGAAGGCCATGGTACTGTAGAGGCAGGTCTTCCATACGTGCATCAAATTTTGCATCGGATGAAAGCCTTGGTCATCAGCATATGGGGGCTGTGTTCCACCAAGGGAAAAGTTCGAATGCAAATACCAGTGAGTCCCAAGGGAGAGACTTGATCATGCAGAGATATGATCAAAGCAGCTGGAAAGTTGGACTACTCTAGAGCCCATATTCGCTTAAGGGAGCCCGACAAGTCATAGGACAAGGTCGAGTAAGCGAACGTCGCTACCAAGGAAGCTAAGGAGAACATAATTGATGCAAATCCTACAACGTGATGACAGAGGCTATGCATGGGATTTGCAGTCTATCTTTCCATCGACTAAAGGGAGCTGCTTGGAGAACACAGAGGTGTTGAAGCAAGGGGTCGAAAGGGGTGAGGAAGCGACGACGAGTCCAAAGGGACTTAGCTACCCAAAATCAAGCATCAGTTAGAATGAAGGTGGACTCAGAGGAGTGTCATAGAGACATATCTACTGATCGTGAAGAAAAGGGATGCAGATACAAGACGACGGATAGTAGGGCCATGGGCATGGCAGCGCCATGGTACTACAGATGCGGGACTTCCGTGAAAGTCGTTGATCCCTTGCTCTCATGGAGGGAGAGTGCTTGGTCGTGAAAGGGGCCGAGGAGGTGGAGCATGCAGAGGCAAACTCCAAGTACCGAGACAAGGCTGAAGGGCAAAGGCCAAGGAACTTCGTAAGACCGGTGTTAACGAGCTTCTCATCAAGATAGCCGAAAGTGAAGGGCTTCGGGACATGCAAGAGTGCACGACCAAGGAACGAAGCAAGCAGTACGCGGTGCTGTACTTTTGCTACTCAGTAGAGTAGGCGACAGGGTTGATGGAGAAGACGGTACAATCCTAAAGACAATCAGATCTATTAGAGAATTACTCCAAGATGGGGTGAAAACTTCTTGTATTCCAGAAGTTCGACGACATTGAGAAGGTGAATCACAATAACTAACTCAACGCAAGGAGTGCAAACACTTCAAGTGCTTCAGAAATGTGAGCAAAGAGCCGGCGAAGGCTAGTAACCAGCTCAATGCATAGAGTACAACCTCGAGGAGGCAGGCAAAGTCAAGTAACCTTTGTCTTCTCAACCCTTAAGAGAATGGGCGAAACCGAGTACCCCAATTCTCTTATCTATCCAGTAGATGAGCTCTGCACTGGTTCAAAGACTCTTCGAAGATAATGGAAGATAATAGTTATCAAATCCTCACCAACGGTGATCATTGCTATTGAGAGTAGATTGTCCGCTTCATTTCCCAACGAAATGCCAATCGAAAGCGAAAGTGATACTAACCTACTTAGAAGTGACAACTAAGTGAAAGAAGAGTCAATGGGCAAATTTTGTGGAGGAAGAACCCAAAACTTCAGAAGTTTGAGAGACGATGCTCGTTAAAAGCTCTAACAAGCATCCACCCAATTCAAGCAACATGAGGCGTTTGAGAGACTGGCGTAGTAAGGATGGTCTTTTCCTTCATCTAGAGGATCCGCATGAATTAACATGGATCAATACAACTCAACCAACCCCACACTAGAGAGTCATTGGTGAGTTGAAGCAACATGGCGGATCAAAGGTTCGACTACTTAAAAACAGTAGTAGAGAGCAACTGGGAGCTAGGAGGTGCATTGTAGTTAGAGCAGAAGATTGAAGACTCAGCAAAGACGAGGAGTTGTAGTGTCGGCAAAGGCTTCGACGAGAACGTCGAAGAAATAAGTGGGGGAAAATGTCACAGACAAACTTCTAAACATGATGTTTGATGTAATACTTATGCATATCCGTATCTTTTGGTATGTTCATACTTTGCCTAAGGACAACCGAAGGCTTAATAGTCCCATTTTAGTTGGGTTTGGTGGTCGTTTTAGGCTTGTAAATAAAGGTTGTGTCATGTGGATACTTGTGAGAGATTATCGATCTGTAATGGACCATTTTGACCCTTTGTTGTGTAACTGTTCAGAGCTTGTAAAATCTATTTGTAATTTGCATTGTCTATGAAGTGTTTTTGGAAATGTTTGCTTGTAGATCCCGAATAAAGCGTTTTCTCTAACTCGTTCTCTTTTTTACGGGTCCTAAGGGACATGAGAGGCTTCGAGAAGACTGACCTTTGTGGACGGATATGCAAGGGTGCCGCATGACTTAAGCAAAACTAACTAAGTCCGTGACACAAAGGTATGATTTTTGTTTAGCTTGTACACATTACAAATTTTTAATGCCAAAAGAGCAGCTTTCTTGCTAAATAATGTCCAACAATTCTCCTTATCCATTGTTTCCCAAGCTGCTTCCTTACCTGGTGTGATCCTTGCAATCAGAAAGGCTGGATCACACCAAACTCAATCCCAGCATGGTCCAGTTCAGGTCAGATGCAGCCCACACCAGATCCCACTGGAAAGTGAAAGGTTTGCTGCATCTGTTTTGAAGGTGAATTAGGGAGGTCAAGTTACATTTCATTGGGAATTATGATCTATGAGTAGACATTAGACCACTTGATAGTTAATTTCTTGAGCTGACAAATTTTGAGCAAAACAAGAATAGTTTAATGAAGTACGATTTGGCTCAAATCAAGATTCTTAAAGTACAAGTGTCTCATGGATGTCCATCAGATTTGGCTCTGACACAATGCCAAAAAAATTCTGATCTTGATTTGTCACTCTTCGGATCAGGGATCATCATTTAAGAACTTCATATAGATCGGTTGTGGCTCCGCAGGCTGGATAGGTTTCTCTATATCATCTACAACTTGAATCTCATCAAACAGCAGATCTGTTGTCAAGATCAATTTAGAACTTCTAAAGCAAAATTAATTAGTAGAAAATAACTCAGTGGCAGGTTGACACATGGTTTAGCTCAATCGGTTGACACTCAGACTCAAACTGCTTTGTTTAAGCTTCGGACTGAATCAGATTTACAGAGGATGTGTCTGTTCTTTCCTTTCTCATTTGTCGTTTAGGAGCTGATGGAAGGAACAAAGTGAGCGAGTGATATACTTTACAAAGCTGACAAGTTTGAGTTTGGTTCCTGATTAACATAAGCTTTATAGAGCTGACACATTTGAGTTTTGTTATGGTCTTCTCACAAGTTCAGAGTAAGCTCCTTCTTTCCAAAAGGACCCAGAATTGGTCGGACATGTCAATTTAACAGAGTGACTTGGAAGCTTAGATCTACTATTGTTTAACTTGCAGAGGAAAATTACAGATATTGAGAACATGACCTTGATCTGTAATAAGTTTTCATTGTCATTTCCTTTCCTGGCTCATTGCTGGATGCTTCATTTTGCTTGAAGTCATGTTCTTGTTATGGGGACTTGATCCTGTGGAAATCTAGTTTATTCAACCCTAGCAACAATGTGATCTTGATGGACATGCACACCATTTCTGGTCACAGCACACTTTCGAAGCTTAAGAAGCCTGTCTTTGACAGCTTACGGCACCAAATTGTTTAATGTGAGTGCTGGAAGTGTTGAGTGTGTCATCTGATTAGGTGGTCTCAAATAAACAAACTAAAATGATGTGTGTGTGCTGTCTGCTTGAGCTGTCTCAAGTGACTGGAAATCTTTAGCAGTTTGTGATGACTAGAATGGCACATTCAGAATAGGGAATGTCAACTTGAAGTGAACTTTTGAGTGGTTCAGGGAGAATTCCAAAATTGCTGTGATCTATGTGCTGATTGATTGGACTTTGACAAGGCTTGATGACTATGACAGCACTTTGACAAAGAACACTAGTGTACATAACCACATTTGAGTCTTCAGACATTTGTAAGATAACTATATATTAGTTCTAGAGGAGTTGTCAGCTCAAGACACATCAACAAGATAGAAAGAGCTTTCTGATCATGTCTGCTTTCTGGATTTTGCAGCCACATGTTTCTTCCATCTTTGCTACCTCAAGGGTTCCTCTCCTTGATCAAAAACTTCAGAAATAGTGAGATTATAAGATCAAACTCTCTGGCAATGAAAAAGTTGTGCAATGCACTACCAGGAAAATTTGTAGATGAGTGCATAAATGAACATGCTTAGAAGAATACCTTCTGCAATGTTCCTTGGTTAATTCAGAAATAAGGGAACAAAAAATCTCTGTAAAGATTGATATTGATGATTTGTACAAGAGATGCTACCACAACCAAAAGTAATATTGGGTAATATCCAAGTAAAAGTTCAATTCTAGCTGCAAAGAGTAACTGGATTCCTGGATCATTTGTGCAAGGTTGCTGTGATTTGCTTCAGAAAAGACTGTTCTATAGAAGATATCGTAATGCAATGTAACTATCAGAAAGAGAAAAGAAGAAAGAAAATTCCAATTTGACAGTGATTATTGTCCCTGTGATGTGAATCATTCATGGTTATTTGAAGATTTGCATTCATTAATCATATGAAGCTTCTAGTACTGTCATTAATCTAAAAGTCAGCTCAAAAGCACCTCCTTTTGGTCCAAACAAGACATTGCTACTGTAAGCTGCTTTTGCTGACAGCACAGCTGTGATGCCATCTTCCACATGCAGCATGAGACATTTGCATTGGTGCAGTTCTCTCTTCACAGTCATACACCTCATTGGCCAATTTCTTGTGTTTAGGCAATCACCCAAATGTCGACATCCTGAAATCTAAATGCTGTGATCTTCTTCGATCACATTGCGAGTTGTCTATTGCTCACCCAATTCTGCAAGGTTACTGTGATCACCTGTGGAGCCTTTCAACTCTGTTCTTCTTTTCTATCACAGAAGAACAGAGCATGTACCTGTGCACTGCCTCCACAGCGACTCTGTGGAGTATCAACTTGAAATGTGAGGTGGGATGCCATTGGTGAGCACTTATATTCTGGTCTGCAACAACATGAGGTGGCAGCACAAATGCTGGTGAATCTAAGAAATATGTGGGCATGCAACCTTGTGATATCAGTGAGCTGGGAATGCATTGTCCACAACCAGGAATTGTGGACAATGCATATCGGACATCTCTTCTTGCTCAAACTAATTAAGAAGTCAGATCTCCATCTCATCTTTTGGGGACAATGCAGTGGAGTTTGGTCGGAAGGAGTTTGCTTGCTCATTTTCTCATGAATAAAACATGATGCAGATTCTCTCTCTCTCTCTCTCTCTCTCTCTCTCTCTGGGGGCTTGATTACCAACGTGATGCAGGTGTTGCATCACGTTCCTTTCTGAGCTTGATCGACTACTCCTGCTTTCTTTGTTCTTTCCGAGTCTAATCAGTTCACTGCCCTAACAATTGAATTCTTCGTGCAAGTCTTGTTCTTACCGAGTCCAACCCCAGCACAGACCTCGTGAGTGTGCCCTCCCGTCACCATGTCTTCTCTCCTTTACAAGCCAAGACATGACCTAATGAATGCTTATGGAAACCAACCAAAATAATACAAAGATGTGATCCAGTCTAAGCTCTGAAGACGTTTCTGATCAAAATAGTATCCGATTCTTACAAGTAAAAGAGATTAATTTGAAAGGCTTGGTTTTATCAGGTACCTATCACCATCGACGTGGCATCGTGCTTGGTGCAAAACCAAGACGACAGCTAAGAAGCCCACCATTAAAGAACAGTCAAAGCTTTGGCTCCTCCTGTCAAACCATGTGTTGATCCCTACCTTTTTCACCGCTATAAAGCCCAGCCTTTCTCCTCCCCTCCGCCATCCCAAAGGGAGCTTTCTTCTTCCTTGTGTTACCGGAAGCAAGAGAGCTCCTGCTCCCCTTGCGGCACGCCGAGGTCGAGAGATGGGAGGAGAAGATGGAGGGGAGGTGGAGAAGAAGGGGAGGCCGAAGTTCGCGGTGCTGCTCTGCGCCGACGACTCCGAGTACGTGAAGAAGACCTATGGAGGGTACTTCAAGGTGTTCGTGGGCCTGCTGGGAGAGGAGGGCGAGGCGTGGGACTTGTACCGGGCGGCGCACGGTGAGCTGCCATGCATGGCTGACGTCGATGGCTATGACGGGTTCGTCATCACCGGCAGCTGCAACGACGCCCACGGCGACGACCAGTGGATCAAGGACCTCGTCTCCTTCCTCAAGGCATTGGACGCCAAGAAGAAGAAGGTTCTCGGCGTCTGCTTTGGCCACCAGGTCCACTGTTCCTCTCCCCTTCCTATTCTTCTCAGAATTCCAACACATTACAATGTCTTAATCTGAACTAAAACAAAAGGGGTTCAACTAGTGAGTAGTGAATTGAATGCTAGTCCACACAACCAAATCAATGGATCCAAGAACATATAAAGCACCTAAAAGCAATACTGATGTACAACCCAGTTCTGATGACAAATGCTAAGAAATCCCTGTCGGCAGAGACTAGATCTGCTACAGATACAGGGCAGATCTATTGGCTTTCCAGATCTTGTGAGCCGCAGCAAATCTAATTGTCATCAAGCATAGGTGGATCATTAATTAGGTAAATGGATCGATCAATCTTCCTGTGACAGTCCATGGACCAAAAGGCATGTTTGAAAGTTCATGGTCTATCTATTGACATGGACTCTTTTCTCCATGGAAAGACGACTGTTCGGTCAGATCAGATTCAACTGAGCTGTGTCCAACACGTGCACTGGTCAAAAACCATGGCCTGCCATTAGGATTAGGAACGGAGGAACTTGACTGCCGGAAGAAACCTGTTCAGTTTACCCAACAAGACTGCTGGAGATCTTCTGCGGCTTGGAACTCGAGTCTTTTCTTGCTGCTGCTACTGCTGCTTGCATGACCTGTGGCAGTGAATGGTGATGAGGTGATTTGCTTGCTCTGAGGATCAATTAGAGCAAAATTTTAGATCAGATATATATCATGTGGAATGTGAACATAAATCCGACAAAATGAATGACGATAATGCTCAAAGCGGTGCATTGCTGGATCAAGCATGCCAAGTAGCTATCCAAGAATATTTGGTGTTGTATGGGGCCATGGGAAGGTGGGTACATTATCCTTTCCCATTCATAATATAAATATAAATAAATAAATAAAATATATATATATATATATATATATATATATATAGAGAGAGAGAGAGAGAGAGAGAGAGAGAAACCATAATTTTAGGTAGTAGACAAAGTTTGGGGGCAGGACTGTGTAACTTGTCACCTCATCCCAGCTTCTAGGTGCTTCCTTTCATATAATAACAAATGATTAGTGATTGAGAGAGAGAGAGAGAGAAACAATGTTGAAAGCCATCTTTTCTGCCATTATAATTTCTTTTAGGAAATTAGGAGTTGCTATACACTCATATTTTATTGAAAGAACTAAAGAAGATTATAAAAAATATATACAGTACGGAGAAAAACAGAGGAATATTAATTAGGATTAACTCCTACACGAGTGATATTGGAGTTAATCCTAATGGTTGTGATAGTTGACGTTGTTGCTTTCAGCTTGATTTGATCCTATGTGCATGAGTTTAGTAAAGTGAGGAGGTGGCTCAAGTGCTTGTCTTACGATCTATCTACAAAAAGACTATAATCAGATGAGATACCCGATTAGGTCATTCCAACACTCAAATTAGAAGTCACGGGTGAATAGTAATGGACCTCTGTAACAATAAATTGGTGGTTGGTAGGTTGGACTCAAGAGAATATTTAATGATATGAGCGAAATATTTCCTTTTGGACCATTGCTTCTACTCGATTTGGATAACCGTCACGTCATATAGGTCTTATATCATTTTTTTAAGAGAGACGTCTTCGGCATATTTTTCGTGATTAGCCTGAGAGAGGTGTCTTGAGCATAATTTCTATGCTTAGCTTGAAAAAGATATCTCAAACTTATTTTTTATGCATAGATATTCTTTCTATTATTTTAGCCCTAAAATGAGGGCCCATGTTATAAGAGCGTTAGCCTACCGACTTAACAATCGCTCTAGTGAGGGTGCTCCGCTCTTAACCCCACAATGCAACCAAAATGGCATGAGATGCTCCTCTATGACAATAGCATGATCAATACAACCCGAGATGCTCCTCTATATTGATAGTGTCACTGACATGTCTCGAAGTTCTCCTCTACAATGAAAATATTGTTAACATAGATAGTTCGACTATCATTCTCTATTTTAATAACTTTCAAAAGTTGGGTCTCGCTACTAATGACCTAACCCCTATATCCTCGTCCCTTATGAAGTTCATTGGTGACATCATCTCTCCCACTATTAGCCTATATGTAACTTTTAGCATGAAGCCCCACTCCAAGATGGTGTTGACCAAGTTTATGGTAGTCACCATTCTCTCAACATATAATACGATTATCGATCGACCAACACTGAACATACTATGAGCAATGGTGTTAACTTATCATATCCATGAAGTTCCCCATAAGGTTGGGGGTCATCAAGCTGTGGAGCAATCTGAGAGTCTCAGTAGTCCTATTTGATAATGATATCCCTGCCAAAGAAGTTATGTAACAAATCATCACTGACGGACCCTCAAGGGAGGGCAAAGCTGACCACCCACCCATAGTTGATCAAGCCACTCCTCGAGGTGCCATTGGATCGAGTCAGGTTGGATTGCACTATGTCAGTTGCGTTGGCACTCTTAGAGAGCCCAATTGAGTGGAGCTCATCAACTTCCTCCAAGCAAATGTTGAGGTCTTCACTTGATTGGCGAGGGACATACTAGGGATCAACCACAATGTGGTGCAACACTGTCTCAACATCCTCCTCGGAGCTCAACCGATCAAGTAGATGTCATGCATATTTACGCTCGACTACCAATAAGCCATTGGCGCTGAAGTAGACAAACAATTAGGTGTTTGATTTATCTTTGAAGTACAATACCCCCAATGGCTAGCTAATATTATGCTTATTAAAAAAACTAATGGAAGCTAGCAGATATACATTGATTACATGAAACTAAACAAAGCCTAACTAAAGGATAGCTACTCTCTTCCCTAGATTGATCAACTAGTAGATGTCATCTCCAGACATGTGAGCTACTGATATTCAAAGATACCTTCTCAAGATACAACCAAATATACATGGATCTGGAGGACTATGAGTATACATCTTTTACCAAGTCATATCATTTGGGCAAAAAAATATAGGTGCCACATATTAGAAGATGGTTAATAAGATGTTTTGGGGTCAAATGGCCTGACTTGAAGTGTTAGGCAAGTGATTGAAATGATCGATTGAGCTTGGTGAGTTCGACCTCCTTTATGTATAGGGGTAACAATAAAGGCATAAGCCCTAGCAGACTTTATCTTAGAGCTTACGTTATCATACCCGACTTATGAGACCACCCACCCTGCATGAATGCTCTTCGTTGATGAGTTGCTGACTATCAAAGGGAGAGGTGTCAGACTCATCCTCAAGAGCTCTAATGTAGGAAAATCTAAGGACGACATCACATGAGTAACAAAAGAATAAAAAATAAAAATCTCAAATTTCCCAAAAAGTATTTGTTGTCATACGAAAAAACCTACCAAACTAAAAACCACATGTGAGATAGTTATATTACCTAGGGAGATCGTATATCCTTGAATTCCTGCAGATCTGTGGGAGAGTATAAAGGAGGTCAAGTGTTCTCATCTTTAGCGGTGATCTATATGGTAGGGGATGTAAATATGCTCCTCGACTTGCTATCCAAATCTCCATACCTATTGGTTGAGGAGGAGAAGGGGAGAGGAGAATAGGAGGTGGCAGCTAAGAAGAATTAGCCTATGACCCTTTGGTTTCCTTCTATTTATAGAGGTCTACTGTTAACTTAACCATAATGGATCATACCATATTGGATATTGGATCTTCGTCCAATTACCCAAGCCTCTTAGATTAGTGGGTCTTTACCCAATAATCTCTTATTAGCTCTTATTGGATCTCATCTATTATGAGATGCAATAATTCAAGGGCTTAATAGATATCCAATAAGATAGGAGCTCTGACGGATATCTCATATTTGAACATCTACTCATCAGAATACATATCATATGTATGTGACTCTTTAGACCCAATATCGAGCTGGTTATGAGTTATATTTGTCAGAACTCCTAGCTCAGTGAATTATTATCTCTATAATAATTCACTCGACTTATCGACTACTGGTGTATTAGGTCATTACGCCGTAGTCCTTATACGATGCAGGGGAATCTAATCATTTGGACCTATCTATCCTTAGTTATTGTGTACATATAGTCATTTATCCATCTAATATCCCAAAAGTTGTATATCGGGCATATGTTGTCAAGCCCATACGATTTCTCCTCGAGTCTCATTCTAATCAGATTCTCTTGAAGAACTCTTTCTCTCTCAATCTGAATGACCTTTACTAAGGATTTATCTAAGCAAGGACATATAGGGATATTCCTATCATGATATTGAGAGCGGATGATCCTCTATCGATACTCAATAGTCTTCGTAAAGTTGACTGCCACCCTCAATGACCAGTTGTGTTAGATCTGGAACTTCCAAACATATAAGTTTGATATTAAAGAGTGAAGTACTCATACAGAATATCCTTGGTATCTCAAGTTTAAAGACCAAGTACACCACTGAGATGACAAACTAACAATGAGGTATCATCAACTATTAAGTATTCTGTGAGCGAATCAATCAGTGAACTCATTCGCCAATGAGCACTTATACTGTAGCCCTAGTGTCCCTACATGAGCAACTATGAGATCAGTTACCTCCATTATATGAATGAGTATATAACACACCAATCTGTTCGGTCATCTTGATGTTCATCTCGAGCAACATATGACTAGGATTATTTATGGTTTGTGTTTAGAGGTGAATCAATCTCATTATCATGATTTGATTCTTATTACATAGATTTATAGACATCATAATATATTTATATATCAAACAATATAGAGTGAGAAAATATTATAATAATAATTAGAAAAAAAGAGTGCATGTTATGTCACATGTGTAATTATTCACGTGATTGACTTATAGGGCACCTATGATTAGCAATCTCCCATTTGACCTAAAGTCAATCACCCGTGTGTCTGATCCCCATTAGACCCCTATGATGCTTAAAGACAATCTAAGACAATAGCTTTGTTAGTGAATCTACGATATTATCTTCAGATGAAACTCTTTCTACTACTACATCTCCTCGGGTCACGATCTCTCTAATAAATTGTAACATTATCTAAACACTTTTGGATGAGACCTGGGTTCTCTCATTTAAGCAATCGCCTCATATTTATCGCAATACAAGGGAATCAGCTCCTCGTTGCCCAGCATGACTCCTAGATCTATGATAAACTTTTTCATCCAGACTCCCTCTTTTGTTGCCTATATCACAACAATGTACTCTACCTCTATAGTCGAGTTAGTAGTAGTATCTTGCATAGAACTCTTCTAGTATATTGCTATCTCATTCAGGGTGAACATATACCCTGAATTAGACTTGCTATCATCAACATCAAACTAGAAGCTCGAGTCCTTGTACCCCTCAACCCTGGGTTTACTTCGTTCATATATTAGTAAAAGACCATTAGTCCTTCTCAAGTACTTAAAGAAATACCTTACTGCTTTTCAATGCTTCAAGCCTGGATCTGCTTGATATCTACTCGTGACACTTAGAGTATGTACTATATCAGGTCTGATACATAACATAGCATACATGATATACTCTATCATTGAGGTATAGGGTATATTATCTATGTCTAACATTTCTTTAGGAGTCTTTAGGAACATACTCCTATAAATATATATATCATATCTCATCGGTATGAGATATCTCTTAAAAATTTTCATGCCAAACCTTTTGACAATGGTGTCTATGTACCTAGAGTGGGATAAATCAAGCATCCTCTTACATCTATCTTTATAGATCCGAATCTCTAATATGTAGAATGCTTCCCCTAAGTCATTCATGGAGATATGTCTAGATACCCAAGCCTTTACTATGGAGAGCATTCCTATATCATTCACAATAATTAGGATGTCATCCACATATATCGCCAAGAAGGTGATAGTGCTCCCATATATAACACCAAGAATGTGATAGTGCTCTCACTTAACTTCGGAAAGCTTATTTCAGTCTATAGATGAACCTAAGCAATCTACACACCTTATCTGGACTATCCTTAGACACGAATCTCTTAAGTTGTATCATATACACCTCATCGAGGTTGTCATTGAAGAACGTGATTTTCATATCCATCTACCAGATCTCATAATTATAGTGTACTGCAATAGCCAATAGAATTCGAATGGATTTTTAGCATTACTACGGGTGAGAAGGTTTCACTATAGTCAACATCTTGCATTTGACAATACCCCTTAGTTATTAGCCTTACTTTATAGGTATCTATATTTTCATTTACTCCGATCTTCTTCTTGAAGATCTATTTGCAACCAATGGGTACAATACCCTTGGGTGCATCAACTAGGTTCCAAATCTTGTTAGAGTACATAAAATCCATCTCATAATTCATAGTCTTTTGTCACTTCCTAGAGTCTATACTCATAATAGCATCCTCATTGGTCTGAAGATCAATATCCTCAACATCTTCTCCTTTGATATGTCCCACATATCTTTCAAGAGGACGAGATACTTTGTCCGACCTATATAAAGTTAGAACTTGTGTGCTAGGTACTTGAACAGATTCGGGTTATGGAATAATGCTTGAGCTAGGTTCTCCGCTCAACTCTATTATGCTCATATTGTCTTCGCTAAGAATGTGTTCCTTCTCAAGGGAACACTACTCTCTTGGCTACAAAGATCGTTTGGTCCTCTAGGTGATATAAATAATACTCACATGTTTCTTTGGGGTATCCCATGAACTTGCACTGTTTTATCCTGGATTCTAACTTATCGGGGTTATGTCTCTTAACGTGGACAAGGTAGCCTCAAATCTTAATAACATTAAGATTAAACTTCTTTTTTTTTTCTATATCTCATATGGTGTAGACACTACCGACTTAGTTATAATTTTGTTTAAAAGGTAAGCTGTAGTCTCTATAATGTATCTCCAAAATAAATTGGGTAGGTCAGTGAAACTCATCATGGATCGCACCATATCTAACAATATATGATTCTTTCTCTCGGATACACCATTGAGCTGAGGTATATAAAGAGGTGTACATTGGAATAGAATCTCATGGTTCTTGAGGAATTAGGTGAACTCTATATTCAAGTACTCACCTCGATTTGATCGAAGAGTTTTGATACTCTTTCTCGTCTGGTTCTCTACTTCATTCTTATACTTCTTGAATTTCTCAAAGGCCTCGGGCTTGTATTTCATCAAGTACACATGTCAATACCTTAACAAATCGTTAGTAAAAGTAATGAAGTATGAGTAACCACCTATGACATGAGTTGACATGGGACCGCATGCATCACTATGTATAAGTTCTAACGAATTGTGTCGAGAATCGATTTCTACATATAACGATTGAAGGTCACATGAGTCAACCTAATTGTATCATGTTTATCGACTTAATATTATCGAGAGGGGATTTTGATTTGATCTCGATATATCACACATATACATATTTAATATATATTTACATCGCATGCAAATATATATACATATCCAGTAGGTGTATAAGTAATTACACATCACATGAGCAATCACATTATATGATTATGGACCACAACCTAATGTGATCAGGCCCGAGTTAGTGGGTCCAATTACTCACATCACAATCTATGCATGTATCGATGCATCTTCATGCCCTATGATCATCCATCTCATTCTCGTCAATTTTGTTAGCATCTTGGTGTATCTTCATGTATCGTGATTGTCCGTCTCAGCCTTGTGGGACCCACTATCGCGTCCACTCTCCCGTTGCGCCTCCTCGTGTAATTACAACATAATCATAGGTAT
The DNA here is from genome assembly GCA_900464855.2 of Musa schizocarpa. NCBI lineage: Eukaryota > Viridiplantae > Streptophyta > Magnoliopsida > Zingiberales > Musaceae > Musa > Musa schizocarpa. The sequence continues at coordinate 43,326,979 of LS990922.1, read as the reverse complement.
ACAGGCTCAATAATAAACGAAAAACAATAGACTTATAAGCCTCAATAATAGTAATAATAATAATGATCACATCACACATACATCAGATCACACGGTCCATGATCATCCGTCCACATCATACATCACATGTACATATCATTATATAGGACTACTAAATAAATAATAATAGTTAATTAAATCTTTTAATTAACTAATATTTTTTAAAATTTGAGACATAAGAATTTTTTTAAATTATGAAGGGTATTTAGGTAATTTAGAAAAGAAAGGATAAAACTTAAAATTTTTAAACTTTTGAGGGACAAAACTATCATTTTTTCTAAAAACCCTAATCATTCTTGCTCTTGTCTGCTGCATTGTAGCCGTCGTTACCCTTTCAGCACCGCCCTCACCTATGAGCGACACTACCCCCTGAGGCAACATTGCCCCCGGGGGCGCAGCCCCAACGAGCAGGCCGCCCATAGGCCGCTGGCCACCTGCATAGGTAGCCAGGATGAGAACTCCCTTGGGTGCTCTCGGTTAAAGCTGCAAGCAATCGTTAGCCAACCTATGAGGGCAGCAACACTTACTCTCTCTTGCCTTTTGTGTCAACAATTTTGACGTTAAAAGCCTTTTTAAAATCCAACACATGTAATTCAAAATCAATCTTTCGCACGAACAATATATCTTTGATACCACTGTAGGAAAATCTAGGGACGACATCATATACGCAGCAGAAGAACTAAAAACAAAATTCTTAGATTTCCCAAAAAGGTGTTCGTTGTTGTGTAAAGATTGGTGCGCAAAAATCTATGAAACTGAAAATCACATGTGAGATAGTTGTGTTACCTAGGGAGATCATATATCCCTGAATTCTTACAGATCTGTAGGAGAGAATGAAAGAGGTCAAGTATCCTCCTCTCTAGTAGTGATCCACACAATAAATGGACTTAATGGATATCCAATAAGATAGGAGCTCTGACGAATATCTCATATCCAAACCTCTGCTCGTCACAATACCTACCATATGTGTGTGACACTCTAAGCCCAATGTCAAGTTAGGCATGAGCCATACCTATCAAAACTCCTTCTAGCTCAGTGAATTATTATCTTCATAATAATTAATTCGACTCATCGACTACGGACGTATTATGCCACTACGTCGTAGTCTCTAAACGATGCAGGAGAATATAATCCTTTAGATCTATCTGTCCTCAGTTACCATGTACTTATAGTCCCTCATCCATCTAATATCTTAGAGATCGTATACTCTATCAGGCCCATACGGTTTCTCCTCAAATTTCGTTCTAATCGGATTCTCCCAGAGAACTCTTTCTTTCTCAATCCGAATTACCTTGACCAAGAATTTATCTAAACAAGTACATATGAGATATTCCTCTTATGATACCGAGAGCAAATGATCCTCTATCGACACTCAATAGCTCTTGTAAGGTTGACTGATACTTTCGATGACCAATTGTGTTAGATCTGAAACTTCCAAACCTATAAATCTGGTATCAAAGAGTGTAGCACTCATATAGGATATCCTTGGTGTCTCAAGTCTAAGGATCATGTACACCACTGAGATGACGAAATTAGTCTGATAATGAGGTATCATTAATCATCCAACTCATTCTCCATTGAGTACCTACATTGTAGCCCTAGTGTCTCTACATGAACAACTATAAGACCAACTGACTCCATCATATAGATGAATATATAACACACCAGTTTGTTCGGTTATCTCGATGTTAATCTCGAGTAATCTATAACCAAGATTATTTAGAGTCTTATGTTTAGAGATGAATTAGTCTCATTATTGTAATCTCATCACGATCTGATTCTCATTGCACAGATCTAATTTTCATTATGGAAGTCAATCCCTCATTTCTCTAAATTTGATATTGTTTAGATGCCTGGGGAGGAAAACACCTAGGCCAACACATTGGCAAGGTATGCTTTAGCTTGGATGATAAGGGATGAACTTATGTGAGTCGAGACATTATCGACGAGGAGCATCAACACCCTACAAGTTTTTTAGATGGAAGATGAGTCTTCATTTTAGTGTCAAAATGATGATTGTGATTGTCCGTGACACCTCTATCAACTTGACTTTGTGCCATGTGTATGAGTCCAATAATGATTAGGAGGTGACTCGGGTGCTTATATGACGGTTGATTTGTCAAAAGATTTAAATCAAGTGAGGTATTTGATTAGGTATGTTCGACACATTAGGGCCAAGGTGCAAAGTGGAGTCATGGGTAAATTATAATTAGTCTCGATTATAATAAATTGGTAGGCCTTTGTAGTAAACTAGGCTTATTTCATGATGGATGGAATATTCTCTTCTCCATTTACTATTATTGCTATGTTAGCAGTGGAGTTCAAGGTGCTGATATGACTTCTTCCTCTTCAGAGTAAGGATTTAGGTTTCCTATTATATCATATGCTAAATCGCTGAAACAAGCAAAGGCTAATGCTAGCAACGCGGGGTGCTTTAGTGAGTGTTCACTGAGTTGACTGAACTCAGTGAGTTGACTCAAACCAATCCTCTTCAGAGTAAGGATTGGGTGGTGAATCTCCCCCTATCAACGAGCTATCACTGAGTTGACTCAAACCACCAGCAAGGCTTAGCATTTCAGCTCGTATTCTTCTGTGGACTAATACTACAAACACTCAGTTACATGCACACATTTTGAAGCATTCGTGTACGTGAGCTGTGCAAAGGAAACCCAACACTGCAAATGCTCACAAGCATGTTCATTTGGGCAGATCTTGAGCCGAGCTCTGGGCGGTAAGAGCGGCAGAGCCATGAAAGGATGGGATATCGGCGTGACCTGCATCCACCCATCTCACTCCACCATCAAGCTCCTCTCCTCCCTCCACATCCCCTCTCACCTCCCTGTCATAGAGTGCCATCGCGACGAGGTCGGTGAAGCATGACCCCCATCACTCCCTTTCTTCCTCCTCCCATCGTCTCCTCCTCCGAGCGATGCTGGCTTGTGTTGCAGGTGTGGCAAGTGCCTCCCCAGGCAGAGGTGATGGCGTGGTCGGAGAAGACCGGAGTGGAGATGTTCAGGTACGGAGACCACATACTGGGCATCCAAGGCCACCCTGAGTACAGCAAAGACATTCTCCGGCACCTCCTCGATCGCCTCCTCCAGCGAAACCTCATTCAGGTCAGGCGTTGATCTCATTCATGCCACACCATTCGTTCTGTCATGCAGAGGATTGACTAAAGGTGCGTGTAATCTTGCAGACTTGCCATGCTGAAGCGGCGCAGGCGAGCTTGGACGCACGAGAACCAGACCGAGAGGCTTGGAAGAGGCTCTGCAAGGGCTTCCTCAGGGGGAACCTCTCATGGCAGCTGTAGTTCCTCCAGCTTCAGCCTCAACTCCATGATCAATACATAAGCATCATCAAGTGCTGCTAATTGGATCGCTACTCGCGTTCATACAGTAGGACTCTGTAATCTGGGAAAGGAACAGCCATTTCAATCTACTGTAAACTTCTTTGTCATTTGTCGAACACCTTGTTTCAGCTATTTGTATTGTAGCCATCGGATGACCCAACGGAGTTTGTCCAAGCTAAGTTGAGCAGTACAACAGTAATGAATAGAGAATGTCTGTCATATGCAAGCAACGTGAACAACATAAAAAGATGGAGCAGTAACAATCTCTGCAGACAGACAGGAGAAACGCCAATCCAAAGGTCGCCTTTACACACAAATTGTAGGCAGGTATGCATCACATGCAACCCATGACGCTGAGCTGCACACTCAGCATAAAGGCAATGGAAGAACATCTCTCTGGGGGTGTTTCAAACAAATACTTTATGAAGACAGCAGTCATTTGATCAAACAGATGGCGTCCCCTATCAACTTCTGAGGAGCTAAAGAGATCAGACAGAGCTCACAATGGGACAATGAGACACTGTATCGTCTATCATCTCACCGTCCTTGCCTAATTCATCCTTAACCTAACCGTTTTTGGATGCATGATGACAGAGGACGAACACGTGAAAAAGCTACCCGAAAATTAATAGGCCAAATATGCTATTTAATTTTTTATAAGGGCTTTTATACAAAGTAATACGAAAAAACCACAGTGGGAGAAATGCTCAAGAAGTCCCTCAGGGGCCTTTCTTTAAATATAATTCTTTCAAGGAACAATAATTAACCATATGCACGAGTCACAGTGTGGTTTCCCTCGTCCCCATCTAATTCCCTCCTCAAGGAAAAGAGACCAATCAAGGATCTTTCCCTTGTCCGCAACCCGAACAAACCCTCTCGCTTCTCCCTCCTTATCTACAGCAATTACCACCTCCACCTTCTTCTTTTTCGTCCTTCCCCTCTGCGGGCACTGCCATTGATACGCTATTCTTCTTCTTTCGTTGAGTCCCCGCCTTCTTTGTGCTTTCTGTCATTCGTTATTCCTCTTGATTTTGGTCCGTTTTGCTTCGCTTGATACGGAAGCAAGCAAGAAAGGCGCGCCTCTTTGTGGAGGAATCGCCCTCTTTTAATATCTCTCCTCCTCCTACTCCAAAGCTCGCGGACTGGGGAGATGTGGCGGTATGTCCTCCTCTTCTTTTTCGTTCGTTTCCCCCTCCTCGTTCCTCATCTCCCTCCCCGCACCAAGATTGCCCCCTCCATTTCATCCCAAGGTCGATTCTCTGTCGTCTTTCGACCCGTCGAGTGCTAGAATCCGTATTGGGAGGAGGAGGAGGAAAGGGATCTTCCTTAAGGCGAGGGAGGAGGAGCAGGAGGATGTGTTTGCGATGGGGCCGAGGTTTATGGATGTGGAGGCCGAGATTTATGAGTTCATGCGGAAGTCCGACAAGCCGATGGACTTCCCGACCAGGAGAGAGCTCGTCGCCGCCGGGAGGGCGGACTTGGCGGAGGCCGTGGCTGCGCAGGGCGGCTGGCTCGCCATGGGGTGGGATCTTGATGGCGACGAGGTGATAGACGTTGGGACGGAATCGAGGAGTGGAGTCGGTCAAGAAGATGGTAGAATCTGTCAAGAAAGGGTTTCTTGCGGTTCTTTGATGAGCGATGCTGTAGGTACACTGGCCGCCGAAGACAATACGGCTGCCCCATCTTCTTCGGGGAGATCATTGTGAGTGAGGCGTATGTTTCTTGAATTCATTTTGTTTCTTTCCTTTCTGGACTTTCTAGTTGATCTGGTTGTTTCCCTTTTTATTTCGACACTTTAAGGGAGACGGAGAACGTGGAGGATGATGGCATCGATGGGATCTTGAGCAGGCTGGAGAAAGAGAGGGGCTTGTCTTTTGCTATGGGTTTGAGAGAGAAACCGGTGTATGATAAGGACTCCTGGAGGGATGCTGTCCATGATCCAGGAGATACAAGTAAGTTTTCTTCTGTCAGCTCTAACATAAGACCGATTAGCTTGCTTATCATGAGCAATTGCCTTTTCTTCATGTCTAGTATCTGAGAACTAGAAATTATAATTTAGGTTATAATTGCCTTTTCTTTTCATTGCTTATAATTTAGGTTGTTCCATGGTGAAAGATGAACTCCTGTTATCGTTGAATGTTGTATGACTTGTAGCCTAATGGGAGAACACCATATGCAAGATATGGTGTTAGCCTTTTGTTGGGTCTGGATCAGCTAGTGCTAGTTCTGGTTTTGGATGTAATCAATCCTGTAAATCAATGAATATTACGAATTTTCCGGCTTATCTTTGTTGCACCTTTTCTAGGTCCAATGATGCAAGACCACCTCATGCAAAGATTTTAACACTGGCAGATGGTGGTGGTGTGCAGCTTTTCTGGTCCAATAAATCTCAAAATAAGATTGCAGGACCTAGACAAGCTCTAGATAGAAACATATTCACCTCTATGGTACTAAAGCATTCATTGCATCGATGCAAGTCATTATGTAGATTATGGGTCTTCAGATGCTTGGTGGCCAATGACCGACAACTGCTATTAGAGATATCCCTCCATGCTTAATGTGTCAAATAAATCATGTTAAGCATACTTCATAGATGACTTTTTGATAGTAATACAGTTAATTAAGTAACAATAGACAATACATTGTGTATGTCAAAGGTATTCAATACTGTTCTCTTCTCTGACACCTAGGGGGTTGTTATTATCATCCGCCTGATCATATTGGCTGTGATAAAGTAGATTTTATTGTATTAGAATAGATGAGGTAGTTCCCTCAGCTAATAAATTTGTAATGATTTAAGAAGGAAACATCTGCTTTGTTTATCATAATTCAATTTTAACATATGGGACAAGAACAGTTTAAGTGGGTGATGAGGTACTACCACTTATTTAGATCTCTAAAAGGCTGGGAGTACATTCTGTTATCCAATGATGAGTGGAACCATAATTGTATGAGGGAACTTTTTTGGTGTATTTAAGTATTTTAGATATCTAAAATGTGAGCATTTGTTGATTATTCTTTTTTTCATCATTGGCATTGACAATGGTGTCTCATGGGAAATAATTTGGTAAAAACTTTGATGGTGCCATGACAATATGTTTCTTGTTTTTCGGTCTTCTCTTTTCTTCTCTCAAACATTTTAGTACTGAGTTTAACAAATTTTTAAGTCATTGAATTCTGGAGGTATGCCAACCACATATAAAGAATATGTGTAAGATGTTTTGTTGTTTTTTTGCACTTCACAGTTATGGCAAAAGATCTGTAAGTTGTAATGAAATAGGTATTGGTATCAGATAGAAAACTTAAATTCCAAGTTTAGTTTCAGATTTTGTTGTTTTTTAATTCTTTTTCCTTTTCCTCTTTTTGGATGATACCTATGCTTTCTATCGAAATGAAAAACTTCCAAAACATATAAATGTAGATGTTGCAATTTATATTGCTGCTCAAATATTAAGCACACACGACATCAATTTGAAAAGGAGTAATTATTATGATTGTTTTTTTTTTCTTTTTGAGCAAGATGTTTTTGTTCATTTAGGAGCTCAATAGAAAGATCCTGCACAGTTATAGTGACTAATGTGATTGTTTAGACATTAGAAAATTTATACCCTATTAAAATTTATTACCATAGTGTACATCATTATCTCTATTGACCTGATCTAGGGGTCTGGGTGTTATTTCAATCAGTTAGTAACTAATCATAAGGTAGTCAGCATATATCCTCGTTGTCCATGTTAATTTTCTTTGTTTCTATTGACTTGTCATTGGTAATAATAGGGACATGCAACATTCCATATTGATCTGATGAAATGCTTGTGAGATAATCGCAATCACAAACCTCTTCCTGAGCCATGGCTATAGTGTTGGACACCTGCACCTACACCTGCAATCTACTATGTTTTGTTCATGCAGATGGTTACCCTCACTGCCAACCCTCTTGTCATCTGCAGGATTCTCGTATTTCCATGGATGCTTGTGTCGTGAACATGTGCCTAGATAATAATTTAGGATGTTGACAAAATCCTCACTTATTCTCCTCTTGTCATCAACTTATTGACAAGTACCAGAGAGTTTCTTGTGAGAGGCAACTCCACTGGGTCTCTAGGTTCTCGTCTCTCTTGGTAGGTTCAGGCAGTTCAAGTTCAGATTTCCTCAGCCTCCAAGCCACTTTAGCCACTGGTGAGTGTACAAGTCATCACCTGCATATATTATATGCACAATAAAAAATAAATTAGATAGTCTTTTACCCAATCACACTTCACATCTCAGTGGATATAAAACCTCAAACGCCAGCCCAAAAATCCATCATTTGGATATTGATCTACCCTTGCCATCGTACCCCACACTCTGACCCAGTCTGAGGTCCAATCCGATTAGAACCAGATTTGATTTGAGTTTATTTGTTGATGACCTGTATATCACCTGATCTGTTTTACCTGTGCATTATTATATTGGATATAAATTGCATCCCCCATTTCAATCTAGGTATGAGCTGTTTACAGCACTACAAGCACCTGGCCAGACTACCTAAGTTTTTGAAGACATTGATAGATAGTCTATGTAAGAAGAAATAATATATGGATCCCAAATAAGAACAGGCTTCAGTTTGATGGAAACAAACAAACATTTTCTATCATGTTTCATTTAGTTTTAGTCTGACCTTGCTTGGTTTAGACTCTATGTTTGGATTATATCTTTTGTTGAAGGGTCCGTAAAGTGGTCCTTGTGAACATACAATTTATAATGGACAAGATACTGCTTTCTGAAAGCCTTTGTGATTTTAGTATCTTTAAGTAAATTTACACATACTTTTGAATGCAGCATTAGTTGCCCACAAGTTGGTTCTCTGTAGTAATGATAGAAATAGCAGATCTGAGTCTGTAGAATCTGAAAATATATTTTTACACCATTCTGGTGGTGTTTACTCCCAAAATGGGGCATCAAAAGATGTCAACATAACAAAAAGTTCAACACCAGACATGTGGAGGAGTTGGAGCCTTAAAAGAGCAGGCTTTTCCATAAAAGAGTTTGAAGGTAATTTGCAAATTTTGTTTTTTGCATTTTAGATTACTATATCGATTCATGATACAGAAGTTGTGCTTTGCAGCTGCTGAAATTGTTCCGACTGATGACAGAAAGACACTAGAAGCTGACCCTTCAGATGCTGAATATAGGAGTGTGCATAAACAAACTCGGAACTCATTTAATTCTGATAACGGAATAAATGAACCAGCTGCTGACAAAAGTCAGATACAGTTACGTCTCCAGCACCTGGAGGCAGATCTTAGCTCTGCTCTTCAACTAGCTAGATCTAGAGCTGATGCTGTTTCACAAAAGGTATGTCATATATATCTTCTTCTTTTTGTTGTATGTGGCATTTGTCTATAGACTAAATTCTTTTACTTGGTATCTTATCATTTAGTGTTGTTTTACCTATTTATATGGGATGCCATATCTTTACTTTCATTTTTAAGTTACCTGGAGGAAAATTCCATAAAAAAACATAACTGCTAAAATATATTATGCTTTACTTTTTAAATTCTTTGACTTATTGTTGGTTATCTTTGACAAGAAGATGAAGGTTGCTGTATCAATAATTGGATGGTGATTCTGGCAGTATCTGCTTTCATAGTTCTTTTAATCAAAATGATAGTTTCATGACTTTTTCTATCGGTATCATGTATTTCTTCTCTAATGTTCCTTATAATGTTTTCTTTCTTTAACCCTCAGGTGACAATTGCTACATCCTGACACTACCATTTTCTATTAGTATTACATTTCAATTCCCATTGTTATACTTTGCTGTCAGTCATTTTGACAGACTGTTAACTTAATCCACTACTTCACTCTAACCAGACCTGTAAAAAGACGTTACTTCACCTTGGTTTAAATATTCGTATGATTGTAGAATACTTTTTTCATTTTTTAGTTAATAGAATCTTTATATTTGTATTAATTATTTTCATTTATTTCATATTTTTTATTTCTTAGATGAAAAATGAGATTTTTTTTTTGTAAATACGTTGTAGTGAGTTAAATGTAATGAAAGAAATTAGATTGCTTGTATATTTATGTTTTTATAATGTTCTGTTTCTGTAAGACCTATGTATGTAATAAACCTAGTAATCCTGGTGTTGGGTTATAGATAATGAATGATAAAAAGAACTGATACATGAACAACCTTCCAAGAAAACCAAGTTGAGGATTCTGTTGCCTTGGTGCTTTAGCATTTTTGGATGATCTGAAATGAATAATACCCCCTATAGTAAAACTTGTCATTTCTTTTCTCCTTTCTCGAAGATCTCATTTCATGTCCAGGGTAATTTTATAACGGTTCTTGTTTGTATGAGCTTAATTTTCAACCAGGGTAGTAGATCTTTTAGGCCTCAGTGTATCGTACTTTGGATTATCACTATTTCTGTAATTTGGGAGACAAAAGGTTTGCTCACACAATGTGGAAATATCTAATTTATGTATTGGATTCGCTGGCTTGTTTGCTCAGTTCTTATTTAGTCTCATTCATAACAATGGCAAATTTTTATAATTTCAACTACTATCTCATTCAGTTTGGTTATTCAGCACCAAAAAAACTCAACAGATGAGCTACATAGCCTTTGTGATGCATGGGAATTTCAAGAGACTGAGATAATGAATGCCCGAAATAAGTTGCGGTCTATTCGAGCAAAATTGGCAGTTTTAGAAGGAAAGATATCATTTGAGATTATGTATGCATTTTACCCAGCTTGATTTGAAATCTTTTTTTAAATATGTTCTTGCAAATTGTATTGTTTGTTGATGATATTGGGATTTCTTTTATAGGGAAGCACGAAAAGGAACAGAAGAGAAACAAAACAGAATTGATTCTGCCCAAAATGCTTTACTACTACTACATACTACTAATATAGTTTGGCCTAATTCTGCTTCAGAAGTTCTACTTGCAGGGTCTTTTGATGGGTGGACTGGTCAGGTATGTTCATTCTATGGCTTTCAAGTTTTTGTTTGTATGACATATGAAGTAGAACATTATATGATAAAATTTGGACTCTAGTTTTTGTTCATATGGTTTATGAATGTAGAGAATTATATGATCAATAAATATGGTTATTGTTTATCTGTTGACTTTCTTTTTATAGTTTATGTGCTGTTGAGCTGAACTGTTTCTCTTCATTTGCACTCAGATGCCAAGTATGGCCTGTCTGACTCTCAATTTGTTAATTCGAGTGATGAATTTTTTTCATCAATCCCACAATCTTTCTGTAGATAGTTGGAGAATTCTCTATCCAGTAGTTAAGTACCTGACACTTTGAAAATTGGTCAACAACTAGTAGAATCAATCTGAAGTCTCCCACCTTTGGCAAGCTTGGTACAAGGGCAAGGCTTCAAGAGGTCTTCTGGCTTCTGTCTTCCCACTTGTCTTGCTGATATGTGACTCACATTTGTACAAATTTCTCTGCATCTTCCTCAATTTTCAGCCAGTATTGCATGCATGCTCTCCAAGAGAGCAAGAGTTCTGTATACGTCTGAATTTCACAATCATAGGGTGTCATGACACTCCAGCAAAGAGTAAACACCTTAGGTAATCCGACCAAGGCAAATACACCCCATTCCCTTTTGTATAAATGAGGCCCGTCCATATTGAAAAGGAATTAGTTTTTTCTTCCAGTACTTATGACCAGGGCACATACATGTGCCACTGTGCTCACAAAAGGCCCATATGCTCATGATGAACATCATCAGGTCCAAAATCTTAGGTCAAGTGGTAATGGAATCTCATGTCGTGTCTTACCACCTCACATTTTTATTGGGGCTATTAACTCGATCTCTCACTCAACTGCATACTTATTAAAATTCGGCATTTCTAATGTTCATCGTATGCTCTATGATATTTTGAAACTTCAAATTTCGTAGATCTTTTATATGACATTTTAAATGTTTATATGACATTTTCAGAGAAGGATGGAAAGGTCAAGTTCAGGTGTCTTCTCTCTGCAGCTAAAATTGTACCCTGGCCGATACGAGGTGCGCAGCAATTCATTTCTTAATTAGTGATTTTTCCAGCGAATACACAAAAAGAATTTTCTTGTACTTGGACAGATCAAGTTCATCGTGGATGGTGTGTGGAAAGTCGATCCGCTGCGCCCCATCGTGCGCAACAGTGGTGGTCATGAGAACAACCTCCTTATCGTCAAATGATGGTACACAGCCCAAGAGCAGAGAAATGCTTGGGCAATGTTGTTTGGGTGGGTAGGTATTCTTGCACAAAGAGTGATATGGTCTAATGACGACGGATGGCCCCTCTTTCTTTATTTTTCTGCATTTCGTACTAAATGCTGGGTGTTTTAGATACTAACCATGCTAATCCTTGTGGCTGTCCAAGAACCTCCTTCCAGTTCAGATGGCGGCATTTCAATCCAAGAACTGGCCATCCACTGGGGAAGTGCACATAACCATGAGAGTTGTGCTGAACTTGCAACGCTAGAGGATCTCAGAGACCTAGGAGCTCTCCCAGTTTCATGCTTACCCGTCTGAAGCCAAGAATTAGAAACATTCTTTTGACATGAGAAACGTTTGTTTTCTGTGTCCCCTTTTTTTCACAGAAATATACACCTATATGTTTGTTGATACGCCTTTGCCATACCTTTGAATTGCTGTGTAGCACAAATTTCCAAAGAAGAAATTCTCAATTTAAGCAGCAAACGATGAGACTTGATGACCCTTTGTGCTCTGTTATCTTGACATGCTTAACTGGGACAACATATACACCTATATGTTGCTGCTGCTACGTCTAAGCTTTGTATCTGTACCACTTGGCGCAAGCAGCGAAGTAGATGAAGTTGAGGACCCCTAACACGGCAATGGAGAAGTAGAAGAGGTCCAACTTCCCCTTGTTGAGGTCTTCGGCTAACCAGTTCTTGCTCTGCCCTCGCCCGGTGCTGCGGTGGACCACCGTCACCATCAAGCTACTCAGGTAACCCCCGAGCGCGAAGCCACAGAAGAGCAACGACCCCGCGACGCTCCGCATGTTTTCCGGGAACTGCTTGTAGTAGAACTCCACTTGGCTGATCACGTTGAACGCCTCGGAGACGCCCAGGATGATGAGCGGCGGGATCAGCCACAGGGAGGAGAAGGGCGACACGGTCTGGTGGTGGCGCAGGGCGTGGCTCCTCCTCCGCTCCTCGATCACGCCGGCGGTTGCCATGACGACCACGGAGAGGACGAGCCCGATTCCCATCCTCTGCAGCAGCGTGAGCCCTCCCTCCTTCTTGGTGATCCTTTCCAGCCGCGGGGCGACGATCCGATCGTAGATGGGGATCCAGAGTGACATCCCCAGCATGGGGAACACCACGAAGGAAGCCGCCGGTATCTGGAAGTTGCTCCTCCCCAGGTGCCTGTTGGACTGGAGGGCTTGGAAGATGACATAGGTCTGCTGCTGCGTCGCTGCAAGTTGGTACAGGATGCCGGTGGACCAGACGGGAATGATCCTTACGATGCACTTCACCTGTTCGACCTGTTGCAGGGTACACAGCTGCCATGGATTTGCGGCAAAACCATCTGGTTTGATCTCGTCCTCGGGAGTTACGATTGCAGCCTTGTCGAGAATCCTGAATCCATCCATGAAGACACTCATCAAACTGCAGTTTGATTCAGCGAAGAACATGGTGATGCTGCTACTTGTGCTTGCCTGAACTGGTTGGTGTAGGAGAGCTTGGAGATGAGAGAGCTGAGATGCGGTGGATCGAGGAGGGACTCCACGGGGTGGTCATCGGGGAGCTTCAAGCGCCGCTTCCGAAACGCCGCAACCAGCACCTGGGCGATGCTGCTGAAGGGGCTGCCTTCCGGCCTCACCTTCACGTACGTCCTGGAACCCAGGAAGAAGAAGGCGCAGGAGAAGAACATGAGGACGGCGGGGATGGCGAGGCCGACGCTCCAGCTGACGTTGCTCTGGACGTAGATGATGAGGGTGGCGGAGATCATCATGGCGATGTTGAAGGTGAAGTAGTAGATGTTGAAGAAGCTGTCGATGCCCTTCCTCCCGTCCTCGGTGCGGGGGTCGAACTGGTCGGCCCCGAAGGCCAGGTTGCATGGCCGGATGCCGCCGGCTCCGATGACGAGGAAGGCGAGGCCGAAGACCAGGAAGGCTTGCTGCCCGGGTGTCGGGCCACTGCAGAGTCGGCCAGGGTCACACCGCGGAGGATGCAGCTGGGAGACGGCAGCAGTGAGCATGATGATGAGCAGTCCCTACACGCAGCGAACAGGTAAAATCTACTAATTACGAGGCAGTAGAACATATTATCATCAGTAAAATTTAAGATGATGTGCTATTTATCGATAAACAATACTTAAAAAAAAATTTAATAATAGTCATATAGATTAATTAAGGATGGTAAACTAAGTTAACACTATACTTAATTATCTCTTAAAAGAAGAAGAAGAAAAAAACTATAATAAACATTTAATACACAAACAGTAGTAATATTATTGATCAAGACATGTCGACCATAATATGTATGTATTTTGGTGGATAAGATCCAAATAAAAGATCTTGTCCCCTTTACTGTGTGAGAGGTGTGGAGCGAGCAGAAAGGTTGGGGGGATGGACAAATGATAAGCAAAGCTGACCTCCTCGATGTCACTCGTACATCTATGGCGGAATTGTTGCCACTGGACAATAATGTTCTAATGAGACATACAAGATAATGGTGGTGTGGGGTTGCACTCTCTTTACCTATAAATTTCCTGCAAAGATTGCTTTCCAATAATGCTTCAGATAATAGGGGTCGCCCACACCCATTCAAGTTTGTTAGTGCGCTCATATGGTGGGTGGTCTTGTGGGCATTCATTCGATAAGACTATGACAGTCAACTACGGGCACATTCGTCTTTGGATTCGATTCATCTACCCCAACCTCTTCTATCCTTATCTGAAGCGTATTTAGAAAGAAGAAACTGTGTCAGCTTTAAGCTTCGTTACCGCCAATCTTCTGAGTTGGAAGCAGCATCCTATAGCACATTAGCTTGCGCTAGAATCTGTTCCTCCTCACATCTGCTGCATGTGTTCGAGATAGATAGATTGAACTCGAGAATTGCTCGAAGACAATAAATAGCCTATACTTTAGCTCTGTATAAGTGTTCTTCTTCGTCCATAACAAGATGGAATGGTAAGACTGTGTACTGAAACAGGAGAGGAGTTTGGAGTGCAGTACCAGTTGGGAAGCAACGGAGGCAAGCCCCAGCGTCGCGTACCGGCCCAAGTAGGTGTCGGCGACGAAGGCGCCGAGGACGGGGGCGAGGTTGGTGGTGCCGTTGAACACGTTGACGATGGTGGCGGTGGTGATGCTCCTGAGGTGGAAGACGGCGGTGAGGTAGACGACGAGGTTGGTGATGGTGCCGAGCGCTCCAAGCTTCTCGAAGATCTCGTTCCCTGCTCGAGTTTCCCGGCTCAGACATCACAAGCCATTCGCAGCACGATGAGCAAGTGGCGGTGTGGAGATGCCGGTACCTACGATGTAGGGCATGGCCTTCCAACCTGTGTATTTGATCTTCTCCGTCTCAGTTGCCGTGCCGTTCTCCGGCATCTCCGTCGCCTGCGGCTTCTCTCCTCTCGCGGCCACCATCTGTCTTTGACTGCTCTGCTTCCTTATCTCTGTGCTTTCAAAAGAAAAGGGTGGAGCTCATAAAACGGAAAGCAAATGGCTGGACTTCATCTCACCACAGGAAGAGAGAGAGAGACTGTGTGTGTGATTGAGGTCGTACTTATGGATTCTTTGACCTAAGTAGGACTGGTTTGGTGCATGTCTCAATGCAATAACGTCTGTTTGGGGCCCTCTCAGTCTTGACTCGAAGAAAAGTTGAAGACAGGTAGGCATGCACATGGAGCATTGCAAAGATGCATTATTATATGAGCCACAATGTTGCGACGGCATCTACCGGAGATGCTCCAACTAAAGACAGGACGATGGCTTGGGTCTCCTATTAGGTCAATATGCAGCACGTTTAGTCTCGCATCACATCGATTCAGGAGAGTCAAATAAACAAGTCGAATGCACTTCATGAAATGTTGTTGCTGCACCCCAAAATAGGATTCTCAAGCAACGCCTCAGCACAAGCAAAACAGCACACAAGAAAAGTAAAATTACAAGTTAATTCACACAAGCTGGCATAAAAGTCGCTTAATTTACATCTGATGCAATCGCAAACACTGCATCATCTTATGGCTACTACTACAAAACGTACACAGATTGACAAAGATGAGAAGCAGAAATCATTTCGGAATGAGATCCGTGAGATCACTTAAAGCCCATAAGCAGTACCGTCGTCGTATGCTCGATAGGATCCTCCACAGAGATGATGCATCTTCTTGATGCATCATATGTTACATTCCATGCATTTTGAAATATAGCAAGCACACTGTCACCCGACACCGGAACACTAATCTTTATTACCCAGCTTTCTATACTTTGGAGGAAGTGATTCATCGAACTTTGCACTTCTCTTCACGTTCGCATTGCTCGCCAAAGTAATGGTTGGAGAGACAGAAGAGCCGGTGTTTCTTCGCTCGAATCTCCCGATATTCCAGAATGAAAAACGTTCTTTTGGCTCATTCATGCAAACGGTAGCTTCCCCAAGAAGGTTTGTTGTCGTAGTCTGATGCGAACCGATGGGGTCCTGTCAGCAATAGAGAAAGTAATCATGTCTAAATGTCATATCTAAAATCAAATCAAGAACTTCAGATGATAAAGAGGAATTACAACCGAGCAAACAGCAGCAATATCACACCATTCACACTACTAGAATAACCAATTTATATCATCATACTTTCTCATTGCAATTGCTTGCAGATCACAAGCCAAATCAACAAAACTCCCAAATATCCACTGAAAAAAGGGCAATCACTTAACCTAAGATACCAAAAGACTGCAGTTGTTATGAGATTCCTCATTTCTACTCTCTGGTCTCCCATAATAATTCTCTTGCTTGTCCGAAAATTGACCTAAGCTACCATATGAAAATATAACAAAAGGCCACCTCAGGAAAGGAGTCAAAATTGCAAATAAATTTTACTGCCATGTAAAGATTTGTTATACGATATGTCCTTATCATGCCCTATCTAATATACATGTTTCACAACTGACAATTATTTTGCTTAATATCCGTGACACGATAGAACTAATGGCCAAACACAAGAAGTCAAATACCAGAAGGAGTTGACTTTTTCAAGTTAGAATACTAAATCATAGTCCTACAATAACATTGTTAGGCCTAATCTCAACATGTTAATGAAAGCTTAAGAACAAGGTACGATTGGGTAGATAGATTTTTCGATCAGTTTCTCCTTTTGAGATGATCGTCATTTCTACTCTTCAAGATATGGTTCTACAGTCCATCGTTATATATTTATACGTATCATTCCTGTTTTATATACATGTAATACAAGAGTCTTCAGCTTAATAGAGTTCATGTAATATGATGAGCCTGACTTTGCTGTCATACTCCATCGGTTTCCTTCATTTTCTTGAAATAAGAAAAGCCACTAATTGAATCCTTTTATGTAGAGAGTCCTTGTTTTCCTCTTACTCATCATAATATTCTACTGTTTCTTATATTATATTTCTCAACTTCGGTTAGATAGTAGAACACAAGTAAGCAGCATATTACTCTCCTTGATCGATAGACAATCATCATCTGGTTGCATCCAATATGGAAAGGGATGGTTCATTTGAACCAAGTGTAGATTAAACGTAGCAGCCCAATTGAGTTATCTCAAAATAAAATGATCAAGAAAATACAGGCCAGCAAGATTAAGCATGAATTTAAGCTTCACTAGAGCGAGCAGATGAAGGGTGATACGGAATTACATATGATGTTCTAACTGGAGCAGCAGCATCAGCACCGTCACGAAGATGAGCACCTGAGGAAGGAAACAAGATGCTGATGCTTTCAAATAGACCTTCCTAATCTTCTAAAACCAAAGTAAATTCTTTGACAGAACTCACCTCTGCTTCTTGATACCTGCTGAACAGAATCACTGGCACACCATGGATCAACAGGTATGTGTTCCTCATACGATCTCGATGATGAAAAATCATCAACCACTTCCCGTGACGGAAAACAAGATATAGGCAATGGAGGATGCCAATTTTCATTACTTGGGAGTCTCATTTGATTTCGATTATCCAAAATTTTGGTGTTTCCACCATCCATCGGATGTGCCATTGTTCCTTTGCTCCGATCAATCGAGCAATCGGAGTAAAACGATGACCGGAACTGAAAGAATGGAGATAATTTCACCTGATTGGGGACATCAGACGTTCTCCTCGACGGAAAGAACACATTCTCCTGATCCACTTTTATCTCAGCATGAACAGAGCCGAGCTGCCGTCCGAGACAAGAACCGAGTATTCCCCTCTCCCCATCCGATTCTTCCCCAAGGCGAGGCATCCTCCGAAACGGAGGACAAAAACCACCACCCTCGCCATGATCTCTCCTTCCAAGATTTCTCTCATCACCAACCTCTCGGCCACCCCGCTGTCCTCTCCGACGAATCGGAGCACTTCTTGACCTAATCCGAAAGGGACCGAAGCCACTGACAGACCGGTCTCCTCCGTCGTAGTACGCGATCCGAGGCGGGATCACGCTGGCGGGACTCCGCTCGAACAGACTGGGGTAGCGGCGGGCAAAGAAGGACGAGTGGAGGGTGGAAATCGAGGCCGGGGTGCGGGACTCGTCGGTGGAGGTAGTGTGTTTGTTGTAGCTGACGACGCCGCTGCCGTCCCCGACGTTGATGGGGGCGCAAGGGTCCTCGGTAAACGGGAGCTTCCTCCTGGCGGGTGGCGGCGGCGCGGCGCGCCTCGGGTGCAGGCGGCTGACCCAGGAGGAGCAGAGGGTTCCGCGCCGCTCGTCATGGTGGTTGAAGGAGCCGCCCTCGCGGCCGCCACCGGTCCCGCACCCGACGGTAGTGCTCTTGCTGCCTACGGAGCTCTTCAGAGATGAGGGGAATGGATTAATAGACATAAATGAACACGGACGAAGCAGCAACAGAGGAAGGAGGAGCCTCCCATCCCGTTATATTTAGATAAGGGGTCTTCTTGCATATTAGTACCTCAGTTCTCTTACTTTTCCACTTAGGTACTCTGATATATATATATATATATATATATATATATATATATATATATATATATATATATATATATATATATATATATATTTATATATATATATATATATATATATATATATATATATATATATATATATATATATATATATATATATATATATATATATATATATATATATATATATATATATATATATATATATATATATATATATATATATATATATATATATATATATATATATATATATATATATATATGTATATATATATATATATATATATATATATACATATATATACATATATATTTTTAATAAAAAATAACTTCAACAATAACTTACTACAAATAAAATATACATCTGCATAAAGATGTCAATTATACAGGTAAAGATAATGCAACTATTAGAAACAGAACATACACCATCAGACTTATTACTAACCTACTGGAAGTGCTAAGAGCCCAGAATTGGTCCAAAGGATAAATTAAATCCCACAAGACAAAGAAGCAGTATCCAATTTACTCAACCAAATTCACTAGTAGTTTTGGTTTCATATTCATATTTCATTTCCAGTACTCATGAGCTCCCAAACTAAGTGCCACCACATGAGGAGGGATCTGTAAACCACTGCTAACAAGATGCTCTTGTTAGTCATATATATTAAGAAGCCTTTGAATCAAGCTCGAACACTCATTTCTGAGTTCTCCTTGATGCATAGAGAGAATTCATTGAGGCATTAGAAAGCTGATAATTGGTGTAATGCCGATGCTAGGAAGTTGGCCGAACACTGATGGCTTGCTATACACTGACTTTGTGGACCAGGAGGCATCCGGTGAAGAAGTAGCACTTTCATCAAAGATCCCTATCATTAATCATGTGTATTTGAGAAAATAGAATAGAACAGAAACAAACTGGGAAAAGAAAATTACATTGCCTAAACGTTTCCGGTTACATTTCTAAAGCAGCTATTCTTCAAAGTGATTAAGAAGATGTACACTAACCCCAGTTGCAGCTTTGAAATCTTTGCACCCAGATGTATACTCCTTTTAACTTGGATCGTGTTGTCTATGGAAATCATTTTGGAGGTATCAGGTTTCTTTCACAGAATTTCCTTTCACTGGCTGTCTTGATGCCAGTTTGCCAATTCTTGTCCCTGCAATGTAGCCACCACTCCAAGCATTCTGGGGAGAAAATAATTTTACAGATGATTGAATGGAAACCATAATAACTTGCAAAATACACAACATCAAGACAGACCAAGCAGGATGTGATAACTCTTGCATCGAATATTATCCAGAATTCTATTCTGGCAAACTTAGTTCCAGCAATGTTCATGGTTCAGATTTTAAGACCAGAATTACAGCCAGGAGCACAATTTTTTCTGTATACTTTTTCCAAACTATGCATGTGGTCTCATTCATTGAACTACAATTTCATGGCTCAAAGTACATCTTTTTCATTTCAGCCTTTTATGTTTCCTCTTTTTCTCAATCATATTAAAAAATTTGCGGTTCACCTCAAAAATAACGAATAAATTTATCAAGAATCAATTAAATGTAACATCAAAAATTAAAATGTTTATTCACAGTTCTTTTATGCCGGTAAGCTTGTGAACATATTTTGTGAACATATTTACTTCCAAAATTACAAGAGTTTGACTTCAAGACAACCGTCTTAATCTGAGTTTCCACAATTTTCATGAATACCTTCATATGCTTTAGAGACTATTAATGAAATGATTTTGTTCCATTTTCTACACTCAATATTACACACTACAGACACTGAAGGAATTCTTACGTATTAAAAAAGCCAAAGCATGCATCTGTGAAGTCCTAAGCTACCCATTAAAGCTATGAGAGCTTTTAGAATATAAATAGCCATCGATTGGATATTTAGTAAACAAATATTAGTTTGAATCAATGAGACCTTAAATGCGTTTAAAGTACTTTCAACAACAGTGATACTTCATATATGACTTAAAACTATGAGAAATGTACATCAGAAAAACAAACAAACAATTTGGGAAATCAGAGCTAACATATAGGATTTTAGAAAGCTCCAGAGATCTGCATCCAGCATTTAGCCCCAGACACTGGCAATTGCTTTGATAAATGAGGCGGTCATTCCTAATGATATACATGCATAAACTACCAACCTACCAAATCATGAAGGCCTTATGGCTATTGCTCGCAGTTCATTGAGGCAAATGCAAGGCACCACTACTCTTTTAACTTCAGGTACAAATGTTGCAACTCGCAACAAAATATAATTATCGGTTCAAATATAATCATGGTCATCTGATAATTACCTGAAAGTTAAATCCACCAGTAATTCCGTCTACATTTAATATCTGCAACAGAGTCCAAATCTAGTGATGTATTTCATCAAATAAATTGCTAAACAAGCAATAGAAACTCAATATGTTACCTCCCCTGCAAAGAATAGGTTTGGCCTTATCTTGCTTTCCATGGTATTAATTGATACCTGAAGAGTAAATAATAGAAAAAGGAAAAAAAGAAATAACATAAAATACTCCTTTTTGTTCCAAGAAACAGAAACTAAGGCACAAACCTCAGATAGTGGAACTCCTCCAGCAGTGACAAATTCATCTTTAAATTGACCCTGCATAGGTGACAGAGCTTCTAAATAACATCAACTAGCAAAATTTCACTGAAAATTTGCAAAATTTATGATTGCAATACAAATTGAAGAAGACCATGACATACTTTTCCTGCTATTCCAAATGGGCATTGCTTTAACAATAGAGCTATGGAATTCAAATGGTTATTTGAAATAGAAGCCCATAATATATCTGCATCTAAACCCTGAAAAGAGAGGACCATGTTGGTTCAGAAGATTGAGTATATTAACAATTCAAGTGAAAGATGGTATATATATGTTATAAAACCTTGCGTTCCAGTAAATATCTCCAAAATCGTTTTACCAAGTTGAACTTTGTAGGAAACGAATTACATGCCTTAGTTTTCTGCAATGAACAAGAACAGTCATCAGGTCAAAAAAAGACCCATAAGATTCTATGCTGAAGCTTGACAACATTATTTATGTTACCAGTCATAATACCAAAAATAAAGTTCAGAAGTGAAACAAAAAATATGCCAAAAATGTAAAGCATAACATGTGATTCACGTAACAGGTGGTTACTTAAACAATAGCATTAAGATTTACAGTGGATTGTGCACTTGAATAATTAAAGAGGTCAACAAAAGTCTAGTTGCACAAGACTTGAGCTGAGTGATACTTATGATTATATCCCTTTGTGGTTGTCACAAAAAGAACATATATCTCAATTTTTAAAATATATATGGTTGTAGTGATGAAGACAAAAAAAAAAGTGGAAAGCAAGGCACTAGAACCAATCACATATTGTTTTTTTGGGAGCAATAAAATATCCTTCTTTTGGAAAATAATATATTGTCTTTGACCATCATGAGATATGGCCATCTATAATGAATACCAATGACTAGTAGAAAAATGTCAAATTGAATTATGTTTAAGCTCAAATATGAGGAAATAGAGTGTGAAAGTAGTGATGCCTCACCAATAATATTGCACATGAGGTCTTAAAGCATAAATTCAATTGCATTAGTTCAATTTGAGTACAGTGTACTGCAAAAATCAAAAACAAATTTGGAGATTTTACTGACATATGGCAGCTGCCACAGCCCAGTTGTCAATGGGATAATTGGTTATGTTGCCGAAGTAAAGATGAGTCTAAAACTTATCCTAAGCATTCTGTTCATCTTGACATATATACAGAAATGGACAAATACAGAAAAAAAGAAAGAGGCAAAAGAAGCTTTGCCTAAAAAACAGAAAAAAAAAATAGCAAATAAGGAATAGCCCACTAGAACTCGCGACCACATTAAAGAGACAATAGCAGCTTCCTAAGTAAAATATAAGAGTTGCAGTAGAAACCGTACTGCAAGCTGGTCTTTGTGCTGGCAAAGGATGTACTTCACATCCTCTAAATGAATGTCAGGTACAAAGTCTACCAAAAGTATTCCTGTTTTGAAATTCAATCAACAACTGAGAACATTCATATATATTGCACATGTATAAGAAAAATAGCATGTCCTGCACATGTGCAAAACAATTATATACAATTCATATGGGATCTAAAAGAAAACAACTACGCCCAAAGGTAACAAGGGGCATTCAAGATAATTTTGTTGTCCTAATTAGTGGTTAATTCTACTTAGCTATAGGCTTCTCAGATTAATAAGGCTATCATAATGTTTTGATCAAAACTGATTCCATGCGCTCTGTGAAGATATTCTCATGTGATGCTGATGCCCCTTTATCACGGACAAAATTGTAAACAGGGTGTTTGATGTAATGCTTATATATGTCCGTGTCTTTCGGTTTTGTTTATGCTTTGCACAGCATATAAAGGGCTGACAGTAGGTTTAGCAGCCCCATTTTCTTTGCTTTTGGTGGCCGACTAAGGGTTGCAAACAAAGATTGTGTCATGTGGGCACTTGTGGGGATTTCGGTCTGTAATGAACCATTTTGGACCCTTTATTGTGCGACCGTTCAAAGCTTGTAAAGTCTGTTTGTAATTTGCATTGGCTATGAAGTGTTTATGAAATGGTTGCTTGTGGATCCCGAGTAAGATGCTTTCTCTAACCCGTTTTTTCTTTTGTAGGTTCTAAGGGACCATAGGAGGTTTCGGGGAGGTTGACATTCGCCGACGGATACGCAAGGGTGCCGCACAATTTAGGCAAAACCAGGTAAATCCATGAATATGGTATCAGAGCGGGACAAGCACTCATATAAACACTTGGCATGCAAACATGGGGGACCTAGCGGGGCTGCGTTGAGGGCAGCCAGCACGTGCGACCGTTTGGGGGAAAATAGGCATGAAGATATAGGGAAAAGGAGTCGCTCAAAGGAGCAAGCATATGAGATTAGCATTCAGAGGAATGGTCAACCCTTCGCGCAAAAGGCACCAAAAGGACAAGCAAGCTGGGAAGAATGCGTAGCGCATAAAGGTTGGGATGGTTGAGTTTGAGCTATGGCTCGACGTTGGTAACCATACTTGATGGTGCTAAAGGCAAGCGAGACGCTTGGTAAAGGATGAGACCGTGCAAGGTGGAATAGATTATTCAGCGACTGAAAGAGTTGTGCAAAGCTCACAGAGGTGAGGGGAATTGCTAACTCGAAGAATTCGCTACTCATGCAAGGGTTTGTATACGAACGATAGAATGTTCATGACCATCCCAAGGCGACCGAAACTCGGCACCATGGAGCATTGAAACTTTCTCTTCAGCATGAGAAAAATACGTTTGTAGGAGGCTGAAGTGTGCAGCGAGTTCAACATATTACTAGGCCTTGAGGGGTGCAACAGGGGTTGTATTAGCGAGGAGTCTCAATCTAGTAAGTGCATTTACGGGGGCAGAACAATGCACAGTTTGTTCAGCAAGACAGGAGTAGTCTAAGGGGGTGGTGGTCTCCGAAACTTTCAGAGGGAAGGATGCGAAGAGAGAAGTTGCTCCAATGGGATAGATACCTTGGAGGGATAAGTCTCGGTTCTCCAGAGGGAGAATCATGTGCAATGGACCGCACATGTTGAGGAGGAGTACCTCAAGACAACAACCCCCAAAGCTCAACGTGTTGAATCTCGGATTTTGATGATGACATCAATTGTCATTTGTTATCTAATCCATATGTTGAGATAAGTGTGCAGGATTAACTACGATGAAAGTAAGACATGCAACAGGAGTTGCACCGGAGTCGAGACTATGATCACGTTGGGAGTTCGACAGTTTGACGGAAGTCCTGACGGTCGTCGGAGGTTCTGCGGGAACAAATCCGAGAAGTCCAGGAGCTTGCCAAAAGAAGCTCGTCAGAACTCGCCAAGTGGATCGTCGCAAGTCCAGGAGTTTGCCGGAAGTCCGTAGGAGCATCGTCGGAGGACCGTCGGATGTAATGCGGAAGATCGCTTGGGAAGAAGCGATTAACGATCGAAGCAAGCTGTAGTAAAAGTCTTTAGAATTGTCGTAAGTTAGCCACGATGATTAAGTTAGAATCGGGAAGTGATCCCATTAACTTAATCTAGGGGCAATTGGGCCCTTGAAAAAGAATCAAATTGGGCGAATGGATCAACCCATTCGGACCCAAATCACTGCTGGAGGTGGCACCGCTGGGCATAAGCGGTAGCGCCGCCGGGGGCTCGACCTCCGGCGAGCACCGCCTCGGCAATGGTCTGAACCGCCTGAAGCTTCGGTCTCCGAAGCTCTGCCGAGGCGAACTGCGCCCACGACAAGCGGTGGCACCCTTGAGAGGCTCGATCTCCGAAACTCTCGCTAGGCGGTCAACCGCTTGAACCGAATTCGAGAAATTGACGGTTTGAGCTCGAAATTCAAATTGGTTTGGGGCCTATAAATACCCCACTCTTTCAACAATGAAAGAGCAACGAAAACCACCAAAATCCTGATCTTACTCTGTGATTTCTAGAGCTCAAAAGTGTTGTATAAGTTAAAGGTTCTTCTCCCTCTTTTCTTTCAAGTTCTGATCTTTCAAGAGAGGAGAGAAAAGTTTGTAAGGGTTGTCTCCTAAGCCCGTCAAAAGGAGTGAATCTATAAAAGGGTGGTTGGCCTTCGCCTATTGAAGGAAGGCCTCTAGTGGACGTCGGCGACCTCATCGGTGGAGGAAGCCAGAAGTGGATGTAGGTCAAGATTGACCGAACCACTCTAAATCGCGTTGCTCTCTGGTTTGCATTTACTTTGAGCTTATTATCCTTACTGCAAACCTCCTTCATAGCTTACTGCCTTCTGCGCGTTCACGATTGCGTTTACAAGCTCAATACTTTCCAAATCGTGTTTAGACGTAAATCGCTTTTCTCGTACGAACATCGTATTTCAGTTTGCTCTTACATTATGATTTTATCACAATAACAAAGCGCCTTAACAGATTCGTTTTAGCGCTTCTTGCCTAATCACAAGTTAAAGTGATTTCTGAATCGGCTTTTTCATCGAAATCGCTTTTCTCATCTGAACATCGTATTTCGCCAGTTTCGCTTACATTCGATTTCCATCAAAGCGCAAGCGCCTTAACATATTTGTTTTAACCAAGGTTCGCCATACCGATGTGTACCGCCCGATGCAGGCGATACATCAATCCGTCGAGAGGGCGACCGATGCAGCGGACCGCCCTCTCACAAGGCGGTACAAAAAAGCATGTATCGGGCGGTAGCGGTTGAAATTTCGGACCGGCCGTTTTCGGTTCATTCGATAACGGTCGATTTCGACCGTTCTGCCGATTCACTGAATAGCGGTCGAAATCGACCGTTACCACCGCTAATAGATTTCTAAGTGCTCAACGATCAATTTGACCGTTGGAGCCATTCTCCTCCTATTTAAACTAATCTTCTCTCCCTATTTCATTATACTCTCTTAAACTCTCTCAAACATTTCTTTTCTCTCATAAACTCAATCACATTCTCTTTCTCGTTCGGTCCGGAGACATGACAACACGGACGGACAAAGGTGCCTCAACAGGATGATGGCGGTGATAACAGGGCGTCGTTGGTCTCGTCTGCACAACGAGGGTGGTGAATAGGCGAGGAGCAATATTTTACACATGCCACTCAAGATTCGGATCATGGAACTCGACAAGGTGCTGGTGAGTTTTATAGCGGAAGGGAAAGGAGAAGGGGAAGGGAAGGCGAGTGGATGAATATGAACAAATCGTGACAGAAGCATACATGATATAGACACAGAAAAGAGACTCATCGTATTCACGGCTATCGTATTATGAAGAATCGTATGGGCAACAACAAGTATGGTGATAGTTGGTCATCCTTCTCCGAGAATAACAAAGACATGATCAAAACAACACCAATATATGCCTCAAGAGGCGCCTCGGACAAATATGATTTATGACGATCAATCTACGATCGATTACCACATTGATGCATCAATGGCATCGGTGTATCAATACACTATGTCATGGGATCAATTTCGTGATTGGGTCCAACAAACGTATCATATTGATATGTATCGGATCGAGGACCCCGATCCACCACTCGTGAGGGCGTCGTTCGTTTTGGTGGTAGAATTAACAATCGGTATATCTAGATATATGATTATTTAATTCATTTGAATTTTAGAGTTTATATTGTAACAAAAAATAGTCTAACAATTCAACTGATTTTTTTATAGATATTTCAATCTATAACGGTTTGAAAATCTGAACCTCGAACAAGACTACCTCAAAAGTCAGAAAAAAGATATGTGATGCTATTTTTACCTAATTTACATTGATTTTGCTAAACTTATACTATTACTATATTTATTTGTAACTTGAAAACTCTATCTAACTTTTTTTTTTTTAATTTTCGGGTATTTTTTAGGAGGGATAAATCGGTGAAATCAGGTACCGAAGCGGTACACCTCGAGATATCCCTTTCGATGCGCCGTCACCATCAGCAAATCTGAAACAAACCGAAAAACGGAATGCAGTGCAGTTCCGGCTGAACCTTGGTTTTAATGACTTCTTACTTGATCTCGAGTTAAAGTTATTTACGAGCCGGCTTTTCTACTAAAATCACCTTTTTAAATGCGAACACAGTTTTAAAGCGTTGAAAGTTATCCCAAGACTAATTCCCCCCTCTTAGTGCTCTTGATCCTAACGCAACGGACCAAGCGAGTGGCGAGGAGTCGTCACATGATCTCGTATGAGATAATACATTGGGGGATGCATTGCGAGTTCAAGTGGGGGAGCGACCCAAGGCAACACAAATGAAGGCACACTTAGAGCCGAAATAGAGTTCAGACTCAACAAAGGGTTGACCCGTGGAATGGTGGGCACGAGGGCCACCATCAACTCAATGCAAACCGAGGAGTGGAGCAATTTGGGTGTAAATTAGTGAAGGACACAAGCCGCATGAAGGGAGTTGGTATAGAAGATAGAACATGGAGCGGAAGGCACGAAGCTTTCCTTGGATAGAAATCTAGGACATGAACTCTTGGAGAGGCAAGAGCGGGATCATGTCATTCCATGGATCCCTCATTCTGATGAAGCGGACTCATCCTGCATGATGCCAAAGATGAAGGAAGCTTCGAGGCACATGCACCTTATCTTGGAGAAGCATTTGACAGATGAACTAAGGCGACTCAACTTGCGGAGGCGAAGTTGGGTTCAGAAGGCCTTGGCATGGGGCAAGAGGACGCGAAGGCAGGTACTCTTAAAGAATATTTCATAGTATTGTCATTCAAGTTATCATGAAGGAAGCAGTGCGCAGCAGAGATTGTGTTGGCAAGGGTAGAGGCCTAGAATCCAAACAATGGTGCGCTAATTTCAACAAAATTAGTGGACTTCGAGAGCTACTAGGTGACGGACTGTCCTAAAGCATTCGTCTAGGTGTAACCCGAGAGCGGGTTGTCACGAACAAAACTGTAAACAAGGTGTTTAAATGTAATGCTCATGTATGTCCGTGTCTTTTGGTTTGTTCATACTTTGCACAGCATGTAGAGGGATGGTCGAAGGCTTAACTGTCCCATTTTAGTTGGGTTTGGTGGTCGTTTTAAGCTTGTAAATAAATGTTGTATCATGTGGACACTTGTGAGAGATATTCGGTCTGTAGTGGACCATTTTGGATCCTTTGTTGTGCGACCGTTCAGAATTTATGAAGTTTGTTTGTAATTTGCATTGGTTATGAAGTATTTACTAAAATGATTGTTCGTGGGATCCCAAGTGAGTCACTTTCTCTAACATGTTTTCTTTTTTGTAGGTCCTAAGGGACCATAGAAGGTTTTGGAGAGGCTGACATTTGCGAACGAATACACAAGGGTGTCGCACGACTTAGGCAAAACCAGTTAAGTCCGTGACAGATGGTATCAGAGTAGGACAAGCACTCATAGAAACACTTGGTATACAAACGTGAAGAACCTAGCAGGGCTGCGTTGAGGGCAACCAGCACACGCGACCGTTTGGGGGAAAATGGGCATAGAGATGTAGGGAAAAGGAGTCGCTCAGAGAAGCGGGCATCTAAGATTGGCATTCAGAGGAATGGCCAACCCTTCGCGTAAGAGGCACTACGAGGACAAGCAAGTTGGGAAGAATGCGTAGCGCACGAAGGTTGGGATGGCTGAGTTTGAGCTACGGCTCAACGTTGGCAACCATACTTGATGGTGCTCAAGGCAAGCGAGGCGCTTGGTAAAGGATGAGACCATGTAAGGTGAAATGGGTTGTACAACAACCGAAAGAGTTGTGCAAAGCTCATAAAGGTGATGGGAATTGCTAACTTGAAGAATTTGATACTCATGCAAAGGCTTGTATACGAACGATGGAGTGTTTGTGACCATCCCAAGGTGACCGAAACTCGACGCTATGGAGTATTGAAACTTTCTCTTCAACATGAGAAGGATACGTCCGTAGAAGGCTGAGGTGTGCAGCGAGTTCAACATGTTGCTAGGTCTTGAGGGGTGCAGCGGGAGCTGGATTGACATAATGTCGCAATCTAGCAAGTGCGTTTGCAGGAGGCAGAATAATGCACAG
Source organism: Musa schizocarpa (assembly GCA_900464855.2). Classification (NCBI taxonomy): domain Eukaryota; kingdom Viridiplantae; phylum Streptophyta; class Magnoliopsida; order Zingiberales; family Musaceae; genus Musa; species Musa schizocarpa. The sequence goes on along the minus strand of LS990922.1, from coordinate 43,297,948 downwards.
TTTGTTTAGCAAGGCGGAGTAGTCCAAGGGGATGGTGGTCTCTGAAACTTTCAAAGAGAAGGAAGCAAAGAGATAAGTTGCTCTAATGGGACAGATATCTAGGAGAGATAAGTCCCAGCTCTTTAGAGGGAGAACCATGTGCAACGGACAGCACATGTTGAGGAAGAGTACCTCAAAACAACTTCACAAAGCTCAACGGACCAAGCAAGCGGCGAGGAGTCGTCGTATGATCTCGCTTGAAATAATGTATTGGGGAATGCATTACGAGATCAAGTGGGGGAGCGACCCAAGTCACACAAGATGAAGGTACACTTAGAGTCGATATGGAGATCGGACTCAATGAAGGACTGACCCGTGGAATGGTGGGTGTGAGGACCATCATCAACTCAATGCAAATCGAGGAGCAAAGCAACTTGGGTGTAACTTGGCGAAATACCCAAGCTGCATGAAGGGAGTCGACATAGAAGATGGAACATGGAGCGGAGGCATAGAGCTTTCCTTGGACAAGGGTCAAGGACATGAACTCTTACAGAGGCAAGAGCGGGATCATGTCGTTCCATGGGTCCCTCATCCTGATGGAGCGGGCTCATCCTGCATGGTGCCAAAAACGAAGTGAGCTTCGAGGAACATGTACCTTGCCTCGGAGAAGTATTTGACGAATGAACTAAGGTGACTCAACTTGCCGAGGCGAAGTTGAGTTCAGAAGGTCTCGGCATGGGACAAGAGGACACGGAGGCAGATACTCTTGAAGAATATGCCACAATGCTACCAATCAAGTTGTCATGAAGGAAGTGGTGCATAGCGAAGATTGTGCTGGTAGGGGCAGGGGCCCAGGATTCAGACAATGGTGCATTAATTTCAGCGAAGTCGGTGGACTTCGAGAGCTACTAAGCAACGGACTGTCCTAGAGCGGTACTTCGTCTAGGTGTGACCCGAGAGCGGGTGAACGAAGGTCGATTGCCAAAGGAGTAAACACAATTGAAAGTGGAAGAGGCCTTGTGATGTTTTGGCAGAGGCCATACATGGAGGTATCACAATACGAGTTCATCCCACAAGGATCAGTGTGCAATGGAGATGTCACCAAGAGGCGACATGGTGCAGCAGATCGTGGTGAAAGAGTTTGTGGCAACGCAATATACACGAATCTAGTCCCACGAGGGACTATATCATATGGAGGTATGATCGAGGGCTACTAGGAGCTCCACTTCGGTGAACAACACGACGACAAGAAGGGCTATGGATTCAAGGAGTGAAAGCCATGGTACCGCAGAGGCGGGTCTTCCGTGTATGCATCGAATTTTGCATCGGAGGAAAGCCTTGGTTATCAGCATATAGGGGTTGTGTACCACCGAGAGAAAAGTTCAAATGCAAGTACCAGTGAGTCCCATGGGAGAGACTTGATCATGTAGAGGTATGATCAGAGCGGCTGGAGAGTTGGACTGCTCCAGAGCCCATATTCGCTTAAGAAAGCTCGACAAGTCAAAGGACAAGGCCGAGTAAGCGAACATTGCTACCAAGGAAGCTAAGGAGAACAGAATCAATGTGAACCCTACAATATGATGGCAGATGCCATACATGGGAGTTGCAGTCTGTCTTTCCATTTACCAAGGGGAACTGCTAAGAGAACACAGAGGTGTTGAAGCAGGGGGTCGAAAAGGGTGAGGAAGCGACGACGAGTCCAGAGGGACTTAGCTACCAAAACCAAGCATCGGTTATAATGTAGGCGAACTCGGAGGAGTGCCACAGAGATATATCTACCGATCGTGACGAAAGGGATACAGATGTGAGACGACGGATAGTAGGGCCATGGGCATAGTAGCGCTATGGTACCACAGAGGCGAGACTTCCGTGAAGTCAACGATCTCTTGCTCTCATGAAGGGAGAGCGCTTGGTCGTGAAAGGAGCCGAGGAGATAGTGCATGCAGAGGCAAACTCCAAGTACCGAGACAAGGCTAAAGGGCAGAGGCCAAGGAACTTCGTAAGACCAGTGTCAACGAGCTTCTCATCAAAATAACCGAAAGTGAAGGACTTCGAGTCGTGCACGTTGACATCTCATCAAAATAACCGAAAGTGAAGGACTTCAAGTCGTGCAAGAGTGCACGACCAAGGAACGAAGCAGGCAGTACGTGGTGTTGTACCCTTGTTACTTAGTGGAGTAGGCAACAATGTTAATGGAGAAGACGGTACAATCCCACCGGCGACCAAAACTTTTAAAGACTTACTCCAAGTTGGAGTGAAAACTTTCTGCATTCCAGAAGTTTGATGGCATTGAGAAGGTGAATCACAGTAGCTAACTCAATGCAAGGAGTGCAAACACTTCGAGTGCTTCAAAAGTGTGAGCAAAGAGCAGGCGAAGGTCAGTAACCAGCTCGATGCATGAAGTACAACCCTCGAGGAGGCGGGCGAAGTCAAGTAACCTTTGTCTTCTCAACTCTCAAGAGAATGGGCGAAACCGAGTACCCCAATTCTCTTAGCTATCCAGCAGATGAGCTTTGCACATGTTCAAAGACCCTTCAAAGAAACAAAATCAAAGACAATAGTTGTCAAATCATCACCAATGGTGATCAATGCTACTGAGAGTAGATTATCCGTTTCATTTCCCAACAGAATGCCAATCGAAAGCGAAAGTGATGCGAACCTACTTGGAAGTGACAACTAAGTGAAAGAAGAGTCGATGGACAAATTTTGTGGAGGAAGGACCCAAAAACTTCAAAAGTTTACGAGACGATGCTTGATAAAGCTCCAACAAGCATACACCCAATTCAAGTAGCATAAGGCATTTAAGAGACTAGCGCATAGTAAGGATGGTTTTTTCATTCATTTGAATGATCCGCAGGAACCAACAGGGATCAACACAACTCAGCCAACCCTACACTAGAGCCAAAGTCATTGGCGAGTTGAAGCAGTATGGCGGATCAAAAGTTCGACTACTCAACAACAATGGTGGAGAGCAGCTAGGAGCAAGGAGGCACATTGTAGCAAGGGTAGAAAATTAAAGACTCAGCAAAGGTGAGGAGTTGCAGCATCGACAAAGGCTTCAACGAGGATATCGAATGAATAAGTGGAGGAGAATGTCACGGACAAAACTGTAAACAAGATGTTTGAATGTAATGCTCATGTATGTCCGTGTCTTTTGGTTTGTTAATGCTTTGCACAGCATGTAGAGAGACGGTCAAAGGTTTAACAGCCTCATTTTAGTTGGGTTTGATGGTCATTTTAGGCTTGTAAATAAAAGTTGTGTCATGTGGACACTTGTGAGAGATATTCGGTCGGTAGTGGACCATTTTGGATCCTTTTTTGTGCAACTGTTCAGAGCTTGTGAAGTCTGCTTATAATTTACATTGGTTATGAAGTGTTTCCTGAAATGATTGTTTGTGGATCCCAAGTGAGGCGTTTTCTCTAACTCGTTTTCTCTTTTATAGGTCCTAAGGGACTATAGGAGGTTTCGGAGAGGCTGACCTTTGCAAACGGACACGCAAGGGTGCCGCACAACTTAGGCAAAACCAGTTAAGTCCGTGACAGGGTGGACGAAGGTCGATTGCTAAAGGAGCGAACACAATCGAAGGTGGAAGAAGCCTTGCAATATGTTGGCAGAGGCCACACATAAAGTGATCACAATCCGAGTTCATCCCACAATGATCAGAATGCAATAGAGATATCACCAGGAGGCGACATGTTGTAGCAAATCGTGGTGGAATAGTTCGTGGCAATGCAATACATACGAATCTTGTCCCGCAAGGGACTAGATCATACGGAGGTATGATCGAGAGCTACTGCGAGCTCCACTTAGGGGAACAACACGACAGCAAGAAAGGCTATAGATTCAAAGAGTAAATGTCATGGTATCGCAACGGCGAGTCTTCAATGCGTGCATCGAATTTTGCATTGAATAAAAGTCTTGGTAATCAGCATATAGGGGTTGTGTACCACCGAGGGAGTATACTAAATGCAAGTACCAGTAAGTCCTATAGGAGGGACTTGATCATGTAGAGGTATGATCAGAGCGACTAGAGAGTTGGACTGCTCCAGAGCTCATATTCGCTTAAGGGAGCCCGACAAGTCAGAGAACAAGACCGAGTAAACAAACGTTGCTATCAAGGAAGCTAAGGAGAACAGAATCGGTGCAAACCCTACAACATGATAGTAGAGGCCATGCATGAGAGTTGCAGTATGTCTTTCCATCGACTAAGGGGAACTGCTTAGACAACACATAGGTGTTGAAGTAGGGGGTCGAAAGGGGCGAGGAAGGGACGATGAGTCCAAAGAGACTTAGCTACCCAAAACCAAGCATCGGTTAAAATGGAGATGGACTCGGAGGAGTGCCACAGAGACAAATCTACCGATCACGAAGTAAAGGATGTAGATGCGAGGCGATGGATAGTAGGACCATGGGGATGGCAGCGCTATGGTACCGCAGAGGCGGGACTTCCGTGAAGTCATCGATCCCTTGCTCTCATATAGGGAGAGCACTTGGTTGTGAAAGGGGCCGAGGAGGTGAAGAATACGGAGGCAAACTCCAAATACCGAGACAAGGCTGAAGGGCAAAGGCCAGAGAACTTTGTAATACCGGTGTCAATGAGCTTCTCATCAAGATAGCCGAAAGTGGAAGACTTCGAGTCGATGCAAGAGTACACGACCAAGAAACGAAGCAGGTAGTATGCGGTGTTATACCTTTGCTACTCAGTAGAGTAGGCGATAAAGATGATGGAAAAGACGGTACAATCCCAGAGGCGACCAAAACTATTAAAGACTGACTCCAAGTTGGGGTGAAAACTTCTTGCATTCCAAAAGTTTGATGGCATTGAGAAGGTGAATCACAGTAGCTAACTCAACGCAATGAGTGTAAATATTTCGAATGCTCCAGAAGTGTGAGCAAAAAGCGGGTGAAGGCTAGTAACCAGCTCGATGCATAGAGTACAACTCTCGAGGAGGCGAGTGAAGTCAAGTAACCTTTGTCTTCTCAACTCTTAAGAGAATGGGCGAAACCAAGTACCCCAATTCTCTTATATATCCAGCAAAGGAGCTCTGCATATGTTTAAAAACCCTTCGAAGAAACCAAATGGTAGACAATAGTTGTCAAATCCTCACCAATGGTGAACAGTGCTATTGAGAGTAGATTATACGCTTCATTTCCCAACAGAATGTCAATCGAAAGCATAAGTGATACGAACCTATTTGGAAGTGGCAACTAAGTGAAAGAAGAATCAATGGACAAATTTTGTGGAGGAATGACCCAAAAACTTCAAAAGTTTACGAGACGATACTCGTTAAAGCTCCAACAGGCATCCACCCAGTTCAAGCGGCATAAGCCATTTGAGAGACCCCTGCATACTAAGGATGGTCTTTTCCTTCATCTTAAGGATCCGCAGGAACCAACAGTGATCAACACAACTCGACCAACCCCACACTAAAGTCAGAGTCATTGGCGAGTTGAAGCAGCATGACAGATTAAAAGTTCGACTACTCAACAACAGCAACGGAGAGCAACTGGGAACCAAGAGGCGCATTGCAGCTGGAGCAAAAGATTAAAGACCCAGCAAAGACGAGGAGTTTCAATGACAGCAAGAGCTTCGACGAGGACGTCGAAGGAATAAGTGGGGGAGAATATTACGGACAAAATTGTAAACAGGGTGTTCGATGTAATGCTTATGTATGTCTGTGTCTTTTGGTTTTGTTTATGTTTTGCACAACATATAAAGGGTTGACAGTAGGCTTAGTAGCTCTATTTTCTTTGGGTTTAGTGGTCGACCTAGGCTTGCAAACAAAGGTTGTATCATGTGGGCACTTGTGAGGATTTCGATCTGTAATGGATCATTTTGGATCCTTTTTTGTGCAATCATTCAGAGCTTGTAAATTTTGTTTGTAATTTGCATTGCCTATGAAGTGTTTACTGAAATGATTACTTGTGGATTCCGAGTAAGACACTTTCTCTGACTAGTTTTCTCTTTTGTAGGTCTTAAGAGACCATAAGAGGTTTCGGGGAGGCTGACCTTTGCGGACGGACACGCAAGGGTGCCACACAACTTAAGCAAAACCAACTAAGTCCATGACACCATGGTGGATGGAAAACTTTTGTAAAGATAGCATATTGCCAATTTTGTTAGGGTTGCTGGTTGGCTCCATACCGGATAACTGGATACCCCACAACCTCTCTAACACTACCAAAACTACCCATTCCTCCTTTTCTTGGTTTCAAAATTTTGTAACCTAGAGCTTTTTGGTTTTACCTCTCCTTTTAAAAAAATAAAATATAATAAGTGAGCTTCACACATCTGTTCATACTTTCTGGGATTAATGATCTTGTTTTTTGTTATATGCTTGTTATATAACAGAATTAAATCAAGAAAATGAATATAAATATGAAATGTACAAAGATTATCCTTAAAAGCAGTATCAACTATCATAATCAGGATAGATATATATTCTCGACACCTCACCTCAGAATTGACTAAAGAATAAACCATCAAGAATAACACTTGTTTTTCTTTCGACTATTCATAACAGTATATCTGAAACTATTACCTATTTACCTGTATAATTGGAAAGGAAGAGTTCGCGTGCTCCCCAAGCAGATAAGCGGAGAATTACAGGCCCACTAAGACCCCAGTGGGTTACTAGCATAGGTCCAACCTGCAGAACTCAAATAATATATTAGAAAAATGTTCAACATTTATGATAAATGAACTTACAGAAGTACATGCCTGTGTATATTCAGGTAAGTTTTTCTGGATACTTTTCAATTTCAACTTTGCTTTAACTCTTGGGAATGTGACCTATTACCACAAAAAAAGGCAATATGAAAAGAAAAAGAAATTCAAATGGCATATGAGACCAAAATTACAAGGTGATCTTGCATGAGAAATTCATTTTTCAAAGATATCCTCGACATGGACAAAAATCACTAAAAGATTACCAATTCAGAATTACCCCAGATAAACTTGGCAGTTGTGTGTCCTCAATTTTAAATGTGAATAAGCTGGGTACTGGATCTATGATAGAATGACCAAGCTGCGCAGCAATTTTGTAACCCTGCAAAATAATTACAACTGCATGTAACATCCCTAGTCCAATTCTATTTGCAATTAATAGAAGTATGTCCAACCTGTTGGCTGCTACCCGTGGCCATTAGTACATAATCAGCTTTAATGTATTCAACAAAATTCATAGTGCGTTTCTCCACCTTCAGAAGAAACTGTTCACCATCAATCAATGACACATCTGAAATGGTTTTTCCAATCTGCAGTACAACTTAAAAAGAAAATTTATATCAAGTATACATGAAGTTAGAATGTACAAAGCATGTTGCACTATAGTAGGGATATTCAGAGACAAAAAACATACAACTAAATCAGGAAACATATATTAATGATTGCATAAAATTTCATGAAAGAGTGGAGGTTTGATATGATAATACAGAAGTAGATTAAGCAATTTGTTGAAATATTGCCAAACTATGTTCATCAGTTTGTACAGGCTTCTTGATTTTCTAACTTCACTTATGTTAACAATGAGATAGATGATGTATCAAGCATTATAAAGGGAATGCATAGACTACTACTGGATGGCCACCGATCAACTAGCAAGACCAAGTCATGGGTGAATGGTTAAGCAAAACCTTTGAAAAAGAAAACGGTAAAATAAATATGCGACATGTACCAATTAACCCATACCTGTAGTTATATTCATACTTTCATAGTATGATTAGTTTCAAGTGAAACATAAGTCAAACTCAGATAAGACTCATGAATTGAGATTCAATTCACTTCAAGTTAGTTGAATAGTATTACGTACCTCCTCTCCAATTATCAACACCCAAGGACTTGACCATAAAAAGTATACAAGAATTGCTATAATTCTTCCTTTTTTAGAATCCTTGCATGGTGAGACTCTGTTATGACGTCGATCATTTTATTCCATTCAATTGGTTTATTCTTTCAGATACTCATTAGTTTTATCAAGTATTTAAGTTTGATGTTTATGAATGTTCCTTTACTAATTAGTACTGTGTTACTCTAAATATCTTATTGCTTTCGTCTTTCACATCTTCTTGATGTCTAATTATTGTGTTGCATACCCAAAAACAAGCATCAACAGTAGTAATATAAATTTGTCAAGTTTGTAATATATAACTAATTATGGTAGACCGGTAGTATCACTTACCCAGTAAAAAAATAACTGTAGCAGTATTATTATCGTGATTGAGGATGAACAGTAACCCTTACAGGTGAAAAGACATACCTCCACGACTGTTTGCTTCATTGAGAAGGCAATCCACTATAGATGCTGAGCTGTTGCTGATGGGGAAAACTCTTCCATCCTCTTCCGTCTGAACTTTTTATAAAAATAAATGAAAGAATTATCTTAATAATGTGAATCTTCACAAAGATATGTAGGACAGAATGGACTCTGTGTTAATTTTTACAACCTTCAGCTCAACTCCACGATCAGAGAACCAGCGTATTGTGTCCTTTGGTCCATGAATATTGAAAAAGGAGCCCCGCAGTTCTCTATTTCCTCTAGGATAATTATCCGCCAGTCCCTGTAATTTGCAGCAAATAAGCCCAGAAAATTCTAGATATACCATAATCAACTAAATTAAAATTCTGCAACATAAAGTGACAAAGAAATGTCTTATTAACACAGTCTACAACATTTTTCTGGTGCCTCACCGCTGAGTCAAAAAAATGCCCATTTGTCACATTACATCGGCCTCCACCAGAAATTTTAACCTACAGTTAAAAGCAAATAAAGTTAAATGAGGAACAATGATCTAAAACATGAAATATGCATACTTATTTAAAACATTATACTATGACTTTGACATATAATTTAAATTGTGATTTATTTATTTATCTGATCACCTATTTGGCATATTCAACTTCATCAAGACATTTTAGAGTATACTTGCCAAAAAGTATCCTCTATTCCATATGCAATTTTTTACAACACTTCTTCCGTTATCCCAATAAGCTTTGTACTTATTTTTCAGATCATATAGGTGCCCAACAATTTGTAATGCAGCACAATGTCAAGACAAGCCTCACAAAAGACTTTGTGGTAGGGTTACCAAAACACCATTTCAGCAATTACGATCAATAAGGCATGAAAGACATAAAGACAGGTCCAAGAAGAACTTGAAATTATACCAGGTTTCAGAACCAAAAACCTATTTTTCTCTCTCTGAAAGACTGAAACCATATCCTTCACTTGGCTAAAAGACCCATAAATCTTTGACTTTCTGATGTAGAAATATCTTCCATTCTGAGAAACCCAAAAAGGATACCCACATGCTACATGGAAAAATGAAAAAAGTGACAGCATGATGTAGAAACATCTTCCATTCAGAGGAACACAAAAAGGATACTCACATGCTACATGGAAAAATTTTAAAAAAAAGGACAGTACAGTGCATAAGCTCTTACCAATGCATTTTGACAATATCATTTGACTAAAGCATAGACTAAAGCATTTGAATAGCATCATCTACCTTCGCTAATGGCTTCCCCTTCTCAATAACCAGCACATTAAGATGTGGCGCTATAAATTTAGCTCTTATTGAAGCATAGACTCCAGACGCACCACCACCTACCACCACCAACAATTGTTCATTTGCCTACAAAGCAGAGGTAACTATTAGAACAGATTATGAAGCCATGAAGAACCAACAACTATCATCACTGTCATGGTTCTTTGATCAGGCCATAAGAAAATCCACCTTATCATCCATAATCAGCTCTACCACGACCTATGCTGAAGCACAGTGATAGATAAAGAGAAGAGAGCGATAGTTTTACTTGTTGAGCCATTGTTATAAGTGGAGAAGAACTGAAGCGCTTTCTGTGATGACAGAGCAGCATGCTGCTACTCCTACCAAAATACGAGGCTCCAATGGAATTCCCAAAGTGAAGGACGCTTCCAAGACCCAAGCTCGTCATGCTGGCGTTCACTCAAACGATCACCGAGCACCCCTCAGTGAAACTGAGCCAGCCAAGGGCGGACAAGCAAGAACAAATCTGCAACCTACTTATAGAAACAACAGAATTAGCGTTTCCATACCGCCTTAGTTCAGAAAGAGTGGACTTGTCGCTGCGGCATATCTTCGAACGATTGCGGAGCACGCGTCTATGAACTAAGCTACCTAAGGAGGAACAGGGGAAAAGAGCTGACAATTAGAGCAAAATACTCAACTAGAGAAAGCAACGTTGTCTCATTTCACCTTAGCAAAAGAACAGCCTTCGCACGCGGCATTCCTTCAAACAAGTACTGAGCACGCGTCTGCAAACAGTGCCACCAAGGAAAAGGAAACGGAGAATGGAGAAGGAAGATCAAGGATGCATGAACAACCCTACACCGCGAACGAGAAAATCAACAACAGCACGCACATTTCACATTGGGACAAAAAGGGCAAAACAAGGGCGTCACCTGGCTGTGGGACGGACGACAGCCTTCCATGATATATCAACAAAACACAAGCCCCAATATTCTAATTATTCAATATCGACTACGTCGATTTATTCCATAACATATATAAATAAATCTGACAGTAATTGGTTCATTTATAATTATTATTTTACTTTAATAAATCAACATATATATACATATATATATATAATATAATATATATATACATATATATAATATAATATATATATATATGTATATATACACTTATATATAATATATGTATATTTATATATGTATATATACATATATATATATACACATATACATATATATATATACATATATATATGTATATATATATGTATATACATATGTATACATATGTATATACATATGTATACATATGTATATACATATATATATATATATAGATATATTGTTAAGATTGACATTAAAAAAAAAGGGGTGAATTAGTGCTTACATAAAAACGTAGATGATTTGAAAAATGATAAAATTATATCGAAAATACGTTTCAACTTAGAGAAAGTAGTGAGCAGATAAAATAGTAAGTAATATAAATAAAAAGTCAAAGAAAAGAAACACACCAATTTTATAGTGGTTCGGTCATCGTGACCTATATTCACTCTCGATTTCTCCTCTGTTAAGGTCATCAGCTTTCACTATTGATCTTCTTTCAATGGGTGAAGATCAACTATCCTCTTACAGCTCTATTCTCTTTTTCCAGAGATAACCTTTATCGTTCTCTCAACCCTCCCTTAAACAAAAATTATTCTTACAACAGCATTTTCTCACTTAGATCATCAAATTTTTGTTGACTTTTCATACTTTTATATGCAGAAATGATGAGGGTATTTTGAGGCCTCAAATAGCTTCAAAAATGGAGTCAAAATATATCTCATCCTAGGTTCCAGGATACTAGCGATACCACCATCATTCTTGAACGATACCACCACCTGACAACCCTACTTTGGTGGTACTATCACTAGTTTGAGAGGTACGATCACCTGATAAAGCCTTGAAGACTAGGCTCTGGTGGTACCACCACTTGTCAGGCGGTACCACCACCTGACAGCATTAACTACCAACGGTACCATCGCTAAATAGTATTTGGGAAGCCGAGCCTCAAGTGGTTCCACCGCCAGCCCTAGCGGTGCTACTGCTTAACATGGCTCCAAGTCATCGAATGGGTCATCCATCCAACCTAATTCAGTCCTGATTCGAGCCTAGTTGGCCCGAGTTAGTAGGATTTTTCTCAAATTAACTTAATTGATACCTAACTATGATAACTAAGGCTAAAACAATTACAATACTAGCAATCTCAATTGTTTGGCATGTCAATTGTTCATCCAAACTTCCGATGAACTTCCGACAAACTCTAGGCGAACTCCCGACGAATTCCTAGCGAGCTTTCGGCGTATCGTTTGAACCTTTCGGCGCATCGTTCTTGACACATTGTCTGATTCTTCCAACCTGATGCTCAATCTTTAATTCCGACCCAATGACCGATTCTCTAATTGTTTTACCTTTTTATGATCATAGTTAGTCCTACATCATTTTTCTCAACACATGGATTAGATCATAAATTAATTGATTTCATCATTAAAATTCAATATTCGAGAATCTCCCCCTTTTTTATGATGACAATCAATCGTTGACAGAGTTAACCTTAACTCCCCCTATCTATATGTCATATCCAAATAAGTTAAACTTGAATTCAAAAAGAAAAATACCTTTTAAATTTAAATGAAATAATTTTGATCATATTGCATCATATCAAAATTTCATACATTATGTATGATAGTTTCAAATTGTCAAAATGTAAGATACACAATTTCAAAACATTACAACTCATCGTCACTTCATGCATGATACCAAAAATAAGTCAATATTACTTTAGACATAATTCATCATTACTTATTACTTCTCCCCTTTTGTCATCAACAAAAAGGAGAAAATCACAACAAGTAATTGATTACTGCAAGCTAGTATTTCAACAAGTTTTACATCATTTAGAATATGCAAGTTAGTAAGTTTTTGAAATTGGAAGTTAAGCAAAATTTTTGCTTCTTGACATGTGCAAGATAGTAGCATTTGCTTCTTGATACGAGCAAGCTAGCATTTATCTTTCGATGTGCAAGCACTTTTGATTCTCTTGAGATGTACTAGCATTTTTTGTGTTCTCTCATTTACCATAAAAAAAAAAAGAAGAAGGGAGAAATTCATTATCATATAAAGAAAAGTTTACTTTAGTAAATAGAAAATAGAAAGAAGAAGGATTTATAAAAAATAATCATCATATAAAATATCAAGTATACCAAAAGTAATCAAATCTCTTCTTTTGTATATTGCAAGAAGAAGGAATGAGTACATTGTATAAGAGGAACTCATGTATTAGGAAGATTTAACATGCCTAATTCTCTTCTAATAAAATTAAATTATTCTTTATTAAATAGTTTTATAAAAATATTAGCTAATTGATGTTTTGTATTAATAAATTATAAATATATATCATGGTTATTAATGTGATTTATAATAAAATGATGCCTAATGCTAATATGTTTAGTTCTAGAGTATTGAACAGGATTTTTTGTTAAACATATTATACTAGTATTATCATATTTTATAGAAATATTTTTTAAATATAGTTCATAATATTCTAAAGTATTTTTCGTATAAATAACTTATGCACAACATGCACTTGCAGCTATATATTCAACATCGGTTGTAGATAATATAACCGAATTTTGTTTCTTAGAAGTGTTGAATCTCATATTTTAATGATGAAACCACTTGATATGTGTTTATGATTTAATCTGCGTTTTGAGTGACGCGGGATGCTTCGATCAGGATGAGACAATTAAAGCAGGAGGAATTGACGTTGCGCCGGAGGAGATCACGTCAGGATATTGGACGGCAGAATGCTTCGGACGTCGGGCATCAGGCCTAGGAGAGCGGAATTGCATCAAGGATATCGGGGTTGCAGAGGTCAACCGCCGATTGAGCAACAAGCCACAAGAGAGGACGATGCACTGAAGAATCGGACGAAGCGCCAACCAATGACGTGCCGGGCAACAGAATGTCAATTCGCGTTGTAATAATTGTCTAGATCGGAGTAGAGTTTTGGCTTGTGTGTGCAGGATTAACTACGATAACGATGAAAACATAAAGTGAAACAAAGTGTTAGAGTCAAGCGCGAAGGATTCGTTGCGAGTTCGAGAGTTCGACGGAAGTCCGAAGGTTCGTCAGGAATGCTGCCGGAACTAGTCGAGAATGAGTAGGGAGCTTACTTAAGGGTTTTTCAGAAGCTCGTCGGAAAGTTTATTGGAAGTTCGCAGAGCTTACCGAGAAAGATCGGAGCTCGCCGAAGAAGCTCGTTGGAATTCGCCAAGATCAAATTGTGAAGTCTAGGAGCTTGTTGGGAGTCCGCAGAATGGTTTTCGAGAGTTTATCGGAAGACCGTCGAAAGTTCGCCGGAAGCTCGCGGGAAGAAGTCTTGACTTGCGGACTTTGTAATAGCTTAGGAAATGTCTTTAAATTCATAGTTAGCATGTTAATTAGGGTTAGGATTAGGTGTTAATCCTATAACCCAAGTAGGGACCAATTGGGCCCGAGTTCGAATTGGTTTGGACCAAGTTTGGAGCCCAACCAGTGAGCTGAAATAGTGTAGGCAGTGGCACCGCCTAGAACCCGAGAACCGAGTGGTGGCACCGCTGAACTGAGCGATGGCACCGCCCAGCATCCGAGAGGTCCGGCGATGGCACCGCCAATACACTGTCAGTGTCAAACACTAACAGGCGGTGGCACCGCCAGCCTCGGAAACCCAAGAGAATTTAAAATTTGGAGTCTAAATTTAAATCCTCTTGAGGCCTATAAATACCCCTCAATTCTCAGTTGAGATTACAACATTTGAGAAGCAAGAGATTGAGATAAAAGTCTTAGCAAAGCCTTTAGCAAGTTTTTGTTTTCAATAGCTTGAGTGTTCACCTCCCTCTTTCTCTTTGAAAATTTGTAAGAGTGTAAACCACTTGTAAAAGGTTATAAGAGGGGTATTTGTCCTTCCCCTTCAAAGTGATTTACCAGTGGAAGTTGGGAGCATCTTCGAAGAAGGCTTCGCAAGTTGATGTAGGTCATTTTGACCGAACCACTTTAAATTAGTGTGTTCTCTGGTTTGCATTTACTTATTGCTATTTACCTTACTATAAACCTTCATACGTGCTTTACTTCCTCATTACTTTTGCTGCACACCTTTACGAATACACTTAAGATTTTTTCAAAATCGAAATTTTAACCTAAGAGTTGACATATTCTAGATGTGCTTTTTCTATCTATTCTATATCTAGTAAAATCAGTATCGACATAAGCAATCAATTTAAGATTTTTAGTTTTTGGATACTATAATCCTAGATTATGTGTTCCTTTTAATAGCTTTTAAGTGAGATTGCTTGGGATTAGATTGAAATCTAACACACAGTCCAATACTAAATATGATATTAGGTCTAGTTGCTATGAGGTAGTAAACTACATATCATACCCTATAATTTTTTTATCAAAACATTCTCCATCAATATCGATATCTATCTTTGTAGAAGTGCTTATTAGTGTATTAATAGTCTTGGCACTATGCATATTAAATTATTTTAATAGATCTAAAGCATACTTATTTAACTAATAAAAGTTTCATCACTTAATTAATAAATTTGTAATCCTAAACAAAAGTTAATTCACCCATTAGGCTCATTTCAAATTCTTGACTCATATTCTTGACAAACAATTCACATAAGGTTTCATTTGAAGAACCGAAAATGATATCATCAACATAAATTTGAACAATAAGAAAATTATTTTTAAAATATTTAATAAATAATATAATATCGACTTTGCCTTTCATAAAATTATTTTGAATAAGGAAAGAACTAAATATCTCATACCAAGCCCTAGGGGCTTGTTTTAACCCATAGAGAGTCTTAGATAACTTAAAAATATGGTTAGGAAAGAAAGCATTTTCAAATCTAGGTGACAAATCAACATAAACTTCTTTAAAAATAAAGCTATTTAGAAAAGCACTTTTGATATCTATTTGAAATAATTTAAAATTATTATAATATGCATAGGCAAGGAGAATCCTTATGGCTTCAAATCTAGCCATAGGAGCAAAGGTTTCTTCGATACATTCTTTTTAGTTAAAACATTTGGCTATTAATCTAGTCTTATTTCTAACCACGATACCAAGTTCATCTTACTTATTTCTAAAGACTTATTTAATATCAATTGCTAAATAGTTGCTAGGTCTAGGAACAAACATTCACACCTCATTTCTTTCAAATTGATTTAACTCCTCTTGCATTCCAATAACTCATAAATTATCTTTTAAGGCTTCATCAATATATTTTGGTTCGCATAAAAATTTTTAAAAGAAGAATGATTTTGAACACCTTTTGATGTATTTCCAATGATTAGCTCCTTAGGATGAGTATTTACATACTTTCATTCCTTAGGTAAGGATTCTTTAGAAGAAGATGTATCCAAATTGCTTAGGAAAGGAGAGTTTTTATTTAAATTTAAATTGTCATCAAAATTATTTTTCTTAAATTCGGGAAGCTCATTAAAAATAACATAAATGGATTCCTCTATAACCATGGTTCTTTTATCAAAGGCACGAATGGCTTTAAAAATATAGGAATAACCAAGAAAAATATTTTCATCGGATTTTGCATCAAATTTTCCTAAGATATTTTTTTCGTTTAAAATAAAATATTTATAATTGAAAATTTTAAAATATAAAATATTGGGTCTTTTGTTATTCCACAATTCATAGGGAGTTTTAGAAAGTAATGGTCTTACGAGAACCCTATTTATGATATAGCATATCATGTTAATGGCTTCGGGCCAAAAATATTTGAGTAGACTATGTTCGTTTAACATGGTTCTTATCATCTCTTATAAGCTCTTGTTTTTTCTCTCAGCTACTTCATTTTTTTATGAATTTCTTAGAGTAGAGAAATTATGGTTATACCCATTTGACTCACAAAAATTTTAAAAATTATGGTTTTGAAACTCACCACTGTGATTACTACGAATAGTCGAAATCATAAAACCCTTTTTTATTTTGAATAAGTTTACTAAATTTTGAAAAACATTTAAAACAATCACTTTTGTATACCAAGAAATATGTCCAAGTGTATCTACTATAATCATCAACAATTACAAATACGTATTTACTACCACTTAGACTTGTTCTATCAATTAGTCTAAATAAATCCATATGGTTCAATTATAGTGGTTTAGATGTACTTATTTGATTCTTTAATTTGAAACTACTTTTTATTTATTTTTCTAGTTGACATGCATCACAAACTGCATTTCTCTTACAAGTTCTCTGGTTGAAATTTGAGAGATTAGTTTCATGCTAGCATAACATAATCTTCTATGCAAAAGCCATGCATCATCATTTAAAGTCAAAAAAACATGTTTTATCACAAAAATCATCGATATTTGATTCTTTGATTTAAAACTATTTTTTATTATTTTCTTAGTTAGCATGCATCATAAACTTTGTCTTTGACAAACTTGATACTAGGCATTCCTCTTACAAGTTTTTCAGTTGAAATTTGAGAGATTAGTTTCATGCTAGTATGACCTAATCTCCTATGCCAAAGTCATACATCATTGTTTAAAGTCAAAAAATATGTTTCATCACAAAAATCATCAATATTAATAGTATACACATTATTATATTTTAAGGCAATCATAAATATATTTTGTATGGTATTTCAATTATACAAACATTAGATTCTGATATGGCACATTTTGGTAACCAACCCTCCAATCACCGTTCATAGCCACATCAATGTTAGGGTCAACATAACGAACCATGCCCCCCAGTCAATATTGTTCCGCAAAGGTCGGACGTCGCCGACCGAGTACAGCACCGTCCCGCAAAGGTCAAGACAGTGTCGACCGAGTACAGCACCATCCCGTAGAGATCGGGATGACGCTGACCAAGTACAACGTAGTCCCGAAAAGATCGGGACGGCACCACCCAAGTACAACGTCGTCCCACGAAGATCTGGACGGTGCTGACCAAGTACAACGCCCGTTAGGTCGGCAACCATAAATATGATAGGTATAGTTGGTCCCCGAGCAGAGGGATAAAAACTTGTCACAGGGCCGGTGAGAGGGGATTGGTTCTTGGCCCATTTTTCACCTAGTCTTAATAAAATCTTCGAGGGATCGAAGTTGGGAGTCCCCTTTTCGACCCCGACCTATGTGTAGGGATAGGCGATAGAGAGAAAAGCGACCAACCAAAGGGAAGTCTCAAGCTTGGGACCGAACCAAGCTGTGCTGACCCCTTAGCCACGGTGTAAAGGATCACTATCAGATTCAAATTTGATGGTATATCTTTTATAACATAATTGACTAATGCTTAGAAGATTATATTTTAAATCATCTACTAAAAACATATCTTCAATCAAGAGGCTTGACTTGTTACCTATGATTCATTTACTAATAATATTTCCCTTGTTATTGTCTCTGAAGGTAACATATTCATCATCTCGACTAGTGAGTTTAGAGAAGCATGTTGGATCTTCGGTCGTGTGCCTTGAGCATCCACTATCAAGGTATAATTTCTTACTCCTAGCTTTTGATTGTAAACATATCTATAAGAAAGGGGGTTTTCTTTTATGTACTCATTTAACTTTGGATCCCTCATTAATAGATCTACCTATCTTAACTATTGGTATTAAGTTATTTATCGTTCCTTTAGTAACCCAAACTAATTTGTGTGAACTATACTTTTTAAATGAATATCTATAGGCATAATGTCCAAATCTACCATAAAAATTATATATTTATTTTTTGGTGAAACATGTAATGTGTTATTTAACGAAGATAGTTGGCTTTTGTTGAATTTATTCACAAAATCAATTCCTTCTTTTCTATTAACATATCCATTATTAGCAAGAATCATATTTAAAGATTTGTTACCTATTTTTAATTTTTTTAATATTTCTTATAGTAAGACATTTCTTTCTTAATTGAATCTAATTTTTCATGCAATTAGCTAATATACAATCATCATGAATATTTTTTTATTTTTTAAATTCACTAGCAAGAGAAGTATGATCTTTTTTAATAGTTTATATTTTTTACTAACTAATTTAAAATTATCAAATATGTTATTAAATGTATTGAATAATTTATCATAAAATAAGGAAGATTTGTTTAGTTACGTTTGTCAAATGCCATTAATGCTTAATTTGTAACTTCTTCTTTGTTTGTTGCTTTGAGTGCTTTTTTTTTTTTTTTTTGAGTGCTTTGAATCGTTTGTAACTTCTTCTTACAAATCCCAAGTTGCTTTTGAGTGCTTTTTTTTTTTTTTTTTTCTTTGGAAGCTTCTTTTTCACTTCGGGATATTTATTTTTGAAGTGTCTTGGCTTCTTGCATTCATATCATGTCATTGTATTTTTTTTTAGTTTATTTTTGTTCTTAGTATCTTGTTTTGTTTTATTCTATTTTAAGAATTTTTAAAATTTTCTTGTAAGAAGTGCCAAGTCATCATCATCATCATCATCATCATCATCATTTTAATTTCTAAGTGTCATGTTCTTCCTATTTTTCGGAATGTTGTTTTCAAGTTCATCATATGCTATATATGTTATTTCATAGGTCATCAAAGACTTGATAAGTTCTTCAAGCCAAAAATTGTTTCATTCCTTTACTTCTTATATTACAGTAACTTAAGGATCCCAACTTTTTGGAAGGAATCTTTGTATTTTATTAATAAGTTTAAAATTAGAAAAAATTTTACCAAATGCTTTTAAACAATTAACGATATTCGTAAAACGGGTGTATATGTCTCCAATGGTCTCGCTTAGTTTCATTTGCAAAAACTCATATTTATGTACCAAAAGATTAGTTTTTTATTTTTTAACCCTACTTGTGTCTTCGTCCGTGACTTCGAGTTTATGCTAAATATCATATGCAGTTTTACATATAGAAACCCGATTAAATTCATTTTTATCAGGAGCACAAAATAAAGTTTCATTACTTTAGAATTCAACGAGAAAGTCTTCGTCTCCAAATCATTTTATTCGTTCATTTGTTCTTCCTCTCCATATCATTCTATTCATTCATAAGATAACTACTTTGTACAATATTTCAGAAATCAAAATCCATAGAAAGTAAGAAAATTCTCATATAAGTTTTCCAATATGTGTAGTATGTCCTATTAAATATAAGAGGACAAGTGATAAAAAGACCCTCTTGATTGTCAACAAAACCTTAGTTCTGATACTAACTATTAGAACCGAAATCGATACTAAGAGGGGGGGTGAATTAGTGCTTACGTAAAAATGTCAACGATATGTAAACCTTCATTCGATAAAATCGCATTGGAAATACGTTTGAACCTAAAGAAAGTGTGAAGTGGAGTTAGCAGCCAAAACAGTAAGCAATATAAAGTAAAGGCGAAGAAAAGAAGGCACACCAATTTTATAATGGTTCGATCATCGTCACCTACGTCCACTCTCGATTCATCCTTCGTTGAGATTATCTGATTCCACTATTGATCTTCTTTTAATGGGTGAAGATCAACTATCCTCTTACAGTTTTATTCTCCTCACAAGTTTAGGAGATAACCTTTACGGTTCTCTCAGCTCTCCCTTAAATAGAAATTACACTTAGGGAAGAGGAGAGAAACTCTCAATGAATTACAGCAGGGTTTTCTCACATAGATCACAAGTTTTTTATTTATTTTTTGTGTGTTTAAAGATTGAAATATTTATAGGTTTCAAATGGCTTTAAAAATAAAATAAAAAAGTATCTCATCTCAAATTTTTTAGATACTAACGGTAGCACCGAGCGATACCACTACCTAACAATCCTGCTTTGGTCCTACTATTGTAAATATGAGAGGTACGATCGCTTGACAAAACCTCATGAAATGATATATATATATATATATATATATATATATATATATATATATATATATATCCAGAAAACTTTTTATTTGGAGAAATGCTTCGTGTCCCTGACTTCACTCACACGTAAAAGAACACATCATCCGTGCCCTCTCATTCCCTTGATTTGTGCCACATCAGAGCCGTTGCGATGAAAGTCATGACGTAACTCGGGTGTATATCTATTTCATGTTCGCGTTGAAAAGTCAACATGATCATATATATACTATTACCCTTTTTCTAATAGCTACACTTCAATTATTGTTATTATTTGTCGAGTTGTTGTTCAAATATTAATTGATTTAACGTCAAAATAATCTGCAAAATCTTTCGAGCAAATCTTCACTTCGCACATTCTTCAGCCGAAGCAGCAGCTCATCTGACTAAAATGATCATTAGTAAACAAATTAGTCACCTAATCAATTAAAATTAGCATAAGCTTTCCTTTGATCTGCTCTGTTTCAGTGTTTGTGGTTTTGATTCAACCCTGTGCTCGTTTAAACTAAAGCAACTGCTGAGATATTTCAGATTGGAAATCATAATACAGTGATGCCAAGTAAGAGGAAAAATTATGAGAGAGAGAAAAAAAAAGGGGGGGGGGGGGGAAGAAGCAACAGTCAAGACAGAGTTACAGCATATAGTGGCAAAACTTTAATTGATTTCAGCTCCTAAAACAGCATTACACCAGAAGAAACCAATGTAGAGGAATAACAGTGTCAAGTTTGGTCAACAAAATCGCACTGCTGCCAAAATTTCTGAAAGATTAACAAACTGACTACAGTAAATGCATGCGCTCCACATAAGAATTGAGCAGCCACCTGCTGAGTGGTTCCCCATGTCCCACAAAGCAGCCAGAGTTGCCACTCTCAGTGAAGAATGGGAAATCGAAGAGATGTAGCAGCTCCTGGATAGCCTGCCGAACCAAGGATGAACCTGTTATCCTGCTCCGGCGGCCCCAACCGGTGACAATATCAATGCGCGTAGGACCGGTGCCTGAGGCGAGCATCTGCCTGTGGAACCACGCGAGCGTCCTGGATAATGCGGTCACCGCGGTGCCCTCGGACATGACATGAAGGTTGATGAGCCAGTAACACTTGCGCTTCTCCCTGACTGAATTTGGGTACACATTCCTCTCTGCAGCTACCTCCCAAACCAGTCCAGCTTCCTCCTTAAGGCCTGATTTATGAAGGAAATCTATAACAGCATCCACAAGACCCCTCTTGCTCTCCCTGTCCTCACTGTGCATCAAGTCGAAGAAGCTACTAGCATGGGCCTTGACATTTCCTCCATTTGGTTCTGCATCTGGTAAAGATAGCAGGAAAGAATGAGCCGGGTGGCCTGAGAGGGCCATGAGCTTACAACAAAGCCCCATCTCCGAGGGTGACCCGGTGCAGCAGCTCAGAAGAAGAGTGTATGTCTGGAGAGAAGGAACCAATCCCAATCCTAGCATATGTTCGAGAACACCATGGGCATCAGCAAACCTGTGTACCTTGAGAAATGCACTCAAAAGAGAATTGCATGTGGGAACATTAGGTCGCAGGCCAGCGTTGAGCATTGCTTGATACCAAGCTCTTGCCTTCTCTACATTTCCAGCTTTACCCCACAAATCCACCAAAAGACCATATACAGGTTCATCAGGAACCCAATCCCTTGTCATTTCCATAAACACGGCTTCTGCTTCATTAAGATGCCCACCATGACCAAGTACCTCCATTACAATGCTGTAAGTAATCTTATCAGGACAAAAACCAGCAACTTGCATGTCCCTATAAAGCTTCACCACACAAGGATAATTCCTTGCTTTTGCCTGCAGAGCGATCATGATGTTGTAGGTGACCAGGTTAGGTACACAACCTTGTTCTATCATCTCGCAAAACAGCTTATATGCAGCAGCAAGATGTCCACCTTTCCCCAGGCAATTCACCATTACACTGTATGTGAAAGTGTCTGGAGAGAGACCTACATCTTGCATCCTCTGATACAAATCTAATGCAACTTCCAGGTACCCAGCTTTTGCATGGATGTCGATGAGAGTACAGTAGGTTACATGGTCTGGCTGGCGACCAACTTCCTGCATGTCCCGAAAAACTTTGACAGCTTCATCTAAATAATTGGCACGACCATATGCATGGATCAGACGGTTATAAGTTACCACGGTCGGCTGGCAACCATCCTTAATCATCTCTTCTATCAGTCTTCTCATAGCTCCGAATTGCCTTGCTTGTCCAAGGATTCCAATCATGGTAGTGTAAGTGTGCTCATCATGCTTGAACCCAGGCTGTGATTTTAACCATCTGAAAAATTCAAGAGCAATGGAGTGGTCGCGGAGTAATTTAAGCACCTGATTTGCTTGAAAAGGATCCAGTTTATATTGCAGTTTATCCAAGGCCTCTTCAGTTGTTGGTCCCCATTTTAACCGTTGCAAAGTGTGGTAATACTGCTCGATTGCATGCCCTGATTTCACCAATTTACCAGCAGATGGAGGACCTCCCGTGTGTAACCTTGCAGATTTAATTGGATTATGGAACCTATTAGTGGACCCAGCAGTTTCAGTAGTTGAACCTGTCATTTTCCTCTCAGAGATTCTTCCCCCAGGTTTTCCATCAGAGGTGAAGCTATTAGAATGATACTTTGCCTTCTGCCGAACAGACTGTCTTTGATTCTTAGCACCAGATGGTAATCCATTATTTGAAATTGAAGATTCAGTAACATTCTGCTTAGCTTTCACATTACCACGCATTGAAGGCTTTTCTACAGAGCTGCTAGGACAAGTGGAGCTTGAATCAGATACTCCCACAAGATTCAAGCTTGGCTGTCTCTTAGAATAATTAGGTTTGTTGTGTGACTTGTCATTAGAAGATATGGTGTTAAAAGATGGTTGGGTAGAATCAGCCATACACCTTTGAGGTCCTGGTTCTGTCCCTGGGGTCTTGTGGCTCACTAATTCAGAGAACATGCTAACAGTTGCCATACCTGCCTTCACGAAGCGTCCAGCAGTCAGCTTAGATGAATTGAGCATATCAGTCCCGGAAGCCCGAACACCAGCAGTCATGTTGTCAGTGTTCCTGTTTGGAGGACTTGAGTCTGATCTCAGAGAGGATGAAGAGGAGACAACATGTTGGGCAGGACCTGTGCAACGAGACTTCTGATGAATAATGGATCCCACTGCATTTTGTAAGCAAGGAGATCCAGCCTTTGTCGGGGCACCATTTGCCGTGTTGGCTTTGAGGGTGCTATTAGGATGCCTTGTGGGAACACAAGTTTCATCCTCTGAGCAAGTGCATGAAGCACCTTCTGCATTTCCACATCTTGAACCACTAATATAAAATGTCCTTGCACAGTGGGAGAGGGTGCCAATTTGCTTTGCTCTCAACATTATCTGCAATTAGGTAATGATTAACTATGAGATAGAAGGGCCTCAAGATAGAATGGAAAAGGAGTTATGCCATTAATATAATTGATGCCACATCAGCAAATTATACACTTGTTCCTTATTCAATTTAGTCCAAAATGGATTACCAACAAAAGCCATACTTACAGGCTCTACAATTAATGCTCTTAAATAATAGAGCACATTATCTGGCAACTATCTTCAGGCTTGAAATTCTTCGATCTAACCTGGAAAAACACAATAGTTCAATTATACCTTGGTTATCAAACAGATATACAAACACATGCTTCATCATCTGCTTGTGTGAGTGTGCATAATGATAAAAATACCTACTCTATCACTAATTTGAGTCAAAATCTTGATGCAATGGCCAGTTAGAATGGACAATCAAAAGACACTGCAGGTCATTATATGCATAAATCAGCTCCTTTATTATGGCAACATATGGATCAAAAGAACACCAAAAAAGTCTGGTGGCTATACATGTGTATTATGGACAAGATGTCAAGATCAAAAAAAGAAATATATACTGCATCACAATAATTACTTCCAAGGAACGTGATGACTGGGAAATCTTTGGTTAATTACAAGTGCAGTAGTCATAGTAGAGTTCAACTGGAAGCGAACCAGTTCCATTGTTTGGCTCCAGTGAAGTTAATATGCTTTTGAAAGTTCCAAAGAACATCCAATTCTCACAACTTGGTTTCAATCCAAGACCTAACGTCACATTTGGACAACTCAAGAAAGTGTACACATACATGCATATACATATACATAAATGTGAGGGCGCAAATAGCTTCAGTTCAGGATGAAATGTGGAATGATGTTATGCCTACCAAAGAATCAGAGCAAGATCAATTATGTAAAACAGTTCATATTTCACCTATGGACTCTCAGTATATCATGCAATGAGACCAAGGGGTTTGATAACACTTGTAACTTAAGTTTAGCCGAAACATGGTTTTGCATTTCTTCCTTCCCACAATTAAAAACACTATCAGATGAACAGTTATCAGTTAACAACTATAAAATACCTACCGATCCTTTCGTGTAAGCAAAACCAAGAAGAATCACCCATCCTCACTTCCATACATTCGTTAGTTGTCGAAAGCATGGTATAAGGATCAAACTTTAATTTTGCATATTCTAGATGGCATATTATGATCAACATTTAAATAATTGATTATGACAAGATAATCAAAATGCAGAAATCAAACTTGTTTCAGAAGGGAAGGTGATCATATTTAACAAAGCCCCTCCTGATTCCCTAGAAGTGCCTAATTAATCTTCATATTATTACTTTGGCATGTTGTTGAATTATCTGCATGTGTACCCAAGGATAAAAAACCAAATTATCAATGCATCAAGAGAAAAAAAAGAATAGTGCTTTAATTGCTAAAATATCACAACTTATTTATCCTTTTGAAACAAGCACTCTTTACTATTTTAATTCTTGGAACAATAGTCACTTTCCACAGGACGTTGTAAAAAAAAGAGGCAGTTGAAAAATCCATCCTTGTATGGATAACCCAAACTTTGAGGTTGAACCATATACCTAGTAATCTTAGAGAAGTTCCAACTATTACTTACATTATAATCACATGTCTTCGTTCTTTCCAATAGGTTCTTTAATGAAACACCCACCTTCACGTATATATTTGTGCTGTTCCTACTCCCTAGATATATGCCTTCTTCAAGCACCAAAAATAAAGTCCATAGTCTTGATGCTCATCATAAATTATGGGCTTACTTTGTACTAATGACGTATCTTACCCAATGCAATAGCACTAAGGAAGGAGAGTTCACATGTCCCATAAAAAGGGTGTACCCAATGAGGCTCCCACTAATGTGGGAACAGGATAGGGTCAATATATGCAATCTTATCTTTAAATATTTAAAGATGTTATTTTCGTGACTCAAACCTTGTCACCCAGTTCACAAAGGGGAACCTTACATATTCCATATGTTTATAAATTGAATAGCATTCAATTTCCAAACAGAAGAACAACAACAATAACTTGCAAGCTTCCTTTTTTTCAAAATAGTGTATGTGGCAAAGACAGATTTTGAACTCAGGACCTTGCGATAACTGTTAAAATCTTTACCAACTAAACTAGCAGACATCTTCGAAAAAATATGTCGGATGAGATTTCGAATCCTTAACATTTGGTAAAAGGAACTGGTACACCATGACCAAACCAATGTTTAAGGAGTATAAATATATTAAATGAGTTTTTGAACCCTCAACCTTTGGTTAGCAGGTTTGGCACACCACCACCAGACCAATGTTTAAGGTGTCAAGTTTTCGCATTGCTTGAACCAATTGTGGTTCCAAAAGTCTTTAAACTGCTCAAAGAACCGAATGAAGAGTTCATTGTATGCAAAGTGCACCTTAGGTTTGCATTGCTATCTCCAACACAAGGTTTACAAGAAAAACATTAGTATGCAGCATTTCATGGGGGCTCAAAGGACCAACTAGAGACTTTTTTTTCCAAGTAATACTTTAACTTAATCTCTATTCCCTTTATCTATTAATACTATTCCGACCTTGGTAAAATCATCAAATCAAAATTTAAACTTTCAATGTGCATCAAGAGATGAGGTAGTTGATTTTGCTGCAAGCCAATTATATCCATAAGCCTTGGTCTTAGCACGCACGGAAACAACAAGAGATCTTATCGCCACTGTATACAGAACTGAGACATAACTGTAACCAGAAAGGGAAGGCATAAGGATCAGCCCCTTCACAAGAAAAAGAATGAATTTTGCAGGAGAATGACGACTTAAAATCTTTCAGAACGAGAACCATAACTAGAGAGACCGATGTGATAACTTCCTACCATAAAAACGGCATACATCGAAACAAGACAATTTTCAGGAAAGCAGTATTCCACAGAGACGAACTTTTCGATCGTAGTAACGCCGCCTCTGGGCTTCCAACCACAATCCACCGCTCGTCATGAAGGAACCAGCATCTCAAAAGGCTTACAAGAGCCAGATACCGAATCCAGTGACAACGTACCAAAGCATAATCCACAGCTCCATCCTAATCAACTCAAAGGAAAGAACAGTCTCAAGATCTTACCCCATCGAAACTTCACATCCAGAGAGAAAGGAACAGCGCAGCGGCGGCCGTTCCTTCCTCTCCAAGGAATAGGGGCCTTTCCTTCTTGTCCGAGGATTTGGGGGCGAGAGAAAGATATGAAACCCTACCTTCCAAAAGATTTCAACGCGGCGTTTTATAGGACTCCCATCTCCGTCTGCTCTTTCCTCCCCTCCTGCCGTGCGATGCCGCTCGGGGAAATTGCTCGCTTGACGATTTAATTCACGACTTTGCAGACGACTCGAGTCTGTGGTACACATCCAGAACCGCACTGGCCCCTCCATCCCAAGTCGTAACGGAAATCGGTGCGTACTCGAAGCAGCTCCTTCTTCTATTGCTTTCCCTCGTGGATTTGACTTGCTTTTCTTAGTCGCGACGACTTAAATCCACTGATTAATGCCACGGCTATCTTTCATTGCGAGCAAACAGCGGGTCCCATGTCACTATGCGAATTGCTTAGACACGGGTTTATCGACGGAAAGATCCCCCCGAGTAAGCGCACAATCGAATCCCGCCACTCCTACCTTGTTCCCCAAGACATGTAAATGACGCAAGAGATAATTATTTAATTGACATTTTTTCTACGTATTTTTCGCCTTACCAGCTCCCGGTCCCACGTCGTGATCACCGTATCATCCAATGACAAAGAAGATAGACGAGAGAGTTCGTTCGACGAGAAGAAAACTTATTTATTATTTTTGAGATTTAAGCATGTGTTACGTTCGATTTTGTTCGTTGGGCACCGAATTCGACTGCGGATCCTCTCCAATTATGAGTTCAACAGGAGGTGCTCGGTTCCCGAATCAGAGCCCTTCATTCAGGTGGCACCCTCATCTGGGGGGACCGATCTTGAGCCATTGGATGCTACTGTAAGATCTGGTGAATCATCCGATGCCATGTGACGTGATTTGTTTTGCTGCCCTGGAGCATGTGGTCATAGTGGCAGCGAGATTTGAGGTGTAAATGGTGACACATCAAACACCAAACGCGTGTCTTGTTCGACAAAGATATGCGGCTGGTGGAGTCACATGCATAAAAAATGAATCACGTGCACGGAGAGCGTTCATGTGAAATCTGTAATGTTTCTTACGCAAGTGCCCACGTAATAGATCTCAAGCGGGCCCCCGGAAGCTACCAATCATCACATGAGTAGGGACAGGGAATCACAAACGTGGGTAGACAAGATCGTGCGTTTCTTCCCTATTATTAATATGATATATTAATACAAATAATGATTGTCTCACGCGCTACAGGATCAACAATGAAGCATGTCACCTTTTATGATGAGCTTCTATACCATCAAAATTAAATGAGGAGTCGATCCGTGAGAACGATTATATGAAATATAAGAACACATAACACTTCATAATAAAGACAATAACAAGTAACAAGGACGATACTTAGCAGTGACATATCATCATCATGTCCATATTTCCTTTTAGATGTCCTTACTCTGGTTGCATGCATAAAATAGCTTGTGCTGAGGAGAACGAGTGCTCAGCAGAAAGAAATATATCCATTAGCCAAATTGTTCCCGCTTGTACGTGTTATCAATTGCTCATAACCTAGCATATTTCTTCAAGTTTTCCACTGAATCTTGTGCATCATCTGGTACGGGCATATTTGACAGCAGTGTAACCCTCGATGAGGACATCAAGACCGCCTTCTCTAAGGTGGACCGATCCATCTTCCATAGACGCACCTCCCACACCTGAAATAAACCATCTAACGTTTATGATTCCTTGTTAGCCGTACCATATGTGGAAGATGATAGCATGTCCCACTCGTCGTCACCAGTAATGGAGTACCACGTCATTATACCTTTCATAGCGTTAATTGTTTTCCCCTAACGTTACTGGGCTCGTCTACTGCCTACCTGCTTTGTGATTGGAGAGAAGGCGGTTCCACCGATGCCGTGGCGTATTAGTGGTGGTTTCAGCAGGTCCGGCACCTCCGTTACTGATCGACACGGGACCACTGCGTCGGATCTTTTATCTGCCGCTCAGATGTTGCCACGTTGCACTTCCTACCCAGATAGCGAACAATACTACCCCTTCCCGCCCTGCCAACGCACGCCCCCCACCGACCCACGTGACGATGACTGGAGACGGTGGCAACGCCTGCAGATCTCGGCCGAGACAGTGGTGGCGGGTTCCACAACATCGCCTTCGGGTCTTCTCTTGGGTGGTAGATTGACCATAAGAACCGGCACGAGAGAGAGAGAGAGAGAGAGAGAGAGAGAGGGAGGGAGGGAGTTATGCACGGACCTGTATGGTTTTGCCGGGTTGGAGAGGGGTGGCCTCGGCGAAGACGCGGTCACCGGCGCGGGCGCTGCGGTGGTGGTTGATGCTGAGCTGGATGCCCGCCACCCGCCGGTACCCGGAGGCGACGTGCGCCCCCATGCTGGCCAGCGCCTCCGCTATCAGCGCCGATACCCCTCCGTGGAGCACCTTGAACGGCTGCCAATCCCACTCCCGCCCATTACTTCCTCACACGCATCCCCCAAAACAAGAACACCGGCCGGGCGACGCGCGCGTACCTGGCAGCAGGACTCGGTGACGGTAAGCCAGCCGTTGACCCTCGTTGCGGAGACGACGTCGATCTCGAAGCCGATGGCATGGAGCGGCGCGTCCAGTTCCGCCGTCTTTGACGTCGGTGGTGGCTTCGTCATCGTCACCTACTCTTCTTCTTCTTCTTCGTCTTCTGAGGCCACAAAGGGGAGGAATGATTGGAGTCACCGGTTAACAGAACATGGTGGGGGTCCGGTCACAGCCATTAAATTATTGTTGGAAAAGGGGAAATGTATACTGGTCGTTCGATGGTTCGGAAATAGGCTGGTTCAAATTTTTCATATGCCGCCCTCTAAAATCCAAATATTAGCTTAACTTATCACCGCCACGGATAAGTGCAGTAATAACAACTTTTTCGTTTACCCCCTCACCATATTGTTAATTACGACACGCCTCGTCAGATCTAAGTCAATCTGTCGCTTTATCATTTCCTCGCTTAACCAGTGGACTCCTCTCTCTCCATCGTCGCGGAGATCGGCATCCCCGGTTCCGCTTCCGTGGATCTTGGATTAGGGTTTCTTCTGGGGTCGGGAAATGGGACAACAGTCGCTGATCTACAGCTTCGTCGCGAGGGGCACGGTGATCTTGGCGGAGTACACCGAGTTCAGCGGCAACTTCAACAGCATCGCCGCCCAGTGCCTGCAAAAGCTCCCCGCTAGCAACAACAAGTTCACCTACAACTGCGACGGCCACACCTTCAATTACCTCGTCGAGGACGGATACAGTGAGTGCCCTGGATCTCGATCCGGACGATTTAGGGTTTTCGCTCGACTCGATCCATCCTCCTCGCAGTTTTGGCGTGGTGCGAGGTGTGGGTTTCGGTTGATTTGAGGGCTTATCTAGGGTTCCGTAATAGGGTTTGTTTTTTGGTTGATTTTGATGGATCGTGATGTCTCTAGAATAATCGAAGGGGAAATTCGTGCTAGTCCTGGTAGTTTGATATCGTTATTTTGCACATTTGGAAAAAAAAATTATCGAGTGAAAAGAGGAAACGAATTAGATGAATCTTCTTACAAAGTTTTCATGCGTTGGAGTGGGTCAGGATGATTTTGTTTTGCATGTTGGATCGGAAAATATACTCGGTTCAAAGGAAATGTTGCAATAGTGTTTTTGTCCTTTTTTTATCTTGTCGAGATCACTAGCAATATCATTGATTAGAGAACTGGAAGATTTAGATTAATTTGATTGCATAGTAGATAACTGGACGGTCTATAGAAAGCAGATGGAATCAATCTGAGAGTCGTGTGTCTACAAATAGTTGATTGAATTATTAGATACCTGGATGATCTGATTGAATCAGTGAAAATTAGACAATCTAGATACAGTTATTTGAATGGTATTAGGCATCTCATTTGCATTGGCCATTGCTTATTTGAATGTACATTATGTGTTTCTTTCGGCCTATTGCATCATGTTTAAGTATGTAATTTTAAAGGATTCTATTCCAAAAGCTATTTCTTCTTATTAGAGATTAACTGAATGATGAGAGTTTCTAGACATCTGTCTGTGTCTTTGATTCTTTCAACTTTGCATCTTTGCGCTGGGTTGGAAACCCTATTGGTTGAATATTTTGATTAAGGGTATGTATCTACCATCGAAATGGAGATTCTCTCCTTGTTCTTTTCCTAGTTACAGATCAGGGAGGCCTTCAAACTCCACTACAGACTTCTATCTTGCCTTTGCTATCAGTAGTAGTGTAACTGTGGACCCATTAGTAGTGTTGATATCAGTTTGAGAGATATTTGTGCATCTTGAGCTGTGATGGTTCACATTTAATCCTCTAGTATTGGCCACTATATATATAAGTTACATAAGAGAAAAGAAAATTTAAATATGCCTCTAGAGAGCTACAATAGTTCCTCGGTGGACGAATTTTATTCTCTTTTGATATTTTAATCCTTCCTTTTCCTGACGGAATATGTTCATGGTAAAATCTATCTTTCAACAGCTAAAGGATTGCTGTTCACTGGCCTTTTTCCAGGCATATGGAAAGTTACCATGGGCTCACATAAATATTATCTTTGGTACCATTTTACTAGTCATACATCTAATTATTAGAATAATAAGTTCATTTTGATTTAAGTTTAAATGCAATATTTCTTGAGTCTATGCTTTGTCAGTTTGTCTTAACTGTTTCAGAATTGTATTGCTATATAGTCATAAAGCCCATGGGTTTTCTGCATTTGCATTTTTGTGACTTGCATATTGATTTATTTTTCTGATAAGTATGGTTTATAAGGTTAGACTTGGGCCTTAGTTCCTTAGGTGTTTGTTATGTGGACTTGTTATCCAATTGGATGTCTAGCTTTGTTGCCATTTTGCTTCTTAGGAAAGGTTTCCTCGTACCTGCTTGAGTTTTAATAATTGTGTTGCTCCAAGAGGCAATGTTGTTTCACTGTTGTACATAGTGTATATGCAATCTCCTTATCCAAATCTAATAATTTAGTACTTGCAAAAGTTGAGAGTCTTATATTTTATTCTGGTCCTTAAGTGAAATCATGCATCTTGCAGCATATTGTGTAGTTGCTGTTGAGTTGGTCGGTAGGCAAATTCCCATTGCCTTTTTGGAGAGGGTGAAGGAGGACTTCAACAAAAAGTATGGGGCGGGAAAGGCTGCAACTGCTTCTGCAAATAGTCTCAGCCGCGAGTTTGGGTGACCTTTCTGAAAACCATGCAAATGTTCAAACAATTCATCTAATGTTGTCTAAGCAAAGTTAATAATGTATCTCTCACTATCACATCAGGTCCAAGCTTAAAGAGCACATGCAGTACTGCGTAGACCACCCTGAAGAGATAAGCAAGCTTGCCAAGGTGAAAGCTCAGGTTTCTGAAGTCAAAGGAGTTATGATGGAAAACATCGAAAAGGTGCTAAGTTGTTTCCATTTAATTGAAAAGTTCATGCTAGGCTTTTTTTTTCATGCAGTGGTGGGATGTTATGAATTCTGTTCTTTTGATAATATTTCTTGATCCTTCAGGTTCTTGACCGTGGGGAGAAAATTGAGTTGCTTGTTGACAAGACAGAAAACCTTCATTCCCAGGTATGCAAGTTGTATATATAATGGAAGTCAGTTAGGAGGTCCCCAAGAATGCTGCCTCATCAAACAAACTCTTCATTATATCACCGTAATAGTATAGGAGAACCATGCTTTCCATTTGTTGTCATACATTTTCTAATAACTTCCTCTCTAATGTTTGATATCACAGGCACAAGATTTTAGGCAGCAAGGGACAAAGATGAGAAGGAAGATGTGGCTACAGAACATGAAGATCAAACTGATCGTCTTGGGCATCATTATTGCGCTTATCCTTATCATAGTTTTGTCTGTGTGTCATGGCTTTAAATGCTAATGTCAATGGATATGCTACTGTGGAAACCACCCTTTCCCTTATAGGACTGGTTCTGTTTGTGTAATGGTATAGCCTACTAGTTTCATGAACACTGGTGATTTGTGGCTTTAGCATTCCCGGTTGCGAATGAGTATTTTCCTTCCATGTTCTTGCTTGCTGGGAACCGGGATGGGAGTAGCTTAGCATATTGTATGTCATGCGTGTATAGCCTGGACGTGATTCTTTCTTTCCATATGAACAGGCACTTGCTTTGTTGATGCTTTATTATCGCTTGTGATTATAAACTAAATGATTTATTCTTTCTTTATTGTTTCATTGTGCTTTCTAAACTGCCCTCTAAACATTTTGTGGAGCTCTTGTTTACAGCCTATGATCAGTAAACAGCCTATGTCGATCAAGCAGTCTCTCCTGCATCACTGTTGTGAGATACAACGTCATCTCAGAAGAGTTTCTAGGGTGAGTCAGTCAACTTAAATATCATTTTCCTTGTTCCGCATAACAAAAGGGGTCACGTGCTTTTGATTACTAGCTTTGACATCAGCTGCCAATGTATTATTTTTTTTTTGATTTTGTTTCCTAGATCCAAAACAATTGTCAGCAGTGGTGATGAACAAAAGCTGCGATCATACTACAGTGGCCGCCAGCATACCCTTGGATCAACTCGTTATCTACAGGTGAGTCATCTCTGACTAAAGAGTTATATCTTCGAAGGTCGAATTTGTTCCCCATAAACTATCTATCTAAATGCTAGAAACTCATCTGCATGTAACACACGTACGCACGCGCTTGTCGTCACTATAAAATGAGGATGCACGGGCCGCGTGTCACCTCATCACATCGTAAAGGGTTTCAATCAAACCACTAGACGAATTTATAATTTGTCAAATAAAAGTAGCGTTTCCATTATAAAAGTGTTAAATTCATAAGAATAATGGGATAGCAACTAATTTTACGTTTTGCTGCCTGTACACACTTAGTGACGAACGGCATCACCCTTTAGCTAATAGGTTTTATCGACGGCTAAAGAACACCCAAAAGCGCTTATTGCCCGTTTTCCTATTAATAATGTTATAATGTCTTCATGATGATTGCCACGTTTTGCATATTAGTGCAACCTGGCACTAATATGGGTTCGATGTCCAACGACCATTTCCTTCATTGATGGAAGTGACAGTTATTAGTGTAAGAATCTTAAATGCGGCTGCAACCGCCATAACGTGTCTGATACATCTGGCATTTATGAGGCCTTACTGCGTTACTTTGGATTATATCAGGATTTAGAGAATTACAAGTGCATAATTTCTGAATCGATTGGGACAGCGTTTGTATGGTAGACACATGATTTGAATTGTGGATCTCCTTGTTCCAAACAAATCCTCAGCGTGTCTTCTAAGCAGTGAGTCATTTGTAGCCGTGAAAACATAATCGAGTACAAATGTTGGTTCAACGACTCTGAAAGAAAGGACCCTTTTTCACGTTGCAAGTTTAGATAAGAAAAATTGGTGGGAATTAGGTTATTCAGGATCGTTTGAACAAAGTATTTTATTGGCACAACCATGTGATGAGTCCATGTTCATTTCAGGGCTTGACGATCAAGTCTGGTTTGTGTTCATGAATCAAGTCCGTACTTGTTAAAATATATGTCACTTTGAGAGGTGATATGGCATGAAGTGTGCACCCACAGTTGTGTTTGGAACATGCAGTGATCATGGCATAGAGCAGGCTAAACTAGGATTCATCTCTTGCTACGACCAAACTGGAACTAGAAACGAACACAACTCTTGCGGAAAGCTACTATGACTATCACAGAGACATACCACATACATGCATTGACATGCACGTACACAGGGAATTAGACCCACTCACGGTGTGATGCCACCAGCGCCGCCGCCGCCGAAACCACCTCCGGCGCCGCTTCCCACACCGCCAACCCCGCCAAGTCCACCGAGACCACCCAATCCACCAACCCCGCCGAGGCCACCGAGTCCAGCTACACCAGCAGCGCCACCATAACCACCAGCAATGCCACCGACGCCCGCAAAGCCACCGACTCCACCAAAGACGAAGTTTTTCTCGTCTTCGAGCCCTGCACTGGCGTCGCCGCCGGTTGGCGTTTTGGTGGTTGCTGTGACGAGGTCAGGCACGTTCCTGGCGGTGGCTGGGGCCAGGACAAGGGCAAGCACAAGCAGCTCCGTGAACGCAACAGCCAACCTTGCCATCTCTCGCTCTCTCTCTCTAAGACTGAGGTATAGGAGTCACCAAATGCATGTCGGGCACGAGAAGAGTTGGGACCTTTTATAGAGGGCGAACAGTGTAGTGGGTGTTGGAGCAGTAAATGTAAGTAAACACCATAGCTGGTGAAAACAGAGGTGGTAGGTTCGAGCCAACCTGCTTTTACTGAACCTTTAGGCGAAGTAAATACAGAGGTGGTAGGTTCGAGCCAACATGCTTTTACTGAACCTTTAGGCGAAGTAAATACGAGAGAGAGAGAGAGAGAGGGGTTAATATCATAATATTTGTATATTTCGTTAGAGCATAGAGAACGCTTTTTCTCATGCTACCGCTACCCCAAAAATCTGCAAGCTTCCTCTCTTCGTACGTTTCCACCAGCGGTTACTGCTGATGGAATCCAGAAGGGACATGAAAGTGCTGAGAACAGCTGACGGCAACGGATTTAGGACTGACGAATATGATCCGTAGAACTTAGCCAGACCAGATCTTTTTGAATTTTCCTCATTATATTTACTATTATTAACATTCTCTCTCTCTCTCTCTCTATGTATGTATGTATATATACTACAAGATGTGAACAGAAGGGTGAAGAACACAGTGGCTGGTGAGACGGCCATTAATGGATGCCATCATTTTCCTCACACATAGAATGCTTTGGGATATCCAAGCTGTTGAGTCAATATCGACTGATGGGTCCATTAATGGAAGCCTGAGATGTAAGATTCTAATATGGGAATTAAATGTCCAGGAAAGTTTTTTTTTATTCATAATATCATGCATCAACCAAGCAAAATGATCTCCAATTTAGATTCATCATGATCGATTTATTTTACTCCAGATAGAACCTCGTTTTCTTTCTTCTCTCTCTCCTTCTCCTCCTAACAGCACAAAGTTGTGAGAGACTGCATGTACCAGCAAGGAAGTAATATATACAGAATGAACAAACTGCAAGAAATATATGATCAATATCTACTAATCATTAGATTAGAGCCAAAAGACTAATCTCAACCTGCATCTTTTAAGTTTTGCAAGAACCATAAGCCCAAATGCTTAAGAACAGCCACACTGCTAATTGTTGCCTAATGATTTATCTTTAGATTGAAGATTTGGCACTAAATGTTAGTCGACAAAAGGGAATCTAACTCCATAAATACATATACTTTCTGTGGTCCTCAGCTCCAAATATGTAAAAGGCAGATCAAAACAGAAGACTGCAAGTTCAGCCAAGATCATCAATGGCTGTATCCTGTTGTTGGGTTTAGACGATAAGCACGGAAACAAGGTTTGATTCAGTGGCATGGCACTCTGTCTGTCACAAATCACCAAGATTAAGTAACAGAATCTGAGACATGAAGAAGCCATTGGATTCTGAACCATATCGGATCTAAAGCCACCACAATTTCTCAGTGGAGTCGTCGTTTGTAGCACGAGCTGCACATTTTTACAGAATCTGAGAGACATGAAGAAGCCATTGGATTCTGAACCATATCGGATCTAAAGCCACCACAATTTCTCATTAGAGTCGTCGGTTGTAGTTCGAGCTGCACATTTTCATCTTAGTATGTAGAAGCCACGGAGTAGCTCTTCATCGACCGTCACCATCTAAACCAAAGTGACCAAAAATAAAAAATGAAATAATAAACGAATTCGTAAAAACCATTAGAGCAGCTTGTCGACTCAGATGAACATAGGCTGAAGAACTGCTAAAACTTTGCCTTCCCATATCACGTTGATGTCATCTCATGTTACAACACTCAGGTTTCCCTGACTGCAACTTGTCCCACATGCATGTCATTTGCCTCGGAGACTGGTAGTGTGCAGTGTAGTAATCATCTACGCATCCGAACTGACAGAACTTGAGACTGTGTATATATTCAACTGCTTTGGAGTGATTGAACTGCTCAACCCACATGCCCATGCTCACATCTTCCATTTTAAACAACTGCATCAATTTGAAAAACCTCGCATCATAATGTACAATCATCTGTCTAAATCTATGTATTCTATGTATCAAGGAACAACAAACAAGCTTTTGTTGTTCATACACATCGCAAGAAATAGAGAACCTTAAAAAATAAAAAAGCAACAAGCGATAGAAAACAATCTGGTAAACTTAGTGAGCTTAATGATAAGATCTAATACCGTTCAAAATGGTTGCAAAGGTTGCCTTGACTCATTAATATCACTAATCGTGATGCTACAGTTAACGATATAAATTGCTTACCCTTGAGGAAAAGAACAAATATGCTTACCCTTAATTTGTGTTTCTCAAATTCAGATACGATGAAGCGTGCAATGTCAGTAGACAAAACATATCCAGGACCATTTGCATATGGTGGATAGTCTTCTTCAGGCCATTCCTGTGACGAAGGGTCATAATCACTCAGCACAACGATCGCATTGTATCGGCTAACATTCAAATTGGAGTAACAAAATATAGATATGTTGTAATGTCTAAAATGTTACATACCCAACCAGACTGATTATATGTTGGCTAGCGTAAGATGATCAGACCACAAAGGTATACATTGTCTTTGGAAAAACTTATGATACATACATACAATACAATATCACATGGTGATCATATAAATAAAAGAATAAATGACAGTTATAAATTTGTGCAACCATAAAACATGGCATCTCATACCCTTGAGTAGTTTAAGATCATCATTGAGGGCTCAGATTTAGCATACCATGGTTCAGCCAAACATTAAATTACAACTTCAAATCAGAAGATGCCAGTAATGTGATATTGCGATATCCTATCATGATTATGAAATGGATAACTAAATATGCATACTATTTAAATTTAGAAAATCAGGTCTTTATGTCCATGTATCATATTCTCAATCCTACCTGAATGTACAACTGAATTTTTAAATTACTTGAGCTATGTGTAACCTGTATTTAATCTTTCATATTTTCAATTGATCAAACAAAATTCTTCCATTGATATCAGTTCCATTCATCCCAGCATGAATGGAATTGAGTCATCATATGGCCTGTTTTGTGTTTGCAAACGCCTAATCTTGTTAGTTTTCGCATTGATATAGTTTAGTTTTAACTGGAAGACGAGCTGGACCGGAAAGTAAATGCATTGGACCCATTTTATTTCACTATCCAAAGCCCTAATCTTGTATCCCTTTAGAATTCAACCTATATATTTGCTCATTTTTATCTTTTTCGCACTTAGCATTCAGCAGCCTTCTTGCATGTCAAAATCAAAGAGAAAATGTTCAATGCCACTAAAAGTTGAACATCATGGTGTCATCAGGGTTTTAGAAGTTGGCCGGTTCGAAACACAATCTGGCCTCTTTCCTGCCAAACCAGGTGCGAGCGCACATGAAAAAAGATAAAAAGAGAATCCTAAACGAAGATATACAAACTGTATGGAAGCAGAGCAATTCAGCCAATTAACTTCAGGATCGGCTAATCTGATTGATCTGTGAACAGGCAACGTGACAAATCCCAATCGCATTTTTTATGAAGAACCAATCCCAGTTTAAAAAATTGTTGCATATATAACGGGTAATAGCAAAAGAAAATTTTATTTGAACATTAATCTAATCGAAACCAATTTTAATTCTTCAATTAACGGCATGTTGGATAAAATCATATACTTCTCTTTCCAATTGGTCTACATATCATGTGGAAATCAACAAAACATTTTATATTCTTCCTCAACAAATTAGATCACATAAGACAGCCAGCCTTAAAAGAATTGCTTAGTTACTTCAGTAAGTTCATAGTTCAAAAGAAATTGCATGTTAGTACTAACATCACTTGACACAAAAAATTAGGGTAGCAGGAACCACCCAGCAGACAACAAGAAAGATTCCGATTCCTCCCATCAATTAAGCACAGCAGCTAAAGAAAAGTATATAACTATGTCCACCCTTTATGAAGCAGGATTCAATCAGCATAAATTCAACTTGTGCAAAATGTGCATAACCTCAACATGAAGACAGAACAGAAGTATGATACTGCATATAAGATTATAAAGGAGTTTCTATAATACTTGAATTTTGTCATTTATGCATAACAATGCATATGATAAGAAGACCATGGACACCACGGTTCTAGTCATATACGAGAAGAGCTTCCAATTATTTACCTCATATGTTACAGCCCATTTCCCTTCTCGCAATGGCTTGTGGTGGTAATTTATGTTACCCACATACAGGCTTTTATTGCTGGGGACTTTCTTGACTTCATTCATGACCGCATCAACTCTAACAAAGGTATCATCATCACACTTCATTATATAACGAGCAGAAACAGTACGAACCTGTTGGAGCAAAGAAAAAAAGGAGCATACCAGAAAAGACCTTGGATTTGAAAAACAATGACTAGGACCATAAATATTTAGAGCAAGCAAATAAGTTATAAAGCAAAGCAAATTATAGTTAATACCCCATATTCGCATAACGCAACAGTCTTGAGAACGACAAGATCATAGCTATCCATAAAAGGCACTATAACAATGTCACCAAAGAACTCTGCCTCTTTCTTCAGCTCAATAATCACTTCCTTCCTTCGGTGCTGTTCAGATGAAGATTCTGTTAGTTTACATAACTCAATCGGAAAGAACATAGTAAGTGTAGGGCACCATAGCTTGAAACTTTACCAGAGCAACAAAAAATCGAGCCACCATATTAGATGATTCTCTAACTGTACGCATCCATGACTTCCTGACAGCCATACGCTCTGCAAAATGAGTGCCTGCAGAAAGGATTCCAATGAAAAGTTCTACAGGTCCATCAGGTATCGGCGGGACCTGCCATTCTGCTGACAAATCTAGATTCCTTTGTGAAGAAAAGCTAGGATGAGATGTGGGCAATGAACCAGCAATAATGGATTGGACATGTAGGTCCCCATTCACCAAAAGGCCAGTGGCATCCTCAAGAACAAAACTCTACAAACGAGAATTTAAACCATAAAATTATCTCCAGCACAACGTTGAAGCCAAATCTATCAGTTGTGGGGCTCTTGCAACAGAGACTTACAGTGCGATAAGGAAAAGAGGTCACGTGTCGCCCATCAACATTGACATGATAACCTTCCAATCCAGCACTTAAAGTTAGAACAAAGAGCTTTTCTTCTACGAATGGGTATGGCCAATCAATAAAAACCTTCTTCGTCCGACCAATCAAACGGTTTAACCACCATGCTGTCTTCGACTCCTTCTTGTCGTCGCCATCATCGATCCACTTTTCACACTTCACTAGTCCGTCGACTGAAACAGTGTCAGCACACAACACAAAATTCAATCAATGATCATTGAAAAAACGAAACAGCAAACATGAATAAACTTCATTAAAAAAAAACAGAAGCTACTTAAAAAGTGAAACTTTACACTCTCAAAGCATTTCTTTTTCTTTGAAACTGTCACTGATATTGAATTCTAGAATGCTACCTCTGAAATCGATAGTAATAGAATTGCACATCTATTTCACTCATAATAATATCCCACTAAATTTATTCAAAAATTAGAAAAAATTGTATCTGTTTAGTTTTAGTTAACACTATGGCATGTCAAAGATTTAGTAGAATACTGCGTATAGCTTAGCTTAACCCATTAGGAAGACGAATGATGTGATGTCCAACTATTGTACTACAAAGACGCATTTGATGAGTTGGAGATTAATCTTTTTAGCCAATTTTGGATCAATTTCAGATTCAACCCATCGACTTATCAAAGGGGTTAGCTACAGGTGAAAGCTTTGGTAACCCACCGGTTTCCTCGTTGTCCGTCGACTTCCAACCCTCGCACCGTTGGGCCGATCCCCACTGCATGCGGTAGCACGTGTTCTGCTCGATCACTGGTTTCCCGCTCCAGTCTCCCTTCAGCCGAGGGTTGAGATGGAGGATCCTGGGAGGGTCTTCCCCGTCCACCGTCTTGAGCCCCTGCAGCTCCATCATGAACTGCGACACCATGATCGCCTGCTCCCCTTCGTTCAAGGTCCTAATTTTTGGGTCATGCTCCGCATGGGCCCGGTACGGCTTCGCGACCAGGGTGATGTGCGATCCCAATGTCAGCCCACACGGGAACACCATCACCATCCCCAGCTCCAGGAATTTCTCCCCGGAGAGCACGATCGACTGCGGGCATCTCTCCTCCGTCCGGTTCTCGTCCTCCACCGAAGCTGATCCCGCCACAGACATCGCCTTTAGCTCCTCCAACAGTTTCCGCCCCACCTCCCACGCATCCCTCGCAGCCTTGTGGAGTCCGGAGAACGGCCCGCGGCCGCCGGCGGTGGGGTCGAGCGGCCGGAAATCAAGTCCCGCGACGACCAGCGGTCGCGGGAGGTCGGAGGGGAGGCGGAGGCCTGCGGGGCCACTGGCCAAGCCGGGGAGGCGGTGGGGCCACTGGGAAGGGCGGAGAGGCGCGAGACGATCCTCGGCGCCGAGGTGTAGTGGGCGGCTCACGGCGTTGGCGGAGGACGAGGGGAAGGCCGAGGGGTGCCAGCGGGAAAGGAATGGGAGCTCGTATACGAAGACGAAGGCGACATAGAGGAGAGCAGCGGCGAAGAGGGCCTGGAGTGTCCGTTTCCGGCCGAGCAACAGCGCCGCCTCCAGCTTCGCCGATCTCCTCATCCTCGTCGTCGCCTCCACCCCTCCAAAGTAAGGAATCGAGGGGTTCTCCGACGGAAACCCCACCCAATACTTTTTCTTGAATCGATACAGATAAAGACTTGTTAGGAAGACGAAGGCGGAGGAAGTGAGGGAGAGAAGCGAGTGTAAGGGAAAGGCGAAAGGACGCAGTTTTGGAGGTCGGTGTGTCGATGGAGGTGTTTTATACTTAACACCCGCCTTAATTAATTCGTTTACTGTGGTTATTATTTGTTGGGTGGATTAGTACCAACAATTTTTATTATGATAAAATTACACAAATATCCCTCTAAATTGACGATTTTTTTATTTATCCTCTAAACTTAATATAAGGCGATTTTCGTAGAAAGTATTTTAAATTTTGGGTACAATATCTCATTTTGATTTTTCTAAAATTATATCCCTTAATTTAAAAAAATCCTAAATTATCCTCCTTCTCCATCCCTTTTTCAAGTTGATCGTCGTGTCAGACCCAACATCGTCTCTTCTTACTTATATCACTTTTATTATCTTTCTTACATCGTGCATTGCCTCCTTACCCTTTGTCCAGTCAAAATTACTACTCGCAATTGTCAT
This sequence comes from Musa schizocarpa, assembly GCA_900464855.2. Taxonomy (NCBI): domain Eukaryota; kingdom Viridiplantae; phylum Streptophyta; class Magnoliopsida; order Zingiberales; family Musaceae; genus Musa; species Musa schizocarpa. The sequence goes on along the minus strand of LS990922.1, from coordinate 43,255,729 downwards.
GCAAAAAAAAGAATTGTATTGTATCTTTTCCTCCTTTCGTATAAGAATGATCAATTTAATAAAATAAATATGGATAAAAAGTAGAGGATCGATGATAACTCTCGTACCCTTCCTTTCTTATGTGAGGGTTGCATGTGACAACTTTAACTAGACAAAAGGAATAAAGAGTGATGCAAGGTATAGGGGTGACGACAAAGACAATACAAAATGATCAAAGAAAAAAACAACAATAGAATAGAACGAAAGAGGAGAGATAATTTGAATAAATTTCGAATTAGGAGATATTTGAGAATAACTATTTGAGAAATACATAAAATAAAAAAATATTTATTAAAAAAATCATCCTTTAATATATATATATATATTAAAATCTTTTACTTTTTAATATTTTTGAAAAAAAATATTAAATTAAAAAAATATATATATATGATGCTCACACGTATACTTAAAAGTGAAACTCATCATTTATATAATAATCTACTAACTAATCAGATGTCTCAACAAAAATCATTAATGTTATATGTATATGATGTATTAAAATTTGAAATTGTATAGATATGTCATTTCCAAACTGTACAAACATAAATATATGAATGAAAACAAATCCACTCGTTCGTGTTTTGTCGTCGTAGTTTGGTGCGGAGGATTAGCAATGAGTATTAATCGGGATGATGACGGACGTAAGGCGTACGTTTGGGTATAGATTCCGGAGGAGGAAGGAGGAAGGCGGTTTTCCGGGACCCACGCGAACCCCACGTGACACCGAGAACGTTCCAAATGGGTCAATTAATGCGTGCGTAAGCCCGAGTACGAGACAAAAGTCCTCTTCCTCCCTTCGCGCACGTTCTGTTGTGCCCGGTCGCGTTTGGTGGGGACTCGAATCCGACCAGAAATCTTCTAGATCATGCGAGATCGATTGCACGCATCTCTTCGTATCATTAAACTTCATAAGATCGATAGTATTTGATTCGCTGTATTATTGAAATTTCAAATCAAATATTTTATTTTCCACATTTATATTTTTGTTTATTTTAGGATTTTTGATCTTCTTGTTTATGAAAATTTCAAGTTTCAAAACCTATGCCGCACGATTCGATCAGATCCTCGTTGAGAAGGCTTCATGATAGTGGAGAAGAAAATAAAAAGATCCTAATTGTAAGTGGTAATAATAATAATGACCATAATAAAGTCTTATTTATAATATATGCTATCTATATCAAAATTGGAAAGGTTTCATAAAAATGATGATGATGACCACTATACTTTGTTCTTTTCATCTTCATCAAATTTCATTGTTTGTACAGCCTAACTTGGTTGGCCTATTTATTGCATGAGTTGAATTATATCTATACAAAGGTTGACTCACTTGTCTTTTGGTGGCAGAGAACCAATATCCCTATATTACCTTGGAACATATTACATCATAAAAACTTCATTGTATTGTCACTCCAAAAACTACCAAGAATATGATCCCTTTTAACTGGTGGAGATAAAAAGTTTTGACTTTTTAACTAACTTTTTAAGCCGTGGCCTCGGGGCCGACGCGGTTGGTTCTGGGGTCCGGATGTCGGGGATCTCAGGCGACGTCCCTCGGGGGTCTCCGGCCGGTAGAAACACCGTGGTTCCGGGATCGGTCGTTCCGGTCGGCCGGTTCGAATTCGGCAGGTCGACCGGTTCGGTCGGGAGGGAAGCCGCCATAGCACCGAGGAAGGGGCGACACCGTCTTCAAGACACAAGAGTCGGGGGGGGGCTCGGCCCGACCCCTCAAACGATCAAGTTAGCGATGATGTGGGGGTTTAGGAGGAGGGGAAACCTCAGGTGTGTTGAGTGTGTTCTCTCCTACGCTTTCGGGACTCGGGGGTATTTATAGAGGAGGTTGGATGTTCCGGACGACGTATGCGTAGGGAGGACTGTACCTTCGGTGGCGTCGACATTGCTCTTGGGGCTACGTGGGGAGGCCGAGCTGCTGCAGGGTATGGCGAGCCTCGGGGATCGACTTCGGGGGGGATCTTTGTCATGGCGTGTCACATCGCCATTTTACCCCTATCATATACCCCCCCTCGAAAGGAGCTATCGTCGGTTTTGCATCGCGGGGAGCCCGATGCATGGCTTCTTCGCCAGTGGGCTGTTCATGCGGATCCAGGGGCACGACGCAGGGGGTTGGTCAGCGTATGAACGTGTCTCGAAAGCAAAGATCTGAGGTCGAGGTCGCAACTTAGTCGGGGAAGCCGGCGGTGGTTGGACTCGGGGGCAATGGAGCCGATGAGGGCGAGAGGAGCTTGGCCTTGCAGGGGTCGGCAGCGGCTGGGTGTGTCTTAGGTGGCGTAAAGTCAAGGGTCGATGAGCATCGCAACACAGGCGGGGTGACCGCGCAGATGTCTCGGGATGGCGTAGAGCCGAGGGCCGAGGAGCACAACACAGGCGGGGTGACCGCGCAGGTGTCTCGGGATGGCGTAGAGCCGAGGGCCGAGGAGCACAACACAGGCGGGGTGACCGCGCAGGTGTCTCGGGATGGCGTAGAGCCGAGGGCCGAGGAGCACAACACAAGCAGGGTGACCGCGCAGGTGTCTCGGGATGGCGAAGCCGAGGGCCGAGAACACAACTGAGACGGGGTGACCGCGCAGGGTGTCTCGGGATGGCGAGAGCCGAGGGCCGAGGAACACAACCTGGCGGGGGTGACCCGCAGCAGGTGTCTCGGGATGGCGTGAGCCGAGAGGGGCCGAGGAGCACAACACAAAGGGTGGGTGGCAAGGTGTCTCGGGATGGCGTGAGCCGAGGGCCGAGGAGGTGCTTGGCTTTTGGGTAGGGATTGGTTGCGCCGGGGATCGGTGTTGAAGCAACAAGCGAGAGGAGGGTCGGGTCGCCTTTCTTCTAGGGAAAGTAAAGTGTTTCCCCTTTTGGGGCTTAGGTTTTCGAGGTCGACATGATTAGGCGCCAAGAGATGGCTCTTCTTTTGGCGACCACGTCATCTTGCATTTATGGGAGGTGATGCTCTCTATTTTTCAAGCGTATTTTGGGAGACGAGGGGTTTGCGTTTGGTGGACGCCGCCCGCTTATAGGTAGCTTGAGGTTAGCCGTGGGGGTTTCCTTCATCTGTTTTCATCGCTACCCATTATACCTACACTTGTCTCGCATCGGTCGTTCCCTCTTTCCCTACTAAAGGTCGGTGAGAATGGTGTCTTCCTCCTCCCTTTTGTCCTCTTTGAAGACCGTGGAGGCGGCGACTTTCGTCGAATCCTGCCTCGTCGTCCGATGAAGCATGGCGGGCCCCTTGAGGCCCGATGTGGTCGTCGACGACCATGACTCTACCGTGGGGAAGTCGTTCTTGAGCCTCCTCCGGGATCGTTATGGTATCCGGGAGGAGTTCGATCCAGGTGCTCGGGAGCCTGGCCAGCGGGCATATGACCCAATCCCTAGGGGCTTCGCCCTTACCCTAGATGCTTTAGAGGCGGGCTGCGCCTCCCCTTCCATCTGTCATAACCGTGTGTTTCTTTGGTGGCGTATCTCCCGTCTCGGATGGTGCCGAACTTCGTGGCTATCGGCGACGTTCTAGGGAGTGTCACTATGCCCGCATAACCCCACCCGTGACCTCTTCCTTTCTTGCTTCCGTCTTACTAAGGGGTCGGGGGGCTACTATCTGTCCACCCGAGTGGGCTTTCGGGTGAGCGAGGCCCCTTCCAGCAACAAGGGGTGGAAGGAGCGTTTCTTTTTAAATCGACCACCCGGAGATTCGGGTTTTGGGGTTATTTGGGGGCGTGTGATAGACAACACCGTCCCGTTTTGGACGACGAGGGGGGCCGAGGGCTCCGAGGCTTAGAGAGAGATCCTCCGGCCCCCGAAGCCATCCGAAATATGTCCGGCGGTGGTTGGGGGAGGCGGTCTCTCAACCTAGTGCCTCTAGGTATGCCCCTCGGGGCGGTTTTAGGGGTTCTCTTTTCGCTCATGGGTTGCCCGCTTAACTGATTGTTGTTTTGGCTTTTCCTCGCAGAGATGGTGTATCTCGAGGCCGTTCGAGTGGTAGAAACTCCTGTGGCTGTGTCGGACCGTTCGCCTTCTGTCGCCAGGGCGGGAACAAGGGAGGCCCCCGTGGACGTCGAGGCCGGTCAGCCTCGGAAGAAAGGCACAGTGCTTCGAGCGACGGTCCCCGAGGTGGTCACGACCTCGGAAGGTGTCATGGCACCGGCGGGGGCTGCTGCAAGACCACCGGGTCGAGGGCGTGGTGGCCGGCGGACCATGCCGGGAGTCGAGTCGGGGGCGAGGCTGGTCCGAGTGGGGCGTGTAGCGATGGAGGTGCCTCGCTTGACCCTCCATTCATGAACTTCTTTGTCTTCCTTTCGGGAGAGAGGACGAGCCTTTACTTGGCGCGGGGGAGGTGGGCGCTCTTTCGTGGGTGGCTGCCATCGACCGTTAGTCGACCGGTGGGACGGTCTCACCCGGTAGCGGGTGTGGGCGATGGTGATTGCGCGGCCAGGTTCGGTCCAGCGGAGGGCTGCATCCCGACATAGCTCGGGATTTGTATACTTTATCCTCCGAGGCTCGCTTAGTAAGTCCGCTAAGTCATTTGTTGTGGGTAAGTGTTGTCTCGCCCTTCGCTTGTGCGTTTTAGGGCGCTGGTTTTAACCTCTCTCCTTCCCCGTGGGGCAACCATTCGCCCGCCCTTGGCTGATGGATCGCGTCCGTGATGTGGGACGGGTCATCGCTGCCCCCGAGTAGTCGCAATGCCGAGCCCTGCAGCGGACCCGGACGGCTTCGAGGCTGGAGCGAACCTCGAGGGTCGTCGGCGGCCGGCCGGCGCGCCTCGGATTTGGAGGTGGAGGTAGTGCGCCGCCGGTCGGAGCTCCAAGCATCCACGGGCGGTCCGCGGAGTTCGGATCTTGGCCGGAGACGCCCGTCAGGGCGAATCTGAGCTCGAGACGAGCCCGAGAGCGTCGGTGGCCGAGGCTCGTTCGGGCGAGGGCGGACTCCCTCGAGCTGCTCCGACGCCTTGAGGAGTCGCGCCGAGCCGGCGGGAGCTTCAGAGGCTCTTGATGTCGAGATTCGCGCGAGAGGCCGGGGAGGGACAAGAAGGCGATCGAGGACTACAAGGACTCCCGGGATTCCAGCTCGGCCTTGTTCGGACCGGGCGGGTTTCCTACGAGTACGGGTATCGGGTTGCCCTTGCTCGTTTCAAGGTGCGCAACCCCGGCTCGGAGGTTGTGGAGGATCCCTTTGGTTCCTTCCCCGAGGACCTGGATGTCGGCATGCCATCCGATGTTCCTTTCGACGACAGCCCGGATGCCCCTGAGGGGTGATGATCTTTGTACTTTTTGTAACCCGCTTTTTGAATGAACATGTTCTTTCCCTTCTCAGGTAGATTGTTTGCGTCTTGGTCCGGCTCTGTCTTTAGCCGGATCTTTTCCTTACGGAAAGTATTTTTTGAGATTTTGGGCGTTCCAAGTCCTCGGCAGGGGATGACCCGCCATTGTGGTGAGTCGGAATGTTCCGATTCTAATGACTTCGGCCACCCGGTATGGGCCTTCCCAGTTTGGGGCTAACTTGCCTCTTGCCCTGGTCGGGTTGCTGACCTCGGTCCTTCGCAGGACCAGGTCGCCTAGTTTGATGGGTCGGGGTCGCACCCTTCGGTTGTAAATCTTTGCGACCGCCCTTTTGTACGAAAGGGCTCTCACATGTGCGTTGGCGCGCCGTTCTTCCAGCAGATCGAGGGCTACTCGAAGTCCTTCGTCCGAAGCCTTCTCGTCGTAGCTTTGTGTTCGGAGGGTGGTGATGGCTACCTCGGCGGCGGGACGACCTCAATTCAACGCGAGGTGTATGGGGATTCTTGATTCACGGTTTTTTTGGGGTGGTGCGCAGCGACCACAAAGACGTTGGGGAGTTCGCTTTGCCCAGTCGATCGGACTCGCGGTCACTCTTCTTTTGAGTCCATCGGGATGGACCGGTTGGTTACCTCCGCTTAGCCCGTTGGTTGCGAGGATGGGCCACCGAATGAATCTCATTGGATGCCATGATCGACCACAGAACTCCCGGAATCTTCTGCTGGAAAACTGAGGTCCATTGTCCGTGATAATGGCCTTGGGCAACCCGAACCGAGTTACAAGGTTCTTCCACACGAATTTCTTTATTTGATGTTCCGTGATTGTTGCTAGCGGTTCGGCCTTGACCCACTTCGTGAAATAGTCCACCCCCACAATTATGTACTTCCCGTGTCCGGAGGCTAGTGGGAAGGGTCCGAGCAGGTCCAAACCCCACTGCGCGAATGGCCATCGCGGGATCGATGGGGACTGGCGGGACACCCGGGTCGCTTCTGGTCGGGGTCTTGTGGCGTCTTCGGCACGAACTGCCCGCCGAACGTAGGCTTTGGCGCCCCGGGACATGGTCGGCCAGTAGTAGCCTTGACGGAGTATCTTGTGCGCCAAGGTTCGCCTGCCGATATGCTCTCCGCATATCCCCTCGTGGGTTTCGGTTAGGACCATCTGGGCTTCGTCTGGCTCTAAGCATCGCAGGAGGGGGTAGGTGAAGGACCGTTTGTAGAGGCGACCACACTCCACGGTGTACCACGCGTGTGTGCGACGCAGGCGCCGAGCCGCGACTTCGTCGAGGGGGAGGGTTCCATCTCGCTTGAAGCGCAGCAACTCTTGTACCCATGTGGTTGGCCGCCTGGGTTATGTAGTTGCTATTTCGACGGCGGCGGGTAGGGAGCTCCTTGATCTCGGCCATGTTTTGGAGATCGGTTTTGACGCCAAACTTTAGCTAGTCGTCGACGCAGCGTTCTCCTCCCCTCGGAACGTTGGATAGTGTGAAATAGCGAAACTTGGCGGTTAGGTCCCTTACCCGTGCGGGTATTTCGCCATGGTCGTGTCCCGAAGCCAGATCCGTCGTTGAGCTTTTCGGCCACAAGTTGCGAAGCCGGTAAGGGCGCGTATCGCGCCACCGCATCTCGAGGGCGATTCCACCGCCGCGGGGCGCCTCGTACTCCGCCTCGTTGTTGGTGGCTTTGAATCAACCGAAGGGATCGCATTTCGAACGGCGTCCATCGGGGCGAGGAGGACCAGCCCTATGCCGGGGCCCTTTGGGTTGGCCGAGCCATCAACGTCACGGGGTCCAAGCGGGGAGCTTGCTTTCGAGATCTGCGTTCTCTACCGTGTCGACTCCATGAATGAAGTCGGTACGCCACACGGGCCTTGATGGCGGTCCTGGCGAAAGTAGCTTATGTCATGTTCGCCCGAGCTCCACCGCCCATTTGAGGAGCCGATCCTGCAACATCAAATTTTGTTAAGACTTCTTAGAAGGGGTTGGTCGGTGATGACCTCCCAGGGTGTGCACGGAAGTAGGGGCAACTTCCGAGCCGAGAGCACCGAGCGTCGCGAAGTTTCTCTATCGGCGGTAACGCTCCTCGGGGCCCACTTAGAATGTGGCTAACATAGTAGATCGGGAGTTGTTGGTCGAGACTTTCCTTGACCGGGGCCGACTGATTCGCATCTTTGGGAGGCCGCCGTAGAGAGGCCCAACTTCTCGCCCGGAGAGACGGAGGCGAGGGGGGAGGCTGGCCATGTGCTGTTTTATTTGTTTGAAAGCTTCCTCGCATTCTGGTGTCCATTGGAAGCTCATTGGGCTCTTGAGCGCCTTGAAGAATGGGAGGCAGCGATCGCCCGATCGGGCGAGGAAGCGAGACAGAGCGATAAGTCTTCCGTTAAGTCGCTGTAGGTCTTTAACCGTCCGGGGAGACTGCATATTGATTATAGCTTGAACCTTCTCGGGTTAGCGTCGATTCCTCTCTCGTGCACGATGAACCCGAGGAACTTCCGGAGGTGACGCCGAAAGCGCACTTTGTGGGGTTGAGCGCATGTCGTACTGCGTGGCGTGGCGAAGGCCTCGGCCGGTCGGCAAGGTGTGTTATGGCCTCGGCTTTTTCACGATCATGTCGTCCACGTGAGACCTCCATGTTTCTCCCTATTTGATGGGCGAACATCTTGTTTACCGTTCTACGGTATGTGGCCCCGAAGATTTTTCAGCCCCGAACGACATGACTTTGTAGAAGTACACGCCTTGATTGGTAAGGAAGGCCGTGTGCTCTCGTCTCCGGCGCCATCTCGATCTGGTTGTACCCGGTGGCGTCCATAAAAGAGAGTCGCGTGACGGGTTCGTTCGTCGACCGGTGGTCGATCCGGGAGGGGTAGCTATCTTTAGGGCATCGTCGTTGAGATCGGTGTAGTCAACACACATCCTCCGGTTTCCATTGTGTTTCTTCACGAGGACTACATTGGGATGACCACCGAGGATATTTGGTTTCTTCTATGAAACTGCGTCTAGGAGCCGGTCCACCTCCTCTTGTATTGCCGCCGTCGGGGAGCCCGGCGCCGGGCCTTTTTGTTTTTTAAGGCGTCGGGTGGGATGTTGAGGTGGTGCTCGCGATCTCGGTCGATGCCCGTCATGTCCGACGGGGACCGGCGAAGACGCGTCGGCATTTTCCGTGGGAGACCGACGAAGTTGCTCCGTTCTTGCTTTCGGTAGTTCGATCCGATCTTCGCGGCCCGGGTCTAGTCGGGCTTCTATCAAGGAATGTCGACGGTGGACCCGTCGGGGGGATGAGTCGGCTTTTTTTTCGTTTCCGCGGATCTGTGGGTGACTTGGTCCTGGTTTTCTTGCCCAATGATACGACGGTAAGGTAGCACCGGGGGGATTCTCGGGGGCTTCGGTGGCTTCCCCGACTCCATCGTGAGTCGGAATTTAATGGTGCGGTAGTAGGTCGGGACGACCGCTCGACTTTGTTGAGGGTCTACCCGACCGAAAGTATGGCATTGTAAGTGGTAGGGAGGTCGACCACCAGGAAAGTGGTCATCACCGTCTTCGACCTCGGCGGGGTCCCCAGAGTCAAGGGCAAAGTAATGGCCCCCAGGGGCGATATTGAATCTCCCGTGAAACCGGTAAGCGCCGAGCACATCGGGCTTAGGTTTCTCCTGGCCAAGCCTAGCTTCTGAAAGGCGTCGAAGTAGAGTATGTCGGTCGAGCTGCTAGTCATAGGTGCCCAACAAGCCAATCACGTGAGTGATGGCACGTGTGACTTGATACATAATCTTTTTGCTTATTATATTTTGACGTATATCACTTTATAACTATTGCATAAATGCATATATATATATTGTGATGTCCTTGGATTTGTGCAATGGGAATCGGATCGTGATGAGATCACGATAATGAGATCGATTCCCCTTTAAACACATATCCTAAATAATCCCGATCATAGGTTACTCGAGAGGGACATCGTGATAACCGGATAGGCGGGTGTCTTTGTATACACGTCCATATGATGGATGCTGGTGGTCCCATAGCTGCTCGTGTAGGGACACTAGGGATCTGAGACAGTGCTCATTGGAGAATGAGTTCATTGATTGATCCGCTTTACGGAATCTTTGGATGGTTGATGATGCCTTATTGTCGGGGCAATGATTCCGTAGTCCTAGTGGTGTATCGGTCCTTAGACTTGAGACACCAAGGATGTCTCTGTATGAGTGCTCCACTCTTTGATACCAGATTTATAGGTTTGGCTGTCCCGGATCTAGTCTGGTGGTCATTGGGAGTGGTAGTCGACCTTCTACGAGGGCTATTGAGTGTCGATAGAGGATCATCCACTCTCGGCGTCATGAGAGGAATATCCCATGTGTTCTTGCTCGAGACAAAATCCACGGCGAGGGTCATTCGGGTTGAGAGAGAAAGAGTTCTCTGGGAGAATCCGATTAGAGCGAGACTTCGAGTAGAAACCGTATGGGTCCGACAACACCATGCTCGATATACGGTCTACGGGATATTAGATGGATGAGGGACTATAGGTACATGGTAAGCGAGGACGAACAGGTCCAATGGATTGGATTCCCCAGTATCGTCGGGGACTTCCACAGTAGTGGCATAGAAACGTTAAGTAGTCGATGAGTAGAAGTGAATTATTACAGAGATAATAATTCCTTTGAGTTAGAAGGAGTTCGACAAGTATGACTCACGGCCCAGCTCGATATTGGGCCTAGAGGGTCACACACATATGGTAGGCATTGCGATGAGTAGAGGTTGGGATATGAGATATCCGGAGCCCCTGTCTTATTGGATGCAGATCCAATACCCACTAAGGGGAAGGACCCATTAGGGTTTGACACGGGATCTCTATAAATAGGAGGGATTTCTGACCTCATAGGCTAGAGTCTTTGCTTGCCTTTCCTATTCTCCTCTCCCTCTCCACCTCGAGAGGCACGAGTTTTTGAGGAGGGTCGCCGCAACCCCCCTTTGTGTGGATCACCGCTAGAGAGGAGGACGCTCGACCTCCTTCACCCTCTCTAAGGATCTGCAAGGAAACGGGGATATCTGATCTCCCTAGGTAATACAATCTCTATCTGTGTTTTTTGTGTTTTTTGGATTTTTTGCTTCAATCTTCGCGCACGACGACGAACATCTTTTGGGAATCGGGGATTTTGTTTTCTTATTCTTATTGCAAGATATGATGTCGCCCCGTGATTTCCCAACAATGGTATCGAGCCGGGTTGTTCGTGCGAATGATTGGTTTTGAACTGCGTGTGTTGTGTTTAGGAAGAATATTGGCGTCAAAATCGTTGACCTAAAAAGCGAAGGAAGGGCAGCAACGATTTGTCGCCGATCTGCATGCCTGCGACCACCTACGGCGGAACAACCGCGAACCCAGGCACACCACAAGGCCGGCCAAGATCTGTAGCGTTTGCCTACAGCGATCGGTCGGTCGGTGGTCTGCTTGCAGCAACTTTTTGCCGACGGGTTTGGCGACAGGCAGAGCGAGCCCGGTGGCGGACGCCCCGCCGCCGTAGAGCGGCGGCGCCTTCTCACGCCCTTCTCCATGGGCCCCCCCCCAGACGAGGCGGCCGCTGCTGGCGGACAGACCGCTTCGCGAGGAGGCAGCGACGCCCGGCGAGGCGCCCACCCAGTAGAGTGGCGTCATTTGCCGGCAAGGCGTCTCTCTGGCGAGGGCGATGCCGCCTCCCGCCTGCCGCCGCCGGCCAGGGTGGCGGTGGCAGCGGCAGCAGCATAGGGAATTAGGGTTGGGAAAAAGGACAGTTTTTGCGCTGTGAATTTGAGAAATTTCGGTTTACGTCTTTTGTCCAAATTACGAAAATACCCTTAGAAATTGAGAAATTTCCTACATGTCCCGATTTGAAAAATATTAATTAATTAAAAGGTTTAGTTGATTATTATTTTTATTATTATCTAGTAGTCCTACATGATGATGATTATTTATACATGTGATGTATGATGTGTGGACCGGATGATCGTGGGCCGTGTGATCGTGTACTTGTGATTATTATTATTGAGGTCTGAACCTCCATTATATTTTCGTTTATTGTCGGGCCCTGCGTGCCTATGATTAAGTTGTAATCACATGAGGAGCTAGCGGGAGCGTGGATGCGATAAGCGGGACCCACGAGGCGGACGATCGTGATGTATGGAGATGCATCAAGATGTCGGCGGAACAAACGAGGGCGAGATGGACAATCACAAGGGCATGGAGATGCACCGTTGCACACATAGATCTTGATGTGAGTGATTAAGCCTCTTCGCTCGGGCCTAATCATATTAGGCGTGGTCCATGATCATCGATGTGATTGCTTATACACATGCTAGATATGTATATATATTTGCATGCGATGTAGATATATATTAAATATGTATATGTGTGACATGTCATATTAGGAGACCAAATTATAAAAACATCTCTCGATAATATTAAATCCAGAAGCGTGAGGCAATTAGATTGACCCGTGGCCTTCCATCGTTATGAGTAGGAACCAGATTCTCGGTGTAGGTTGAGTTGGTCGAGTCCCTCGAGACTCACCTATATCGTGATTCTATCTTGCTTACGACATAGAGATGTCACCGGTGACCGAGGACATGGTATGCTTGATCGAGTCCCTCGAGGGTATATCATCAAATCGGACTCATCTTGTAACGAAGGTGTTGACTTAACCGAGAGCATCATGGTTGGTCGAGTCCCTCGAGGCCATGGTGATTCGGAGGCCGAACAGGGCGGGAATACAAGGAGTTGTAATCGGCAAGAGTTGCCTACTTTTTTAGGCTTAGTGTGATTGGTCGAGTCCCTCGAGGTTACTCTAAGACGCCGATTGGATCCCGATCCCCACTAGAAGTTCATGGAGACTTCCGTTTCACGTCTTTGAGGGTATCGCGTGACTCGTTAGTAAAATAGTGGGAGCATATTAAGATAGAAGTTCATATCTTGATAGTTTATTTCTTGCAAAATCTGCATGTTATTCATTTACGCTACATCTTTATTTTGAGAAAATGTCGCTTTCAAATCCCTTACATGGCATACTTGATGTCAATCGCCTTCTTGGTCCAAATTATACGGATTGGCTCCGTAACTTGAGAATTGTTCTCAACGGAGAAAATCGTGTACGTCCTTGATATCTGATGATGCCTACATTTTCGAAGAAGGGGCAAGCGAGGGATGAGATCGCTTCGCCACGTGAAGTACATTGATGACTCCACTCTTGCTCGGTGCTATATGTTGGGCTCTATGACTCGAGTTCTGAGACAACATGAAAAGATGGATGCCGGATCCATTCTCCTACATGTCCTAAAAAATTGTTTGAGGAACGGGGAAGGACTCAACGATATGAGATATCCAAGAGTCTTTTTTAGGTGCTAGGATGGTGGGGGGGACAGGTTCAGAACCATGTTCTAAAGATGATTGAGTGGATAGAGAAACTCACAGTGTCTAGGAATGGTCCTAAAGGATAACTTTGTGTGGACATTGTGCTTCAGTCCCTACCAGATTCCTTTTCACAGTTCATAATGAATTTTAATATGAACAAGCTTGAGGTGACTCTCCCAGAGCTCCTCAATATGTTGAGGGAGGCAGAGAGTACTATTAAGAAAGAGAAGCCAGTTCTCTACACTGGTGAGACAAGAAAGAAAAGGAAAGCAGAAAGGTCCCTTAAGAAGGGAAAGGCCAAGGGCAAATAAGGTAAAGCAAAGGTTGCTAAGAAAGACCCAGCAAAGGACAAAGGCCAGTGCTTCCACTGTAGTAAAGATGGGCATTGGAAGAGAAACTACAAAGAGTACCTTGCAGAAAAGGCGAAACAAAAGCTTGATGAAGCTTTAGGTACATTCATGATCAGTCTTCATTTGTCAGACTCTTATGATAACACATGGGTATTGGATCCGGTAGTGCTTATCATATATACAATTCGTTTCAGATTTCGGCAAGGCCTAGGAGACTACAGAGAGGCGAGATGGACCTCAAGATGGGTAATGGACCAAAAGTTCTTTGTATTAGGCTGTTGGCGAGGTCGCCCTACATCCGCCTAGTGGAGCTTTTATTGCATTAGATGCATGTTATTTTGTTCCTTCTATTATCAAAAACATTATCTCCATTTCATGTTTAATGGTTAGTGGATATAAATTTGTTTTTTGAGAACAATGGTTGTTCGATATTATTAGATGATAAGATCATCACGAAAGGAACATTGCATAATGGTTTATTTATGTTAGACACCACTCCACATATCATGAATGTAAATATGTCCAAAAGGAAACGAGATGAGTTGAACAAAGGCATACTGTGGCATTGTAGGCTAGGTCACATCCATGAAAGAAGGATTCAAAAGTTGCTAAATGATGGATATCTAGATCCATTCGACTATGTGTCATATACAACTTGTGAGCCTTGCATTCGTGGAAAACCGACCAAATCTCCATTAAGTAGAACTGAGAGAGAGCCAATGAGTTGTTGGAACTCATACATAGTGATGTATGTGGACCCATGTCAACTCATGCCATTGGAGGTTACTCCTACTTCATTACATTTCATTGATGATTTCTCAAGGTATGGATATGTGTACTTAATGAAGTACAAGTCCGAGGCCTTTGAGAAATTCAGAGAGTATAAGAATGAGGTGGAGAACCGATTTGGAAAGAGTATCAAAACTCTTCGATCGATCGAGGAGGTGAATACTTAAGTACAAAGTTTACTCAGTTCCTCAAGGACCATGGGATATTATCCCAATGGACACCTCCTTATACACACTGAGCTCAATGGTGTCTCCGAAAGGAGAAATCGTACATTATTAGATATGGTACGGTCCATGATGAGTTTCATTGACCTACCCATCTCATTCGGGGATATGCCCTAGAAACCGCACTTACCTTACGAACAGAGTTCCAACTAAGTCGGTAGTGTCTACACCATATGAGATATGGAAAGGGAAGAAGCGATCTTAAGGTTGTTAAGATCGGGGGGCTGCCCCCTGCCCATGTTAGAAGACACAACCCCGATAAGTTAGAATCAAGGACAGGCGATGCAAATTTGTGGGATACCCCAAGGAAACTTGTGGGTATTATTTCTATCATCTCGAGGACCAAAAGGTCTTTGTAGCTAAGAGAGCAGTGTTCCTTGAGAAGGAACACATTCTTGACGGAGACAGTGGGAGAATGATAGAATTGAGCGAGGTTGGAGAACCAAGCTCAAGCACCACTCTGACCGAAGTCCATTTAGGGTACCTAATACACAAGTATCAACTTTACGCAGGTATGATAGAGTATCCCATCCTCGTGAGAGATATGTGGGACATATTAGAGCAGAGGATGTAGAGGATATTGATCCTCGGACCTACGAGGAGGCTATTATGAGTATAGACTCGAGGGAAGTGGAAAGAAGCCATGAATTGCGAGATGGATTCTATGTACTCCAATAAGGTTTGGAACCTAGTTGATGCTTAGAAGGTATTGTACCCATCGGTTGCAAGTGGATCTTTAAGAAAAAGATCGGAGTAGATGGAAAGGTAGAGACCTATAAAGCAAGGCTAGTGGCTAAGGGGTATCGTCAAAGGCAAGGTGTTGACTACGACGAAACTTTCTCACCCGTAGCAATGCTAAAATCCATCAGAATTCTATTGGCTATTGCAGCACACTATGATTATGAGATCTAGCAGATGGATGTGAAAACAACATTCCTCAACGGGAACCTCGAGGAGGAGGTGTATATGATGCAACCCGAGGGATTCGTGTCCAAGAACTGCTTGGATAAGGTGTGTAGGTTGCTTAGATCCATTTATGGACTAAAGCAAGCTTCGAGAAGTTGGAACATAAGATTTGATGAGGCAATCAGATCTTATGACTTCAAGTTAAACGAAGATGAGCCTTGTGTATCTGAGAAAGGTAAGTGGGGCGCTATCACCTTTTTTGGTGTTATATGTGGATGACATCCTCATCATTGGGAATGACATAGGAATGCTATCCACAAGAAAGGCTTGGTTATCTAGACACTTCTCCATGAAGGACTTAGGGGAAGCATCTTATATCTTGGGATTAGAATCTATAGAGATAGATCCAAGAGGATGCTTGGCTTGTCCTAGTCAGGTACATAGAAACTATTGTCAAAAGGTTTGGCATGGAAAATTCCAAGAGAGGTCTCATCTACCGATGAGACATGGGATATCGCTTTTACTGAATATGTCCCTAAAGACTCGGGAAGAAAGGGCGAACATGGATATGATACCTTATGCCTAAGCAATAGGGTTTATCATGTATGCCATGCTATGTACTAGGCCCGATATAGCGCATGCTCGACGAGTGTCCTGGCGGTATCAAAGCGGATCCGGGCTTGGAGCACCGAAAAAAGATAAAAGTGTATCCTTAAGTACTTGAGAAGGACTAAGGATCTTTTACTAGTATATAGAGGTAATAGCCTTAAGGTTGAAGGCTACACCGACTCAAGTTTTTCAGTCGATGTCGATGATAGCAAGTCGAATTCGGGGTATGTGTACACCTTGAATGAGGGCGCAGTGTCTTTGGAAGAGTTCCAAGCAAGATACCATTTGATTTCGATCACAAAGGCGGAGTACATTGCTGCATCGAGATGCAGACAAAAGGAGGAGTCCGGTTGAAGAAGTTCATCACAGATTTGGGAGTCGTCGTCTTAGGGTAAGAGCCGATCTCCCTATATTGCGACAACAACGGGGCAATTGCTCGCCGAAGGAACCTAGGTCTCATCAGAAATCTAAGCATGTTCGAGGAGGTTCCACCTTATCGAGAGATCGTGGACCCAGGAGATGTAGCGGTAGAAAGAGTTCCATCCGAAGATAACATTGCAGATCCATCGACAAAGCCGTTGTCTCATTTTGTCTTTGAAGCGTCCTGAGAGGTCTGATGGGGATCAGACACATAGGTGATTGGCTTTAGGTCAAGTGGGAGATTGCTAGTCATAGGTGCCCAGCAAGCCAATCACGTGAGTGATGGCACGTGTGACTTGATACAGAATCTTTTTGCTTATTATATTTTGGCGTATATCACTTTATAACTATTGCATAAATGCATATATATATATATATATATATTGTGATGTCCTTGGATTTGTGCAATGGGAATCGGATCATGATGAGATCACGATAATGAGATCGATTCACCTTTAAACACATATCCTAAATAATCCCGGTCATAGGTTACTCGAGAGGGACATCGTGATAACCGGATAGACTGGTGTGTTGTATACCTGTCCATATGATGGATGCAGCTGGTCTCATAGCTGCTCATGTAGGGACACTAGGGATCTGATGCTGAGGTGCTCATTGGAGAATGAGTTCATCGATTGATCCGCCACGGAATCTTTGGATGGTTGATGATGCCTTATTGTCGACAATGGCGATTCCGTAGTCCTAGTGGTGTATATCGGTCCTTAGACTTGAGACACCAAGGATGTCTGTATGAGTGCTCCACTCTTTGATACCAGACTTATAGGTTTGGCTGTCCCGGATCTAGTACAACCGGTCATTGGGAGTGGTAGTCGACCTTACGAGGGCTATTGAGTGTCGATAGAGGATCATCCACTCTCGGCGTCATGAGAGGAATATCCCATGTGTTCTTGCTCGGACAAATCCTCGGCCGGGGTCATTCGGGTTGAGAGAGAAAGAGTTCTCGGGAGAATCGATTAGGCGAGACTTCAGTAGAAACCGTATGGTCCCGACAACACCATGCTCGATATATGGTCTTTGGGATATTAGATGGATGAGGGACTATAGGTACATGGTAATTGAGGATGACAGGTCCAATGGATTGGATTCCCTCAGATCGATGCGGGGACTACTGGCGTAGTGGCCTAATACGTCCAAGTAGTCGATGAGTCAGTGAATTATTACAGAGATAATAATTCAGTGAGTTAAAAGAGTTTCGACAAGTATGACTCACGGCCGATATTCGATATTGGGCCTAGAGGGTCACACACATATGGTAGGCATTGCGATGAGTAGAGGTTAGGATATGAGATATCCGGCCGGAGCCCCTTGTCTTATTGGATGCAGATCCAATACCCACTAGGGAAGGACCCATTAGGGTTTGACACGGGATCTCTATAAATAGGAGGGATTCACGCCTCATAGGCTAGAGTCTTTGCTTGCCTTTCCTATTCTCCTCTCCCTCTCCACCTCACGGGCACGGAGTTTTTTTGAGGAGGGTCGTCACAACCTGCTTTGTGTGGATCACCGCTAGAGAGGAGGACGCTTGACCTCCTTCACCCTCTCCTAAGGATCTGCAAGGAAACAGGGGATATCTGATCTCCCTAGGTAACACAATCTCTATCGCAGGTTTTGTGTTTTGCGGATTTTTGCGCACCAATCTTCGCACGACGACGAACATCTTTTTGGGAATCGGGGATTTTTGTTTTCTTGTTCTTCCGCTGCACATATGATGTCACCCCCGTTGATTTCCCAACACGAGCTCCCCGTGTCGACCATGATCCTCCTCATATGTGCGTTGGCTACCCTGGCGGATATCACCAGGGCGTCGTCGTGGTCGGGTTGCTCGGCAGCTCCGGTTGGGAAGGTAATCTCGGGCTCCGGCTCGTGCCCCGAGGCTTCGGGGGCGGCTCGAGCATACGCCTTCCTGACGACGAGAGCCTCCTCGATGCGGGACCCCGGTTATCACATCGATGTGCCGTTCGACGGGGCCCTCTGGCGAGGAGATCGTTCTTTGTTATTGAGGTAATGCTGGCCGAGGTGTCCTCTGAGGATAAGCTCCTCGATTTGCTTCTTCAATTCGTAGCATTGCTCAATGTCGTGCCCGTGCTGCCGATGAAATCGGCAATATCTTGATCGGTCTGCGAGCTCCCGCGGATTCCTCATCGGGCGAGGGTCCTTGAGCAGCCCTTTCCCCTTCTCGTGTAGGAATATTTCAGTATGGGACGAATTCAAGGTGGGAAGAGGAGGCCTTGGGTCAGGTCTGTCCAACTTTCGCTGAGAGGCGGCGGGTTGTTGCTGTTGGGGCGGCTCTGACTTAACCTTTTTGTGTTCCTCCCGCCTTCCAGCCATCCAAGTCTCCGCGGCGATAAACTGACTAGCATGCTGGAGCATCTCGGGGACCCATGACGGGGTCGCTCCACGGCGACCGGAAAGAATCTGGAGGGTTGGAGGCAGCTGTCATGAATGCCCGCATCAAGAAAAGAGGGGTGGCGTCAGATAGTCCATGGATTTGGGTCGTAAATCGGTTCACAAAATGGGAGAGGGGCTCGTCCTCCGCCGATGAGAGCGAGGAGCAACGCCATGGACGGCTTAGGTCGGGCGTCGCCGCGGGAAGTTAAGCTGAAAATCTTTGGCAAGTCGGGTCGAAGGAGGCGACGGTCCCCGGCTTCGGCCGCCATGTACCATGTGCTTGGCGGCCGCCCCCAGAAGTCGTGGGGAATGCCCTACACATCGGCGTCGAAGTCCCGAATAGTGCCATTTTGGGCGAAAGGCGGCCACGTGGTCTGTCGTCGGTCGGTGGCGCCGTCATCATCATCGAGGAGGGAAGGCGGAAGTGCGACGAGACCGCTTTGCTCTTGTATCTCGGGGTGAATGGAGATCCTTGGCGTCCGGTCCACCCCGAAGCTCTCCACTGACTTGCGGACTTCTGTTGTACCTCGTCAAGCCTTTGGCCCGACAAAGCGTGGCTGAGCTTCATGAGGGGCATTAGTCGAGTCGGCGGTCGGGGCGTCGGGCTCGGGTCGACTTCGCTATGTCTTCGCTTTCGGCTCCCCGACCGAATGCTGGGGGGTTTTGAGGTGAGGCGGGGGGAGCTCGGGGAGTGGTGCGTGAGTGCGGACATGGGTCTCCGTTGTGGCGAGGGTCGGGTCGCGTCGCGGAGGGTCCATTGGGAGACGATCGGGATGATGGTCGGACCATGCGGTTAGTGTCCGGACTTGGTGGGGCGAGGTCGTGAAAAAGCCTCGAGCGCATCTGACGGCGGAAGCCGGCCGGGTGCGCCCGGGGGGCGTCAAGCACAGGTCATTGAACGATTACCCGGTAGCATTCCGCCACCGCTGCGAGGCGTTCGTCGCGGGCTCCGATCCTGGGGTGTTCCCCGAGGCGGGAAACCCGGTGAGGATTCGCCGGGGTGGATTATTTGGTCACGACATTTGGGGCCCTCCTTCTAGCGCCAATCATTACGGTAAAGTAACTTTTTAGCGATGGCCTCGGGGCCGGCGGCGGTGGTTATGGGGTCCGGATGTCGGGGATCTCGAGGCGACGTCCCTCGGGGTCTCCGGCGGAAGCACCGTGGTTCGGGATGGGATCGTTGGTCGGGCGGCGGTCGGCGGTTCGGTCGGCGGTCGGCGGTTCGGTCGGGAGGAAGCCCCGTCAGAAGCAGGGAAGGGGCGACAGATCTTCGCACCACACACCTGTGTCGGGTAGGGGCTCGGCCCGACCCTCAAACGATCAAGTTAGCGATGATGTGGGGGGGGTTTAGGAGGGGGAAACCTCCGTGTGTTGAGTGTGTGTTCTCCCTTTTGCTCGGGACTCGGGGGTATTTATAGAGGAGGTTGGATGTTTCTGGGGGACGTAGTATGCTCAGAGGGCGGACTGTACCTTCGGTGACGTCCGACATTGCCACTGGGGCTGCGTGGGAGGTCGAGCTGCTGCAGGGTATGGCGAGCCTCGGGGATCGTGTCGCTCAGGGGATGCTGTCATGGCGTGTCACATCGCCATTTTTACCCCTATCAACTCTCTTTGAACATCTATTTGACACGAAACTAACAAAAAAAAAAAAAAAAAAAAAAAAAGGCAATTCCATCTCAAGATGATCTTTCATGATAAAAAAAAAAATGAAACATTTGTTTTCTCTCTCTTGGTTTCACTGGCTATGAAGAAAGATGCTTATGACTTGTACCCAAACTTATATGTTTATTAAAATAGATAGATAGATTGTTAAGATTCTATAATTTATCATATAATATAGATTCTTTGGGATAGATTGAGCTTCATGTGGTTGTTTGCAAACCTTGATCATTGGTTTACTACAGCCATGAGTTAAACTATCAAGAAGAAGCTGTTCTAGAATCTTGAAATGCCATGTTTCACCCTTTTGTCACATGAACTCTGTGCCTCAAGTACAAAGACCCTCTGCTGCCAAAGATCATCTTCAGCACCTCATTGTCTGGATTTGTTTTCACTACTCTCTCTCTCTCTCTTAATGATGGGATGGTAGGATCAGATGGCCAAGGAAAAGCAGCTCATGGAAGCCAATTTTTTCCCCACTGTTGGAAGGTTGTCAGCAGACAGCAACTCTGGGCAAACTGATTTGGTGCTTCAACCTTGTTGCAAGCAGGATGGCTTTGCCTAAAGATATCCTTAGCATATAGTAGCCCTGTAGGTGTTGTAAAAAAATTCTGAAGCTTAACTTGTGCTTCTCAATTATAGTTTCAAAGGATTGGAAGAAACACTAATTGGTGGGCAGTGTTCATTGGATCATAAATTACTAACATCCTTCCCTACTTTAAAATATCTGTCAGTTTCATAAGTCCTAACTCATGTTGAGCTTTTTTTATTTGTCAAGTTGAAACTTTGATGGTTGCAATGGGAATACTATACTAATGTTTTATGTGATCATTTATATTATATTATATAAACTAAAATATTTTGATTAGTTTTACATCGAAAACAAATAAGATTAAGATTGAGTGTAAAGATTTAATAAATGTACTATTATTAATATTTTGATCAACTAACTAATCCATTAAGAATATTTTGATATAAATTATTCTTTCCATACAAAATATGTTAGGGCATAATTCTATTTCAATAATTGGGTGGTGTTGATGGTTTCCTAAACATTGTCCTATTTAATAGGCTTGGATGAGAATCTTAATCATGCAACTAACACAGCTCTAACGTGTAACTTTCTCCTTTCTGATTGAGACCACTCACCTAACTTTAAATAAACCATTAATATTTAGGTGAGAGAGTCTTAATTACCTCATCTTATTTTGCAACTGACACGCGTCGGCAGTTCACTGCCTTCTCATAGCGCTCTTTTCATGCTGACTCCACAGCGGATCCAGTCGTCGCAGGTCTTTCCCTTCCGCTACCTACTGTTTCGGACGTACTAATAATTACAAGACGTTGCTTCCCCACCTACATCTTCGACGTCTACCTGCCTCGTAATTGCAGGAACGGGTTTCCTTGTGGGTCCCGCTCCAACAGTCACAGATTTATCCAATGGATGGACAGGTGAGTTTTCGAGTACTCACCCGGCGTGTAGTGCTGCTATATAAGCTCTCCCCGTGCCGAGAAAAGCATCGACCTATCGACCCACCCGCCGAACCATGGCGACATCCTTCCGCCTCCTCTCCGCCGCCGCCCTCCTCCTCCTCTTCGCCGCTGCCGCTGTCTCCGCTGACGAGGTGCACGATGCGCTCCCCACGTACGGGCTCCCCTCGGGGCTCCTCCCCGACTCGGTGAAGAGCTACTCGCTCGCCGCGAACGGTGAGTTCGTGGTGGAGCTCAAGGCGCCGTGCTACGTCCAGTTCTCCCACCTCGTCTACTATGAGAAGACCATCCGGGGGAAGCTCTCCTACGGCGCCATCTCCGATCTCTCCGGCATCCAGGCGAAGAAGCTCTTCATCTGGGTCTCCATCACCGCCATCGAGGCCCACCCCGCCGATGGAACCATCGAGTTCAAGGTCGGCTTTCTCTCCGAGTCACTCTCGGAGAAGCAGTTCGAGAGCGTCCCGCACTGCAAGGCCAAGGCTTCCGCCCGCCCCTGCTTCTTCCCTGAAGAGTTGCTCCCCCTCCCCGTTTCGGAGGTCGGATCCCTTCCTTGTTGATTTCTCTTCTATTTCCCTTTTGATTCGAGAATAAACCCTAAAATTTGGTTGGTCGTGGAGTGACAGTACTAAGCAAAGGAGACAGTTATAGATATCTAATTTACAGGCTAATTATAGATTACCCCTGGAATTAATTACTTTTAACATTCTGATCCCTACACTTCAAAAGTTATATCGAGATACGGGTACAAAGTAAAACATCCCTCGTCTTTGCCGACGGATATATACGACAGTGTCAGGAGAAATAGGAATCCTAATATGTAACTTTTGACAGTACAGATACCAAAATGCCAAAGGTAACTAATTACATGAGATAATATGTAATTAGCTCATCTTTTATATCTCCCTACTACATGGTTCTTTTCACTCAAGTCCCGTCTTAAAACACTCGTTTCCCTGTGATAGACATCCTATGAGTTGTGTGACAATAAGGAAGAAAGGTGTGCAACGGAAGCCTTAAGTGAAAGAATGAAAAGAAAGTTGATACGGAGGCCTACTCCTCCAAGAGACCAAATGCTCCCTTGATGGTTGAGAAAAGATGAAAATTTTGGCTCACAGCAGCAAATATCAACTCGGGCATTTGTGTAGATGTCTTACTTTAGGAGTGTATAGGAGCTATCATCAACCTTGAGCTTCTTTATGCATGCAAATTGCAACAATCGTAATATGCAAGAGACTTCTCTTCAGCAGGTATAGGAAAATCCTGCTTATCTGTTGGAAGGGTCAGACTCCTTCCCCTTTTGTTCATCTATTTCAATAGCAAGATGCCACGTAAGTGGCTGCAATTTATGGGCCACCGGTCAAAATTTGATGATACTGTTTTGAAAAATTGTGGATATACTAGCTATGGTCGTGATGTGATGATTATAATTTTTTATGCTATGACATGCAATTCTCGAGTCTTCTATTCATGGTTCGTCATCAGCTACCCATCGTTTCAATGTTTATCAAGTTTATTCATTTTTTATGTATATATGCTCCTGCAAAGTTGCCTATTCGTGTTTATGTCCCTCCCAAATATTATTCTGCAACAGTGATGCAAAGGGCCAATTTTGTCGTTTCATATCATGATAGAGCTGTTTTAATTTTGTTGTAACACCTGTTCATCGAAGGGGGTACTGATGCACAAAAAAATTAGTTACTCAGAGGACATTGGTGCAAAATGACATGTTGCTGCGATTATGCATATGTAGGCAATTTTGCAGAGTTGTACATGTTGAGAACCTAAGTTTGATTTACGGTAAAATTAGTTCTTCAAACTTGTCCATGAGCTTGATGCCTAACCCAGGCACGATCTTGAATTCCTTCACTTGTATCCTGGTGTTTCTGTGAGTATATAAAGAATTCACTTGTATCCAGAGCTACTTGACCGGCTTGGAAATTAACAAGGTATGATAGTAGACTCTTCGACTAATATTCTATTCCAGATATGAAACATCTTTTGAGAAACTATTGTAAAGGCTTCGAGAATATTTGTACTATACAATGACAAATTAAGGGACCATCCCACTCCTAAGCTTATCCAGTTTCCTTTTCTTGACCTCACTATTCATTGCAAGTGCCTGTTTCAGTGTGTCACCGCAAGGAGAGACCCTCTGCTACTGTCATCTTTATCATCTCTAAGATTCAATTTGATTCTGTTTGGTTTTCTTGGAACTTCTTCCTGGATGATCTTTTCTTTTTGTCTTAAAACAGATTAAAAAAATTGAGAACAGAACTCAAATACTGCTAGTTACCTATGCTTTGGGTAATTATATGGCATGAATCCTTTCACTGGTGGGCCCTTTCATATGACCTGTTCTTAATATATAACTATCTGTATATGTCGTCTTAGTTTACTCTACTGTATAGAACTTGATATTTTGGATTATTATGTTAAAATTGGCCATGTTTTATCGTTGTTATCCGTGTGACTATATTATGTACATCTTATATACTAAATATAAGAGTTTTTCTTTCCATTTCTTCAGAGGCCAAGCAGGGCATATAACATGCTCGGTACTCTTTTTCCTTGGGTCCTTAAGTGCCTACATGCAACCAGTCTGCTTTTCTGCAAATTTTTTCATTTATATCAAGATCAATTTATGTTTTTTAACTTTTTATTCTTATGGTGATTGTTTCCCTTTGTAGGATCACTACCTTGTATTATATACTTGGAGATGACATAATCTTGTGAAAAACACAGGCTTACGAGATCATGCAATTAGCAAGTTTTCCTTATATTCTCTGAAGCATACAGCTCATGTTTCAAGCTTTGCTGCACTCAGATTCTTAGGTTCGGTTATTTTTTGGGGTATATGTTTAGTGCAGCATACTGTTGTAGTCTTATGTCAAGCTTTGCTGCCACCATGGTTATCCAATTTTCTTGAATTTTAAGTGCAGCCCTGTTTTATGTGGAGGATCAATTCCTCGCTGGGAGTCCGTTCCGGTTATCTAAACATCCTTTATAGTCTCTTGCAAAAAAAAAGGGGACATCGAGGTTGCTAATTGTTGTTTATCATCCAAAATCCAATTTGCCATTGTTATTTTATGATAGTTTAAGCAGTTAATATTTAGTAATTTTATCTAGCTGCCAAATGCCGTGATTATGCTTTTTTCGCTTCGTTACGTTACATATGAAGTTCGAATGCTTGCTTTGGTATCGTATAACTCTTTTTCTAACATCCACCTCATTTTTTCATGTTCAATAATTCTTGTGATCAGTGAGTTCATCAGTTAACATCCGGTGCATGCTGGCAGAAGTATTCTATCGGAACAAAAAAAAGCTAACTTAATATTCTTCTTGCTGGGATTGATCAAAGGTTTTTCTTTTTCAGGTTTAAGTGCAAGAATCACGGTCGATGTCGTCATACATCCACCAGTCTTCTGTAGAAATTGAATTCTGTATTTTGGTAATAAGGTGAATTGTAATGTGCTATAAAGACGATGTAATTTCTTGTGTGTGTTCGTGGACCGACTGCTCTATATTCCAAATTTCAAACCTTTTCATTGTCACAAAAAAAAGTCCAAGTAAAAACTAAGAAGCTTAGTATTCGAAGCCCTCTCTTTCTTTACTATTGACAATCCCTTCACCTTTTTAAATATATATATATATATATATATATATATATATTATATACTTATATATCTCAAAATAATTAAATTATCCTTATTTGTATAAAAAATTATGGTTATCAGCAACTAATTAGATTTAAAAATAAAAACTTAAATAGTTAAATTTATCGGATTATTCTTATCAATTATAAAAATAAAAACTTAAATAACCAAGAATTTTGCTAAAAAGTATTTGTACGAGAACACTTATTTTCCCCCAAAAAAAAACCTTTGAAAAAATATTTTAAATATCTAATCCCTTTTAAATATTTAACATGGTCTCATCCCAACATTAAAAGTCTTTTTGAATTATTTTATTTTTTTCCATAAAAAAAAGAAAATAAATAAAACAAGCAAGAAACAATAAAACCTTCCGCGAGCCCAATAGAGAGCTTGGAAGACTCGTTTGGTCTCTTCTCGCGGGGCTAAGCGGCGGCGGCGGCGGCGGCAGTGGCAGTGAGGAACGATGTCTCGCCAAGCGTCGAAGCTGGTCGGATCCCTGGCCTCCAAGATCTTCGCGAACCCCGCGCCCGTCGTCCCCTCCTCCCCGCTATCCCGCCACTTCGCGGCGGCGCCCCCTGCGCCGGCGGTCTTTGTCGACAAGAACACCCGCGTCATCTGCCAGGGCATCACCGGCAAGAACGGCACCTTCCACAGCGAGCAGGCCATCGAGTACGGCACCAAGATGGTGAGCCCGCTGCCTGAACCCTCCTCTTCTTCTGGAAAGGGCTTGG
Source organism: Musa schizocarpa (assembly GCA_900464855.2). Classification (NCBI taxonomy): domain Eukaryota; kingdom Viridiplantae; phylum Streptophyta; class Magnoliopsida; order Zingiberales; family Musaceae; genus Musa; species Musa schizocarpa. The sequence goes on along the minus strand of LS990922.1, from coordinate 43,229,809 downwards.
TGTGGATTACTGTTGCCTTCTTGATGTCTTCTGTGGGCCTTGTTGTTTTCTTGGCGTCTTCCGTGGACTTCTGTCGAGTCGGACCTGTATCTTGAGTTCCGGTTTCCTCGTCCTTGCCAAAAGATCTGCTTATTTCATCTGCTCTAGTCAGTTCGATGTGCGTTTCATCTGTATGGTTGGGTTGCTTATTTCGATTCTAATTGATCTTTCTGTTGGGGTGTGGGTTTCGTGAATGACTTATAATTATTGATGCGTAACCCTTGTTGAGGTGTAACCCTTTTGCGAGTGGGGGTTATATGTGTTTCCTTTAGAATTGGGGATATATTTGCTGGAAGTCAATGTTCTTAGAGAACAATATGACTAATCTTTTGAAGACGAGAGAAACGTTGTTTCTTGAGGCTAATATATTTGGTACGAGGGGATTCGAGTGAGTTGTTTGTCGAGGAAACTTCTTTAATGAGAAAGAAAGATAAGGAGGTTCCACCAGAGTTCTTGGAGGGTCGGAATCCCACGTAGGAAAGATGGCTTGTCTGCCCCCTGTTTTCTCCCTCTTATACGTTGCTTTGTTGTTATATTTCTGTCCCTATTGTCACGGACTTAGCTGGTTTTGCCTAAGTCGTGCGACACTCTTGCGTGTCCGTCCGCAAAGGTCAGTCTCCCCGAAGCCTCCCATGGTCCCTTAGGTCCCACAAAAGAGAGAACAGGATAGAGAAAAGGCCTCACTCGGGATCCACAAGCAAACATCTCCGAAAAACACTTTATAGACAATGCAAATTACAAACAAACTTTACAAGCTCTGAACAGTTGCACAACAAAGGGTAAAATGGTCCATTACAGACCGAAAATCTCTCACACGTATCCACATGACACAACCTTTATTTATAAGCCTAAAGCGGCTACCGACCCAACTAAAATGGGACTATCAAGCCTTCGGCCGTCCCCCTACATGCTGTACAAAGCATGGACATACCAAAAGACACGGACATACATAAGCATTACATCAAACATCCTGTTTAGAAGTTTGTCCGTGACACTATGGTATCACAATTGTGATCTACAATATTAGTTGCTGAACATTTTCAACCTTAATATAAGCATTAAGAGATGGGAACATTTTAAAGAAAATCTAAGGTACATTGTAAGATATTTCACATTGTTGAGTGCAACAACAACAGGAAGCCATAAGGTCTCAACTATATCATACTGTCGAATATAAAGATACATTATTAAGAATCTTGGAAAACTAGAAAAGAAAATGGATCATGGGATTTTTAAATCCCCATATGGATCCACATCGGTTTGTTCCGAGGTTGTATCCATCTGGTCCTGAAGCTTTTTGAGGGTCATCCCTTGGCTTGACTCTGCTAGAAGTTGAACTTAACTGATCATAACCTGTTTCATTTTATTTGGCTGACTTCAACCAGTTCCATCAGAGTCTGGCCAATTTTTAATCATTTTCTACTCATTCTGATCACTTCAATCAGTGTGCCAGCCACTGATTATTCATAATCTCAATCATTTAAAACAATCAACCGTTTCAGCTAGTTTTGACTGTTTCTTGCCAGTCCCTGTTGAGATAATTTCCTGCCCATCGTAGTTGAATTCTATTAGATCTCCTGATTTCCATCGGTCTGCAGCCAATCTTAAATATTTCACAGTTTATTTTTGCCTATTCTGACCGATGTTATGTTAATCTTAAATACAATGACTGATACTGTACTTGATGATAATCTTAAAAACCTTGCAAATCAAGAGATAAGATTCACTTTTTTAGTGTCATCATGTCGGGTCAATCTTAATGTAGCAAGAGCCCGATGCTTTGTTGAAATTTAAAATGCGCAATCAAATAGGCATGCAGTAATATATGCTTGCCGGATACAGTTCATGGCTTGGACACACAAGTGCAATTATACCTACTTTCTAGTAGCTTATTCTTTTCTTCAGGTGGTAATGATGTATTCTGTGGTAATGATGTATTCTGCTATGTAATGATGTAGAGTCTCAGACCTTTTGATTTATTCTGTGGTAATGATGTAGAGTCTCAGACCTTTGAAGTGTAGCTGCAAAAAAAGACCAATTTCTGCTATGTACTTGCCCTTTTCTATCATTTTGTGAGGTAGCTGGATCATGGAATCTTCTTTTTTTTTTCCCCCAAGATTCTTTTCGTTCCTTTTCTTCTTTTCACAATAAGTTTTGCTGTTCTGTAAATATGATAAAACATAAATGATGTTTTGTCTTTATTGAGAAAGGATGGTTAACTTTGTTTTGAGAATTTATTCTCTTTGGTTTAGGTTGGCGGAGTGACACCCAAGAAAGGTGGAACAGAACACTTAGGTCTTCCAGTATTCAATACTGTTTCTGAAGCGAAGGCTGAAACAAAAGCTAATGCATCAGTTATTTATGTTCCCCCACCATTTGCTGCTGCCGCAATTATGGAGGCATTGGAAGCTGAGTTAGATCTTGTTGTATGCGTTACCGAAGGAATTCCTCAGCATGACATGGTATCTATCATATTGTTATTGCTCCTATTTATTCGTCTTGTACACATGCTTTATCTTATTTCTTATTTTTGTTACTTCAAGTAAAAGTTAGTGATATGTACATGAATTAGCATAAAATATCTCATGTTTGTTTTTGTAGCCCTTCATTTTAATACAGCTTAGTAAAAGAAAACAGAAGTGTAGGAAGTGTACAATGATTAAAAGAAAACAGAAGTGTACTTTCTTGGTGGCACCCCTAGTTATGGAATCGTCATTCTGAATTGTGAGGGAACCAGAAAAAAAAAAAAAAGAATACAACCAACGAGAATCGGGTGAAAAATGAAACCATACCTACCTCTATGTGAAATTCCCTTCAACATTCTCCTCCGGCCTTAGCTCCTACTAGAGGTTGCAGCAGTTAGTGAAGCCACATGTGAGGCAGCAGCTGGAAGCTTTTGAAACCGTCACTATGAAACTAATGCCTCTTTATTCAAATGGTGTATGTCTTGGTTAATTATTATCCAAGTTGGACCAGTCTGACTCTGTTACAGGAAATGTTGGTTGAATATATTTATCAGAGTTGCCGAATGCAGACTGAAACCCCTCTAATCTGGCTACCGCTGTGTGTATGCTTGAGGATTTCCATTAAAATTAGTACAGAACTGTTGAAATTAAAATGGTGCATTGAGCATTCTGGTAAAGCATGTTTTATAATACCAGCACATCCACCAGTCTGATTATTGACTAATATGAGACTTGTAAACAAAAGATAAATGTTTGATTGAAACCTCTGAAGGAGTTGGGAAGCCATAGAAATAAAAGATTTTCAGAGAGAGAAAATGGAGAGAAGTTTCAAATTGAGAAAAGCAATAAAGATGGAATCTATTTTTCTTTTGCTGCAAACAAGCACATCCTCATGATTATGGTTTGTTTGACTGTTTTAATTTTTACCTTTGGTTCAGTTCCCACGCCACAAGTAACATTAGTGGTCTCCAAATCGTTTCACTATCGTGGTTTAGATAGATAGTTCAATGTGCTGCGTACTTTGTGGGTTTTGATGTTATCTGAGAAATTGATATGTATTTTGATGATATTCTATACTTGTGAATTCCCAATGGCATTTGAATGTTAGGTGCGAGTAAAAGCTGCACTTGACAAGCAGTCAAAAACTCGATTGATTGGACCTAATTGCCCTGGCATCATCAAGCCTGGAGAATGCAAAATTGGAATAATGCCTGGATATATCCACAAGCCAGGACGAGTTGGGATTGTTTCTCGATCTGGTACCTTGACTTATGAAGCGGTATGGTAGTTTCTTATTCTAAATGTAAAACAACAAGGACATCTTGTTTGGTAAATACGATTTTATCTTCTAATTGCAGGTCTTTCAAACAACTGCTGTTGGTCTAGGACAGTCCACTTGTGTAGGAATTGGTGGAGACCCCTTCAATGGAACAAATTTTGTTGATTGCCTAAGAAAATTCCTTGAAGATCCTCAGACTGAAGGTAACCCGAGGGCCTGGCAGAAACTTGTAGTGGCTTCTTGATTATATACTTATCGGATTCATGAATTCTGAGTTGTACGCTACATTATCCTGTTAAGGTAGTCTTGTTGTAATTTTTTTTTGTATTAAACTGTTGCTTCTTTTACCAAATCCTGGGCACAAGGGAGCTGCATTGTCTAACATACAATTGTTGTTATTGATCTAAACACCATGTGAAAAATTTATCTACTTCTATTTCGTTTAGAGGAGACCACTTGGATTCCGTATATGTGCCTATGGTATTAATTGGACAGTTATTATCTGAACCAAATATTTCAAACAAAAATAACCTCGACTTCTGAGCAAAACAAACATGTTTTATTATGTCAAAAATTAAGCGTCTGGTGAATGTTACTGAAGCAATGGTTACCTGTTGGTTGTTTGTGTTTGTTACTTGTGTGTGACTAGCTAAAGTGCATGTGCACATGTACATATGCCTATTGAAAGATTTGAAGTAATTATGACTCTGTAAAGGTTATTTATATAATTTTATAGAAATTTTATTTACACACTGTAAAATATTGATACATGAACATGTATTTACATAATATTCTGCTTGATGATTTTGCAACTGTTTGGATTTTTCCTTTTAGCAGTTGTGTGTAAATAGTTCTTCTACCAGAACCAACGCCCCTCTTGTGTGGTTGGAACTTTAATATGTGCCTTGCAAGCATGTGATATCGTAGTCTTCTACTAATGCTGCCTGTATGACTTGCATTTTAGGTATTGTTCTTATAGGAGAGATTGGAGGAACTGCAGAAGAGGATGCTGCTGCACTAATACAGGCATGTAAAAATAGCGATTGCATTTATACACAAACCATGACATTAATGTATCATGAGTGATCCTGTATGTGTTGACATTGGCATAGTCGAGTATTATGAATTCTGTATGTCTGGAAACCTAATGCTAGTTCATGCTCAAGTGCATCCTTAGATTAGTGGTGATATGTGTATTTCAACAAATTGTTCTAGCGGTTAGAGTTATTACCATTATTCTTGTATCATGTGTATTTTTTTGCGTCTTTTTAGAAACCATATTTATTGTTATTTGTTGTAATCGAGAAACATTTCATTGTCAATATATAAGCTGCACAGACGTTCAAATGATTCTTGTGATTAATAAGGACCATGCTTCATAAGCATGTCGAATGGAATACTGCCTCTTTGTTAATTTACATGTTTTTCTTGTATTGCATGCCCACATGATCGTTATGTAGTTATTCCTTGTATGTTGCTTTGTTTGTTACTCTAGGGGTATTTTATTCATAGATTAATGTCAGATATTTTCATATATCAAGATGCATATGCATGCCAATAGACTTGTTATATAACGTCCAACACATTCCTTGTCCTGAAAATTCTTGAATATAGCAGTGACAGTTAACCTGATTAAATTCACTGTTAAATTGGTCCAACCTACGCGAAGCCCAATGCATCAATTTATTTTGTCATCATGCATGGTCTGAATTAGCAAATTATACGAATATTAGGTTGCATTTTAATTTTATATTGTAAGTTCTGGTAGTGAGAGCAATTCATGATAATGTTGTTTATTGGTTATATGCACTAAATAGTTACTTTCCAAGCTTGTGATCTCTTGGTATGTCTTGTATCTTCTGAGTTATTGGTTGTAGTCTCAATTCATATTTGTGGTAGTGTCGCTCATATTGAGTGCCTACTATGCACAGTGACTTCTTGTAGTTATTGCACATTCCCTTGCCATCCCATTCCATTTTTCATTTATCATCAATCATGTTGATGATCATCTTTGTATTGCCAGTATGTCTGTTCTGCAGTTGTAATCAGCATATGTAATGATCATATGAAAATTAAGGTAACAAGCAACCAATAACAAGTTGTTGTGAATTCCAAGATGCTCATATTTACTTTATAGTTTGTGATATGATTGATGTAAACAAAAAAGTAAGAAAAACAATATGATTGATGTATGTTTTATATTGTTTTCCTTCTGAAATAACAGGAAAGTAAAACTGAGAAGCCAGTTGTTGCATTTATAGCTGGACTTACAGCACCACCAGGTCGCCGTATGGGTCATGCTGGAGGTGTGTACATCATCTCCTATGTAACTTTAAGCTATTTTCCTGCTACAAATGTGTTATTTGCAAGTGACAGAGAACATAATTTCTGACATTAACACAAGGCTAGTTATGATTTGGACCATAAGTCATGACGTATTTATTCTTGGTCTTATTGCTTTCACTTACTAACATCTGTTTTTCTTTTTTTGTTTATTAAGCAAGCAGTTTTATTCTACACTGGAGTGGCTTCCATAACCGACTGTATATATACACATGTAGCTCTTCTAGCACACACATACCGTGCCGTAAATATAATAGTCTTCAAAAGTTCCCTGTTACTATGTGTATCTTATGCACACATCAAAGAAACTTTGTCCTTTTAAAATTTTATATTTCTAATCACCAACCTTTTGAAGATCAATGCCTTCTGAAAATACTGTGTTTGAAGATGACAAATAGTAGCAGCTAACATGGATTTCCTCATATCGTCCACCGATAGATCAGACCAACTGGGACACTACGGCTTTGTTGTTGTGCACCAATAGCTTAGACCCCATAATTGACAAGGGAGCAGTGCAGTTCCTGTTCTAAATATGTTTCTCCGTCTGCTGAACACACACACTCATGGGACTTATGCTGTATATTTTCACTCTTTTTCTGGCAATAAGTGCACCGACCCTGAAGCAAGATTTCTTCTTTTGTCAACCTATACTGTGTTAACAGCTACACTTTTCTGACAATTAAGTATCGGCTCTTCAAGCTCTCACTGAATTAAGTGCACAACAAAATTACTTTCTATTAGTTACCATTAATTGATATAAGTCATGCATTTCTTGATAGCTTTCTCTTATGGCTGGTGCAGCAATTGTGTCTGGTGGGAAGGGTACAGCACAAGATAAAATCAAAACCCTCCGAGAGGCAGGTGTAACGGTGGTAGAGTCCCCAGCCAAGATCGGTGTAGCTATGCTCGATGTTTTCAAGCAACGGCGTCTTGTAGATTAAGTCACACTAACTAAGCTGCGCATCATTGCTGCTTTAAGTATTCTTAATTTAAATGTCTGGATGTGCGGTCAACAGAGCCATCATCTCAAATTTTTTTCCCCACACAGTTGTTAATTTTGGTCATTTGATCGATTGCTTTTTTTTCTTTTTTTTTTTTGCCGCAAGGTCTGTTCAATAATGACAAAACTGTACACACACCTTACGTTTTGCTTCCGAATTGAATTTCCAGTATTAATGCTGTGTTCTGTTTTCTGGTCTACAAAGTTGGTATGCTTCCATGATTGTTCTTAGGGTTAAAGTCTATATTAATCATTGTGGTTTTAGTCATAGATTATTTAATTTTTTTATAATTTTTTATATCTAAAATAATTTTTATAGTTTTAAAAACGTAACATGTAAGTTTTTTTTTTGAGTTAACAGGCATTAGAATTTATTTATGTGATATATTAATTTATAATAAATTATTAATATAATGATACGTATAATTTAAGTTTTAAAAAATTAATATTTATTTTAATTCTTGTGATTTTGGTTTTGGTCATAAATCATATAAATTTTTATGATTTATTCATATTTTAAAAAAAATATATATCTAAGATTATATGTTACATTTTAAAAAATATAAGAATTAATTTAGATACGAGTAAACGGTAAGGACTTAAGTGATCCATGATTAAAAATAAGATTAAAATAAATTTTAATAGATTTTTAATTTTAAATTATATATTATTATATTAATGATTTAATATATCACGTAAATAGATTTTAATATCTATTAATTCAAACTTGATGAAAAGAATTTATATATTATATTTTTTAAAATATAAAAATTATTTTAGATACGAGTAAACTATAAAGATTTAAGAGAGATCTATAATTAAAATCAGAAGGGTTAAAAATTATTTTACTCTGTGGACGCTTCCTGCAGAATGCCTTTTCCGAATAAGTTGATTGTAATGTGAAAAGAATTAACTCAGCATAGGACTTCCCAATAAATCATTTTTATTAAGCAAAAAAAAGAGGGAAACGCATGAAAGATATGTGATCTTATAACATACAATTTAAAGGACATCATATGTAGATAGCAATGATTCGAGGGCTTATGTGTAAAAGTTCACCAAATTATTACCTCCTCCCGTCCATCCTTTCCTTCCTTCCCCCGTCGTCTCCGATCTCTTCCTAGGGTTTCCAGTGGGCTCATGGCAAGTACCTTTCGATCTCTTCTGATTCCTCTTCTCTTCGCCCTTAACATGCGATCGATTCTTTTTTCTCTTCTGGTTTGCTCCGTGGCTGATTTGATTCTTTTTTTTTTTTTTCCCAAAGGAAATTATTTGATCTTGCTGTGGTACCAGAAGTGGTGTAATCTTGGATATCTAGGTCGATCTGTTGCTTTCTTGAGCATCTTGAACGTTTGTTTCTTGAATTATGCGAGCTTCATGGGCAGATGCAGTTGCGACGGCCGACAGCTCGGCGGCCGCGACTAGCGCTTCCCCCACCAACGTTGCCGCCGTCTCCGTCGCGCCCTCTCGCGGTGGTGGCCGTGCTGCCTACGTCCCTCCCCATCTCCGCAACCGTCAGTCGTCTTCTGAGTCCCCCGCGCCGTCTCCTGCCGCGGGTCCTTCGGGTGCTGGACAGCCGCCTGCCTTCGCTGCCCCCTCTCCTGCTGGTGGAAGCCGCTGGGGCGGTGGCCCCATCCGTGACGTCGGTCGTCCTGGTTCCGCCGGAGGCAGAGGTGGAGGCGGTGGCCGACACTCAAGAATTGGTGGGTGGGACCGGAGGGAGCGCGAGGCTAACCCATTTTCTAACGATGATGATACGACTGAAGCCGATTTTGATAGTCAGGAGAATTCCGGGATCAATTTTGATGCCTACGAGGACATCCCTGTCGAGACCAGCGGTGAGAATGTGCCCCCGCCTGTAAACACATTCGCCGAGATTGATTTGGGTGATGCACTGAATGAGAATATTAGACGGTGCAAGTATGTGAAGCCAACCCCTGTCCAGCGTCATGCAATCCCAATTTCCCTTGGAGGGAGGGATCTCATGGCCTGTGCTCAGACTGGGTCTGGAAAGACTGCGGCTTTCTGCTTCCCGATAATAAGTGGGATCATGAGTGGGCCATCTGGACCAAGGCAAAGGGGATCAAGAACCGTCTATCCTCTCGCACTGATTTTGTCGCCTACCCGCGAGCTCTCTGTCCAAGTATGCTTCAGCCTTAAATTTTCTTTAATCCATTTTATGTGGACACCCTGTCTTTTTCGGTGGTTCCATGATGATTAATATTTTTCTTATGTATATATGTACTTTTTATTTTATTGGTGTCTGTTTTTGGTACCTTAGATACATGAGGAGGCTAGGAAATTTGCTTATCAGACTGGTGTCAGGGTGGTTGTTGCTTATGGTGGAGCTCCAATCAATCAGCAGGTACTTATTTCATCTTTTGTGTTAAAGATTTTCCTATGCTGTTCTACTGTCTGATTGTTATCACTCCAAGGCTTACTAGTCATAGATAACAAGTGTTCACACTGTTGTTTCTTTCTGAAATTTATGTGTGTGTTCATTTATTCCTCGAATAAAAAAATTAAGATTTGATATATTTGATGAAGTTTGAATCACACTGATTCCTTTAGGGTAACTTACCAATTTAAAAAATCTTTGCACAAGGATCACCTAATCATGATCTACTGGAAAGTGTATGGTAGCCATAATTAGTCAAATGAAATCATCCGAACGAGGTAGAACTTATTTGCCTTCACAAAAATGGGTCCCTTTTTTATTGGTTGATATTTTAGTTGGTCAGACAAGGTCCTTATTAGGTCCTAAAGGTCCCATATTGACATACTATGGGACAACAAAAATACGCAAGTGTTGAGTACTTGCGTACTATAGGAAGTAGACAACTGGAAGATGAGGGAAAGGGAAGTGGGATCAAACATACTGAGAGAAAGAAAGGAAAGGGTAGAAAAGGACAACACACAGTGAGGAGAAGAATAAGATGACTGATTTTTTAACACATACGTGAAAATGTGGCTTTAAGTGCTTTTCTTCCCTGTACATGATCACAAATTAATGTTCGTGATGATATTTGGTACTAATTCTCAAATAGAGCTTCCTATTCAATTATTTTATATCAGACTTGCCTTTTCTCATTAAACATAAATATTGTTGGGTAACAAGGGACATTAGGTATCATTTCTTTTTTCCTGTCATCATTCATCCGGGTTGTGCCTCTTTCACTGATCATACATATTTGCAGTTGCGGGACTTGGAAAGGGGTGTTGAGATTCTTGTGGCAACTCCTGGCCGTCTGGTAGATTTGCTTGAGCGAGCTCGAGTGTCATTGCAACATATTAGATATTTGGCACTAGATGAGGCCGATAGAATGCTTGATATGGGCTTTGAGCCACAAATTAGGAGAATTGTTGAACAAATGGACATGCCTCCACGAGGTCAAAGGCAGACTATGCTGTTCAGTGCCACATTTCCAAAGGAGATACAGGTTGGCTTTCCTCTTTGTTAAACAATGATTTGTCCAGGCACCAAGTCATGGTGATATTTTATGTTTATTGTGAATGTGTTCTTGTTATACATGGCGATCATCTGTAGTTTGGGTTGGTGCTAAACTTTGTTACACATTAAGAATTTAGTTTTTGATTCAGATGCTCAACGTGACAGAAATTTGCACTGCAGAGTATTTCCATAGTCTTCAGGACACATTTGCATGATATTCTTTTTCAAATATTTTTTACTGAAATTGTATATCTCACAAAATTTATGTGATAATGTAAACTCAATTTCATGAGAAAAATATTAATTATGTCATTACATTAGGAGTAAAGTTCTGTATATGAATTGTATCTGTAGTTTTATTATATTTTAAATACTTTCATGATATGGAAGCATTGCTGGATAGATAATTTGTTTTAGGTAAAAAGGACAGAGCAGTTAGGAATAATCGCTTTTTAATGGTTTGGTAACTAACTTTATGGACAATGTGGAGGGAGCAATGAAAAGTTACTGGGTTATAAAAGAGTTAGCACATTTGTTATTAAAAATATCTTTGACCTAGAATTGCTTGATAGGAGGTGATAATTCAGAGTAGAATGAAATTATTTATACAGTTTTTGATGGAAGAGATTGTAAGATAGAGTAAATTCAATATTAGCTGCAATTTGGAACTCCCATGTTGATGTCACATGATTGGAAAGTTTAGCACAAATTACGATTACTTAATGGAAATTGTTCTGTATAAATGTGTTTGTCGGTCATTGGTTTATTTCCTGGATCTTCAGCCTTGCCATGTGTTTCTTGTTGGCCTATATTGTTTCTCCTTTCTTGTCTTTAGCAACTATTGAGCTCTAAAATATATTTTCACTGTAAGGTTAGTAAGGTTTCTTGTCGACCTATACCATCATGCTGTTCCCATTTTCTTTAAGCAATTATTTGAATATGCTTACAGTGACAAATCTAATTTACACAGAGATTGGCTTCTGATTTTCTTAATAATTACATCTTTCTCGCTGTTGGAAGAGTTGGTTCTAGTACTGATTTGATTGTCCAGAGAGTGGAATTTGTACCTGAGTCAGACAAAAGAAGCTACCTTATGGACCTTCTTCATGGCCAAAGAGATACTGGCGTCCATGGAAAGGTAAGGCAAAGCCTGTTTCAAAGGTATTTTTTGGCTCTACCAACTTCTGTCAACTTATGTTTAAGTGTTTATTTTGTGTATAAGGTATAAGGTCCTTGGGTCGTCTTTGTTTCTGTAAATATATTCCTTGGTGATGTTTTATGGTTCCATAAATCTGTTTTTCATAATGATTGAATTTTCACTTTAATCGCCACAGCAAGCACTCACTTTGGTCTTTGTGGAGACAAAAAGAGGAGCTGATTCATTGGAACACTGGCTGTGTATGAATGGGTTTCCTGCAACTACTATTCATGGGGATAGGACTCAGCAGGTAGGTAAATCTATTATTACTTGAAAGATCAAGTTAATTTGTCTTGTTAGCTCAGTTTTTTTTTTTAATTTTTTTTTGGATGTCTCATTTGTCCTGCCTTTGATCCAGTAAGTGTCTTTACTGTCTTTATTGCCTGTCTTTATGTGTATATATATATATATATATATATATATATATATATATATATATATATATAGAGTTTGATTATGAGAGTTGTTGCATGTTGATACAGCATATGGTATATACTAGGTGGTCTACCGAGTGAGCAAATATATGCGGCTGCATAAGCTGCTAACTAAAGACTATAGTGTCTCATCTACTTTCAACCTCCAAAGATGTCAAAATCTGATCCTTGTGATTGACCTTTATGAAGTTTCTTTACTAAGTTTCGTTTCATAAAAGGAAGCCAAATTTTGAGCTTTTATGATTTCTTTACTGATTGGTTCTCGTGTTTAACAAATTGGGGAATTAAACTTTTGTATGAATCTCAACAAAGTGAATATCCTCGTGTTTGAAATTAATCATGAAAATAACTGAAGAGGACATCCAAGTTGATCATGATCTGATAACATATCAGTTACCTTTTGTGTGTTGGCGTAACTCTAGTTTTCTGACTCATGATATTGATTTGGCTAATTATGCTGAGGGGTTGATGGATGATATGACATGCAATTTTAAAATACAGATTATTGTCCATGAGATGTCGAACTTAAAATATGTAAAAAAGTATGCATGCACTATCGATGGGCGTGAACCTTTTTACAGGCGAACTGACTGATATTGTGCTCCATGTTGGGATTTACAACAGTTGTTCCAGAAGTATAAACTGCTGCTCACTTGAAATTATTGCATGCTACCACAATAAATCTTCACTATGGTTCTTTCTTGTTATGTTTTTGTTTTGGGAAGTGTTTTATTGACAAATTGTATGTGCACTTTTAGGAAAGAGAGCATGCTCTGAGATCTTTTAAGAGTGGCGCAACTCCGATTCTAGTTGCAACTGACGTAGCAGCCCGTGGGCTGGACATACCCCATGTGGCACATGTTATAAATTTTGATCTCCCCAATGATATCGACGACTATGTACACCGTATTGGAAGGACTGGCAGAGCTGGAAAGACAGGTCGAGCCACTGCTTTCTTCAACGAGAGCAATTCATCTTTGGCAAGGGCATTGACAGAGCTTATGCAAGAATCAAACCAGGAGGTGCCAGATTGGCTTGCTCGCTTTTCCACAGCTCATTCTTATGGTGGCAGTGGCAGACACCGGAGAACTGGTGGAGCCCGCTTTGGTGGTCGTGACTTCAGGAGAGACTCCACCTTTAGCAGGGGTGGCGGTGGAGATTACGGATATGGAGGAGGGTCCTATGGGGCATCCTCAGGATACAGTGGCAGTTCAGTGGCGACAAGCGCCTGGGATTAGTGTCCGTGTAGTTCTCCAACCAGCTTAGCTTTAGTCCTCCTTTCTTTCTAGGAAGATATTTTTGATAGGCTTCTACACGATATAGGATTCATGTAGTTGGTAATTTGCTCCCGGCTATGTTTTCTGCTCATTTCACTATTCTCCCCTCTAATTGGTTCCCCCACTGCAGGGTGTTCTCCCCTCTACACGATATCGTCGGTTTCGGTTTCTTCTTAATTGTTGTTTGTTTCTATTTCTGTTTTGTGTTTGTGGTGTCATTGTGGCGGGAGAGTGTAGAATGGTATAGGCTGTTTTTGTCACCTCATTTCTTCGTCGGTGGTAAGAGAGAGGGAGGGGGGTTTGTTTTTTCTTTAATGATTCCTTTTGATGTAAACTTTGTATAAAGCAACTAATAAGTGCCGAGGGGAGGTAATAAGAGGGAAAGTGGTGGCATGCAAGAGAGTTGGAAAACCACAAGTGTGTGTTCATTATAGATGGTGTCATTGTTAGAATTAGTTTAGGAAAACTAAAATGAAAGGGAGCTTTCGATGTTCTTTGGGAGGAGGACTCGTGCTAAAGTTTATGGTGTTATTGTTTCTCACGGTCGCATGCATGCATGCATGCATGCCTTGCCTGAGAAATGTGTATGTAGTAAGATGTTGGCTAGGTGGTGTAGAGGATTTGATTGAATCATCTGCAGCATTTGCCAGTCATCCTGTAAATCCAAGTATTGATTAAATAAAAGGTGAAACCCCCAAACAAATAAAATAAATCAACATGTGCTAATTTGGCAAGCAGAAACCAACATTTTCATCAATCATGGGATTGAATTGAATTGCCCACCCACTTATTTGAAGTGTACCAAATAATAATTAAGCGATGTGGCAATTAAGACAAAATAATCCTCATCCCCTTTTCTAAATTGCACGTCACAGGACAACCAAACATTCGAAATGCAAGATTCAATCTGCCTATGGAAACCAACAGTTAAACCACCGGTGACCTCTGGGTATAATCCTATATCTTACAAGTCACCCAAGCACTCTACCCAATGCCAAAGAAAAATTGGAGAACAAGTGCAAAAACAAAGATAGGGAGGGAGAACCAACCAAATCCCTTCCGACTTATGTGCTGCCGCAGCGGCGGCGATGGCATTATAACCATTTGCCTCCAGCCATTACGGATCTCAAATACATCTCAATAACAAGGGTTGAACACTAACAACCACATTAGACAAAGCAAGCTATTTTTCCTCAAGATCACACAAGCATATTAGCTTGAAATAAAAAATTGTAATCCTACTGTGAGATCTTGAGATTATATCGGCAACCACAACTTCATCTAGCAAGCATTATTTGCTGTCAGAAAATCAACTAAATGCTTCAATATCTGCTTACAGAAAGTAGTCAGGTGTCCTACGAGTAACATCGGGCTCTCCCCTCCTGGGTGCTGGTTCAAACTGCAACCCAAAACACAAATTCACTTAACGATCAAAAAAACTTTCATCACTTATCTAAATCTAAAAAGAAGCAAACCAAGTAACTCTATACTTGAGGAGCTTCGGACATCATAAATGGCAACAACAGAAACCAAGTAATAGTTCAAATCTAACAGGTTAATTTGATTGGATAAATACTCCAGGACATGCGTCTGAAGCATGATTTAAAGTTTCAGTCTGGTAGTAATGCCAGCCATATGTCCAACCAGTAATGGTATTGACCAGGTGCATCAAATCAAGCTAGGACATGTGGGGTTCTTTTGCCGATGTCCTTGCACAAAGAAACTCGTCAGACCCGCATGCTCATAAAGGTATGTAGATCATGGTATGATCACTACTTGGAATGGACTTATGAAATTTGCAGACAGATCAGAAATTGTATTAGGCATATGAAAAGTTTAAAACTCATACAATCACCAAAAAGGGCTCAAAAGAAGAAAAAAAAGGGAAAACTGCAAAAGTCAAAAATATAGTGAGCTTCATCCTGCCAAACTCGATCCAAGTTAAATCATCTCGCCTTCTCAAAGTCATCAACCACCTTCCCTTTTACCTTGGTTTTCCTCACACAAATAATTCCATTGGATCCAGCACCATAACCTTCAACCCAAGTATAACATGAGTAAATTCATGCGCCTCTATTTACCATCCACCTAGCTGTGTCACAGGAATATAAGACCTTATCCACCATCATCGTTATCATCATCCTCCCCAGAAATCATTTTGGATCTCACGTGGATTGAAATTAGACCAAGCCGCCTTACCATCCTCAAACTATTGCCCATCAATGACAGCTAATAGGTCAACTAATTACGATAAGCTGATCCTAGACTAACTGTGTTGCATGGATGATAGAAACTGACTTCCTGCAGCAGAACAGATGGAGGACTGATATGTTATAAGGCCCCCAATCACACCCTAACATCTAGCTTTAGAATCTAGCATCTGTCTTCATATCAAGTCATCTTGTCTCGTTGGTCATCCTCAATCTGATTAGAATTAAAACATCCTTGACAATCTGGAATTAAAGAAACATCAGCTTTAGCTTCCTTTGTCCTCGGTTACGTACCATAGCAGCAGACGCATTTGAATACCAGCTTCTTTAAGCATAATATGAAAGATGATCACAAACTTGTGTAAATCAAGAAGAAAGCAGATCAGTTCCACTTGAAACTGCTAAATGACCTAAGTTTAGAGGACTCGTATAATAATCTTTTCAGATGAGGTGGATCCTCCATATTGTAGCCACTAAACTTCGATTGAGATGAGAGTCTAGCCTAAATCTCTAGCATGTTTAGCATGGATAGTCACTCTGTATCATATTTAGCATGCTTAAAAAAAAGCATGATAACACAGAGTAGCATGTAAAAAAAGCATGATGCCACAAAGTAGCATGTAAAAAGAGCAAGATACAAATATGGCATAAGCCTTAAGAAAGGTAAGGACAAGAAGAAGAACCACAAGGCTTGGATTACCTTGATCTCAAGAAATCAACCAAGCTTGCTTGAGAGAGATCCACACAATAGAAAAAAAAGGGCTAAATCCTAGAATTTTTGATAATTTTAATGGAGAAAAATAAAGGAAAAAATGAAGAAAAAAAGAATGAGGTTGGCTGGCAGAAAGGGTTGATATTGGATGGGCTTAGGGTAAAACATTGATGGGTGTCAAAAACAGTAGATAGGGGATAAGAGGGTAAGAGGTTGAACAATGCGAGAAAAGAGGCTTGTTGCCTGAATATTGAGAGGTACAATAAGTGTACCAAGCGGATGTCTGGTATGAACCAATACCTTAACCAGGCCACTCAGTTCACATACTGGTTCATGATCAGACTGATACAATACCAATCAGTACGAACTGCTCCAACTGATTTAAAACCATGGTATGGAGTTTGAAATAACAGGAGACTATCAAGATAACAAGGAAAAAAAGGGTGTTAATAAGAAACATGTCGATAAATAATTACACCCCTAAATCATCATCAGCCAACATAGACTAGCTTCAGCAGGAAGCTAGCTCATGTTTGTTTCGGATACGAAGTAGAACAAGATCAGTGAGCTAAAAATCTTAACCTGATGTAACTCATCCTGTGAGGTAACCTACAGAAACTTGGGCGTGAAACACAAAGTATATGATTCGTTTGCACTAATCATATGGATGGACCTCATCAAAACACTTGGATATTAAGAGCGCCATGTGAAGCCAGAGACTATTGGATCTTAAGATAAGAAATTGCCTTGATGAAATGCCCATGTGAAGCCAGAGACTGTTGGATCTTAAAATAAGAAATTGCCTTGATGAAATGCCCATGTGAAGCCAGAGACCATTGGATCTTAAGACAAGAAATTGCCTTGATGAAATTCCCAGATAGTTATCACGAGCATTATAACAGGCAAATGTTTTAAGAAAGCACAATACTTGACCCATTAAACTGAGTTTGTTGAGAGAGACAGAAGATAACAAGGATAATCACCTGGATAAATGTCTGCCCCTTGCATTCATCGACTTCCATGATGGAAGCCATGTTCCCACAGCGATAGCAATAATTTGGTGCACTAAATATGGTTACCACCTTTTGCTCCTGTTTAACCCAATTAATATAATTCACATTTTAATGTCCAAAACAGAAATGCACAAATAAAAAAATTCACTATAGTTTAGATAATTACATGACCCCAATTATATCCTTCCATAACCAGTTGGTGAGCTCGGGCTATCAACTTAAGGTTATTGGTATGGTTGAATTGCTCGGATATATCCTGAAACATCCAAAATGACTTGGTAAAGACAGATCCATAAAAAGCACTGAAATAAAAAAAACAGAGCAACATACTTGGCCAAAGGTATAACCAGCACCACGGGGAGAAATACCCCAACCACATCTATCATCAGGGTCAGACCACAAAAGGTCACACATAGGCCCCTCATGAGGAACTTCTTGAACCCGATCAAAGCTTCGTATGCTATCAAGAGTCTCAATGGATGGAGATAATCCACCATGTAGACAAAATATTTCCGACTCAACCTGGTAAAATGAAGATGCTTAGAACAAGTATATAATTCATTTCAGAAGAGCAAGGGTCAAACAGCCACCGAGGGCATTAAGAGGCCTACAAAATTGGCTAGGTAAGTAAATAATAAACAATAACAACAACAACAAAGCCGTAAGCATGATTTGCAATACCGTAGTATACTGCTTGGTACAGACGGTATGTACCGATCTGATAGAGGACTGATACGGATGGTACATCGGTACACCTTAGTATATCATGTCGATATGCTCGATACAACTCAATACGTACCATACCGACAGTTGCTCGGTACACCGGTACGACACGATATTCATAACCTTGGCCATAACTCTCAACAATTTAGGGTCAGCTACATGAATTTTTTGCTGCCATTAAGATATGTAAAAATGCATTTGTTTAGGTAAATTCAGGGCACTTAAATTTTTATTTATAGTTTTTATTAAAATCGTTTTAGGTCTTCCTCTACCTCTACTCGTACCACTAACATTAACTATTTCATCCCTTTTGACTACCGTATTCAGAGATCTCCTCAGCACATGCCCATACCATCTTAAACAACTTTCTTTATCTTATCTTTTCTCGAAACAATACATAGTTTTTCACGAATAAAAGTATCTTTTCCTATCTTTCTTAGTAGCTCCACACATCTATCTTAACATTCTTATCTCGGCAACACAAACTTTTTGTATATATTATTTCTTAACTACCCAACGCTCAGATCCATAAAGCATTGTTGGTCTCACAACTGCCTTATAAAATTCTTCTTTTAATCTCAAAGGTATCCGATGATCACACAAGACTTTTGATGCCCCTCATCATTTTAACAATCCTCTTTTTACTCTATGAATAATATCCTCGTTGATCACTCCATCTTATTAAATAATTGATCCAAGATACCTAGTGCTTTTACTTAAAGGACTTTTTGTCCATCCAATTTAACTATATTATTCTATCCATTTCTAGAATCAGGAAAATTACATTTTATATATTCAATTTTAGTTCTATTTAATCTAAAACCTTTAGTTTCTAAGACTAATAAATAAATAATCAATATAAAGATCAACTATAGGATCATAGTGCCAAATAACGTCATAGATAGATCAACTATCCACAAAGGAAATCATGACATGATAAGGACTACAATATAGAGAAATTTACCATGAAACAATTATCACAAGAGGACATAATTTGTAAAAGAGCTCTACAGTAATGAAAAAATTCCATTTGAACAAAATGTGGAAATCACTTGAACAATTCCCAAAGTGACAGCCAAAGTAAAAAATCATAAATTTCTACCCACCTAATTGTTAAAACATAAAACAATAAAATATTAGATAGAATTGAAGATGATAGCGAATAAGTAATACAATAAGAATTCACATAGTTGTGTGCAAACATGAAAATAGGAAGAGATGTCATATACAAAAATGTGATGCCTTTGATCAATTCTTAGTCCAAAACCATTTAAGGCCCTACTAACCAAACGAGCAACTCCTATAGCCCCTACATTAGCATGCATTATTGTGTGCACTTTTACTTTTAACTAGGAAATGAGTATCACAACCACAAGACTGATTCCCATTAGGTAAAATAAATTATCGATGTGATTTTTTTCTAAAAACTCAAAACACTTCTCAAACTTCTTCACACTGTGAGATGTTAAGTATTCCTATGGTGAAGCATCAAAAAAATAGGTAAAACTTTTTTTTCATACAACTAGTAGAATATGGAGGCTGTTTCCTGAATTTATTGACTCATTTGCCACTTTAAGATAATATAGGTCCTCATGACAAATCTTGTTACTTCATTCAATTAGACTCTTTACAATGCTGGTGCAACTCTAGAGGGTTTCTCCTTGAATGAGCTTAAACAACCAACATGGTAGATCCTCTCACCCCATTTAGTCTATTATGTTTCTGGTAAAGTTCACCTGTATGGACTATATGTCTAGGAATAAGGTACCAGCTTCGAAAAATAAGGTCAAATTGGCAGCATATTGTCAAACCTTAGCTTGGAAGTTCAAGAAACAAGCTTATAGGCTAAATATCTGGGATCTTGATCATTGACATGGCCAATATATAATCCCTTCCAACTAGTCCTTGGCCCACAAAAAAAAAAAATCATCCCTAAACAACATTCAAATTAAACTCACAGTTTCATCAAGACAGATAACCATGACATTCAAATGAGACACATTGATGCCAAGCAACTAACAGGATTATAAATCTGAAATTATAAATCTAAACCATTCATATCATAAAATATAAACCATGTACGTTCATATCATAACTGAAGGATTATAATGCTTACAGAAAGCCTACTTTCAAGACAAATTGTAAAAACTAAACATCAAATATGGAGTAATTTGGAAGTTAGAGCGCAAACCAATGCCGTCAACGGGAAATAATCAAAAAGATCTGTGAAGGTCTTCCACACATTTGCATTACCATATCTGCAACAAATAATGAAATATAATTTAATGAATGTCGATCAAGATTCCTGGAGTTCAAATGTAAAACAAGAAGGTTAACATGACATGTTGCCTCAGTTTCCAGCATGATCATGATGGCACTCCCAAAATGTCATCCATAGAAGTAATAGGATTTGTATCTTTGATAACAGTGACAGTGTTGAACCCAGATTACAAACGTGAATATCTATCTTAAGCACGATGAAATGTTCAAACAAAAGAAACTGTCAATATTGGATCTTTTATACATCAACCCCACCTCACATCTTATTCTCAAAATGTTTTACTACCGAACATAGCAGTAAAATTTTTGGTACAAAAATGCAAGAATTTTTGCCTAACTGGTATATATTTATGTACTTTTCCTTTTTTCAGATTGTCTTCTTTTAGTAAGCTGGGTGGAGTGAACACAGTTATACTTCATGCTATGCACTAGAAAGCTACACTAAGAATAGACACCTTAATTGGCATTTCTCTTCTAAACTTCTAAGCAAGGTTTGCAATTTTGTACTGTACTAGAATATTGAGCTCAGCTCAGTATGGTACGGTACAAGTATACCGAACGGTTCATTTTGGTGTACCGCTTGGTGTGTTTGTGTATATATATATATGTTAAAAAAAAGGGTGATGAGGCGATGACGCTTAGTTTCTTCTCCCCGCAACGTCGCCGAGGCTTCTTCTCCCCACGCTGTCACGGACAAACTTCTAAACAGGGTGTTTGATGTAATGCTTATGTATGTCCGTGTCTTTTGGTATGTTCATGCATTGTACAGCATGTAGGGGGACGACCGAAGGCTTGATAGTCCCATTTTAGTTGGGTCGGTGGCCGCTTTAGGCTTGTAAATAAAGATTGTGTCATGTGGACACGTGTGAGAGATTTTCGATCCCGTAATGGACCATTTTACCCTTTGTTGTGCAACCTGTTCAAAGCTTGTAAAAGTCTGTTTGTAATTTGCATTGTCTATAAAGTGTTTTTAGGAGATGTTTGCTTGTGGATCCCGAGTGAGGCCTTTTCTCCGTCTGTTCTCTCTTTTGTGGGACCTAAGGGACCATGGGAGGCTTCGGGGAGGTCGACCCTGGACGCGGACGGACGAATGGTGCCGCCACGACTTAGGCAAAACCAGCTAAGTCCGTGACAGATGGTATCGAGAGCGGGACAAGCACTCATAGAAACACTTAGCATGCAAACGTGGGGACCTAGAGGGATCTGCGTTGAGGGCGATCGGCCGACACGCCAATCGTTTGGGAAAAACGAGCATGGAGATGTTGGGAAGAGGAGTCGCCGAGGGCGGGCATCCGAGATTGGCATTCGAGGAATTGCCAACCCTTCGCGCAAGAGGCACCACGAGAACGAGACAAGCTTGGAAGAATGTGAAGTTTACAAAGGTTGGGATGGTTGAGTTTGAGCTCTGACTCAACGTTGACAACTATACTTGATGGTGCTCAAGGCAAGCGAGGCGCTTGGTAAATGATGAGACCATGCAAGGTGGAATGAGTTGCTCAACGACCAAAAGAGTTATCAAAAGCTCACAGAGGTGAGGGGAATTGCTAGCTTCGAAGAATTTGGTACTCATACATGGGCTTGTATGCGGACGACCGGAATGTTAATTGGCCATCCCAAGGCTTAATCAAACTTCGGCGCCATGGAGCATGAAACTTTCTCTTCAACATGCAAAGGATACATACATCCAGTAGGAGGTTGAATGGTGCAACTAGTTCGGCATGTTGCTAGGCCTTGAGGGTGCGGCGGGGACCTGTATTGACGTGGAGTCGCAATCTAGCAAGTGTGTTTGCAAGAGGCGAACAATGCACGGTTTGTTCGCCAGTCGGAGTAGTCCAAGGGGATGGTGGTCTCAAAAGCGAAGAGAGATGTTGCTCAATGGGACGGTTATCCGGGAGGGATAAGTCCGGCTCTCTCGAGGGAGAATCATGTGGGGCCGGACCTCACAAGTTGAGGAGGAGTACCTCAACAAACAACAACTCCACGAAGCTCAATGGATGAAAGCAAGCGGCGAGTGGAGTCGTCGCATGATCTCGCCGAGAGAATGCATTGGTGGATGCATTGCGAGATCAAGTGGGGGAGTGACCAAGGCAACACAAATGAAGGCACACTTGGAGTCGATCGGAGATCGGACTCAAGGGAGGGTCGACCGGGTGGAATGGTGGGGCGCGAGGGCCACCATCAACTCAATGCTGGCGAGGAGCGGAGAGCAACTTGGGTGTAACTTGGTGAAGTACCCAAGCCGCTTGAAGGGAGCCAAAGATAAAAGTTGGAACATGGAGCGAGGCACAGTGCTTTCCTTAGGCAGAGGTCAGGACATGAACTCTTGTAGAGGCAAGAGTAAGATCATGTTGTTCCATGGGTCCTTCATTTCGACGGAGGCGGACTCATCTTGCATGGTGCCAAAGACGAAGGGAGCCGGGGCACATACACCTTATCTCGGATGAGCATTTGATGGAGGAACTAAAGGCGACTCAATTTGAAAAGCGAAGTTGGGATCGAGAAAGGCCTTAGCACCGGGGCAAGAGGATGCAGGCGGGTACTCTTGAAGAATATGCCCAGTGTTGTCATTCAAGTTGCTATAAAGGAGGCGGTCTTATGATGAAGATTGTCTTTGGTAGGGGTAAAGGCCGAGGATCCGATAATGGTGCACTAATCGAAAAAAGTCAGGGGGACTTTGGGAGCTACTAAGGCGACGGATCGTTTCTAAGCGGTGCTTCATCGTGGTGTGACCCAAGAGTGGGTGGATGAAGGTCGACGGAAGGAGGAGCCGAACAAAATCGAAGGTGGAGGAGACCCCGCGATGTATTGGCGAGAGGCCACATGGAGGGTTCACACCGAAGTTTTTCCACAAGGATCGAATGCAATAGGAGATGTCATCGGGAGGCCTATGACATGGTGTAGCGGATCGTGGTGGAACAGTTTCGTGGCAACGCGATTCACACAATCTAGCCCCCGTGAGGGACTAGATCATCTGAGGTATGATTGGGAGCTACCGGAAGCTCCGCCGGTGAACAACACGACTGACGGCGAGAAGTGCTATGGATTCAAGGAGTGAAGGCCATGAATGCCATGAGGCGGGTCTTCCGTCTGCGTGCATCGAATTTTGCATCGGATGAAAGCCTTGGTCATCAAAGATATGGGGGTGTGTTCCACCGAGGGAAAAGTTCGAACGCAAGTACCAGTGAGTCCTATGGGAGGGACTTGATCATACAATGGTATGATCAAGCGGTGGAGAGTTGGGATGCTCTCCAGCTTCATATTCGCTTAAGGGAGCCCGACAAGTCGAGGACAAGGTCGAATGGTTAACGTTGCTACCAAGGAAGCTAAGGAGAAACGGGAATCGGTCTGAAACCCTACAACGTGATGACAGAGGCCGTGCGTGGAGTTGCGTCCTCTCTCCATCGACCGAGACGGACCGCCGGAGAACAATGAGGTGTTGAAGCGGGGGGTCGAAGGGGCGAGGAAGCGGCACGACGAAGTCGAGAGGGACTCAAATTTACCAAAATCAAGCATCGGTTAGAATGGAGGTGGACTCGGAGAGGAGTGCAGGAGAGACATTTCTACCGATCGTGAAAAAAGGGACGCATCTGCGAAATGACGGATAGTAGTGCCATGGGCATGGCGGCGCCATGGTGCCGTAGAGGCGGGACTTCCGTGAAAAAGTCGATGATCCCTTGCTCACGTGGAGGGAGAGCGCTTGGTAAAAAAGGGGGAGGAGGTGGAGCACGCAGAGGCAAACTCAAGCACCCGAGACAAGGTGAAGGGCGAGGCCAAGGAACTTAGAAGACCGTGTCGATGAGTTTTCATCAAGATAGTCGAAAGTGAAGGACTTGGTCATGCAAGAGTGCGACGACTAAGGAACGGAAGTCAAGTCGATCGGTGATCTTTGTACCTTCGCTACTCGGGGAGTAGGCGGCGGGGTTGATGGAGAAGGCGGTACAATCCCGAGGCGACCAAATCTATTGGCGAATTACTCAAGTTGGGATGAAAACTTCTGCGATTCGAAGTTCAATGGCATTGAAGGTGAATCACGGTAGCTAACTCAACCGAGGAGTCTGAAACACTTCAAGTGCTTGAAGTGTGAGCAAAGAAAAGAGCGAAGGGCGAGAACGACTCGATGCATGGAGTACAACCTCGAGGAGGAGGCGAAGTCAAGTAACCTTTGCTTTCAACCCTTAAGAGAATGGACGTAAACCGAGTACCCCAATTCTCTTATCTATCCGGCAGGAGAGCTGCTAAAAGTTCAAAGACCCTTCAAGATAATGGAAGACAATAGTTGTCAAATCCTCACCAATGGTGATCGATTGTTCGAGAGTAGATTGTAAACCATTTCCCAACGAAATGCTAATCGAAAGCGGAAGTGATGCGAACCTACTTGGATGTGACAACTAAGTGAAAAGAAGAGTTAATGAAAGCAAATTTTATGGAGGAAGGACCCAAATCTTGAAGTTTGCGAGGCGATGCTCGTTAAAAGCTTAAACAAGCATCCACCCCGTTTTCAAGCAAATACGAGGCATTTGAGAGACTGGCGATAAGGACGGTTTTTTCCTTCGTTTGAAGGATCCGCAGGAATCAACAAGGATCAACACAACTCGACCAACCCCACACGGAATCGAGTCATTGGTGAGTTGAAGCAAAGATGGCGGATCAAAAGATTCGACTACTAAAAAAAAAACGGCGGAGAGCGGTTTGGGAGTCAAAAGGCACATTGTATTTGGAAGCGAAGATTGAAGACTTCAACAAAGGCGAGGAGTTGTAGTGTCGACAAAGGCTTCAACGAGGGCGTCGAAGGGATAAGTGGGGAGAATGTCACGGACAAACTTCTAAAACGGGGTGTTTGATGTAATGCTTATGTATGTCAGGTGTCTTTTGGTATGTTCATCATTTAGACGACATGTAGGGGGACGGCCAGAAGGCTTGATAGTCCCATTTTAGTTGGGTCGGTGGCGCTTTAGGCTTGTAAATAAAGGTTGTGTCATGTGGACACGTGAGAGATTTTCGGTCAGAATGGACCATTTTACCCTTTGTTGTGCAAACTGTTGAGCTTGTAAAAAGTCCGTTTTGTAATTTACATTGTCTATAAAGTGTTTTTCGGAGATGTTTGCTTGTGGATCCCGAGTGAGGTCTTTTCTCTGTCCTGTTCTCTCTTTTGTGGGACCTAAGGGACCATGGGAGGCTTCGGGGAGGCTGACCCTTGCGGACGGACACGCAAGGGTGCCGCACGACTTAGGCAAAACCAGCTAAGTCCGTGACAACGCGGATGAGAAGTCGTCGACGATGCCGAGGCCTCGTCGTCTCATATGATGAGGAGGCGACATCTCATCTGCGGCGTCCGACGAGGGAGGGCGACGACGGATCGGGATCGTCGAGGGAGAGCGACGTCGGATCTCCAGGTTCTCCCTTTTCTTCTCCCTCGACTAATACCATCCGGTAGCGGGCGTGATGGTCGAAATCGACCGTCACCGACCGATTTAGGATGGTAACTAGGCGAAAACAACCCCAATCAATGATACCGTCTGGTAGCGGGCGGTCCGCGTACCGGTTTGCTGGCGGACCGGTACGTATCGCCCGTTATTGACGATATTATTCGAAATTAAAATCCTAGCTTCTAAGCATCAATTTTCACAAATCTTTAATTGTCTCCTTGAGGCTTCAGCAAGATTAAATCATTCATGGCTCAATTTCCTAGCATCATATAAATGAATGAACGGATGAATACAATTTACCTTTAGACAAAAAAATACACACACATACATACATACCCTCATGTGGAAGGTAAGAAAAAATTTATAATTACAAAAAATAAAAGATTGCACAATTAGAAGAAAGTTTTAATTACAAAAAAAATAAATAAAGACTGCACAATTAAAAGAAAGCTAAATTTTAGTAGCACAGATAATATTCTGTGGCTTAAGGAAAGGGTAAAAGCAATAAATTCATGATTATGTATTTCTATTTTGTATCTTGTATCTTTTATTCTTATAATGGCTCTGGATCATCTCGATCCTAATCCCAAATACTATGAATTCTTTAAACTGCATTCGGTTTCTTCCACTGTAATATTAATCCAACATTTTTATTATTCCAAGGACACTATCATAAAAGCATGAAAAATACAGGAAATAAATATAAGCTTTTAGATAACACATTTCCAAATCAGACAATATTCCTTTCATCTCGGCACAGTCATATGCAAAGCACCTAATCCCTCTGTATAAGTATATTGAACATTTATGTCCTGATGTCACCATTAGAAAACTAAAAAAAAGGAAAAAATATATCCGTATGACAAACATATGTATCCCATCAACTTGGTCTCCTTGTTCATATCAATTATCATCAGTGTTAATGCAATAAAGCGATAATCACTTTTCAAAAACACAAATTTGTATGAACAAAAAAAAAAGTTCTGAAGGCAGTGCTGAGAACTTAGTTCACCTGCTTATAGAAAATAAGCAAAGTTCAATTTGTGCAAAAGAAAACTACTGACATGCAACAAATTGGCAACAGTGCAAATTAACCTCAAATAAAAGAACGCATTTGATGCATATGAAAAAATGACAACCATTGATCCTCTTCATAGTGTAATAATAATAAGGCAGTGCTGAGAACTTAGTTCACCTGCTTATAGAAAATAAGCAAAGTTAAATTTGTGCAAAAGAAAAACTACTGACATGCAACAAATTGGCAACAGTGCAAATTAACCTCAAATAAAAGAATGCATTTGATGCATATGAAAAAATGACAACCATTGATCCTCTTCATAGTGTAATAATAATTCTATTTGTGTCAACCTAAGCACATTGTACATATACACTGATGGAGAAGGATCAGTGGAAGAGCAAGTAAAGCAGAAAGCCTTAAAAAGTTTCTGCCTACTGAGAGATAGGTGGATTTGAAAAGACAAGCAATACCAATACCAAAAGATAACAAGGGAGGACTTACTTCCTCAGGCATTCATCATAAAATCCATAAACTTGAGTAATCTGCAATCACATCAAATAAAGTTATAAACTTGCATAGTCCGTACTAAATGATGTGAAATTACAACATATACAAACATCAAGATGATAACCAATAAAAACAGTAAGTGAAAAAGTACCAGTAATTCATGAAGGCAAGAAAGATGTCCAAGTGACATCCACTCAGTCATATGAAATTACTCTATGTGAAAATGGACCATGTGGCCAAATTAAAAAAGAATCTTAAACTTAAAAAATGCAAATAAACAACCAGAAGTTGGTCTATATACCTGACGACTCTCATGGTTTCCCCTGAGAATGGTGATTCGCTGAGGATATCGCACCTTGAGAGCCACCAAAAGCTGATAATATAAATTAATTAGCATATCAGTATTATGTCAAGGCTCAGTGAAATAATCCAAAGACATGGATCCCATGACAACAATCTACAAGTACAGTGAGTTCTTATAGACCACATCAACTTGCAATATCTTCAAGCTATAGCTTCCAAACAAGTTAAAGCTTAATTCCTCTTGGACTTCATTATCCATTTATAAAATATCATTTATTAAGTCATGGTCAATAGTACACATTCTTATTTTAAGTTTTTAACAATGGTTTCATATGTGTGCTTATAACTCGCCTTGCATATCATCATTTCAGGTACTTTCAGCTCAACCTTTCCCTTCCAGCCCAATTCAAAGACCTGAATATCAGAACAGAGCTGAAGGGCAAAATATGTGTGAAGCCCCTTGAGTAGTTACGAGTCAGAATGGTCAAAACTTCTTAAAATGGACCAATCCAGTCATAGTCTTGAGATGTTTGCTACTTCTCTCAGTTGTTCTGCATAGAAGAAAGAAAGAATGTTGACCTTCAAGATCTACAGAAGTCCACCACATGTTGTCACATCCCACTGCTGAAGGGTACCAGAAGAACAGGAGCTGTTGTTGTCAGAGAGAACTACAAGATGTGCAGTAGTATTACCCCTTTTATGGCATCAAATTGTTTCCCCCTCCTTTTTCTTTGTTGTGCTATTTGTCAACATGAAATTAACTCTCCAAAATCTGCCATTCAGAGATCAACTGTCGTGGGGGACTGCCAGCAATATTTAAATCATTGCTTTAGGTGTTAGAAAAGGCAAGCCTAGTGGAAAACGCTCCCACCAATGTGGAGCTTAGGAAGAGTCGTTGTATGCGGTCCTACCCTGCAAGTAGAGGTAGTTTCCAGGACTCAAAACCATGGTCACCTAGGTCACGAGGGAGAAACTATTGCATCTTAACTGATATGGCCTTATCATGTATTTTTGAACCCATAAGATTTAGGCATGACACCTTAAGAAGATATAGATACACATAAATAAAGCATGATTGCAGGACATGCATAACTTTTAACTTCTTCTTGATAAAGCATATGAGAACAGCTTATAACTTAGCGTAACAATAAAACAGCCACTGGATCAGTGGGTTTATTCATAGAAAACAATGGTATACTAACTAGGATTGTGCACTTGTTGGAGGTTGATAGAACAATATCACGACTGTAAGAACTTTTAAATTCAAAGGAGCATAAAAAGAGAACAAGATACTTTCCTTACCGTTACAGTCTCAACAGAATAGTACCCACGATCAACATAATCACCCATAAACAAGTAATTTGTATCTGGACACTGAAGAATAAAAACAATGATCATCAAATATACAAGGCATACCAATTTAGGAGATTAAATAATCATCAGAGTTATTTGATCAAATTTAATTCATCACTTCCGAAAATTACATCAGAACATACTCTGCAGAATATAAGAATATAAAAGAGTACCTTTCCACCAATTCGAAATAGTTCTGCAAGATCATGAAATTGCCCATGAATGTCACCACAGATTGTCACAGGGCTCTTTACAGGCTGCAATGCAAAGCAAGATTTAGTTCCAAAACAACAAAACAAACAAAGCTTCTAATAACAGTTCTCAGAGGGAAATGAAAAATCTTGTTTGAACAAAAGAAAAAAATCAGCAACAACAACAACTAAGATCTCGACTATTTAGGGTTCTGTTGAGATCAACATCACTGGTCAAACTAAAATTATCAGGAGTCTATCAAAGCTTCTCTTCTGTCCTCTACCTCTCTTGCACCACTTACTTTAACGGTCACCCAGTTTAACTAGTGCATCATTAGGTCTCACTTTCAATATTTCCATACAACCTCACTTTTTCTTTCTCATATTACCTATTTATTATTTTATATTTCCCAGTACCCCACGTCCATTGCATCATTGCCATCCCATCAACACCAATCTTTTGTGCACGTCCAGATGCCAAAAATAATTATAAAACTAAAAAATAATTTACATATCATTAGAACCGCTTGCCTTTGCGTAACTGATTCTTCAAGAAACCACTTTCCCATCCTAAATCAGAATCGGTTGTAGAAAGTATAAGGTGCCAATATTCAGTTTTCAAGTTCTAATCAATGCATTTTTTTTTCACGATAAAATCCATGGGTTGATTTCTCTTAAATGTACCAACAAATGGAAAGAGTGCAGTAATATATTTAAAAAAATTAAACAATGATCTTAATCATAACATATTAGAAAATATCACCAGCAGACCATCACTGTCCTGTGGGGCATAAATTAGTGTATACCAATTGCTAAAATCAAATTGCAACTGAAGTAGACGTACATAATTTTGAAAACTTTGACAACCAAATAATTGTTAGCAGGTTGTAAATATCAAAATTATTAACTATTTAAAATAAAAAGGAGGTAAAGAGATGATATTGCCCTCTGCATCGAGTGCAGGGAGGGAGGGAGAGAGAGAAGAGGGTGCACCGCAATGGGCCATGGCTAGATTCAGGAAGGAAAATCAAGGCAAGTGGAATGAGGATGAAAAGTCAGTGTAAAAATATTTTGGTTCAGTAGTATACGGGTTTGGTCTAGAGTTTTTCAACTTTAGAAGTCGAGTTCTTTCAACTTTCAACAAAATTTAAAATGGAAAGACGAATACAGTTCCATTCCATTTTAATTTGCTGCAATTTGGTTCACATGCCAGTAAATTGAAGCCAAAATGAATTAACAATCATGGAAGTACCTAGATCACATGCAATATTTATAGTAATTTTAATTCGAAATTGTGTAGTGATGTACTTATGGTTAACTTCAAGAATAGCCTTAAAAAATATCAAACTTGCTAGACAATTTGAGATGAAAGCTGAGAAAAGAATTGAAAAGCAGCTTTATCTAAAAGACAAGGGAAAGATTAAAAGGTACATTTAAAAGCAGCAAAATGTTACATCATTTGCATCAGCAAACCATAGAATAGAGTACTGATGTGCATTCTGCTATTGCATTGTGTGTGCCAATATTGGTACAGATTGTAATGTGCCATTTCGATGCACACAATAACAAGTGTAATTTTTGCAATGCAAGAGCTCTAATGCATGACTTGGCATGTGTCCATCACTTGCACCACACAGCAAAACATCATTCTGCACCAACTCACGACTAATATGGGTAACAATGCAAGACGTCAATCCTTGATCAAAACATTCGTGTTGAATTTTGTTTCATGAAAGAGGTAATTTTTCTATCAATAACATTTATCAAGTTTCCTCTCCAATACAAAAGTATAATATCCCATATAATCTCAATGGTTATGACATATACGAGACTTGTTTATGCCATCTCATATAATCTCAACAGTTGTTGCAAAAGCGAGTCATATTTAAACAAAGTATCACTCATAAAGTGAAAAAGATGAAAATCAACAAGTTCCGAGAAAGATAAAAAGGCAGTGTATGAAGCTCTTGCCATCATAAGGTCTGGGTAGGAGAAGATACAACCCATGCATGCAGAGGTTATTTCTCCATCAGGACCCAGCCAAAGCAGCCTTTATGCTTTGCCAAGGCCTGCTGCGCTCAATTATTAGAACATCTTAGGAGCAATAATGCCTACCTGAACATTGCTTTCTTCCATTAATACCTCCTTCGCCTTTTCACATAGCATCCTCACCTGCATGATTAAAACATAAAGACATCAGCACAATAAGCTAGTAAAAGGCTGCAAAATGATTAGCATTCAAATGATAAATTCTAATGACGATTATTACAAGCATCAAAAATTGAGATGATAAGGGCATGACACAGAACATTGAGCAACCACTGGATGAGATATGCTTATGTTTTTACAAGGCTCAATATATTTTGAATCACAATCATTAAACATGTTATCTTTTATTAAATCATGTCAGATTAATTTATAGCATATTCAAAGGGGAGCACAAGAACCGATGGGGAATTTCAATGCTTCAGAAAAGATGGTACAAAAAAGTACGAGGGCATCTTAACACCTCGAAATTTTCTCACGAGTTTTTTTGTGTCAGACGAAAATCAAATTTGACGTAAGTCAAGATTGCATGAGCTAAATTATCTCGGACTTACGCACCATAAATTAAGGTTTCAGTGGGTACAGTTAGAAGTTAGAAACCACAAGTTAAATTTGATATACGAACAGATAAGACCAATATATCTATGGCAAAGTAAATGTGCAATTTCGGATAAGGTTCATCATTAATAAGTGTAACAAGTAGGTCAACGCTGACACTTCCATGGGTTGAAGAACCTCAAATCTCTTCCATACCATCCATGAACACGTTATACCCAGCGAATCAGATCCAACATATGTAACACATCTAATTCCTGGAAAGAAAAGGTAAAGAAACAAACACTTAAAGTAGATCCAGCGCTAATGTCCACCAAATCCAAAAAAAAAAGAACCCCAAACTCCCCAAAGAAATCATCCCACGTCCAACCACAGAGCCCATCTATCAGCCTCCCAGGTCGCTCAACATGACCCAGCCTTCACAACAAGAAACACCCGGTCATCCTCTAATCAGCCAAAATAAACGCCAGAATCCACAAGAAAACGAGAAAAGATTTCATCCCGACCAAATAAGGAAGGAATCAACGGGGTAGAATAAAAGAGGAAGGAAAAGAAGAGAAAGAGAGGACCTCCTGTTCGGAGAGCGGCTTGCACTGCATGAGCTGAGCGATCTGCTCGTCCAAGTTCCCATGGGTGACTGAAGCTGGCATGGGATTCACGCTCATCTTGGCCTCACCACCTTACCAGCCCAGTAAGACGCCGCCCAAAACCCAGGATCGGAACCCCAACCCTAAATGTCGCCGCCCCTCGATCCCAACCAGACAAGTCGCTGTCCCCTTCCCGCCCCCTCCCCTCCCGCGAGAAGAAGAAACCGCGGCTTAGACGGCGAGGAATGGCGAGAGGAGAGGAGAGAGAAGAGGGTGGGGAAAGAAACCCTCGGTGGAGCCTGGCGTGGCCTCCGTACTCGGAAATGGCCGTCTCCCGACCCTTCGCGAGTTTAGCTGACTGATTCCAGACAGCATTTGCACCTAATACATGACGTGGCCGAATTCCGCTGGCTTATATGGTCCGGAAAACTGTGGGACCCGCCTGGTTGATGCGGCACCCGTAAATATATACGAGCGATGGTGGTGCTATTGAACGGTCGCAATCGACTCCAGCGGGTGAATCCGACGGAGGAGAGACCGGAAACGGGACAAGGACCACCAATTACCTGTGGCGGTGCGTCGGTTGTCTCTTCGCAGGCAGGCAACGGCGTTCATAAAGAACAAGATCTCTGGGCCCCGCGCTTGCCGTCTCCCGACCACTCCGTGGGTATGGACGTGGCGGAACGCGGTTGGTTGGGTGCTATCGGCGGGTGAAATTGGACGGAGAAGGGAAGGGAAACGGGACAAAGAGGACCACAAAAAACTTGTGGCGGTGGGTGGGCCACCGTCACGAACGTGTGGCCGAGACACAGGACGGACTCATCACGGGTGAAGTGGGTCCCGTCGCCACCACAACGCCGGCACGGCGGATAGCCACATGCATCCACGAGAGACGGATTTGGCGGTGGAAGCGGCGGCGGTCGGCGTCGCGGTACGTCCTTCAGCCGAACCTCCTTCACAGGAATCATAGATCGATCATGTTTGACATGACGATCGTCAAAGCCGTTTGCCTCGTTTAATGCTCAAGTCAACAACGTAAGAAAAGACTCTTTTGCAGATAGTTAATCGTCAAATAGGTTTCTTGAATTGATTTGAGATCAATTAGGTAAGTACTTAATTGGCTTCGGAAATGGATAATGATGAGTTCATGACACTCCCATCATTACCATTGCAGCTACTTGACTGCGTTTTTTTATCAACCCATATATCAAAATGTTCCATGCTGTTGAAAATGTTCTTCGACATATGATCAGAAAAACCTTGGCCAAATTTACTCCAAATTCGAAAGAAATTATGGTTTTCCCCGCAATAGTATATTCCAAAAAATTTCAACTTTACAGTACTAATGGGAAAAAAACTACACAACAAATAAAAGATGAACAACAAAGTTGGAGAGTAAAGACGTGTAAGTTTCTCATGTTTCAGCAATCAATAACCATGAAATATTTAGGTTGCAGAAGTCTCACATTTACTCTGAAAGTGCATAGCCTATCTTGATCGCGAGTCCAAGATCAACAAGACAGCAAGTGGAAAAAGAAGAATCCAGACCTCTAAAAAATTTACACCGCTAGTAGAAGGACCAATTGGGGTTACGGATGGGCGAATGGACTCTAAAAACTCACCATCGGTTGGCTGTTGCAATGACAACATTCTTTCAGTTTCTTGGCAAAACTGAAGCGATAATTCGATGTAATTTTACATGTCAAACAAGAAAGGCTAACAGGAACGCGATTAGAAATTCGGAGGAGACAAACTGCAGTCTCGAAGTCCCGCTAAGCGCGCCTACCGGTCCAAAGGCGCTGGGTGTCGTACCCTCGGTTGAGCTGGTGCTTGACCCTGAGCTGCAATTGCGACCGATGGTTATAAGAAACCACAATAATGTATAACCTTTTTGCAAAATTAACTTAAAAAAATATTTCCCTCATCACTCACCTTCCAGCAAAGATACATGAGCCATGGCCTGCAAACGTATCCAATCGGGTAGAAGAAATGGCAATATTAGGGTTTCGGTCGCAAACGAATGTGAGTTAAACTGAGAATGAAAGAAAGAAAGATACGAGTAATCCAGTCGAAATATGTGCATGCATGTTCCAATGAATAAACTACCTATCGAATTTACATCAAGATAATATATGCTGTCGCTAACTGGAACAGTCTACATCACTATATTGTTTTAGGACAAAATCACTATATTGCAAAATCACTATAATCACTATAATCACAATGATTATAGATAGGTTTTGGTGGAGTCACCAAAACCTATCTATATGAATTCTTGTTTCTGTGAATGCCTCCTTTCGATACCCATTCCAACGGTGTTCAGCCTTCTAATGTGATTCGAAAACATTTATATTCGTATACCCATTTTAAGTGAAAGGAACTTACTGGGATCGGTCGTGGTAATCATGGCTGTGTTACCAAAGTTGCAGCTACCGCCACTCGCTTGAGTTCGGTGGTAGTAGTCATTGTATGCGTAGGAGGCAATAGCTACGAGATTGTCGGCTTCATAGCACGGTTGCCCTTGCTGGATGGCTGTGCAGTTTGCCGAACCAGGTCCACAAGCCCAATCCAACCCTTTCTTCAGCGCATTGGAGTCTGCACTAGAGTTTGCGACGCAGAAAACTCCGACCAAACCTGTCGACTCTGCACTAGACTCGGCTAGATGCCCAAATTTCAGAGAGTACACAGCAGTCCCATTGGAAGCAAATATCCCCCAGTTCTTCTCAGAAACAGGGCCAGGTCGGACATCCTCGTTGAAGAGCTCATGGACATATGCGCTAACGGATGTGGTTGGCTGGCTTGGTGTGCCAGAACCATTTAGCACATGGCGGATAAGATTTCTGTTGTAGGCCAATGCATTGTCAATATTGGCTTCTGGCTCGCTGGCTCCACCTAGCGATGGCCACCCGGAGGCCATCACGGTCACCGGAATATTAGAAAAATTGAGTGATTGCATGGAGTAATAAGCAGCATCAATCATCGCGTCAAACATGTTTGTGTACTGGAAATTTGTATTGGGGTCCACAATCTGATTGTTCGGATCTAGCGGCCGGAAAAGAGCATACTCTAGAGGGAAAATGCCCTGTCCCTTGGTGTAAGCATAATAAGGCTGTGCATTTAGCATGAAAGAAGATCCTGTATTCTTCAAGAACTGAAGATACTGAGACATTACGGAGTTCCAAGATAAGTTGAAGGTGGCTGTCGATGGAGGAAAGTGTTTGGGAATCATGTCCATCGACTGTGGGCTCGAAACTTTGACCTGAAAGTTAAGGTTTGCTGCCACAAGAGCAGATTGGAGGAATTGCATAGCTGGTACAAGAACTAAAGCAGCATTTGGGATGGTTGTGAGGACCTCGTTGCCAACAGCGATACAAGTGATGTTAGTCGCAGGAACAAATGCAGCTACATTTTTGTTTATCCAGTTAGCTGCTTCTGATCTAGACTCTCCTATTCGTAGCAGCTGGTCATTGGCGACCCCAACTGTGACCTCTATTCCAGTGTTTGCAAGAGCATTCAGCATTTGGTGGTCAGCATCAAACAAGCGTACGTGTTTAATCTGCTGAGTTTTCAGAATCGACACAATTTCTGCTGCCGATGGCAAGCTGGACATCTGAGTGCCAATATTAATCCCAATAAATGCACCTAAAAATTTGTGAGATCATCAACTCAAAACGTAAGCAGACAGCAGACGAGAGTAGCAGGCTACAAATAGAATGAGAGGAACGTAGAATGCTCTAGTTCGAAAAATAAATGCAATAATTCTAAAAGCTTGAAGAATTGCAGAGAAAAACAGAATGCCATCAACATGAAGTGAATAAAATTAGGTTCTCTATGTAGTTGTCTCCTATACACTTGACTAATTGACATAAAGAAGATATTTTGATTTTGGAAAAATAATAACATGAGCTACCAAATGCTGATTTAATTTTTTTTTGTTTCTAAAGTGACCATACAACCTCCATAAGACGAACATTTATGGAAATAAAACATTAAGCACATAGAATTCTCACCAAAGAAACACAGAATTCATATCTTTGGAAACCAATAAGGAAACACCAAGAACTTCCATGTAGAATCAATCAAGAGAAACAAACCAAAGTGACCCTGAAATGCATGCAATCTTGTTCGAGTAGAAGTCAAATGATCTAAAATCTAGGACTTCAAAAGTGTTTGCAAAACTATTCTGAACTAAAATCAAATGTTGCTTGCAATTCACAAAGTAGAGTTGGAAGTCTAATACCTGATGCACTTGAGAACAGAAAAATAAGAAGCAACACGATTATCTCCCATTTTCCAGTACGCATCTGGCTAAACAAACTTCACAATTCGAACTCTGATGATGATTGCCACTTCAACAACCAAATTCAATATTTTAGTAAGGTCCACAAATAGGACGATGAGAAACAGAGAAAATGGCAAATTGTTGTGGCAGATAAGATACAAATCCTCTTTCACGAATTTGCAGCTCAGAGAATACACAGTATACAAATTTAGTGCCAAGATTTCAAGTATAATAACAAAGGAACTAATCGATTATAAGTTCATGGACAAATTTTGGCGGTGTGGTGGATGTCAAGAACAATAATATGCTCTCACAAGATTCGAAACATGTGCAAAGAATCCAGAAGCCGAGCTCCTCATCATACTGAGGTATCTGAACTGATGTTTCTTTATGCCTCCAAAACACACACATCTCATCCGAGTCATAAAAGAAAAAGAATGTTGGAAACTAAAATTGACTGCTAACTACAAGATAAATCTTACCATTTTCCTGATCCGATTACTATCGATTTCTCTTAGGGTGATTTCTACCTATAGACACACATCTCATTCGAGTCAAAAAAGAAAAAGAATGTTGGAAACTAAAATTGACTGCTAACTACGAGATAAATCTTACCATTTTCCTGATCCAAATACCTATAGGGTGATTTCTACCAATGGATTTCTCTTAGGGCGATTTCTACCTACAGATATGAATCCACAAATCCAACCATACCAGCAGTGCCTCATTTTTAAGAACAACAAACGTCAAGGCAAGCTAAAGCATTCGTACAATCTGCCTCTTTAACTCCCGGAGACAAACATAGCTAGTTCCTCCCAGCCAAGCAATCTCACGAGACAATCTACAATAGTTGATACTTCAAATCAAATAGCACAAAATGGAAAGCAATCAGTTCAACCGAGATTTTTATTACTTTGAGTGCCTTGAAGAAACAGAAGATCAGAGAAATGAGGGAGCAAAGAATTATCTAATTGACAGTGAACTTTGGGTTGATCTCCAACTTCCAACAAAATAAAAGTTAAAACTACAGATCTAAAGCTACCAATGACAGATATCTCATTTCCACTAAAACCATCAAGCATATCAGAAACTTGAGGGACAAAAAAATAAGAGAGAGAAAAATCATAAGCAAGTAAAAAAAAAAAAGGCTGAGAAAGAAATAGCACCTGTTTCGACTACTCGAGAGCTCAAGAAGTGTGTGTCTGTTCTAGCTCAACAATCCCTCCCAAAAAGAAGAAAAAGAGAGGAAAAAGGCCTTTTTAAGCCCTTGTATGAAGAAGAAGAAGAAGAAAAAAGAGTTCTTTGGAGTAAAGGAAAAAACAATAAAAAAAGAGGAGGAAGAAGACAAAAGGCTATGGGTGCGCTACAGCCAAGCAGAAAACAGAGAGAGAGAGAGAGAGAGAGAGAGACTACCGTCAAAGAGCTTTTATGGGAGTTGTAAAGGCGGAGACAGCATGTGCAGTTTAGAAGATCTATGGGGAATCCAAAGAGGGTTCTGGGTTTTACTCTTCTTTATTTATCTCAACACCTCTCTCCAATAACCTCATGCATGCCGTCCGGTGGCACAGAGCGATGAAGAGAGAGAGAGAGAGAGAGAGAGAGAGAGAGCAGCAGCAGCAGCAGCAGCAGTTACCATTACAATAATTAGCTCGGACAGTGAAAGAACACATGGAGGTAGGTTGCTTTAAATCTATTCTTTGGTTAAGAGTAAAGGGAGATGGTGGTGAGCTTCTTGGCCACACAGTGCCTGCTATTAAATGGCATCTTCCTCCAAAGCAAGTTTAGAAGCTATTCAAGGGTCACCTCCCACCCATCCTCATCATTATTCCCCACGAACACGTCCACACACACCATTTCAATGGTTGATCGGCTCTCATTGTCCGAGAAAAGCCAAACACAAGAGTTTAATACTTTGACTTGAGTTCATCGTTCAACGAAGAATGATATATTGATGCTCCTATTCCATTCACTCTCAGAACTCAGCTCATCTCAAGGTGGATGGTGGTGAAGCACAAGTGCATCACACGTTGCAAGATTTCGCCGACTGCCAACGCGCATAACTTTACTCTCTCTCTCTCTCTAAGTTTCTGTATCATAGCCATAACTTGATACCATCCATAATAATATATCATGAGTAGGATATGAGATTGCATGGACACATCATAGCATTATGACTTCACCAACCTTTCCGGATCGTTCAACGTACCAATTACGTTGGATTGATTGAACATGGTAATATTTTTAGGTTCACCTGTAAGGAATTATTACGAATACAATCCGATCCAATCTGATCAGATTAGGTTCGATCAATTCTGTCACGAAGCAGAATTTTCGATCCTGAGATATTATTTTTTTTTTTTGGGGGACCAGAGACGATGGCTTGCTTTTTCAGTGAATTTTAGAATTGGATCCCTTCTTTTCTTCTGTCGTCGGCATTCAAACTCCTCGAGCGTCTCTCTCGGGACTTGTACTTCATTAGGAGTCACTGTCTACAAATCTCGAGTGACCGACCTTTCCAGTGGGCGATGAGGGATGGGGCCGGCAGCTCCGGAGTGGGCCCGGTCCGCTGGTCCCAGCCTCCCAGGTCAGTGTAAGTCGTGTGGAAATTTCACGGATGGACCCAGATTTTTACCCTGCCTTGGGACATGGTGTCCCACAGACACAACCTCAAGAATCGTCAGGGTTTTAGCTGGTCGTGGTGGTGGTTCACATGTCGCTGCCTTGCTGCTTTTGCCTGGGTGGGGAAGAAGATGTCGTCAAGTTTGACAGC
Source organism: Musa schizocarpa (assembly GCA_900464855.2). Classification (NCBI taxonomy): domain Eukaryota; kingdom Viridiplantae; phylum Streptophyta; class Magnoliopsida; order Zingiberales; family Musaceae; genus Musa; species Musa schizocarpa. Next base: position 43,190,347 of record LS990922.1, on the reverse strand, counting down.
TTAAAAGGAGGGCTCCTCGTGACACACACGCCATGCCCTTCTCTTTTAGATCGGACCAAAGCTTTTCTTCCTGTCGTGCTTATTGTAATTTCCAGGGCAATTGAGCGGGTATTAATTAATTAGGGTGACGTGTAACAAACAAACAAACAATGTGTTGGGCCTCTTCCTCTTTGCTGTCTTCCTAACTTCCAAGCCACAGATCCTAACCTAATGTGCATGTCATCGTGTCCGAATGAAGCGCATGATTCTACACAAGGCAAGAAGAGAACAGGGCACAGAGGGACCTAAAAACAAAGAAGGTCATGCTCTTCCTTACCAACTGAGATCATCATCACCAACTTTTTGGTTGATGTTTTGAACTTGGAGAGGTTTTGTTTGTATCATTGGCAACCAGTGCACATTATTTCGAAAAGATAGCAAGCGATTGAATTAGGAGGAGACATCAGCTTCACCCAACCAGATCAACTCAGGCTGAAAGATTCACCTGATTCAAACCTATTCAGTCAAGTTTTTGAGTTGATCATCTTCAAGTGTTTTTGAGGCTGCTCACTTCACATGTAAAAATTAAATTGATTTCGTGGATACCGCCGCAAAACGAAGGACTGTGACCTGCATCATGGAAACTTTCTGCTGGAAGTCTGCGAGGTAATAGCATCAGTTGACAAACATGACAAGGTCAGCATTCTGATTATGTCAGGAACAGGCAGAAGTAAATTACCAAAAACATATTCATTAGAAAAGTGTCGTTTTGAGATTAAAGAAAAAAAATTCATTGTCAATACCATTTTACTTACCATATTCAAGAATTTCTGTTCAGAAAATAATGACCATATCATTTGAAAGAAGAAGAAAGAACAACGAAAGAATTCAAAGTCTATTAAACTCAAGTTCACGTAACTGAGGTATCAGTCTAAGGAAAGTTCTCTCTCAACTTCTGGTGGTCTAGTGAAAAATTGTGCTATGAACATTTAGGAATATTGCTTATGGTGGGAGAGAAAATAAAATATATCAGAAATCAGAAGCCAGCACATACGCTTTCATGGTGTATGCCGCTCGACAAATGATTGAATCAAGGGATTCACGAGATCTGGAGCTTCATCCTGCAAAGAAAAAAATGGTTGTCAAGGAGGATGTTGTCAAAAGACTTAAATTCAGTGCATCAGAAAGTCGATGAAGAACCTGTGGGCAGTGGCCGACATCGGGGAGGATGACAAAATCCTCCACTACACCAAACTCCGCATAGAGTTTTCCAAGTTCAACAGGCTCCCATGGGTCCTTGTCGCCCCACGCAACCAAAACAGGACACTGAAGTAAACGAAACAGTACGAGAAAATTATAGTGGTTATGCATTATAAAAAATGACGTGCAGGAAAAAAAGGATACATTGTACAGTGAGAACCTCTTCACTGACCTTCACTTTTGGAAGCAATTCTTCAGGCAGAGGACCACCTGAATAGCAGATGAACTCAAGGAATACATCAGCTGCACCAGGTTCAAGTCCTGGCTGCAGGATGATCTGAACTAGTTCATCTGTCACCATCGATGTGTCATGATAACACTGAAAAGAATCTAGTTAGAACCACTAAAAGAAGACCACCAGCAGATATATAAACTGCCAAATATAACCTATGAAAAATAGCTAGGATATTTAAATTTTAAAGATTACTGCATCACAAAGGACACCAACTATCAATTTAAGTATGTTTATCAGGGAACAAAGAATATTAGACAAAGAGAATATAAAGATAATACATACATACATACATATATATACATATATATACATATATATACATATATATATATACATATATATATATATATACATATATATATATATATATATATATATATATATACATATACATATATATATATATACATATACATATATATAGAAAGAGAGAGAGAGAGAGTCCTAACAAGAGGATCTAGGCCTCAATCCTGACACCTCACGATTAATTGAGGCTTCAGCCTGAAAGTCTATTTGTCGAATATAATCTGCAATGTTTAAATATTAAAACATTTATATTTAAAAGTCATATAACTGGATACATCTTTGGTGTTCATCAAACTAACACAAAATGAATTGTATAAGAAACTAAGCCAATTCAATTAATGATTGAAATGATTGATTCAGATCTAGCTATTATCAGATGAATGAATATATGTAGAAATCCTACTTATTCTGATACTTCTATACTTTCAACCAAATTAAGATACTTTATGCCATTAGAATTAATTATTTTTTCATTCACTTGATGCATATGTTCTAGATTGTACAAAACCTATAGGTCATCTTAACAGAGCTAATATTCAATTTACAAATTCCATGATTGGTTTCGAGTTTATAGGATTGAGACTCAATTCTACCATTACAATTCTAGTACAACTCTATCTCTCTCTATGTGTGTGTATGTATATATAGAGTTAAATCATCTAGCAGGCATGTCGAAATGACACGACTAGCTCTATACAACACATTCCCCCAATGCTAAACCGACAAAGTTGACCTTATATTGGGTTTGCTCAACTCTGACCAAACCAACAATCACGAGATAAATGCCACGATGGTGTTTTTTAGGTTGACAATGAGTTAGCTCAAGTTAACAAGAGTCAAATTACTTGGGGAGATGTTGGAAATTTTTTCCTAAAGTACAGTTCAATTGGTATTAAAAAGGTACAATGCACAGATGATGGCATCCCAATTTACCTCTTTAATCACACTTGAGTATCTCAACCTATCTGTCAAAGAATGGGACGGTATTGTGGTGCATGAAGGAATGGAATTAGGCATGGCAGAAATGGAGGCATTACAGGCTGCTAAGCACTAAAAGTTTGCCTTCTCCATGACCCAGAAACGGAATGCTTGAAGAGCAAAGTTAGTGAAATGCTCTATTCTGTTTTTCGAGAAAATGTTACTATTTAAGCTGCTGGTTTAATGATATTTAAACTTCAAAGTATTACATTTTTGCTGTATGTGATGCCAGAAAAAGAAATAACAAATTTGTGCCTATTATGTTTTAGAATTCATGTATCTAGCTTAACAATATTAGAACCAAAAATAGAAAACTTAATCATGGTAGTAAAATTTAATGTTGTTTAAGATGGACATTAATGTAATGTGAAGTTCTGTCTGAAAAGATCACCTGGCAAAGAATGCTTCTAACAGAGTCTGGCGTGGCAACTGCCTTGAAGAAAAGCTTTCCAACAGCTGTATTCCTATGTCAATAAAATCTCCAATCTTTGAGAGTGATTATGGATCCATGACAAGAAAGAATGAGATTGTTCATGGGCACAAGTATCTACCTCAAAAGGCTCTGAAATGACCTTATAAAAGGTCTTCCATACCAAGGCTGCTTCGTTATATGGAGCAATCTTAAGGAAATATTCAGTAGAATGATACCCTTGCAGATCTGAGGCTGCATAACAGCTGCCTGAAGGCCAACAACTCCTGTGAATATATTTAGCATATAAATAAATTACTAAGATTGGAAATCTCTCCTTCCAAAGGTCCAGCAGGCTATCAAGAAGTATCCATTCTACACCCTTCACCAATATTTTCTAATTCCATCTATATGCCATCCACACGTGAGGGAAAGATTTAAGATTATAATATCATATATCATTCTTATCTATCAGCTTAAGCATATAGATGGAATGGCATCAATTAAAAATTTAAGAAAGATTTCCAAAAAAGATTCTGAAAAGTATTGTAATTGTCTAGTATTTCCACAAAGAAAAATATTGCAAGAAAATCATGAAGAAATGCAAAAAGGAAAAAAAAATACAACATAACCTCTTTTTGTGGTGCTGCATCAGACTGTAATCACTGATATCAAATAATGATTGCCAAAGACTGATGGACTTAAGACTCACCCCCAATGGAGTTACATATAAAGAATGCTTGATCTTTGACCACATCAGCACAAAAATCATTCAGCTGATCTGCCCATGTCTCAAATGTATAGAAGGAATTCACACCAATCTCACGTGGATTTGGCTTATCAGAATAACCATAACCAATTAGATCAATTGAATAAACTCTATTTGATTTTGCAAGGACAGAAATATTTTTTCTCCAGTGGTCACTGCAAAAGGAGACTCACATCAACAATTTTATCTGAAGACATTGTATTCAAAAGCAGAAAGATAGTTCGAAAATCCAATCAATTTTTTAATGTTTCTAAAATAGCTAAACTTAATATAAATTATAGAATGATTCAATAACAGAGGTGAGCATGAGGCAATCCTGCACATGTATGTCATTGCACATAGAAATCGATGTTGCTCAATTGAACTCAACAATGGCAAATATTATATTATGTTTCATCACTTCCAACCTGCAAAACCAATAAATTTAAATATCCACAAATGAAACAGAGTCCTTTTCTTGGCTATTTTGAAATGGCTCCACTAATATCAGTTGTTTCTATTTGATCTTGTTAATGTAACCAAATTAAACTTAGGTTTCCATTGATCCTCTATATCGGAACTTGTTTATGAAAACTGAAAAAAAAAAAATCTCTTCACCTCTTTGTTGTCATTATCAAGCCATCTCTTATTGGATGTATTAAATCTCTTAAGTATGCCATGCAAGATGAAACTACAAACCTTCCATGAACTTGATTATTTCATTTTTGGTGATTCTGGTGCTACTGAATATCCACCTTTATGTAACTAGTCTGTGTAATAAAGTACAATGTCTCCATTTATAGAGATGCTGCATGGAGGTCTACTCACAAAAGACATTTCCTTTATGGCTCAAGATCTACAAATCCTGTCTTGAGATACATCCTCATTTTATGTGAGGTGGCGGATATGGTTGCTCATAGCAGAAATTAATCGAACACAATCTTGTAAAATGTCAATGTTCGCTTAATCTGTAGGAATGCAGAAGATGAGAGAGAGAGAGAGAGAGAGAGAGGGGGGGGGGGGGTGGGGGGTGGAGGGTGTTGTAGAGCCCATAGTAGCTGGCTATGCATCATCATATGCATGCAGTCACGTGAGCTCACAAAGATAGATGTGTACAGCATACATATCAAACATGACAAATGCATATACAAGAATCCATATAGGATTCGTAAGCTTCTGCAGGTGCAAAAGAATTAAATTTTAACATGGAAAATGAAACAAGCAGTGGATACATCAAGAAGACCATGGAGCTCGAGTGAAAAATTTTACAATCTGAGACAATAATTTATCATGTGATCATTGTCTAAAGCAATATGTGCACAAAAATACCTATGGCATATTGGCATCTAGTTGTCTGCAAACGGAAACCAAATCATATATGATATACACCTGTTTGCCCCAAAACCATGAATTAGAACTAATGATGGGCCTGTATCTCCAGCAGACTGATAACGAACACGATAACCTCGCCAATTCCACATTCTGTAAGACAGAAGATATGAAAATCAGACATCATAGATAAACAACAAATTTATGCTTGCGAGCTGTTTCCACTGTTCTTTTGTACTTTTTTCCTCAAAGAACTTGGATGAAACCAAGCCGTAAAAAAGAAAACATGTATAGACAGGTCAGTAATATATATTTTTCTAAATCTTTATAGACAGGTAGAGACATCATAACCTGTGTTATATTTGCACAATATTTACGAATGTTTGACAGTTACTGAGAGAATTTGATTTACCAGTCCTTCATTTTTCTTCTTTATAAATTTCAAGCAAGTATGTACGTCCAACACGCAAAAGAAAGAAAAAATGAGTAGACACGAGGATTTTCCTGTGTCAAAAATGAATATTAATAAGTCGTTGATGTCCTTACACACCCCGGCAACAATTTGTTTTTCTTTGAGATTCCCTCAAACAGGGCAAATCAAGAAGGCTGTAACCAACATGATTCAACCTTTAACCTGAGATACTCTCACATTGTCATGGGACAAACTGAGACATAACCAGACACACCCAAGTGCAATGTTGTCAACAAATTATTATTCAATCAAATGGTTATAAGTAAAGGTTAACCTGAAAATCCCTGGAAAACACATACAGCAGTAGTAGTTAGGGGGAATTATAAAAGCATGTTCATGCTTAAGCGGGCTATAAACATGACTGCGCACGTCGCTTATACAATGACAGGTTTATTAAGATTGCATAGCCAGGTGTGAACTGATCATAGGACAGCATCTTCATATACGCCATAAAATGATTTTGGAAAAATTAAATATTCCACTTGTTATATAACAAATGAAAATTTGTTTTAGGAATGGATAGTTTAACATAGGATGAGAGAGTTAATTGCTTGTGTTGCTTAATTTTGACGACTAACAACACAGTTCAGGTGATCATGTCACTCAAATATCCTTCGAAACAAAACACAAGCGTTCAGGGCAAGAAGAAAGGAAATAACCTTAGGAATCATTCCATTTAGAAGCTATATCCCAATTATTCAACTAGATTGAAGAAAAGGACTAATGCATTTACTTTAAGGAAAGATAGCTAAATAGAGGCTGGAAATCCATTATCTCTCTTGCTGCAACTTGGTCTAACTCTGAAATCTACAAGCATAATTGAGGTGCACAATATATTCCTATAAAAAAGGAAATTACATCTTTGTTCATCCAACATCAGTTGATAAAAAACAAAACCAAAGAATAAAGGAATTCAAGAAGGAATTACCCGGTGCGAACTTCGGGTTCTTGGGCGGTGGCAGCGGCAACCACGAGATCAGACGGTCGCTTCGCTGAGCCGATCTCTTTCGGCGAATCCGTTAAGCAGCGAATGTGGCGGTACCCAATTGGACCGAACCGAGGGGAGGCGAGACGTTTCGGCATCGAGATGGCTTTCATGCGGCCGGAGTCGAGGCTAGCTCCGCGGTTGCGACGAGGACGAGGACGGGAATTGGAGACGGGTAGGGAAGGAGAACCGAGGCTCGCCATGATCGTGTCGCCCTTCTCTCTCTCTCTCTCTCTCTCGTTTCGGGTTTGGAGCGACCGAAGGTGGGAAAGACGCTTGGCGTTCCGAGCAGCACGGAATAATAGCTCGAGATTTGCTGCTTGATGCAGAACAGCAAGCGCGATCATGGACGGGTCAAAAATGCATCAAAATTCGGGATATGGCGGCGATTGATCTAAAGGACTGGATCATGTTGCAATGCCGAAAGCGCTCGCTAACTTTAGCATCCGATCTCTATATTATTATATTTAAAAAAATAAAATATTTAATGTATTTCTCAATTTTTACTGACAAAAATATTATATATTTTTAATGATAAATCGAAATATCGTATGTATTTAGTGATAAATCAAAATGACATAAATTTAATATATTAGTTAACCGTACGAAAAGAAATAAGGTTAAATATTTTACTTTTATAAATACAGATATTTTAATTTTATTTTATTTTTTAAAATATAAATTTTAAGATATTAAAACTAATTAATTATAAGATATAATCTATAATTAACCTCCTATTTTATCATAAAATACTCTATATTAAATTAATAAATGAACATTATTTTAGCTACTTCGATTTTTATCATATATTAGAATTTTATCGCTTCTAATAAATGACCTTACAACATTCTAAATTTAAATTCAGTCACGTTTGGTCTTATTATAATTTAAGATAGTATATAATATAATCATATTCAAATATTATTTGTAGAAATGTTCATACTCCCAACCGCGGTAGATATAGAGACGTTCATAACAATAGAAATGTACACGCAAAATCCCATAAATTTCATAGGGCACATATGAATCTCAAATCTCACAGCATGACAACAGAAGCCTTCTTTTCTCTATCAGCAGGTTGTAAAACGTGTCGCAGAAGGATCCCATGATCTTTCATCAGTAGTTTTGTGACAATTTAACGGAATCGCAATCCATTCAGTGCTATATCAGCATATCCATCCTTCATACGATTTAATGTAACAAAGCCAAGCTTCTTCCACAAACGATAATTTAAATAGCGTTTAACAACCACGATTTAAATTCGACAGCTGAAACATGCAACACAAAAGCAAGACAACATAGGAGTAGTAGCAACTAGAGATGCATAAATGCATGATGATAGAACACAAGCAAACACTAAGAAGCAATCAAACATGCTTAGAAATCTTCTCCCTCCTCATCATCATCTGCACCTTCTGCTCCAACCTCCTCGTAGTCCTTCTCGAGAGCAGCCAAGTCCTCCCGGGCTTCCGAGAACTCACCTTCTTCCATTCCCTCACCCACGTACCAGTGGACGAATGCACGCTTTGAGTACATCAGGTCGAACTTATGGTCGATACGTGAGAACACCTCAGCAACGGCAGTATTGTTGCTGATCATGCATACAGCACGCTGCACTCGTGCTAAATCGCCTCCAGGGACCACTGTCGGTGGCTGATAGTTTATCCCACACTTGAAACCAGTAGGGCACCTTCACAAAACATCATCAATATGGTCAATTAAGAAGCCCCATAACGCAAATTAGACTAATAAAAAGTATAGTGGCTGATTACCAGTCGACAAATTGGACAGTCCTCTTTGTCTTGATGGTCGCGACAGCAGCATTCACATCCTTGGGCACGACATCCCCACGGTACATCAGACAACAAGCCATATATTTACCATGCCTAGGGTCACATTTTGCCATCATGCTTGATGGCTCAAACACTGCATTTGTGATTTCAGGGACAGATAGTTGCTCATGGTATGCTTTCTCAGCAGAAATAACAGGGGCATATGAGGAGAGCATAAAATGGATTCTAGGATAGGGCACAAGATTGGTCTGGAATTCTGTAACATCCACATTAATAGCTCCATCAAACCTCAAAGAAGTGGTTAAAGAGGATATGACTTGAGATATCAACCGGTTCAAGTTGGTGTAAGTTGGCCTCTCAATATCTAGAGACCTCCTGCAGATATCATAAATGGCTTCATTGTCTAAAAGAACTGCAACATCTGTGTGTTCAAGCAAGGAATGGGTGGAAAGCACACTGTTATATGGCTCCACAACAGCTGTAGAGACCTACAGCAAGAAATATCACAGGTAAGTCCAGATCATGAGACAAACAGAAAAGTAAGATTTTTCTCAACATGCATCTAAGAAAATGTGGACAACTTCCTATCGCCATACAGTTCCCAGCTAAAAACATTGAACGCCCACAAAATTTGTGGGTGTACATAAGCAAATGCCAATGGGACCATTTGTCCTGGATGTCAACTTGTTTTTATTTCATGGTTGTTGATAGAACTTTGCTTCAACAGAACGTACAAGGCCTAATCTGAAATACAAGTTCTAAAGTAATTAGTAAAGGACCAATTAGCGCAAAATTCAGAAAGATATACAGCTTACTAAATCAATTTCTGAATAAGAAATATTATTTGATAATTTTTCTGGAATCTTTTGGAACTTCTTAGGAATTTCAATAAACTTAGTGCTCTAATAGTCAACTAAGCCTGTCAAATTATGGTTTGCAGTCAGACATGATTTTACCTCAATATATGCATCCTACCAGACCATCATATGGACTAAAGTAAAACTAGGCAAATTTCTCAGAAAATTTATAGATCTGACATATCAAACTAATGCGTTTGATATTATGCTTTTTGAACCGGGTTGACCAAATCAAAGCATTTTTTTCACAGCATCCTCCAAGAATCAAAATTTTAATTGAGCATCACAAAGATCAACAACAAAACGAGCAATTTGACATGAACTGAAAGCAAACTATCTTCACAGCTTGGTGCTACCTGAGGAGAAGGATAAATGGTGAAGCCGAGCTTTGACTTCTTTCCGTAATCCACAGACAACCGTTCTAGCAGCAAGGAACCCAAACCAGATCCAGTTCCACCACCAACAGCATTGAAGACCAAAAATCCTTGCAAACCAGTGCAGTTGTCTGCTAGTTTTCTAACTCGATCAAGGCAGAGATCAACAATTTCCTTCCCAACTGTAGTTCATTACCAAGAACCAAGATCAAAACCTAAACTCAGGATCTGAATAATAATTCCTTAATTTTAAAAGAAAAGTATCAGCTACCTGTATAGTGACCCCGTGCAAAGTTATTTGCGGCATCCTCCTTCCCAGAGATGAGCTGTTCTGGATGGAAGAGCTGGCGATATGTCCCAGTTCTCACTTCATCGATGACAGTGGGCTCAAGATCCACAAAGATGGCCCTTGGGACATGCTTGCCAGCACTGGTCTCACTGAAGAAGGTATTGAACGCATCTGTTGCAACTCCCACCGAAGAATCACTGTGGAAAAGGAAGTACATATCAGTCGTAACCAAGCAGATCATAAGATCAGAGCAAGCACTTGCAGCTTTAAAGATTTATGAGGCAGAATCACTGCCCATTAGATCTAGTAGAAGTATCTGTCTCATCAAACATCGAAAAGAAGCCTGACCACGATCAGATCAATACCCTCCGTTACAGTTACGGATCTAAAGATCAACGAGGAAAGATCAATAACCTCTGTTAGAGTCACGGAAAACAAGTACTCAAAAGAGGACATACCTTTACTCCTAAGAACTACAATTATTAGTCCCCATGAAGCATCATGAAAGCCATGGATGACCTCAAAACTCACCATTACTGAATCACACACTTAATATAGTATGAAAAACACCATACAGTATAGATCTTAGTCCACCGCTCTCCATATTAACTTCTATTTCCGAATCGCAAATCAATAAAAAAGATCTTTGGCCTAGAGTTCGTTCTTTTCTCTTTTTAACATACGAGAACCCCCCAAGGGAATCTGAGCCAAACAATCAATAGATCTGGCGCCATACAACCAATTTGAGGTCAACCATGAAGTAGAAAAAAAACGTAAATCAAATAAAAAGTGGAGAACTTTTCGATTTCAACAAAAGAGATCACAAAAAGACATTGCTAACGGGACTTTCGATGAAAACGAAATGAGGTCGGAGATCTAGTAAACAGGTATATATCAAATAATAAAACAAAAAAAACGAAGTTAACTTTCCCCTAAAAGAGAAACTATTACGAAAGAAAAATAGCGATCAGAAACAAATAATACCATACAAAAGGGGGAATTTTGGTGAGACAAAAATGAGGCTAATGATGTAGCTATCAAGTATAAATAAATATAAAAACAAAAAAGGAATTTTTTTCCCAAGAAGGAGTCTTATTAACAAATGCTTGCGATCACAAACAAGGATTAGCAACAAAAGGCAAACATTCGGCGGGGGTTAAAGAAGACATGATCTGAAGAGAGAGACCTCGGCATGATGCCATCGGGCTGGATGCCGTGCTCGAGGCAGTAGAGCTCCCAGCAGGCGTTGCCCACCTGGATGCCGGCCTGCCCGATGTGGATGCTTATGATCTCCCTCATCTTCCTCGAGATCTCTCTCTACGTCGCCCGCTTGCAAAGGTCGAGCTTTGTCTGGGTAGGAGGAGGAAGAAGAAAGGGTAGATCTGGTTTGGCTCTCGAGGGCTGGGGGTGGCTTGATTGATATGGTATGCGGAAGGCGGAACGACGAGGGAAGACAAAAGCGGGCGCGGGGCCCGCCTTCTCCGGTGGGCCCCGCTGTTTGGACGGCTGTCATCTTCCCAAGAACAAGTCAAGTCTACCCTCACTCATGTATATGTGGGTCAAATTGCATATATATCCCTCTAAAGTCAATAATATTTTTTATTTATCCCTACAAATTATACTTACCCCATATATATATATATATATATATATATATATATATATATATATATATATATATATATATATACATAGAGAGAGAGAGAGAGAGAGATGGAATGTGTGTGTATATTTCCTGAAATGTATCTTTATAAAACTTTGAGCAAGAATATTATACTTATTTATTTTGTTAATATAATTAAATATTTAGTAATGTTATTGGTAGTGTTTAACATGGGTTTTTAGGTTTTTTCCTTTTATGATATATATTGTATATATATAATATAAAAAAAAAATATTTATAAAATTATTATTTTCAAATCTTGTAAATGATAAATCATCATTTGTCTATTTTAATAGACCTCGCGTGGTCTTAATTTCCTTACTCTTCAATTGTTATAGAATTAGATATATATTTATTATATATTTTAGGTAATAACAATAATAATAATAACGTCATAATATCTCGATTATCAAAAATAGATTATATGATATAGCTCCATATAAATTAATATTATTAATTAAATAAAAAATATATAAATTTTTATTTACATTAAAAATCTTAACTTTTCTGACTATTTTTAGCATGTAAGCTTTGTTTTTGACTATTCATTTTTAATTCACAATGAAATTGGAAATCAGGAAGCTTATGAGAACTGTGAGGATGTATATGTAATTGAAGATAACTACAAAGGGCAGCATGCAAGAAGCCCTTCCTCCATTTATCCAAGGCTAGTATGGGTATTATACGGAAGACACGTACATGTGCCGGTTAATTGCCGCTCCTCTGGCAACGTAGCCCCGAGCAGTGCACGTGAACGCGACCCGTCGCTGAGCTGTCGCGCTCTGTCGCTGCCCTCTCAAGCCTACGCTACCGTTGTGGCGCAGCATGTGATGTCTGCGCTGTCGCCATCAATCAATGCATCGGTGGTCCGTCGGTCCATCCGAGCCGTTCATTGCCCCCGCGACATCCGTCACGGCGTGGGCGCGATGATATTCGAGTAGGTGGGAGAAAGGATCATGGACAAATCGGACGGCTCGGATTCGATTTGAAGCGTCGGTGCGTTGATGTACTCCTTAGATTTTTATGGAGCCTCTGTCGGCGCAGATCTATGCGCCGTGGTCATATTATTTCTTTGTTATAATTAATATTTAGTCATGTAAATAATTTAATTATTTAAAATATATAATATTCAAACTGTAAGAATATACGAAAGAGATTGATCACTCCACTACTTTTACATAGGTAAATGAATTAGTTATTTCATTAGATCAGTTCATGATAAATGATATTAGAGCCACATTAAATAAAATCACTATGACAGACATTATGTGCATAATCCAAGGTTTGAAGCTTAAGTTGGTGTAAATGTTTGGTGGATATATTACAAGTAACTTGGTTTACAGATTTATAACAAGTGATTTTTATTTAACAAATTTAGGGATCATTTTTTCTAAGATGATTTTTTATTTTGATGAATTAATGAAAAAGAAAATTCCTTTTTTACCCAATACTTGAAATACTCTCCTTATATTTTGTTCTTGCTATGGACCATTTTCATAGGATGATTTAATCAAGTTATAATATTTTTTATATATTATATTATAATACTTTTAGTAATATAGAAATATTATAATGTAATATAAAAATATTATAGTAGAATATTATATTATAATGTTAATAGTGTTTTTATACTATTACAGTGTGTTTTCAGTAATAATAGGATAGCACTAAAAATAACATAATGTTTTTGTTTTAAATAATATTAGAAAAATATTATGACACTGTGTGGAAATATTATAATAGAATATTTTTGTGTTATGTAAAAACACTATAATTAAATTGGTTCACTTTTGGGTTGGTCAATCAATATGAAAAAAGAGAAAAAAAAAGAAGATAAATGGTTAAGGGTATTTAAGATTTTAAATATCCAAATGACTTGTTCAGGATAAATTATTATTTAAAATTATATTTAATAATCAAATGATAATTAACTAAGAAGATTAACTATAATTATATGCAAATCGTTAAGGTAAATAATTTCAATTTAGGGAGCAAAATATCCAAATGACTTGTGCTGAAGTCATACATATCTGTATGATCGCAATTTTGCCATTAATTGTTGACATGAGATTCGTTCGGTCAAACCAAACAAAACCCGACTTCAAAATTCCCGCCACGAAACGTTGCCTTCGTCTTCTCTCGACTCCGGCGCTGCTCCGCGTCCTCCTCGCCAGAGCCTCCTTCACCGACCTGACACCCACCTTGTTCTTCTCTTCCTTCAAGCCCACCCTCTCTCTCTCTCTCTCTCTCGCTGTAAATATATTTCTGATATGATGATTGGCCTGAGATGGAGCAGCGCCATCCATCACTCTTTTTCCTTGCATCACTCTCTTCTTCGATCCCTGTCTAATTTCCCCCTTCCTGTGAGCTCGTATCCAGCAAACGATCTCTCTCGTTACACCGCCAGGATCCAAGATTTGTGTCGCCTCGGCTACGTAAGCGAAGCACGTAGCGTGTTCGATACGATGCCCCACAGAGACACCATCACCTGGAACTCCATGATCTTTGGCTACTCCCTCAACGGCATGATGGATGATGCCCGGAGGCTCTTTGACGCCTTTGCTGGAAGGAACACACGGACGTGGACCATCTTGGTTTCTGGTTACGCCAGAAGTGGCTGCCTCGAGGAGGCCCAGCTCCTCTTCGACTTGATGCCCGAGCGCAACACGGTTTCCTGGAACGCTTTGATTAGTGGGTATGCACAGAATGGGTATGTCGGCATGGCTCGGCGTCTCTTCGATACGATGCCGATGCATGATATTGCATCGTGGAATGCTATCATCACTGGGTACTGCCATGCTCATCAGATGGTCGAAGCGAAGGAACTGTTCGAGCAGATGCACATGAAGGACTTGGTTTCTTGGACGGTGATGATTTCTGGGTATGTTCTGGTTAATGAACATGGAAAGGCTTGGCGGACTTTCCTTACGATGCATCGGGAAAGAGTGAGACCGGACCAGTCTAATTTCACGGCCGCTATCTCTGCAGTTGTGGCTCTTGGCAATCTCAAGCTGCTCGAAAACCTACGTACTTTGGTGATCAAGACGAATTTCGAAGGGGATGTGGTAGTGGGAACAGCTATTCTGAATGCTTACACGAAGGATGGCGGAGGGTTGGATGAAGCAGTGAAGTTCTTTGAACAAATGCCAGAGAGGAATGAGTACTCTTGGTCCACGATGATTGCTACCTTTGCACATACTGGGCTGTTGGATGATGCCATCTCTATTTACGAGAGGGATCCTGTGAAGTCCCTTGCCTCCCAAACTGCAATGTTGACTGGCTATGCTCAGAATGGCAGGATAAGTGCAGCAAAAATCCTTTTTGAACAGATTCCCAATCCTAGTGTGGTTTCTTGGAATGCTATGATTGCTGGGTATGCACAGAACAATATGTTAGATGAAGCAAAGCAGTTGTTTCATAGGATGCCCATGAGGAATGCAGTCTCATGGTCTGCGATGATTGCTGGTTGTGCGCAGAATGGAGAGAATGAAGAAGCTCTGCATCTTCTGTCGGAACTTCATAGGCTTGGGACATTGCCCAGCCTTTCAAGTTTGACCAGTGGTTTCTTTGCCTCTGGTAATATTGGAGCTCTTGAGTTTGGCAGACAACTACACTCGCTTTCTCTAAAAGCAGGTTCTCAGTTCAATTCTTATGTTAACAATGGTTTAATTACCATGTATGCCAAGTGCAAGAACATTGAAGCTGTGTCTAGCGTTTTCCGGTGGATGAAAGCAAGAGATACTGTCTCCTGGAATTCTTTGATAACTGCTCTTTCTCAGAATAACATGATGGAGGATGCACGAATTGCTTTCGATAAGATGTCGAAGCGAGATGTTGTGTCTTGGACTGCCATTATATCTGCATATGCACAGGATGAAAATTGGAATGAAGCTTTGAAACTCTTTCTCAAAATGTTAAACGAAGGAATACTACCCAACTCTCTGACGATTACTAGTGTTCTTAGTGCTTGTGGGAGTTTGGCTGCCACAAACCTTGGCCGACAGATCCATGGCCTTACATTTAAAATGGGCTATGATCTGGAACTATTTGTTGGCAATGCTTTGATTACAATGTACTTTAAGTGTGGCTGTGCAGATTCGTTTTGGGTCTTCTATGAGATGTTTGAGTGTGATATAGTTACATGGAACTCAATGCTTGCAGGATGTGCTCAACATGGTCTTGGAAGGGAGGCCGTGGAGATTTTTGAGCAAATGAAGTCTGAACAAGTCCTTCCAAATGCAGTGACATTCTTAGTGCTCTTATGTGCTTGTAGCCATGGCGGCTTAGTTGATGAAGGATGGCACTATTTCAAGTCAATGAGCAAAGTTTATGGAATCATGCCATCAAGAGAGCATTATGCTTCTATGGTTGATCTTCTAGGGCGGGCTGGTTACTTATCTGAAGCTGAGGAGTTCATAGAGAACATGCCCATCGAGCCAGACTCTGTGGTTTGGGCTGCACTTCTTGGTGCGTGCAGAATTCATCAGAACGTGGAACTTGGTCGGAGGGTCGCTGAGAGACTGTTTGATATGGATCCACAAGATTCAGGTAACTATGTCTTACTCTCTAACTTATATGCATCTCTTGGGATGTGGGATGAAGTTGAAGAAGTCAGAAAGTTGATGATAGATCGACATGTGATAACAAGGCCAGGTTACAGTTGGACTCAAATAAAGAAAAAGATTAAATCTGTCACTGGGAATATACAGCAGGAACATATTGGCGTGATTTATGCTACTATGAAAGAATTTTACAATAACATGAAAGATCCAGGTTATGACTCTGATTTGAAATCCCTTAAATATGATGCGGAAGAGGAGGAGGATGCACATCTCTACCACAGTTGACTTAGAGGTTAGTATGGCCAAGTTTCACTAAGTCGTGTACAAAAAATCAGTGAAATGAGTAAGAAATAGCCCTATATTTTGTAGAAAATGCACTAAGAATTGCTACTGGCAGCAACAACAATACCGAAAGGAGAACACTACTGATAAGATCATATAGTTCTTTTTATTTTATAAGCTCTGATGCAGAATTTCTAGCTTTGTGGGTGGAGATATTTTTAACTTTGGAAACACCCAAAAAGAAACAGTGATATTGCCTCATGGCATCCCTTTCTTTCTCAAACTCGAAGTCTTTGATCTGTATGTAAGGAGGCAAGAGTATGGTTTCTGATGGTTGAAGGCCAAGCCTATTTGCAAATTTCTCCTCCTCCTTTCACCTTCTCCTCCTCCGCTTCAAATTTGTTTTTGCAATCTCCTACTTCAGACAATCTCTGGTCAGAAGGATTCTTCAATGTTGTTTGAAGATACTTGGAAATGCTATACAGTTTACTGGCATTACTTTGAAAGCTCTATCTCAGTGAGCACCATACAGTTGTCTTACTGGATACTGCCCTCTCAACAGCTCAGCTTATGGTGCATCCTTCGCATAACTATTTCTCATTTACATTGCAGACTTATATTGTGATATTATTTATTTGTTTTCTTATGGTAATAAAGATTTTTGGCTGTCATTTGTAATACCCATGAATTTGAAGTGCTTGTCGATTTGAATTTTGACATCCTCTTACAGATGCTTAATTGTGCAATCCCTCAAGTCAGTATTCTGAGCTCAATCCATGGTTTATTCAACATGTCTTTGTTGGTATGTCGAAAATTTTATTCGATCATTTCCAATTCGAGGAGACAACATCTGTTGGTTTATTAATGAGATTTCTTGCTGTAGACATCACTAACGTTAGGAGACTGGTCATTTGGAATTACATTGGTTGAGACTTGACACTTACAAAGTTGAGTCTTAAATGTAATTAGGAATTAACTTATTTCATGAAATTCCTGATGACCAATGACTCCAAAGAAGTAGCTTATTCTGTCTTGCCTTTACAAGCATTTGTAGAAATCCTTCTTTGTTATTGATTTAATGTCATAATAGTTACACCCCAGTGAAATCCTAGGAAATTGCAGTGTAAATTGTCTTCCTTGGAACAATGTCAAGGTAAGTCACTAGTACGAATACATCAGTAAGATTTTGTGGCAGGTTTACTGGATTAACAAGTTGTACCTTCTTAAGTTTCAAATGAGAATATTGGAAGATTTAATTGTTTTTCTTTATTTGAATTAGATTCAGATTAGTGTAACCCTCAAAGCTGCATCTGCGACATCCATAATTTCCACATTACTTCTATTAGAACCATATTCTTAATTAATAAGATCTGAAACCTGTTCTTGACCATTGATCATGTCTTTCTTTGATTGCCACCTTAATTAAGTCTTTACTCTTTCACTACCTTGTCACCATAAGCTACACCTTGACCACCTTAAACATTTTACTCCATCTTCTCCTTACTATTTGAGACATTATAATTGCAATGTTATCGTATTATTCCTAGTAATGCCAGATATCTGTTCCACTTCTCAACATCTTTCTGCTACAGATATTTTACTAGACACCTCACCTAACAGCCAACATTCCATTTCCTAAAGAATTGACAGAGCACTTTCGTTTCTAGATATCATGCTAAAATATCTAGTCAAAGTTTTCTACGAGTGACCCTTCTGTTAAATTATTTTGTTTAGATGCAGTTGGGCTGTTTGTTCGTTTTTCTTGCTTATTTTTGGTGAAGTTGCAACTCCAGACTTGATTAGTCTCATTTAATTTACAACCATGAACTTTTTTACCCAGATAATGATGTTTTCGTTAGTTTAAGAGATGGATATGTAAGGTATAGACCTTTACTTATGCCTGCAGATCTTGAATATGCTTAGTAAACTCATTTGTAGTTATTGCAGACTGGTGATTGCCCAGTGCTGACCCTTGTGACTTTATTTGTTCCTTTCCTTTATCCTATGTGCTGCCCTATACAATGCCATTGCTTATGACTTATGTAATTGATGATCTTTTTTAAAGCTAGTACCAATGTTAGTTACTCCCCATCTGTTTTTTCATGTTTAACAGGCACCACCACCTAGTAGTCCTCGTCTTCTGTGTATTTCAGTTTATACAATTGGACATTTTTATTTTCATACCTAGTTATAAGGTAGTCTCCTTTGTTTATACATTATTTGCCATAACTTAGACCTTGTCAAATCTGTAGTCAGTAAAATCAATTCACACTCTCTCATGCACTTTTACACGTAGTAGATTTATATAACGTCCTAAAAGCACTATGAGGTTTTTTCTTTTTTGATATTCACATATCTAAGGCCTATATATGTCATGATGAGTCTCTGTTGGAAGTGGATAATGGATTTTGTTGTGATGTAAGGTTTGACAGACTTTCTTATAAAAACTCGGGCCTAAGCTTTCTTGGGCCATGTAGCTAAGATCCTTTTATCCAAACAACTGGGATAATAGGTTGGGTTGGGTCACCGAAGCTACGAGATATATATTTTCTGATCTTACCAACCTTTGGTACCTCAAAATTACAAAATATGAGATATGAAAATCAGCCAAATCTTTTAGATCTGAATTCTGATCCTTTTCTTTTTCTCCACTCTATTTGTCTTGCCTTTTTATGCATTTACCATGCCCTGAAGCTTTTGTTGTCCTTAACGTAGCTAATTCATATGGTTTTTCTTGCTGCCTTTACATCAGTAGTGATCCTCACTTTGTTTTGTTTTTCTTTTCAACACATTAATATATTCATACGATATGCCATGGTGGTCAAATTTAGGGAATTCCTAAAAGTTCTAACCATCTAATATTTGAAAGCTAGAGGTACCAGCTAAGCTGCCACTTTATGTTGTCTGCAGAAAGGAAATGAACAATGCTATTTTAGTCAAAGCAAGCACTTATGTATAAAAAAAACACTTATCTCTTTTTCCTGAGCTCTAATAAACTATGCAAAACTTCCAGAGGCTGCCATCACAAAATAAAAAGAGAAAAGAAGACAAGGTGAAGCAGCTGAAAGTGCAAGCAGCAGGTTGAGGTAGCTCAACCTTTCTACTGGGGCAAATGCAGATGGCTGATGGCAAATCACCCACTTCATGGTCAGATAACCAAGTTCACGTCAGAAAATGCACAGAACAAATGCCAACATCTCAAAAGCTGTCCTTTTTTTGAAATGCAAATTTTATGGATGCTGTCCTCCTTTCTTGCTCTGGAAAGTCGATTTCGATGCATTTTAGCATGCTATACTGGTATTACAATGTGTTATTTCCACAAAATTTTAGGATTTAAATCTTGCACAGCTTAATTTTGATTATTCATTCATGAAGGTTCCTCACAAAACTAATTATGTGATCTCATTATTGTGATGTGGAAATACACTTTCAGGAAAATGAAAGTTCAGCCACTTCATTGCCCAAGGAAAAGAAGGTTGAGCTAATGTTTCAATTTGTTTCTGATGAGCAGTAGTCCATCTTAAGTGATGGATAGGATCCGTGCAAAAATGTCACGTACCCAAGTTGGCTATCTAAATGCTGGTCTCTGATAGCTAATCCAATCAAGGTACCTGTTCAAGTTGATCAGTGAGCTGCCTTCACTGGTGTCACATTGCTGTAAGTAATAGTGGATTTCTCCATTACATATTAACTTTTATGTCTGTGATTGCTTGAATTTGTAACAAGTTATTGTTATATCATTGACTTGTTGTACCAAAATCACCAATTACTTGTTTACTCTGTCAACAACATGTTTAAGTATTGTTTTTTGACATCATGCATTGGTATTTCAATCTTAGGCGGTGAAGAAATGGAGTTGTGTGGCTCGAAGACCTGATAGAGCCAAGGTGAAAATTCTTATCGGATTCAGTTTGGATCCGACCCGCATCCGATCGTATGTCGTATATGAGGAATAGGCCGAGTTGAAAGCGTAGAAAAGTTTGCCCTTTTCTCGACCTCGAATTCGCCCTTTCGATTGCCTTCTTCCTCTCTTTGTCCATGGCCGGATCCGCTCTACCCCTCCTCGCTTTCCTCCTCTTCTTCTTCCTCTGTGCCCTCACCTTTCCTCGTAACCGCGCCGCCGCGGCGCCGCCTCTCTGCCCCCGTTCGGACCTGGCCTTCCTCGACGGCATCGAATCTCAATGCCCTCTTTGGATCGAGCTGTCTTCGCCTCAGGAGGTACGCTTCTTTGCCATGAAATCGTGTAATTGCTTCTTTTTCTTCTGCCCTTGGTATGATCGTTGTCTTAATCGAAAGGTGTGAGCTTTCTTCTTGTACGCTTCTGTTGGTTTGGGGTTTGCGTCGGGTTATGAGATTCTTTGGGTTTTGATTTTTCGTGGAATGTTTTAAGTCCGTGGCAAGATCGAAACCCTCATGATTGTTTATTGATATGATGTTTTGACATTTTTGGGTCCCCGTGTGTTGTCATATGGAAATATGGTAGTTATTTGGTTTTGATTGATGCATTTGTAGTTGCTTTGTAATTATGTGGTTGATTGTTTTGGTTGTTTTGTTTCTTTTTTCAATTTTAATGAAATATGCCGTACATGAAGCATAAAAAACCAAACTTTTATGATATCTGAAGCTTTAGATTATGCTCAGTTTGAATTTTTGGAGCGTATTCTTTCGTTTGTTTGAATAGGCTGCTTTAATTTTTTTAATTAAAAAAAAAGGAATTGGTGCATAATCTAGCTGATTCAAGAAGCAGAGACTGAGGGAGATAAAGGGATGGTAGAACTAGGAGTTATTTTTACAAAGTTGGTTGCCGACTGTTTTAGAGTCCTATACATGTAATACAGATGGATTCCTATTATTACTAAAAAAACCAGGATTTTTCCTCCTCCTCCTCAGAGTTCTATTGGATGCTAGTTTTACTTGATCTTTCTATCAAAATTGGATATTAAAGAATATACAAGGCTCATGGTTTCTTCTCTTGCTAGAGAACAAGCCGAGATGCATTTGTCAGTTTTGATGGTGTAAGTTGTAAAAGATAACTCATGGTATCTGCCTGTAAATTTTGTTATTTTGCCTTTGATTGGGCATTATATTTTTCATTCTTAAGCTGAATGATGTCCACTTGACAGAATCAGAGTGTCAGCCATTTTCTACCACATAATGCCACTTTCTGTGAGTTTTAACTAGGTATGCTTATTGTTTAACTTCTAGTATGCACTTCCTGAAGCCAGAAGATCAGCTATTAGTTTAGGAGCATTTGGTTTCCAGGCTAACTTCTTGAAGGGATTAACAAGGTCATTTTTATTATAACTTGCTATTCGATATGATCAGGAGCCCCACTGATGGCAGCTAAAATGAAGAAGTGAATAAAATATTGTATGTCTGTACAAAGTAGGTGTTGGTCACAATCTTCTTATTGTGCTCTATTGTCCTTTCCCTATCTGAATATATACACTTACCTTCTAATTTCTTTTTTCCCTATCTGAATATATACACTTACCTTCTAATTTCTTTTACTCCTCTTTGATAAATTTGTGTTCACATATGATAGGAAAGATTGTTATGTCATGTACCCTTTAGAAAGAAGGAAAAAAAATTATTAGATAATTGTAAGATCAAACATGCTCATGAACAATTAAGATAGTTTTGATTAGAGTAGAAATGAGGGAAAACTGTTGATGCATCGGTTTAAATGAGAGAAGCCAATTATGGTTAGTGAAAAGAAGATCTAAGAGTAACATTAGAAATGATAGAAGAATATTGGTGGTTTTTAATTAGACAGTGATATGCTCTCAATACTCAACGGAGCTTGATGGCGGAGGACAAGATGCATGTAACTGGCATCATTGTTGTTGACTAATCAGACTAGTCCTGATCTTTGGAAAAAAAAAATCTCAACTACTTATGACTACTAATCTAATCTTGTGTAACAATGGCCTGTTTTAGATATCATATGGGACATATTATACTGAAATTATAGTGGGGTTGCACAGTTGTATAAAAGTAAAGAGGAAGTGCATGGAGGAAAGGATCAAGAAGAAAAGGAAAGTGAAAAATGATGGAAAAATATTTTGCAGTTGTCTCAAACAAATTCTCCAATCCATTCAGTCGACCCTGTAATTTCTTAGCAACTAGAGCTGGCAATTGATCCGTGATTCTTGCATAGATTTTGCAAGGCAATCCTTTGATGCTGCTTCGACAATTGCGATGGATTGTTTATGTTTGTAACTGAAATTGCTAACCACTTCTTTCAATTTGTCTGTGAATTACGGACTGCAGATAAATCTGTTTTTTTCTTTTTCATTTTGAAGGTGAGTGGAGAGACATTTGAGAGAGAGCTATCTGGCAAGCAAAGTGCTTCTTACTCTATCCTTTTCTATGCATCGTGGTGCCCGTTCTCATCCAATACTCGACCTATGTTTGATGCTCTTAGTTCCATGTTTCCTCAAATAAAACATTTATTAGTTGAAGAATCATCAGTCATGCCAAGGTATGCAGTACCAAATTATACAGGTTCATTTGCCTTACTAAGATATGCATCCATGCTTTATGGACATTTTTATTTCATTTGATAAATTTTCACATGCTATCCAGTGTCCTCTCAAGAAATGGTATTCACAGCTTTCCAGCTGTAATGCTGAGCAATGGGACAACAAGGGTTCAATATCATGGCTCAAGGGATTTGACTTCCCTGGTCCAATTCTACAAGAAAAATACAGGTACATTTCTTTGTCTGCATTTGTTTTCTTCAAACTGTTCTACTTGTTTTGAGTAGTGGAATCTAATGTCCATTTATCTGCCAAAATATCTGATGCATATGAGAAGCCAATCCTTATGAAATTTCTCAGACTTCCATTTTCGTGGTTATAGATCTAGGTGTGCCCTCTTGTGAAAAAAGTACTTACTTTTGACCATATAGTACATTTGGCTGTAAAAGAGCAGATGAAGTGCCTTCTTTTTGACTTGATTTATCCATTGAGGCCTTTGTTATTCTTGATCTTATCACTTTACTACATATTTACAATTGCATGGCTGAGACACTAGGAACTTGAAGGTGGAAAAATATGAAATGTTAATTATACCTGTAACTCTTTTCTAGTTTCTTTATTTTGTTGCATACTTATCTTCTGCTATTCTTATACAGGTTTGAATCCAGTCAAATATCTGGAGATTGAACAGCTCAGTTCAGAACGTGTGAGGTCCCATGTACCTCATGTTGAGTCTGCAAGGGAGTTAATATCACATGAACCTTACTTAACATTCAGCATATTTTTCATCTGTCTGAAGATAATTATGTGCTTCTTTCCTGTGATCTACTCCCGCATCAAAGCGTTTTGGGTCTCACATGCCTGGCCTCTGAACTCAAGGGTTCTTTGTGAATCAAGTCAACTGCTGGAGCAAGCGCTGCATGTAATTGATGTTAAAAGGTTGTGGAGCAACCTTAGGCTCTGCAATAAGACGAGGAACTTTCAGAAAGGGGCAAATAATGCTCGGGCTTGGGCATCTTCGCTTGCTTCTGTCTCACTGAGCGAGTCATCTTCCTCGAGACTGGCCCTCGTGGACTCGTAATCTTCTCTTTTGATCATTGTGGTTAAAGAAGGAAAGCCTTTGGTGGATTGAATGTTCACCATACTTTCATAGAGCAACGTAGTTTGTTTTCCTCTTGCCGTGTAACTTTTCTTTCTCTTAACGTTAGGCAGATGGGAAGCAAATTACATGTAAATTTTTTAATACGAAATCTTTTTGTATATTATCTACTGTGGCTGCATTTTTAGGAAAATGCAGAGTCCATAGTTGTTGTTCAATGTTATCTTTCCTTCTGTAAACCCTTTTCATGTCTGAATAGTTTTATTTAACTATGAGCTAACAGTAGCTTTATAGCCTTCACTTCAAGCTGATTTTTCTTGTCTTCAAAATCATCCTGGAACATCTTTGAATAGTTATGTTGCAGGTTGGCTTCAACTCCAGTGATATTTTGTGCATCTGCTTGGGGAACGTGTTTGTTGGAAACACAGGTAAGTGAACCAGCTCTGTTCTAGGCAAGCAATTTAGCTATGGCAACTACGAGATTGTTTACTTAAAACATGCATCTTTCTTTCTTTGTGCTGTTGCTTCACTGGGTAAAACTTTAGTGGTAAAAATTACGATATCATTCTTTACCAGTTAAGCTAATGGATTTTTGATGTGGTTTCTAATGTTGATACTTGAACAGATTGGTCTGATGGGATGGAGACGGGGCACCAAGGCATTGTAAGGTTGTGCACAAATGGTACACTGATTTGCCTTGTGGCCTTATCTTTTTCGTATTATCCGTCTTCACGTTATTGTGTCCTTTTGGGGAGATGTTTTGCGGTATTCTCAGAGTGACATGTTCCTGGTCCCTCATCACCAACACAACCCCTTCATTGGTGATTGAAAACCCAGTGCACATGCTCTGGAATCATTCTAAAGTTTCACTGATCTTTTAGGATCATAGGCTTTCTTTTATATACTTGTTTTGTGTCTTTTTTTTTACGTGAAAGGGTTGGGTGATTAAGTTTGCCAAGATCCTATTTGGGTTCTGATTAGTGTTGGACTCGATCTGTTTTCCTTTTATCATCAAACATGTATAGCATGATAACTAGTGTTTATTCTTGTAGAAATAAAGTTTTTAGATTTTCTCAGATTTATAACAGTAAGATCACTTCTTACTGTTAAAGATTAATAATTAAACAACTAGCATTGACAGGCACACTGTGGATTGAAATGGATCTTCCTTGAAAAGAGTATCATTTTTCCTGTGGGCTATTATTCTTTGTCAGGCAACAGAACAAGAAGGCCCCGTCATTTTTGTCAGCAGTTGTAGCAGCACAGCTGTCCATAGAGATAACATTGCAGGCTGCCTCAGTAGAAATCATAGAGGTAAAGTGCAGTACCCAAAGCTGTCCATATGTTTATGAACCATCATGGGCTTCATAATTTTAACAACGCCAAGAGAGAGAGAGAGAGAGAGAGAGAGAGAGAGAGAGAGGGGATGCCCTTTTAATTGTGTTTGATTTGTTCCTGAAGATGGATCTTTTTGACTCAGAATATGGACACGCTATAAATAATTGTGTTGCTCGTGTGCCGCAGTGGTGGTGGGATCTTGTCATAATTGAGAGCCCATGTGAACTATGGACAGCCACCGCCAGGACACTTTCCAGTTTCCACGCTTTGGACTCTTGTGAAAGCAATGTGTCGAAGGACTGCTGTTTGGTAAGCCAGTTGGACTCCCATGTTGATGATGGGGAAGTCTCATTTTGGATTCGCATCTCATCCGAGCCATTGCTGCCCTAAGAAGAAATTTCTAGGCTTCTTACAAAATAATATTTCTTTTGAGTTTCTTCAGCTCTAAAATTCTCAAAGTACATAAAATTTACTTATACTTAAAAATTAATTATCTTATAGTTTCATGAAGAAATTAATTATTTCTAGGCTTCTTACAAAATAATATTTTCTTTTGAGTTTCTTCAGCTTTAAAATTCTCAAAGTACATAAAATTTGCTTATACTTAAAAATTAATTATCTTATGGTTTCATGAAGAAATTAATTATTTCTAGGCTTCTTACAAAATAATATTTCCTTTTGAGTTTCTTCAGCTCTAAAATTCTCAAAGTACATAAAATTTGTTTATACTTAGAAATTAATTATTTTATGGTTTCATGAAGAAATTAATTATTTCTAGGCTTCTTACAAAATAATATTTCTTTTTGAGTTTCTTCAGCTCCAAAATTCTCAAAGTACATAAAATTTGCTTATACTTAAAAATTAATTATCTTATGGTTTCATAAAAATTAATTATTTCTAAGCTTCTTACAAAATAATATTTCCTTTTGAGTTTCTTCAGCTCTAAAATTCTCAAAGTACATAAAATTTGCTTATACTTAGAAATTAATTATCTTATGGTTTCATGAAGAAATTAATTATTTCTAGACTTCTTACAAAATAATATTTCCTTTTGAGTTTTTTCAGCTCTAAAATTCTCAAAGTACATAAAATTTGCTCATACTTAGAAATTAATTATCTTATGGTTTCATGAAGAAATTAATTATTTCTAGGCTTTTTACAAAATAATATTTCCTTTTGAGTTTCTTCAGCTCTAAAATTCTCAAAGTACATAAAATTTGCTTATACTTAGAAATTAATTATCTTATGGTTTCATGAAGAAATTAATTATTTCTAGGCTTCTTACAAAAAATATTTCCTTTTGAGTTTCTTGACTCTAAAATTCTCAAAGTACATAAAATTTGCTTATACTTAGAAATTAATTATCTTATGGTTTCATGAAGAAATTAATTATTTCTAGGCTTCTTACAAAATAATATTTCCTTTTGAGTTTCTTCTTGAGCTCAAATTCTCAAAGTACATAAAATTTGCTTATACTTAGAAATTAATTATCTTATGGTTTCATGAAGAAATTAATTATTTCTAGGCTTCTTACAAAATAATATTTCCTTTTGAGTTTCTTGACTCTAAAATTCTCAAAGTACATAAAATTTGCTTATACTTAGAAATTAATTATCTTATGGTTTCATGAAGAAATTAATTATTTCTAGGCTTTTTACAAAATAATATTTCCTTTTTGAGTTTCTTGACTCTAAAATTTTCAAAGTACATAAAATTTGCTTATACTTAGAAATTAATTATCTTATGGTTTCATGAAGAAATTAATTATTTCTAGGCTTCTTACAAAATAATATTTCCTTTTGAGTTTCTTGACTCTAAAATTCTCAAAAGTACATAAAATTTGCTTATACTTAGAAATTAATTATCTTATGGTTTCATGAAGAAATTAATTATTTCTAGGTTTTTTTACAAAATAATATTTCCTTTTGAGTTTCTTCAGCTCTAAAATTCTCAAAGTACATAAAATTTGCTTATATTTAGAAATTAATTATCTTATGGTTTCATGAAGAAATTAATTATTTCTAGGCTTCTTACAAAATAATATTTCCTTTTGAGTTTCTTCAGCTCTAAAATTCTCAAAGTACATAAAATTTGCTTATACTTAGAAATTAATTATCTTATGGTTTCATTAAGAAATTAATTATTTCTAGGCTTCTTACAAAATAATATTTCCTTTTGAGTTTCTTCCGCTCTAAAATTCTCAAAGTACATAAAATTTGCTTATACTTAGAAATTAATTATTTTATGGTTTCATGAAGAAATTAATTATTTCTAGACTTCTTACAAAATAATATTTCCTTTTGAGTTTCTTCAGCTCTAAAATTCTCAAAGTACATAAAATTTAGTTATATTTAGAAATTAATTATCTTATGATTTCATGAAAAAATTAATTATTTCTAGGCTTCTTACAAAATAATATTTCCTTTTGAGTTTCTTCAGCTCTAAAATTCTCAAAGTACATAAAATTTGCTTATACTTAGAAATTAATTATCTTATGGTTTCATGAAGAAATTAATTATTTCTAGGCGTCTTACAAAATAATATTTCCTTTTGAGTTTCTTCAGCTCTAAAATCCTCAAAGTACATAAAATTTGGTTATACTTAGAAATTAATTATCTTATGGTTTCATGAAGAAATTAATTATTTCTAGGCTTCTTACAAAATAATATTTCCTTTTGAGTTTCTTCAGCTCTAAAATTCTCAAAGTACATAAAATTTGCTTATACTTAGAAATTAATTATCTTATGGTTTCATGAAGAAATTAATTATTTATAGGCTTCTTACAAAATAATATTTCCTTTTGAGTTTCTTTAGCTCTAAAATTCTCAAAGTACATAAAATTTGCTTATACTTAGAAATTAATTATCTTATGGTTTCATGAAGAAATTAATTATTTCTAGGCTTCTTACAAAATAATATTTCCTTTTGAGTTTCTTCAACTCTAAAATTCTCAAAGTACATAAAATTTGCTTATACTTAGAAATTAATTATCTTATGGTTTCATGAAGAAATTAATTATTTCTAGGCTTCTTACAAAATAATATTTCCTTTTGAGTTTCTTCAGCTCTAAAATTCTCAAAGTACATAAAATTTGCTTATACTTAGAAATTAATTATCTTATGGTTTAATGAAGAAATTAATTATTTCTAAGCTTCTTACAAAATAATATTTCCTTTTGAGTTTCTTCAGCTCTAAAATTCTCAAAGTACATAAAATTTGCTTATACTTAGAAATTAATTATCTTATGGTTTCATGAAGAAATTAATTATTTCTAGGCTTCTTACAAAATAATATTTCCTTTTGAGTTTCTTCAACTCTAAAATTCTCAAAGTACATAAAATTTGCTTATACTTAGAAATTAATTATCTTATGGTTTCATGAAGAAATTAATTATTTCTAGGCTTCTTACAAAATAATATTTCCTTTTGAGTTTCTTCAGCTCTAAAATTCTCAAAGTACATAAAATTTGCTTATACTTAGAAATTAATTATCTTATGGTTTAATGAAGAAATTAATTATTTCTAAGCTTCTTACAAAATAATATTTCCTTTTGAGTTTCTTCAGCTCTAAAATTCTCAAAGTACATAAAATTTACTTATACTTAGAAATTAATTATCTTATGGTTTCATTAAGAAATTAATTATTTCTAGGCTTCTTACAAAGTAATATTTCCTTTTGAGTTTCTTCAGCTCTAAAATTCTCAAAGTACATAAAATTTGCTTATACTTAGAAATTAATTATCTTATGGTTTCATGAAGAAATTAATTATTTCTAGGCTTCTTACAAAATAATATTTCCTTTTGAGTTTCTTCAGCTCTTAAATTCTCAAAATACATAAAATTTGCTTATACTTAGAAATTAATTATCTTATGGTTTCATGAAGAAATTAATCATTTCTAGGCTTCTTACAAAATAATATTTCCTTTTGAGTTTCTTCAGCTCTAAAATTCTCAAAGTACGTAAAATTTGCTTATACTTAGAAATTAATTATCTTATGTTTTCATGAAGAAATTAATTATTTCTAGGCTTCTTACAAAATAATATTTCCTTTTGAGTTTCTTTAGCTCTAAAATTCTCAAAGTACATAAAATTTGCTTATACTTAGAAATTAATTATCTTATGGTTTCATGAAGAAATTAATTATTTCTAGGCTTCTTACAAAATAATATTTCCTTTTGAGTTTCTTCAGCTCTAAAATTCTCAAAGTACATAAAATTTGCTTATACTTAGAAATTAATTATCTTATGGTTTCATGAAGAAATTAATTATTTCTAGGCTTTTTACAAAATAATATTTCCTTTTGAGTTTCTTCAGCTCTAAAATTCTCAAAGTACATAAAATTTGCTTATACTTAGAAATTAATTATCTTATGGTTTCATGTAGAAATTAATTATTTCTAGGCTTCTTACAAAATAATATTTCCTTTTGAGTTTCTTCAGCTCTAAAATTCTCAAAGTACATAAAATTTGCTTATACTTAGAAATTAATTATCTTATGGTTTAATGAAGAAATTAATTATTTCTAGGCTTCTTACAAAATAATATTTCCTTTTGAGTTTCTTCAGCTCTAAAATTCTCAAAGTATATAAAATTTGCTTATACTTAGAAATTAATTATCTTATGGTTTCATGAAGAAATTAATTATTTCTAGGCTTCTTACAAAATAATATTTCCTTTTGAGTTTCTTCAGCTCTAAAATTCTCAAAGTACATAAAATTTGCTTATACTTAGAAATTAATTATCTTATGGGTTCATGAAGAAATTAATTATTTCTAGGCTTCTTACAAAATAATATTTCCTTTTGAGTTTCTTCAGCTCTAAAATTCTCAAAGTACATAAAATTTGCTTATACTTAGAAATTAATTATCTTATGGTTTAATGAAGAAATTAATTATTTCTAGGCTTCTTACAAAATAATATTTCCTTTTGAGTTTCTTCTGCTCTAAAATTCTCAAAGTACATAAAATTTGCTTATACTTAGAAATTAATTATCTTATGGTTTCATGAAGAAATTAATTATTTCTAGGCTTCTTACAAAATAATATTTCCTTTTGAGTTTCTTCAGCTCTAAAATTCTCAAAGTACATAAAATTTGGTTATACTTAGAAATTAATTATCTTATGGTTTCATGAAGAAATTAATTATTTCTAGGCTTCTTACAAAATAATATTTCCTTTTGAGTTTCTTCAGCTCTAAAATTCTCAAAATACATAAAATTTGCTTATACTTAGAAATTAATTATTTTATGGTTTCATGAAGAAATTAATTATTTCTAGGCTTCTTACAAAATAATATTTCCTTTTGAGTTTCTTCAGCTCTAAAATTCTCAAAGTACATAAAATTTGCTTATACTTATAAATTAATTATCTTATGGTTTCATGAAGAAATTAATTATTTCTAGGCTTTTTACAAAATAATATTTCCATTTGAGCTTCTTCAGCTCTAAAATTCTCAAAGTAAATAAAATTTACTTATACTTAGAAATTAATTATCTTATGGTTTCATGAAGAAATTAACTATTTCTAGGCTTCTTACAAAATAATATTTCCTTTTGAGTTTCTTTAGCTCTAAAATTCTCAAAGTATATAAAATTTGCTTATACTTAGAAATTAATTATCTTATGGTTTCATGAAGAAATTAATTATTTCTAGGCTTCTTACAAAATAATATTTCCTTTTGAGTTTATTTAGCTCTAAAATTCTCAAAGTACATAAAATTTGCTTATACTTAGAAATTAATTATCTTATGGTTTTATGAAGAAATTAATTATTTCTAGGCTTCTTACAAAATAATATTTTCTTTTGAGTTTCTTCAGCTCTAAAATTCTCAAAGTACATAAAATTTGCTTATACTTAGAAATTAATTATTTTATGGTTTCATGAAGAAATTAATTATTTCTAAGCTTTTTACAAAATAATATTTCCTCTTGAGTTTTTTAGCTCTAAAATTCTCAAAGTACATAAAATTTGCTTATGCTTGCTCAAATTGTAATAGAAAGAATGAGTCACATTCTAATAAACACCATGGAAACTGATACAGCGTTGACCACCGACGTACGGTCATCATGCATACACTACACTCTCCCCCTCCACCATGCAAAAGAAGAAGACCGAACGTGATGATGAGTCACGGCAGGGAAGGTGAACACGTCGCTCAGCAGAGGAGATAACCGAAGGCCAGGGCGGCCACCGACGCCAGGGCCGCGGCAGCGGTGGACGACGTGGGGGCGCCGGAGGTGGGGCTGGGGGCGGGTGCCTGCGCCGCCGCGGCCTTCTGCACCATGGACGCGGCCGTCACGACGGCCATCATGGCCATGGCGAACAACTTGAGCTTGAGAGCTGCCTCCATTGCTAGTAGCACTTTTAAGGCACAACTACCGAGCACAGAGGAATGGAGGGAGGAGATGTAGAGAGGAGGCAATGCAGTTCGGGCCGTGGAAGGAGGGGGAGGGAGAGGAGGGTTTTTGTAAGGAGACTACCAAGCTTGGGTCTGGGACATGACAGGCTGTTTTCGCTTCTGTCTTCTTCTTCCTCCTCCTCCTCCTCCATGTGTTTTGTTAGTTGGAACGTCTTAACATACACGCTGTCGGAAGTGATTTCCTTGTTTGTGTTCTCTTCCTTCTTTCTTTGTTCGAGGAAGATGGGTTGTCAATAGGTTGGTGCCAAAATCTAGCTGGAATGACAATTGCATGTTCCAAACTTTAGCTGTGCACAATCTGTCAAGAGCAACCACCGATCTTTGATTGTTTGTTCTTCTTTCTTCTTTAGCTGCTTCACTGTCTTCAAAGAATGCCATCAGAAGCTGGAGGAAGACTTTGTCAATGGAACTCGGTTTCTGGTCACATTTCTTCTGGATGAATTTTGGGATGCATGATCACTCTCGATAATAATTTTAATGGTATAATTCTATTAGATTACTTGTTTTTTTTTTTTTTGCTTTTCATCACAGCCTTCCTAGTGCAATCATAACATTCTTATATTTCCAGATCTTTAGGTATCTTCAATGATGAAAACAAAGGTCAACCAATGTCCATTATCGTCTGAATATTCTGAAAACAAACCATAGCCATTTCTTCTTACCTCAGTTGACTAGTTTGGCCTATACCATTTCAAGTTTTGGCTTGCATTAAGGTGTAGGGCAACTCAATCCAACTCGACTCAATTCATATCTCCATATGTTTGTTGTAGCTGTACAATATACACAAGCAATGGAGACATCATCACCAATAAGCAATGCTTGCAAGCAAATCTCAAATCCATAATTGCAATAGCTCCTCTGTTTTGATGCAGCCCTCAGAAGGTGGTTCACAAATGATCACTCTAGAAGTCAATCTGCTTTTGGTAGAACTCCAACAAAAAACTTCATTCAAGAAAGACTATGACATTTGCTGAAGACATCAGAATGGTGAATTCATCAAAATTAAGTCCTCACAAAGTTAGAATCTGTTGGGTCTAATCATTGTATTTGCTTTGTGGAACATTTTCAGAAGGCCTATATTTACTTCCAAAGTTTGATGCCACTGCCCTTTTTTTATAGCAGCATAGAACAGTCTGTGAGATCCAGTTGATTTATCTGTCCTTTATTCAACACTGCAGCAGATTCATAGAACACAAGCTTACTGCAGAGCTCACCAGCCAATTTAATTATCAGTTTCAGTAATCTGGGTTTGTATGAAGCCGATGACCGTGCTAGGATCAACCTCCATACCAGCCACTTTTGATTCTGAGATGCAGTAAGTGTTTTTTGTTATCTAAAGCTGCACTAAGTTGAGAATAAGCCAAAGAAAGTTTAGGTACTGCTTATGTATCAAACTTTGGCTTCTTGTTTACTTCTGTTCTGACTTCAATTGACCTAATCAGGTTGTGCATGCCATCACTCCTTTTTCTCTTTCAGTAGTTATTTGGATCTTTTGACAGTTTGACAATAATTTGTATGCCTTGTGGTTCAGACAGTTTTATGACATGTTGTATAAATCCTTGCAAGGTGAGCCAGCTTATGTTCTCTCATCAATTCACATCATGAGAAGTGTCAAGGGAAATGATGATCTCTGTAGCCAGATCATTAATTTGTAACATGGTGAGTGATGAGTGATCAACATGGTGGAAATTGTAGTGGAGATTAATCTTGTACTTTCTTCCAGTCTTGTCTGTTTTGAATGACTTAAAGAAGTACATACATCAAAAGCATTGTTTCTGCTATCAATTTTTCTTTTTTTTTCTTTCTGATCCATTGATTGTCTGTGATTCATGTTATTCCTCTGTAGATAAAGGAAAAAAAAAAAAACATAAGATTTGATTCTAAATCTCAAGGCATAAGATTTCACAAGGCAAACAGCTCAGCAATCTCTCTGCTATAGAGATGAGAGTTCAGTAGCTGTTTTCAGCTAATGCATGAACCATTGGACATAACAGAGCTAACATCAGTCTGAAAGGTGAAGAAGCAAAGGAGCTGCAGGAAACCATTACTGTTGCAGTAACATCTTTCCAAGGTTCCCAAAGCTCTTCATTCCATGGTGTCTCTCCAAGGATTCACCACCACATTACCTCTCAAAAAAGGCTGTACCCTTTCCAACTTCAAATCAAAACACAAGAGTTATGATCAGGCCCCATGCTGCATGCTGCCAATAGCAAGAATCTAATGTGGTCCTCCTTTAACCAAGCAAACACAGGAAGGTCTCATTCACTATCAACACAGTACTGAAACAAAGGACTCGGAGGAGATAATTACAAAGAAGATAACAAATGGATAGAAGAAGACCACCACAAGCTTGCTTCTCTCAATAATCTTCTCTCCAGACACTTCCATG
This sequence comes from Musa schizocarpa, assembly GCA_900464855.2. NCBI lineage: Eukaryota > Viridiplantae > Streptophyta > Magnoliopsida > Zingiberales > Musaceae > Musa > Musa schizocarpa. The sequence continues at coordinate 43,156,102 of LS990922.1, read as the reverse complement.
GGGAGAGGGACAAAGCAACAGAGGGAGCTAAAACCAATACTGATATCGATATCAAAGAAGAAAGGGTTACTGATGGTGAGCTGCAGAATGGGGGACTTCAATTCGAATAATCTATGGACAATTAGAGTTTCTACCAGGACCTCCATAGTAGAAGTAGTGCCCCCATCGACCACCATCGCCAGTCTGCACATCATAGCAGCTGGATTGCTCGGTGAAGGTGCCAAACTCCGAGGGTGGCCTCAGGTTGTTGGATCCATCAACTATCTGGACGTTCCTGAAGTAGCTGGCCTTGCCAAATCCTTCTCCAGGGAAGTGGCCACTGCCCATTGCGGTGGAGGTGTGCTCACCATCTGGTTCTGAGTTCACGACTTCTCCTCCCCACTCTATCATGGTGGCACTGTCTTCTAGGTAGGAGAAGAGGAAGGAAGGCCAGTAACCTAGCACGTAGCCATCCCCAAACTGCATCCACCAATGCCCTTCCTTGGGATCCTGCTCAGACGATAACATCCTCACCATCACTAATTGGACACATGAGCTGAAAAGCAAAAGAAAATGATGGGACTGCTAGTTTTTAGTTCATGTAGTTGCAGCAACTGCATGAGTTTTGTCTCCACCTTCCATACAAGTATACTGATGTCATATTGGGAGCCACCATATTCGGAGATGGGATAGATTGTGGCACCCATTGCAATCTCACTGTTGACTTGGATGAATCCAGAGCAGAGTAAGTTGTAGCATCCTGTTGCTTCATAAGAATCACTCTGAAGTTTGACATATTAGTAGACATCCAATTATGCACAAGAACAAAAATATATATATATATATATATATATATATATATATATATATATATATATATATATCATGTAGATATAGTTGGACTATAATAGCAGAAGATTTCTAGATTTAAAAGTTAAATCAACAGAAAAAAAACTAGAAAGAAGAAGATGGTAACTTACAGTCCAGTAAGTAAAGAGTCTTGTGTTATTGTCTCCATACAGATCTGGGCTCACCTGATTGATTGATTGCATGCATACCAACAGAAAAATAATGTGTTGTGTACAAGGTTTTTGATCAAACATGTTTAATCCCAAGTACAAGAGATGATGCATACTTGCCAACCGGCTTCAATGCTATTGAGGTCCGCCCCAAAGGAGCCCCCCAGAATCCAGAGCTGAGACAGACTGAACTCGTTGGCCTGCTGAATCTTTGGCTCCCACACGTTCATGGAAGCCTTGGCTCCGTAGTAGGTATCCCCCTCTACATAAGCAATCGCATGCTGCTCGAAGAAGACCCAAAAAAAGGAGCAGATGAGAAAGGGAGCATGAAAGCCAGGAAGCACTTCTCCTCCATGTTCCTCTCGCCGTACCTGATGACCATTCTCATTGAGAAGGTCAGGGTCGACAGACATTGGATTTGGGATGCTCCTGTGCTTCTTCCTCCCGTATCTTTTGACTGAGCTGGCCCTCAGCACATCATCCCTCTTTGTCCTCCTAATGGGGATGGTGTTCTCGGGGCACCTCCCTTTCTGATGCCACAGCTGAGCTATGGAGGGAGTTCTCTTCTTTGACGCCACCTCTCTCTCATCAAACAGTAGGCCGCCTTCCGGGTGGAAAGCTGGTCTCATCTGATGAATTGAGCTTCATCAAGTATCAGTTGAGAGAGCGAGAGAGAGAGAGAGAGAGGAACAAGAAGAGAGGAAGAAACCTGGATGGTGTGGTTCTTGAGGAAAGGGTGATCGAAGGCTGGCTGGAGAGAGAGGTGCACACAGTCTATGATATCTCCATCTGGGCTCTGCACATTGTTTTGGGGATCCAAACATTAATCTCAGTTCTCCTGAATACACGCATGGAAAGAAACTCGACTGCCGTCAATGAATTATTCTAGTGTTCATATGGAAATAGGATCGTTTCAAGGAGAAGAGCTAGCAAATTGTGTAGAAAATACCAAGGAAAAGCCTGTATTATTTAGCTCAAATCAGAGGAGAAAACACTAGTAACATGCAACAACGCTAAGAAAGCGAAACAAGGACTAAAAATCTATCATGCGCATGAAGAACATTTAGTTAATTTGCATTTAATGTTGATGGTTTGAGTAAAAGTAATCCTTTAGCATTAATATTACATAGGAAAAAATATTAATGTAAAGAAAGAATAAGAAGAAGAAGGCATGAGAGAAACAGAGAAAGGAGCCACCTCGATGGATTTGACGGCTTGCTTGTTGAGCCTCCTGAGGTGCCGCTGCACCTCCAGCCTTTGCTTCGCTTCCAACCGCCCGGTCACGGCCACGGCCACGGCCACGGCGCACGATAAGAAGGTGGCCAGCGCCAGAATCCACACCATCATCCCCTGCCTCGCGCAACCGTGAGCCGCCATCCTCCTCCTCCTCTTGCTCCCAACCTTCCACCCTCTATCTCTTTCTCTTGAATCAAGCTAGTTCCTGTTCCTCTTTCTCCTTCTTCCGCTCTCACCACCACTCTGCTCCTTCCCCTTCTACCATTGCTCTTCAAAAAGCGCCCGAATCTCTCTCTCTCTCTCTCTCTCTCTCTCTCTCTCTCTCTCTCCGCACTCTGTCCTCTGCCACTGACAACTGATGAATCTATCTGTTGGGGTGGGCAAAATGGGAAGAAATTAGGTGATGAGTCGGAGCTATACACGACGTGAAGTGAAGCAGGCGCTGATAGCCAGAAAAGAGGCGCATGCGTCGGTCTCTCTCTCTCTCTCCTGTTTGTACTGCTCCTTGGCAACCAGAAAAGAGGCGACTGCGTACATATATCGTTCGCTGTCGTCTTCTTCTTCTTCCCGGTGGTGGGGGAGAAGTGACTTTCTCTCTCCTCTCTTTTGCTTGCCTTTTGCCCTTCCACCAAACATTTCTTTACTCTTTCCCACGACGGCTGCCTCCCCTCCTCGCCATAACTCCGACGCCGTCTCGTGTTCGTATCCCACCTCTCACCCATCTCCATACCCCCCACCCCCTCAATGAGATTTAAATTCAGCCGAGGCAGACGATGCTGATGCGGAGTGATGGGCGGCTCCCTTCTTTACGAACTGCAGTGTTGTGTGGAATCTGAGACGCACGAATTTTGAGGCCGCCTGCGACCAGACATCGAACGGAGAGTTGGTGATGGCAGCTCGATACGGAGACGGTATGTTTGTGCGTGCAGCACATCAGATTCTGCATGGCTGCGCGCGGTCCGACGCGCACGACTATTGAGGTCGCCTGCGACCACACTATGGGGGAGAGAGAGAGAGAGATTGAATCGTGCAGAGTAGAACTGATGAGCTGCTTGCTATGGAGATGGGCTGTTTGTGTGTCCAGTACTGAGTCAGGTCCTTTTACCCAACGTCATGTGTCCATGATCTTATTTTCTGTGTTACAGATGCGTGTTCTCTGAACGGTGCTGATGAACTAAATGAATGAATCACCGGACAAAGCTGCGATGGTCATTGACGAGGATGCTACCTTCTTCGTGACTATTGTCTTCAAACATAAGCTGCTGCAAACACAGGTTGACGATAGCACGATGTACTCGAGATAAAGCCGTGATGCCATGCAATATGAGACCTTAACTCCTCTGCGGTTTGGTGTGTGTGATACGACGCATTAACCATCAGATGCTAGCGAAGAAGTGCTACAATGCTACAGTGATTACACTCGCATTCAATTAATTCCTTGACACAGTCACCCAGCTGAAACAACAAAGCATGCCAAAGGCTCCTTAATCGAAAGCTTACTTACAGGTTGAGTGAGTGTGTCATTTGCCTGACATTATTGGACAAAATTATTCAGTAGGTAAGCAGTATCATCTTATATGATTGGGCCACTCGCCATTATTCTCACTTTCTGTGGAGCAACCAAAAGAATCTCATCTTTGATCTCTTTCATTTTATTTCAAGATACGCTTCACTTGGTACCAATGATTGAAAGAAAAAAAGATGATTCTTTTAGCATATGAAACCTGGCACCAACAAGCCCCCACCCATATGATGTTGCTCTCTCTTTTGTGTGCCATGGATGGTAGCATGGAAAGCTAGGAAAAAAGGTCCTTTGCAAGGAGCTGAGAAAGATGATCTTATCACATTTCGGCAATTCCTAAAGGCTAATGTTTCTTTTACGTTTCCCTTTTAGTTTCAGTGGTGAATTACAAGTGAATCTGAGCATGTCATTTGTAGGTGTCAACCATGCTACTGGCGAATGAAACTTGCCTTGGCACATCATAAGATTCCCCAAGAATATAAATACACTGATCAATGCATATACAACCGGATACAGTGATTCCAGATAAGATGATTCATCGGCAATCAGTAATACTTAGCTTAGCTGATTAGTTCACTCTTATCTGCATTTCAAGCTTGTAATATTAACCAAATGCAGTCAAAACTTATTGTGCACGCAAGAACGTTCTTCGTTCCAGGATTTTAATTGCACTCTGTGGGTCTCGTGTGTCTGCAACTTTAAGACGCAGGTGGTCTCATGGAGATGGTGCACCAAGATGATCTGTAAATCTGCATTACAGCAGTGGTAATGTACATTGGGGTTCCCTTTCGTGAATAAGGGATTGATGTCGATGAGATCAACTCAATCGACACCAACAACATTACTCACACTAGTCCAGAAGGGTTTTCAGAAATTGCAGTGTCGATGACGTTCATCAAATGTTCTCCGGCCCACAGCCTTTCATTTTTGGAAATGCAGATGACCTGAGTGTCCCCACAGCCACAAAGATGTCGGTGCTAGGATAATTCAAGTAGCAGATCCCATCTTGGTATGAGATGGGATCAATTTGAGTGTTCTTGTGTTTTATCCTCGGATTCCAATGGCTGAAGTCGATAAATACCTTCTGGAAGATGGAATAGATTGCTGCATCCGTTCGAATTAAACTTGTTCAAGTAAGTATTATAAAGAGATTCATTTTATCAAAAATAAGTTCATTGCATCAACAGATATTCATTACATCAAGAAGAAAAAAATAGATTAAAAGTCTAAGTCAAATTGGTTATTGGTTCTTGAAAGGATTTCTCGAAAGAAAATGATTCATCTTGAATATGATTAATGTAATATATCTTTGGGGACTATATAAACCTCATTTGTTGGGTCATGAAAGATAGAGTTTTTGAAATTGTAAAGTGTTTTCTTGAGAAAAATATAGAAGATTTAAGCTTGTCCTACTCTTCCTCTGTTTGATATCTTTATCCCCTCTTCCTATCAAGATCAACATTTGGAATCAGAGCATAGGTTATCCAACTCCAGATCCCCAGATTGACAAAAAAAAATTGTGACATATGCACATCCAAATGAAGGTTCTTCTAGGCTCTCAAGATGTATGAGAGTTTGTAGAAGATGGATTTGCTGAACCAAGTCTAACAGAAGAAGGAGCAATGAATGCAGAATGAAGAAAACAACTCAAAGAAAGAAGGAAGAAGAAGAAAAAGGCTTTGTTCACGATCTACCAAGGGCTTGATGATATAATGTTCGTGATCATCGCTCCAGCAAATACTTCAAAGGAGACTTGGGAAATGCTTTAAAAAGCATTCAGTGGTGTTGATAAGGTAAAGAAACTTCGTCTACAAGTTTTACGAGCCGAGTTTGAAAAATTACAACAAGGTAATTCTGAAACTATTTCTGATTACTTCTCAAAAATCATTTCTATTGTTTATCAAATGAGACGAAATGATGAACAAATAAATGATCAGAGAGTAATAGAAAAAATATTGAGATCTTTAGATCCAAAATTTGATTTTATTACTATTGCGATTGAAGAATATAAAGATTTGAAAAAAAATCTTTAGAAGAACTTACGGGTTCCCTTCAAGTTCATGAACAAAGGATTACAAAAAAAGGAGAAAACAAAACTATAAACACTACAAGCTAAGTTTGCTCTTGAAAATAAAGAAGAATCAAATTCTTAAAAAGAAAGAGGATAGGGACAAAGAGGAAGAGGAGACAGAAATCAGACCAATCAAGAATCTCCAAACAATGAAGATGTTGAAGAAAATTCTAGCCAAAGAGGTCGAGGTTATGGTCGAGGATGTGGCCGAGGCCGTGAATGTGATAGAAACTCTAAAAGGTCTTGAATATAATGTTATATTTGCAAAAGGTATGGACATTACTCTTATGAATGTTATTATAATCCTAACAATCAAGATGATAAAGCAAATTTTCTTGAGGAAGAAAAGAACGAAAATCAAGTTTTATTAATGAGTTATGATAATTTGAAAGAGGATCAATCTATGATATGGTATTTAGATACAGGAGCTTCAAATCACATGTGTGGCATCAAAGAGTTATTTTCAGAAATGGATACAAGTTATTCCGAGAACATTACATTTGGTGATTTGTCTCAAAGATCAGTAAGAGGCAAAAGTAAAAATTTTCTTAAACTTAATAATGGCAAGGAATTATACATTTTAGATGTTTATTATGTTCCTGATATGAAAAATAATATTCTAAGCTTGGGATAATTACTTGAAAAGGGTTGTGATATTGAGATAAAAGATATGACTCTCTCAATTCGTGACAAGAATAAAACATTAGTATCATGTGTGAAAATGATAAAGAATAGAATGTTTCCTCTACATTTAAGTATTTTTGATCAATCAAATTATTTTAAAGCTGATATTGAGGATATTTCTACACTTTGTTATCTTAGATATGCTCACTTCAATTTTGAGGCTTTAAAACTTCTAGAGAAGTATAATATAGTGACAGGAATGCCAAAAATTGATTGCTCATCAAAATTATGTGAAGTATGTGTCATGGGCAAGCAAGAAAGAAAGCATTTCAAAGTCGGAAGAATAAAAGGAGCATGGCATCGACTTGATCTGGTGCACTCAGATATTTGTGGTCCTATCAATTCAGTATCACTTGGAGGAAGCAGGTATTTTCTTACCTTCACTGATGATCATAGTGGCAAAACTTGGGTTTACATGTTAAAAGAAAAGAAAGAAGTTTTAAGTAAATTCAAAGAATTTAAAGATTTGGTTTAAAGACAAAGTTATTGTAAGATTAAATGTTTAAGAACAGTTAAGGGTGGTGAATATATATCAAATAAATTTGAAATTTTTTGTAGAAATAATAGAATTCTACATTAATTCACCATGCCATACATACCTCAACAAAATGATATTTCAGAAAGAAAAAATAAGACTATCCTTAATATGGTTCGATGCATGTTAAAGAAAAGAAAATTTCTGAAAGAATTTTGGGGTAATGCTATTGCTTGTGCAATTTATTTGCTTAACAGGTTTCCGACAAAGCGAATTGGTAATGTTACACTAGAAGAAGCATGGAGCTTACGAAAACCAAGAGTTGATCATTTGAGGATTTTTGGAAGTGTTGCATTTGCCAAGATACTAGAAGAGAAGAGAACAAAATTGAAGGATAAAAGTCCGAAATACATTTTGCTAGGATATTCAGAGAATTTCAGTGGTTACAAACTCTACAATCCTATCACAAATAAAGTTGTGATTTTAAGAGATATTGAGTTTGATGAACAACATATTTAGAATTGGAAAAGTAATGAGCAGCAAAAGAAAATTATAGCTTCAAAAGAAGATATAATATAAGCAAGCATCGAAATGGCTTTACCGGAATCATCACCTAGATCTGACCTAGTCACATGATTCAAGAAGTCCAATTATAAGAAAGACCAATTCATGAGATATATGATGTGACTCGAAGGATTGATACTTACAATGATGAACTTTCTTTATTTTATCTTTTTATAGGATATGATCCATTAACCTTCGAAGAAGCTTATAGAGATGAAAAATGGCGACAAGCTATGAATGAAGATATTTATGCCATTAACAAAAATAATACATGGGAGCTTATTACACTTCCAGAAGACCACCAAGCTATTGGTGTTAAGTGGATCTTCAAACCAAAAAGAAATGCAAAAGGAGAGGTGGAGAAATACAAGGCCAGATTGGTTGCAAAGGGATATAAACAACAATATAGGATTGACTATGAAGAAGTATTTGCGCTAGTTGCTCGATTGGAGACAGTAAGATTACTTTTCTCTCTAGCAGCTCAAATAAAATGAAAAAATTTATAAATGGATGTCAAATCAGTATTTCTTAATGGAGTTCTTGAAGAAGAGGTATATATTCAACAACCCCTTGGTTTTATTATTCATGAATAAGAAGACAAAGTATACAAGTTAAAGATAGCTCTTTATGGACTTAAACAAGCCCCACGAGCATGGAATTCTCAAATAGATGCTTATTTTATTCAAAATAATTTTTCTAAATGTCCACACGAATATGCTCTCTATACAAAATCTAACTCTGATGGAGATATCTTGTTTATTTGCCTGTACGTAGATGATTTAATATTTACAGGTAATAGTAGCTCTATGATTAAAGATTTTAAGCACTCTATGAAAAAGGAGTTTGAGATGACTAACTTGGGCTTAATGACTTATTTCCTCAGTATCAAAGTTATACAAGATAATGGAGGAATTTTTATCTCATAAGAAAATTATGCAAATGAAGTTTTAAAGAAGTTTTCTATGGAAGATTATCATCCTACAGATACACCTGTTGAATATGGCACCAAGTTGACCAAGGAAGGTGAAGGTATATATATTAATCTAACTTATTATAGAAGTCTAGTTGGATGTTTAAGGTATTTGACATGCATTTGACCTGATATACTATTTGGAGTTGGTTTAATAAATAAATATATGAAAGTTCCTAAGACATCTCATTTAAATATAGCTAGAAGAATTTTACGATATATTAAAGGAATAATTAAGTATGAAATGTTCTATCCATTATCTAAAAAGTTGGAGCTTATTGGATATAGTGACAGTGATTGGGCCGAAGCTATGATGATCTGAAGAGTACAATTGAATTTGTATTTTATTTTGATAAAGCTACATTCACTTGGTCTTCAAAAAAGCAATGAATCGTTACTCTATCAAGTTGTAAAGCAGAATATATAGCAGCTTCTTCTAGTGTTTGTCATGCAATCTGGCTAAGAAGATTACTCCAAAAACTTCATGTCACAGGAGAAGTCAACCAAGATTTATGTTGATAACAAATCAGCTATTGCCTTAGCCAAGAATCTAGTCTATCATGAAAGATCGAAGCATATCAATACAAAATTTCATTTCATAAGAGATCATATAAAAACTAAAGAAGTGGAGCTACATCATGTTAAGATAAGTGAATAAGTGGCTGATATACTTACAAAACCTCTCAAATTTGAAATATTTTAACAACTTCGAAAGAAACTTGACATGTTAGATGAAACAAGTTTAAGGGGAGAAAATATTTGAATTAAACTTGTTCAAGTGTCATAAAGAGATTCATTTCATCAAAGATCGGTTCATTGCATCAAGAGGGAGATTCGTTACATCAAGAAAAAAAAAGATTAAAAATGAAAGAATAAGTCAATTTGGTTACTGGTTCTTGAAAGAGTTTCTTGAAAGAGAATGATTCATCTTCAATATAATTAATGTAATGTATCTTTGGGGACTATATAAACCTCATATGTTGGGTCATAAAAGATAGAGTTTCTGAAATTGTAAAGTATTTTCTTGAGAAAAATATAGAAGTTTTAAACTTGTCCTACTCTTCCTCTGTTTGATATCTCTATCTTCTCTTCCTATCAAGATCAACATCCGTCAGCACATCATTCGGTGATTGTGACTCACCACCTCTCACATAAATCCTGCTGAGGAGAAAAAGGCATGCCATGTCCACAGAGCTTCCTTCATCGTATACTTGAAAGAAAGAAAGAAAAAAAAAAAAAGGATGCAACATTTAGATCATACGATATATTCAATAGATGAGGAGGAGGAGGAGGAGGAGGAGGAGGAACATGGCATAGCTAATTGATCGAGACAACTACAGCCAAGAAAAATAGATCTTTTGCGTCGGCTCAATCCGATACGATCGGTTCAAAATCGACTTCGATGATTTCACATAAATATCTTATAATAAACATGATGCTAAATCAGATGCCACTAATGTTACAGTAGCTTCTCGTATGTTATTCGCATTGGTACGTCAACGCGAATGAATAAAAATCAATGCTATCAATTCTTTCACCGGTCGAAGATAGATATATCAATATAATCTTGGAAGAACCGATTTGTGGAGTTTGAATCCTTCAAATCTACGTGCGTATCTATCATAAGGGCCCAATAAACATTCTCGGCCATTAGCAACATAGCAACCTACCAAAAATACAACCCAAACTTCTCTATATAATAATGGCAAGCATTTCTGCCTCCCTTCTTCGAGAGGTTGGTCAAAAGAGAAGAAGAAGAAGAAGTAAGCGATGAACGGACGTGGCGACAACACGGAGTTGGCGACGACGAAGCACCACTCGACGGAGGAGGGCAAGGGGCACGTGCAGTGGCACAACGAGAAGGATGGCTACTTCCAGGTGCCGCGGCACTTCCCGAGGTACACCAAGGCGCAGTACGAGAACATGAGGGAGGCGGAGCTCGACCTCCTGCTCGCTGAGTACGGCATCGACTTCAAGGGAGACCTCCGCGAGGAGAGGAAGTTCGCCATGGACGCCTTCCTCTGGTCTTAGGATCTTTCCTTCCATTTGTGTTTGCATGCGTTTACGTGTGTGTACGAGAGAGCACAGCGTACCGAGCTTTGTCCTGTAGAGTATCCATAGGCATCGGTGAAGTACTTTCGTGATGTGATTGGATCCTCTTTTCAACTTGAGAACTGTTTCGTGTCTTACTTAGATTTATTTTTTTAATTAAAAAAGGAAGGAAATATACAATCATATATATAATTATTTTCATTCAATCTAAAATTACATTAACCTTATTATTATTTTTCTATAATCTCACTATTTTAAAACCCTAACTAATACTTAGTTTATTTTCAAAAATATCTCTAATATTTATTAAAATACCAAAGTATTAATATCTACATTTCTAATATTTGTTCAATAACACTCATAATTTTTCTAAAACACTCAAATTCATCTTTTGGTAATATCTTGCTAAATATAACTGCTACTTGATCATCGGAGTTGCAATACTAGAATTGCTTCTCCGATGAAATCATGCTTGATCTGATGCGACTATAGTAGACTAAGTTCTTGGTCATTATTATTGCTGATTTGTTGTCATAAAATATTTTCATTCCTTCAATTTCTTTTTCTCCAAGATTTCAAGAATTCTTCTCAGCCAAATTATTTGAAAAGTTTCTTTGAGCTCTAAGAAGATACACCAACATCAAAAGACAACATATAACCAAAAATATTTTTTGGTATCATTTGTACATCTATCCTAATCACTATCATAAAATCTAATCAGAAGAGTCTTTTTAGTTGTAAAACTTGATTTCAAATCTTTTAGTGCCTTGTAAATATTTGAGAATTATTTTTCATGAATCTAGAAATCATGCTTACAACAAACATAATATTTGACCTTGTAGCTACGAGGTATAATAAGTTACCAATCAAGCTTCTATAAAGAGTAGCATCTTCTTTCCTCCATTTTCTTTTTTTAGGTTTTCACCAACTAGTAATGTTATGGCAATATGATGACATTCAGACATATTAGACTTCTTCAAACTCTTATCCGTATAATTTTTTTTAAGAAATAAACATGTTATTTTCCTCTTGATATATCTCAATGTCAAGAAAATGTTTAGCATTCCCATGTCACTCATTTCATATTTATTCACAATATCACTTTTGAACTCTTTTATCATTTTTGTACTCTTTTCTATAAACACCAAATCATTAACATAAAGTGTAATAATAATTATACATGAATCTTTTCGGTATACAAAGTAAGTTCACTCTTGTTTCTAATGAAGCTTTTTATATTGAAATAGCTATCAATCTCATTATACATGAAGTGCTACATTCCTTTCTTTAACCAATACACTTTGCTTTCTTGATATCTAATAATAAAACCAAGTGCCTACTTAACATAGACCTCTTCTTTTAATTCTCCATCCAAAAAAATTGATTTCACATCAAGTTGATATAACAACCATCCTTTGTGAGCTACTAATGTAATCAAATTTCTATTAGTGTCAAGTGAGCAACTAACACAAAAGTTTTATCATAGTCAACTTCATATTGCTATGAGTAGCCCTTAGCCACCAATTTTGTCTTATTTCTTTGCACTGAGCCATCTGTATTATATTTCACCTTGTAAATCCATTTGGCATTAAAAATATTTTTGTTTTGAAGTCTATCAGCTAGCTCATAAGTAGTATTCTTTTTTATCACATCAACCTCTTCTTTCATGGTTTTTTTTTTTTTTCCAAGTTTCCTATTTGATGGCTTCTTCAAAGTTTGATAAATGTCATTTAAACTTGTTATTTTGACTAAAGTTGAGATGGGTCATCCTGAACTTGAACCAGATGATTGATTATGTAACATAATTTGATGTATTTGAGGTTGAATCTCCATGATTTACATATCCTTAAACCTGTCATTGTGGTATTGTTTCAATATGTTCATGTTTTTTCTCCCCTTGTCCTTCTTCCCAATTCAAAGCAATAATTTCATCAAATATAACATATCTGCTAACTATAATTTTTTTTGTTTTTTTAAACTACAAAGCTTGTAGCTTTTAAACTGTGATGCACATCTCACTTGATTCATTTAACTTGTGTCTCCTCTCTTTTGGAACTTGAGCATAACATAGGTTTTCAAAAATTCTTAAATATATCAGTGATGGTCTTCTTTGATTCCAAGCTTGAAAAGAAGTCTTACTTTCTAAGAATTTTGTTGGACACTTGTTAAGAAGATACACAGCTGTCTATATACACTGCTTCAGCTCAAAACACATTAGGTAAGTCCCTTTTTTTAAGTATTGATCTTATCATTTTCATCACTGATTGGTTTTGGATATCTCCCACTTCATTTTTCTGAGGTGTGTTAGTGCCTGTAACCTGTCTTTCAATACCTTCTTCATCTTTATACAACTTGTAAAACTCATAAGATTTGTATTATCTATCATCTATTCTGGGCATGAGAGGGGTCTTCATGGGTCCACAAATATCTATGTGCATTTACTATAGTATTTCTCTAGCTCTCCAAGTAACACCTTTAGGGAATGACTACCTGTGATGCCTTTCAAGTGCACATCTTTCATAAATATCTTATTTTTCTTCAATAAAATATAGTCCTTCCACCAATGATCTTTGTGATAGAAACTTGAGACTATCAAAATTTAAGTGACCAAACCTCTTGTGCCACAACCATCAATCATCTATCATATTTGCTCTTCTAGCAATATCATTTATATATCTAACAGAAAGTGAAAAAAAAAAATGAAAATCTCCTATTCATCATTCTTACTTATATCAATATTTATTTTTTTATTATATATAATACATCTGTCATCTTTAAAATGTAAAGAATACCCATACTTCATAAACTACCCAATGGTCAAGAGGTTTTGATTTAAATCTAATACAAATAGCATATCATGAATTTGACCACCAATTGTGCCCTTTCTTTTCACTTCTACAAGTCCATTCTAACTTTAAATTGAAATAATATGTTCATATCAAGAAAAATATATTCTTTCACTATCATATCATTGCTACAAGCACTATCGACATACTATTATTCATCCTTTCGTTTTTGAATACTTTGACATGCTAAAATAAATTCACCTTTAAAAAATTTTTCTTGTTCATTTATTTTTAAATAGCAATTGTTTTGCTTGTGACCATACCTCTTGCACTTGTAACATTATGTCCTTCTCTGTAATAATAATCATTCTCTTCATGATTATTTCTGTTGCATATTCTAAATCTATTTTGTGGTCCTTCTTTGTTCGAAATATCTATCATAATTTGTTCGTCTACTTCTTCTCGGTGAACTTCTACCTCTTTTTCTTCCTTGGTTTTAATCTCTAGGCTGCTTCCCCTTATTTTGTGATTGATTATTTGATTTATCCTCTCCATTCTTCGAAGCAACATTAACTTTTGATTGAAATACATTTTTCATGACTTTCTATGAACATCGAATCAACCTTTGTTCATACCTTATCAAAGAACTCATAAGTTCTTCAACATATAATATAGTAAAATCTTTTGTTTCTTCGATCACGGCTACAATATGATCAAACTATTTTAGAATATTGATCAAGATCTTCTCTATAATTCTCTTCACTAATCTTTTCACCGTAGGTCTTCATTTGGTTGATCAAGTATATAAGCCTTGTGTAGAAGTCAAGCAATATCTCATTCTCTTTCAATTTCAGGTTTTCTAACACTCTTCTTACCGTTTGAAGTTTGATCATCCTAACTTTCATATTTTCTTTAAATTCTTTTTACAAAAGATTTCATATATCCTTTGCTTTTGTAGCTCTCATGATCCTTAGGAAGATTATATCTGAAACACCTTGTTGAATCTTTCTAAGAGCCATTGAATCTCTTTATTATTTTCTTTAAAATTTGACTGTTTAATCTCTTGTCATGGTTTAAGTATTATTAGAACCATCATAATCATTCTCAATCAAATATCATAGATCAAGTGAAAGAATCATGGTTCTCGTCAACACAAATTAGAAATCATAGTTTTCACTATTAAAAATTGGAACACTTGTTGTAGTTTGGAATTTGAGTTGCTACCCCATTTACAATCATTGATCTTCCACAAATTTTCTTCTTCCTTATAATTTGAGTATTTAAAAATGATCAAAAGAAGATCTTGACTCTGAGACAAAAGAATTTTAGATTTGTGGGGCTAATATGTTAGGTTTAATTTCTAAGAGAGAGAGAAGGAGGCACACAATCATACAATTATTCTCATTCAATTTAAAATTACAATAGCCTTCTCATTAATTTCCATGATCTACAATCATACAATCATACAATCATACTACTTTAAAACCCTAACAAATATTTCATTTTTTTTCCTAAACTACCTTAAATATTTCTTAAAATACTAGCATATTAATATCAACAGTGTTTATGTAATCTTACCCAACATGCTTTACTCAATCTCAATCAACTACAGAATACTTGAGATAGCTGGGCAAATACATGATGCCACAACAATCTTGCTACCACATATTGCTCATTATCTCATGCTATGCATGAATTTTCTTTAAACAAATATATATTTGTTACAAGAAATTATTTTTTAAATTGTTTTTGTTAGAGCTAGCCCAGGAAATTTACCAAAGGGTAATTTTGGCAACCCGACAAAGACAATAAAGCAGAAAGAATAAAAGCATAAGAACACCAGATTTACGTGATTCGGTCAATTAACCTTGACCTACATCCACGGACGAAAGAGGAGCAAATCATTACTATAAAAGAGACTATTACAAATGCCTTAGAAAGATGTTCTTAGGCTATAAAACACCCGAAAATACTAAACAAGAAAAACCTTAACTATAAGCCCAAACTATTGAACTGAGTATGGACTTAAACCCAAACCAAACACTTAGGTTTTTCTTGTGGTGCCACTTGTGGTGCATCTGACTTCAAAGCTCAGGCCCTTATTTATAGTTCCAATAGGAGATAACAAGCCTGGTTTTCCCGATGTGGGACTATGGGACTTGCCAAACTAACAAATCTCCACCTTGGCATGTCCCAACAAAACTTGCTCCACTTTCTTCATAAAAGCCCCAACGGGCAATCATCAACAATGAACACTAATCAAGTCCAAGCACTGCTTGAACTTATAAACTGGAAGAGGCTTCGTAAGCATATCAGCTGGATTGTCCTTTGTATGAATTTTCTGAACAAGGACCTTTCCCTCAGCAATGGTATCCCATTTGCATCCAATAATTTTCTTACCCGAAGGCGGCTTCACAAGATCCCAAGTTTTATTCCGATGGAGAGATTCAATTTTTTCATTCATCGCGATCAACCACTTAGCGGAATTATCACAAGAAACTGCATCTGAGTAGGAAGTAGGCTCACCAACTTCACTTGTTTCTTCTGCAACAGACAAAGCATATGCAACCAAATTTGCATATCTTTGTGGTGGTCGAATATCTCTTCGTGGTTTATCCTTGGCTATGGAGTATTGCTCTTCTTCTGGATCATCTGCGTTAGTAGACTCGGGACCATCTACTATCATTCTTTGAGTAGAAGAGTTCGACTGAAAAGAATCAGAACTACCAATCTCAAGCTCCACCTGCTTCTGCGCACTATCATTTGTACAACTAGTAGATTCCTCTTTAGAAGATAACATAGATAATTCATCAAAAGTAACATCTCTACTGATTACAAATTTTGGGGATTTGGGATCAGAACACCATAATCTGTATCCTTTCACCCCAGAAGCGTACCCAAGGAAAATGCACTTTTTCGCTCGAGGCTATAATTTTCCTTCATTTACATGCATGTATCTTGGACACCCAAAAATTTTTAAATCAGAGTAATTAGTAGGAGTACCTGACCAAACTTCCTCCGGAGTTTTAAAGTTAAATGTTATAGATGGAGCGCGGTTGACAACGTAACAGGCCATATTAATTGCCTCTGCCCAAAAGTCCTTTGTCAACCCTGCATTTGAGATCATACACCTTGCTCTCTCAAAAAGTGTTCTGTTCATATGTTCGGCCACACCATTTTGCTGAGGCGTCATCCTAACAGTGCGATGCAGAACGATTCCTTCATTTTTGTAAAATTCATTAAAGTCACCTTCACAAAACTCCATGCCATTATCTGTTCGAAGACACTTAATCTGTTTACCTGTTTGCTTCTCAATCAAAGCATTTCATTGTTTAAATGTTAGAAAAACATCATTTTTATGCTCCAAAAAA
Organism: Musa schizocarpa; assembly: GCA_900464855.2. Taxonomy (NCBI): domain Eukaryota; kingdom Viridiplantae; phylum Streptophyta; class Magnoliopsida; order Zingiberales; family Musaceae; genus Musa; species Musa schizocarpa. The sequence continues at coordinate 43,139,373 of LS990922.1, read as the reverse complement.
TAAACCCAAACTTTCCTGGAATAATCATCAATGAAAGTCAACATATACCTAGCACCACCCTTAGATTGAACATGAGCTAGACCCCAAAGGTCTGAATGAATATAGTCAAGAGTGCCTTTCGTTTTGTGAACTGCTGGAGAATTGAAGCCGACTATTTTCTGCTTTCCAAAAACGCAGTGTTCATAAAAATCCAGTGGTCCAATACTTTGTCCGCAAAGTAGACCCCTTTTGCTCAATATGCTCAAATCTTTTTCACTCATATGACCCAAACGCATATGCCATAATTTGGTGATGTCAAAATCAGACAATGATGATGACGAGACTGCAACTGATCCTGTGACAGTAGTACCCTGCAAAATATACAAGCTACCAAACCTACTAGCTTTCATAACAACAAGGGCATTTCTAGAAACTTTCATAACTCCACCTTCAGTTGTGTATTTACACCCAAGGGCCTCTAGGGTGCCTAAAGAGATGAGATTTTTTTTTAAATCAGGAACATGTCTAACATTAGTGAGTGTCCTCACAATACCATCATGCATTTTAATTCGGATTGTTCCTTTACCAACAACATCACATGCTGTATTATTGCCCATCAAAACAATTCCACCATTACAAGATTCATATGTGGAAAACAAATCCCTATTAGGACACATGTGATAAGAACAATCAGAATCTAAAATCCATTCATTTTTAGACATCGTCTTATCATCAATAGCAGAGAAAATATTTCCAACATTCTCATCAGTTGCTACACTAGCTTCAGTGGATTCAATAGTTTTCTCAACAAAATTTTCCTTTTGCTTTAATTTATTTTTCAATTTAAAGCAATCAGATTTAATGTGCCCTATTTTATGACAATATCTACATCCAAATTTTTATGTCTGGATTTAGATCTAAATTTAGATCTACTACTGTCAAATTCCCTTTTATCTGTTCTTCCCCTAACAACTAGACCTTCAGCCTGATTCTCTCTACCTTCCCTAGTGATATCTCTGTCTATCTGCTCCTTAGATTTTAGTGCAGATTTAATTTTCTGATACTAAATTGTTTCTTTTCCATAAATCATAGTATCACGGAAATGCTTAAAAGATTGGGGAAGAGAACACAAAAGTAACAGGGCTTTATCCTCATCATCAATTTTTGCATCTATATTCTCCAAATCCATAACCAAAGAATCAAACTTATCAAGATGTGAGAGTATAGATGTACCTTTAGTCCTCCGAAGCATATACAAACTGTGCTTTAAGTAGAGACGATTCTCTACTGTCCTCTTCATATATAAGACTTTAAGCTTGTCCCACATGCTCTTAGCCGTAGTCTCCATAGCTACCTCCCGTAAAACCTCATCAGAGAGATTTAGAATAATGCTGGATCGGGCCTTCTTATCCATACCCGCAAGATCTTCCATTGACGTACCATCTGAAATATTCTCAACTCCTTGTAGTGCCAAATCAACTCCGTCTTAAGTTGCCACATGCCGAAGTTAACATTTTTGTCGAATTTCTCGACAATGATCTTTGATATTGTCATTGTTGCCAAAAGATCCCGAAACCAGGCTCTGATATCAGTTTGTTACAGCTAGCCCTAGGAAATTTACCAAAGGGTAATTTTGGTAACCCGAAAAAGATAATAAAGCAGAAAGAATAAAAGCACAAGAACATCAGATTTATGTGGCTCGGTCAATTAACCTTGACCTACATCCACGGACGAAAGAGGAGCAAATCATTACTATAAAAGAGACTATTACAAATGCCTTAGGAAGATGTTCCTATGCCATAAAACACCCGAAAATACTAAACAAGAAAAATTTTAACTATAAGCCCAAACTATTGAACTGAGTATGGACTTAAACCCAAAACAAACACTTAGGTTCTTCTCAGGTATGACTGATATATATTGCTGATAACTATTCAAAGCTGCTGTTAAATGTTGAATTCCCCAATTTTCCTTACCTTCCATATGTTGCTTAATATTAATAAATTTGTGAACTCATTGTAGCAGCTTTTTGCACATTTAGATGATTAAGATTAGCACCTAGTTAACCAAAATAATGACCTAACTGCATAATTTTCATGTCACATTCTTTAGTAACTATAATGGTGTCTTGGTTCATCTTGTTCTTTCACTCTTAAGCTGTCTTCATTATCAAGCTGTAAGAAGAAAGTAAAAAAAAAAAAAACTAAGAGAATAGTTTCACATTAATAAATATCTAGAGAGTTAGATGATATATATTTGAGTCTAATCCAAAATATAACAACTTAAGTTTTTTGATTGAATTAAAATCTAACTCAATATATGTTAATCCTTACTAGACACCCATAACTTATAAATTTTTAATATGATATTAGAGCCAAGGTTTGTGACTAGACATCCATAATTGATGAATTTCTAACATGGTATTATTCAATGAGAAAGAGAAAGATAAAAAAAGAGAGAAAAAGATATTTGAGTCAATAATTACGATTAAGCTTATGATACTGACAAAATTAGTCGCATCGCATATCCTTATAAGTAAGAATGAGACAATTGAGTCACACATTAATAAGATAGGAATGTTAGAAGATATTATATATGAGGAAAAGATTAAAAAAGATGATTAAAAGAATAGTCTCATAAATATCAAAAAAGTCAGATGATCCATATATTTAAAAGAATAGTATTGACTTAAGTTGTTTAATTGAATTAATATCTGACTCAATATATACTAATTTTGACTAGACACAGATTCTAATATTGTTCAAAGATAATTCTAAATACTTTTAGTATCTTTATTATATTTAATTTGGATTATGAATTAGCATTAAGCTCAGAAACTCGTTACAATCTAATACAACTTTTGGTGGCACAATGCATGTAGATAGTTGGATACTAAGCATATGAGCATTTTAAGACTATTTAGATTATATATAAAGGGAAGGGAGAATGTTAGAAGATATTCATGTGTGAGGAGAAGATTAAAAAGATAACTAAGAAAATAGTCTCATAAATATTAAGAGAGTAAGTAATACATATATTTGAGTTCAGTCTATAATCTAACTACTTAAATTTTTAAATAAAATTGATATTTAACTTAATATATATTAATTTTGATTAGACACTCATCTAATATTTTTGATATCTTCATTATATATGAGCTAGACTATGGACTAGCAGGAAGCTCAGAAATTTATCACAAGCTAATATGACTTTTGGTCATAATACATGTAGATGATTAAATAGGAGGATTCTTAGATGATTACAAATTCTGAATTCCTGCTAAAACCCTATAAAAGAATATGCATTTTCACATTGTAAGTAGCCTTTGAGAAGATAGGATTGGAGATGACAGCTTGTAAGAGTGGAGATGTGGGCTCTTCTGATAAGTGCTAATATCCTACTGGTGCTGGTATTATCCATTGAAGTAGCAACTTTTTGGATAAATGATAAGGTTTATACTAGGTTTGAGCTTGCTAGATTCTGCACATTCTTCATGCCAACTTTATCTTGATTGTGATTTTAGAGCTACTGATGAAGAGGGATCAGTTGTTCAAGAGACTATCCTCATTCTAAATCACCTACCATGGAGACTTCAATTGACCAAGTCATCCACCCTCAGAAACCAGAATGCAGTTGACAATGTCTTCCTCATCCACTGTGTAGGAGTTCATTGTTGAATGCATCATAGAAATCAAATCTATAAATCCATCAGGGTAAATGAAAAAGTACAGCCAGCAATATACAACTGGTATGGTCTTCATCCTACACAGTATGATGTCAATAGGCATGAGGCAAATTCACTATCAAGCTAAAGGCTTTTCTCTTCCTAAATCAGACACCTCCACCTTTTAGTCTCTTTCTTCCAGGCTTTGATGAGGACACATGCATAGTACCCTTCTAGATAAACTTAATACCTTTCCTAGTCACAGAGTGGAAAGATGAAAAGTATAAGCCAACCACATTGGCAACTAAAACTCCAGCCTACCTAACAAATCCACTCAATGTAAGGTTCTTCCTTAATTTAATTCTCCACTCTGATTCATGATCTCATCTTTCTACCTCTTACATGACCTAACTCATTGTTTTTTCTATCAAACTAAAGGGAAAAAAAAAAAAAAATACATGTGAGCATGCACATCTCAGTCTTATACTGAAGTTGTCCTCCTTCACTCCATATCTCCATTAACACTACAAGGTTGTGGATATTTGAGCTCCATAACATCAACAGGTCCCAGTTTTAGTTGATAGCAGATGACATTGGTAGGTTGTTGTACTACTAACAAAAGCCAGAGACTTTTCTTACTGTTAGAACTGGCACTTTCATGGGACAGATTTTAAAGGAGGTGGTGAGATCAGATGAACTAAAGATACCTTCTGATGTTAAATATTATATGTGTGCTTACACATCATGCCATGTGATCAGCAAACAAGCTGGCTTTGCTTTTGATCAAGAAGCCTTTTATGGAACACATGCTGTGACTGCACACAAGCAGGCAAGAGGAAGTTCTCTTTGTTTTCCCACTATTTATGACAGATTCCATATGAGGCCTACCTTCCTCCCCTGCTATCCACCCCAATTAAAGTTGATGCTTATCACTATACAGACCACCACTAAAAGTTCTTGCGACTTCATCTCATTCAATTGCTAACCTTTGAAACTATCACTTTCCATCCATTTCCTCGTCTCTTTACAGCACACCTTTGTCCCAAAGTAGCTGTGTACTAAGAGCTAGCAGGCCTGGAACTGAAACTTTCATGGAATGTAAAGTACAGAGCCTGTGAGGGTAACTGTATACATACCAACCTTCTCTGGCCTCTCAGTCTTTGTGCCATTCGAAGAAGATCACCACCAGCTTCAGTATTCTGTAAAAGATCAATGAATACTCAGCTCATCGATGCCGTCATGGTAACGCAATGAAGTCATGCTGAATCCAGAAATGAAAATGAACAATGAACTCACTAATCAAGTTGAATGCTTCCCGTGCCTTTTGGCAACTCTTGACCATGTTACATAAGTTATTATATTGCAGTATACCTGCCTAAAAATTACAATCCTCATCTGCCTCGCTAAGCAAATATAGGTACATGGACACATGAAAGAATACATGAAAAATGAAACATTTCAGTTCAGCTCATTATCCCTCTACAACAAGGCAGATGAACAGCTAAAAATTTTGAGACAAATATTGGGGTGAGGTGATTCACAGTCTGCCAGTGTAGATAAGAAAAAACGTTGCAGATATTAAGCATCCACGGCATCAACAGGAAGAGACTTGGTCCTGGTGAGAGCATTTGACATGACAGCTCCAGCGTAGAAGTTCTTTGCTGTGAACATAAGCTCGGAGCACTCTGTAGAGTTCACCTCACAATTTCCATCCTTTTGGGATTGTAAATCGGAGCAGTTATTCCAGCGATACCTTGAATTTGCATCAGCAGAAGCCATCTTATTGATGGAGCCCTGGTCCGTGTCACTTTGACGAATATGGAATGAGTTATGTTTTCCCAAATGAAAGGACTTCATCACCCTTCTTTCATCCGAAGCTTGTAAAGGCATTCGAACTGAGGATCTCAACAATCCATTTTGTTTGTTTCTTACCCTGTTGCCAGGGTCTGGGGAAGGTTGAAATACTCTTTTGGATCTTCCTGACTCTTGATGGTTCTGTGCTTGTGGCTCTATCTGGTCACTTGCCTTCAGCCAACTCAGATCCTGTCTGCAGTCGCTTACATAATTGTCGAGTTTATCGGGTGTAGTGAACTGGCAACTAAATTCCGGTAAGGCAAGACATTGTTGCTGGTGAGATTCAGAACATAGTTGGTCTGAAGGTTTTCTCGAGTCACTTCTTTTGTAGTCATCCATCTGTATAACCTTTTCATCCTTCTCCTGTAGGCCTAATCCTTCACAATCTCCATTAGAGTGATTAACCCTTGATGCGAGAGAGCTAAAATCAAGTTCATCAGATTGACTTGTCGATAACATAGGTGGTCCCTCAGCCACACAAAGTGCAGTTCCCTCAACTTGGTATGTTATCTCTTCAAATCGGCCATGCATTTCAGCACACTCAATGTGGCAGCAATGAACTGATTTCATGTTACCGTAGCATAGACTTTTCAATGAGAGATGGTCTAGAATTGAACCACATGATGAAACAGTGGAGGCACACTCTTGGCAGATGGTAGCTGAAGGAAATCCTGGAATTTCTTCTATTCCTGGACCTGGCTTCCACTCTGGTACTAGTGAAGCTACCTCTCCATCAATCATATCTGCTATTTTTGTCACATCATAATCAATTATATCTAACTCAGCCACCATCTCTGTGGCAACACTCAATGCAGTATCAGCTTCAATGTCAAAGAGAAAATATATGTTCCGGACACAGCCTGCAAAAAAGGGAAAAAAAAAATCAAGGTGTTGGTTTCATTTTTACAGCGTCAAAGAATCAATTCGATAAAGTTATTTCTTAAGCTCAAATCACAATTACCATCTTTGTCTGAAATCCTCAGCCTCAAAAAGATGTTCCCATCTTCTCTTCTCTTTCCCTTGATTGTAATGTCCACGTTGATAGGTTGCTCGTCTATGTGACTATTCGACAAGTCATTTCCACGCACCTCCACATCGGTGGCATCATAGTCCCAATCATTCTCCAATTCCATTTCATGGTGGATACTGTCTGAAAACTCATTGGCAATGAAGGAGCCATTACTTTGAGTATATTCAAGTGAAGGTTGCCACAGAATATGACCCATACTGCGAACATCTTCATCATCAAAACTAGAACAAAGATCATCAACTTGTAGAAAAGGATCCTTTAGCAGCTCCCTTGCAGAAAGCCTTCTGGATGCTGTGGCGAGGCATTTTTCAACAAATTGCCTGACCTCGGGGTCCTTCACTCTATACAATGCTTCAGGTTTGGTACCCTAGTGGTAGAACAAAAACTACCCTCACTGACATAATTATTGTAAGAAGACGGTGAAGTGCATTACAAGTTCCACAATTAGTTTTGAAAGTTGAGGTTTCTTACAGAGATAACTTTCTTGTATATCTGCACAGGATGGGTGCACTCGCTGTACGGGTACTCGAAGGTGACCATTTCCAACACGCACATCCCAAATGAGTATATGTCCACTAATTCATTGTATTCCTCCTCATACACCTCCGGAGCCATGAACTCTGGTGTGCCTGTGGATGATATCATAACATCAAATATCGATAAACTTAGCAGTAGAGCAGGAAGAAGTTTGGTTGGCAATATCCACAAGGCTCCTTAAGGTTAACAATCGGTGTCTTTGGTGATCATACCTACACAGTGGATAGCATGCGACTTCCGGAGTATGGCAGCGAGGCCAAGATCACCAATCTTGACCTCTCCTTGATTCCCATTGATAAAGATGTTGTCACACTTGAGGTCCCTGTGGATGACAGGGGGGTCATGGCTGTGGAGATAGAGAAGGGCACTAAGTATCTGCCTACACCAATGCTTTACTGCCCTGATATTGACCCTTCTATGCTTTTGCCTATACCTATCCACACATTATAAGATGATTAAAACAAAACTTTTAGTCCACAAAAAAGAGAAAAAAAAAAAAAAAAAACCATGATTTATAATATCCACCATCTTGCTAAGATGAATGAGAAGAAGGAACACATCCACTTACTGCCTGAGAGTGCCAGAGGTGAACAGCTCAGTGACAAAATTGATGTTCCTCTCAGAGGTGTCCACCCAGGAGGTATAGAACTTCATAATGTTCTTGTGCTTCAGAGTCTTGAGCAGGTGGATCTCACAGTAGAGCCTCTCCAGGTTCTCAGGGCTCTGCAGGAAATCATAGAGCTTCACCTGGTTCCAAGCAACCTCAATCCCTTCATACTCATCAAAAGCCCTATAACTGGCATCATATTACATGAAACAAAAAGAAGCAGAAACATAGATGAGCAACAGCCCATGAATTAAGGGGAAGAAGAGTGCCCCTCAAACATTTAGTTTTGGAAATGGTCATACACTGTCTTTGAAGCTCCCTTGCCAAGGATGTCATTGTACTGCAGAAAAATCAAAGAAAGAGGATGAGCACTTTGCCCAACATAGAAACCGCAGAGAACATTAACTGAAGAATCAACAAGACGAAGCATTTATCAGTGCAATTACCCTGCCATATCTTCCAGTGGGATCAACCTCAACAAACTCAGAGTAACCAGGGTCCTGTGCTTCAACACACATCATTCTATTTGTCCTCCTACAACCTATGGCTGACCATGAAGGGAGAACTGCAACCAAGCAGGAATGGCAGAAAGTTGATCACTGACACCTAGGTGGAGATTGGAGGGGAGAAACGGGAGTCGCAGGCAAAGTAGGTGAAGGATGAGAAGGAGATGGAACCAAAGACTCAACTTCTAGACATGGAAAAGCTTGAAGGAGGAGGGAGGCTTTTGGGAGATTGGCTTGGGGAGTTCCACCAAACAAGAACAAGATTTTTGCAACTCAACCACAAGGTTGGACCATCATTTTACTCAAATGAGAGTAGAGAGAGAGAGAGAGAGAGAGAGAGAGAGAGGTCATCCCAAAGGACGAAACAAGGACAGATGGAGTCTTCTATTTTAACGTCCCATTCTTCTTATTCTCTCTCCTTTTTCATGTTTTTTTTATTCTTTTCTCTCTCTATTAAACACCTATCCACACACCAAAGTGTGTTTTTTTAATGACAGGAAAACACATCCCAAGATTTTAGTCATTTTTGTAATGGGCAACAGAAGAATCCTCCTCCTCAGCTGTTTCTAGTCAAACTCTCATCAACCCTTTCACTCTGTAATTGAGATGATTAATTGTCACTTAACTCAGAAATTGAAAGCCTGATGATGTCTTTCACTGTGTAATGCTCATCATCACATAATAATACTCTCAGGGAAATTGTTTATGCTTTGGATGTTCAGGTTTTACCTTTGATAATATTAGATAAAAATATATCAGTAATTTTCTTTTGCAGCCAATAAAAAAAAATTATCCCATCAATTATAATTTGAACAGTGAAATATCCATAGCAATTTTCACATGGATCACAATAATCCGTTAAATAATCAAGAGAAAACCTTTTTTACTTGAATATATTGGATAAAGTAACTTAATTACTCCACAACATGGCATGCACAAAACTATATTTGTGGCGATCACAAAGCAGTTAATAATAATGCGGATAGATTTGGCTTATGCAATCAATACTCATCTTCATTAATGGATGGAATAATTAATACACAGTTAAAAAGTATACTAGCGAGTAAATGAGGTAACCATTAGTCATTATCAAGTGATTCCTACAAGCTATTACTTGTGACACTTTGGGCTTTTCTCCGTTGCGTGTTCTGACCACCTTAAGCTTTTCTTTTTATATATATATATATATATTATAATATTATGCTTTAGTAGTATAATGATATATTGAGATTGCTTCAGTCCAATCTGAGCTCTTCATCTACATGAATTGAACTGTTCACATCACTCTCTTAATACTATTAACGGGAGTTAGTGTCATTCATCGGATGTTATTAATAATTCTTTTAAAAATAAAAAAAAAACATAATTCATTAAATGAGTAAAAAAAATATTTTATTGGATCTTTGCAAAATGTAATATGAGTAATCCCCTTTGTTAAACTTATCATCATATTTTTTTATCATTCACGAAATAAGTCGATAATTAAATTCTTTGAACCTTTTGCTAACTATTTTAATGTTATGAAGAACAACCGACCTGTTTTAGATTGAGGGGGATAGGATTCTTAATTAAAATATTAGTTTAATGATGATCTTATAAATTTATACCTAAAACATAATGATGGTTTATATGGTTCAAAATCTTGTTTTATAAACTAGTAAAAGTTATATTAGATTACTACAGGGGTTCTGAAATCAAAACACATTTATATTTTGGGTAAGTATGCATCTATGAATAAACATATGGCTTATCATGATCACGAATTGTTTTCTCTTTATGAGAATATATTATCACAAATATGTTAGCTTGTGTGGTAGTGAAAACTAATATGATTTCTCCCTTCCAACAAGTACGAATCGATTCGAATCTTGGGTGCATGTTGCCGCTCCTGCTGCTGACTCTTTCTTCATAAACGACGCCAAATAACTCATCTCCTGCTGGCTGTCTCATCCGGGTACGTCCAAAGCAGTCCAGCTTGGCGGCCTGCCACCACACAGAGAGAGAGAGAGTACTTATCTCTTGCCGAGGTCTTACTGTTGAGAGAGGATGACTGTTCTCCTGCCGAGGGCTTCACGTTTGGTGGGAGTAAGAGAGAGAGAGAGAGAGAGAGAGAGAGAGAGAGAGTAAAAGTAGAAAGAAAAGAAAAAAAAAAGAAAGGAAGAAAACTATGACTCCTTCCATTTCCTCCTCCTCCTCCCTCCTGCTCTTCTTCTTAGCGTTGCTAGAGAGAGAGAATGGGGCACATGGAGTGCTAGGCGTGGGTGCGGCAACGGAGACTAGCGGGCGCGGCTTTCCAAGGCCGGTCCATCACTCCGCACGTTCGACTGCCCGCTCGTTGCTGCGCGATGCCCGCGCCCACCGGGCTGGGAGAGTGGGCTACGGTAGCACGTGATGTGATCCACAGGCCCCAGCAGGCATACTTCCGACTCGATCCGGCACGCAGTTTTCCCACCTGTCCTTCTCCGACTAAATCAGGTACACTTCGGACTATTTAGTTTCTATCTCTGCCTTCTCACTCACAGCCTAAAGCCAAACCTCCCTACCAAATGATACCTTCTAAGAGTTTGTGTGGGTTGGGTTGGGTCTTTTCGCGACCAATAGTTTACAACTCCAAATTAGAATGGACTACTTCGCTCCCTTCTCACGTGTAATGTCTTTTTATACGTCATTGTCTCCTCGTCTCACTTATTTGAAGGGACCGTATTCTGACATGTGAAATGAGTGCACCTGCAGTCGGTACTTGTAACATTTTGCTTGCCTCCTATTGGTTCCATTTGCGAATCTGGTTGCCTCTGCAACTCGACACCTCGATAAATCCCGAGACCTCCTATCTAAGTGTCGGTGGCATCGTTTGGTTCTGTGAGTAATAAACATTACTGTTTTGTGAGTAACGAAACACCACAAGCTTTTAAGGTAGTACACACTCTCACGGCGACTTTAGTTTCCAAGGAAATTAATATTTACATCCAAAAGCTTACTTCAATGCTTACTCGTCAACCTCTACTGAGCCCAGTTTGAATATTTGACCAACTGCTTCAAGAGCAGAGATACTCCAACTTTCAGCATGCCTGATGATCTGAAATAATAGAACATCAATCCATATGGCACATGAATTAATTAATCTGTACTCCATACAAACAATACATGGACAAAGAATTATCACATCTTACTCTGAAATCTTCACCTAAATCATATGTGGTTGTTCCTCTAATACCAATGAGAGGTCTCCAAGGTAACTTTAAATAGGTCCTGCAAATTGGACATTATGAAATAAAATAAGAAAAACTTAAAAATAAGTTCTTTGGAAGTAATACAATTTTTTTTATAAAAAAAAGTACAGTAATTGAACCAGCTAAACTAACAGAAACTAAAGATTATCTTCTTTCTGAAGATATGCTTTTGGGATGTTTTGGTTTTTAGGATATGATTAAAAACTTAGCAGAGAAACATTAAGCATTAAGTTTATGTTACCATGCAAAATTTCGATGACATAATGAATCCTTCAACATCCTATATATTTAATATTCTATAGAAGTCAAGGCCTGATAGTCTAATTGGACCAGTCCTGGGCCCCCTAAAGCATATTGCAAACTGGACCAGTTTTGATTTTTGATCGAGATCGACTGAGAGTGATCCTATATTTTCCGGGAAATCAGGTATATGTCAGGAGTTGAACACAAGCAACTGGAATTGGTTGGAATCAGCCAAGAATCTGCATTGCGAGTGTTAAATAGCCACGATATTGGTCACAGGATCGCAATATTGCGTGTGCTAAATAGCAATAGAAATTTGATTAGGTACTTGTCAAGTATCAGATGCCTAGAAGAAGAAAACTTGGGAAAAGTTCAAGTACCTTAGACACCATGTTGCCAGAATGAAGTTCGTTTCATAATTCTGACCCTACATAAGAAAACAATAAATCATCATAATGATAAACAAACGAATAAGATCTTATCTGTCTCCATCATGAACATGAGAAAAAACAAAACTAGTTCATGTTTGTAAATAGTACTCATTTTTAATACTCAAAACAGTTGCTCTAGAAAGTAAATTGCTATAGATTCTACGCCACCGAGGCAGAGTTGATCCTATTTTGAAAATCAATACTACACATCATTCTGTATATACATGCCAGCTTTTGCAATCTACAGAGAGGAAAGGTTGCAAAATATTTTTTGGCAAGCATTCAGCTATTAACACTACATTTTGAATCTTGACAATAAAACTATTCGAGATCTTTCCTTTGCCCAGATACGAAAAACTGATCATCTTCAGCTATTTGCATAAGTTGAGATCTAAAATTCCATATTGGGCCAATTGTAAATACGTAAAAAAGTTTTTGGCTTGTCATATAGAATAATATATATTATCATGCCAACAACAAAGGTTTCTTGAGTAACCTTCCAATATTTCTTGAGTAGAAACAGAGACCTTCTTAAGATAGCTTTTATTACCAAACAATAAGAACAAGACTTTGTCAGAGAGCAAATAGAACACAACCCTATAGAGAGCAAATAGAACACAACCCTATATATATCTTAAATAACCAGATTTACTGTAAAAATCAAGTATCTTGATATAGGAAAAGAAAATTGATCAAATCAAGTAAGAGCTATGTCGGCTGTTGAGTTCCACATTCTTGTGTTTGAAGCTGGGTTTTTAATTTCGAATAATACCGTCTGTAACGAGCGGTATGTACCGGTCAGCTAGCAGACCGGTACGTGGACCACCCACTATTAGGTGGTACTGTCGATTGGGGCTGTTTTCGCCCTATTACCATGCGTAATCGGTCGGTGACGATCGATTTCGACCATCGCCGCCCGCTATGGGACGGTATTAGCCGAGGGAGAAGGAAGAAGAGGGAGAAGAAAAGGGAGAACCTGTAGATCTAGCGTCGCTCTCCCTCGACGATCCCGATCCGCTGCCGCCCTCCCTCACCGGACGTCGTAGATGAGATGTCGCCTCTTACTCGTCTGAGGCGACGAGGCCTCGGCATCGTCGGCGACTTTTCCTCGTCCGCGCAGGGAGAAGAAGCCTCGGCAACGTCGCCGAGGCTTCGCGGGGAGAAGAAACGAGGCTTCCTTTTTTTATATTTTTTAATAATATTATTATTATATACAAGGTATGTAATACCATACCGTACCGATGTTTTGAGGTTGGCTCGGTATGGTACGATACCATGTACCTAACGGTACACCAGGGCATACCGAGTGGTACACTAAGGCGTACCAAGCGGTTTTATATATTTCTTCCTCTTATCAGAGTAATCAGAAAGCACTACTACATTATAACACTCAGAAAGCACGCGTTCGTCCCTAGAGAATGAAGCGGTTAGGTGTACCCAGATACCATCGGGACGTAAGATATATCGTCCGCGGGACTGGGGACGGCATCATTCAAATCAGATACCATGATTTTATATATATATATATATATATATATATATATATATATATATATATATATATATATATATATATATATATATATATATATATATATACATATATATACATATATATACATATATATATATACATATATATATATATATATACTGAACGGTATGCCAAAGCATACCGCTAAGTATACTCGTATCATATTGTACTGAGCTGAGCTCGATACACTGGTACAGTACGAAATTACGAACCTTGGTTTGAAGCACCAAAACCATATGCTAGACTGGATGCCTAAACCTAGTCCATTATGGCATGCTAAGAATTAAAGTACTGACCTTTAAAAAAGTAATCATTATTATTAAGAAGGCCAAAACTATTACTAAATATACAAATATCCAATAGGCATGACCAGTGATTTAAAAAGGCGCTCGCCCGAGCCCAGGCGCTGGGCAATTCGGGCGAGCGCCGGGGTTAACCAAGGCGACCGAACCAAGATTTTAGGTCTGGTTTGGTCCTGGTTCGGTCTCTGATGATTAGTTAGTTCAATCGAACCAACTAAAATTGATATAAGTGAGAACCCAACCCTAACCTCGCCATCGTTATTGCCGCCCCGATCCCGATCCCAATCTCATTTGCCAGAACGCTTCGGTTGTTGTTGCTCGTTGCCATTTGTCGCCGCTCGCAGAATGTCGCTTTTCGTCGCCGCCTCCGCCTCGCCGCCGCTGGGGCCGCTCTCCGCTTCTTTGTTGCCATTGCCACCGCTTATCGCCGCCACAACGCCGCTTTATTATCGCCGCCTCCATTAAGGCCTCGCCGCATTGTCATTGCCGCCTGGCCACAACGCCTCTGTTCTTTCATTGCTCGCCGCCCGCCCTCCTTCATTGCCGCCGCCAGAACGTTGTCGCCGCCGCCGCTCCTTTCTCCTCCATTGTTGCCGTTGTCGTTGAGCCGCCACTTCTTGTCATTGTTTTGGCCGCCGCCGCTTCCTCTTTACTCAGTCAACAAGCTTATATTGTTAATATTAAGTTTATTTGAAATGATTAATTTTCAATATTGTTAATAGATTAATAATATATTATTTTAATTTTAATGTTGTTAATTTTTATTTATTTGAAATTATTGCTAGGTTTCAATATAAATGGTAAGTGTAGAGAGCAATTCAATAGAGTCTCCAATGGTATCAAAAAAAGATCCTGCATGAAAGTATAATTATTTGAAAGATCCTAATGCAGTGACTTGCATATTCTGTGATAAGACTATTAGAGGTGGTATTTTTCGTGTAAAACAACATATAGTAGGAAATTTCAAGAATGCAGTAGCTTGCAAAAAGTGTCCACTTGAGATAAAAGAAGAGTTGCTGAGTTATATGAATGAAAAAAAGACACAAAAGAATGAATCTTACAGGAATTTACCAGAAGACAATATTAAACATCTCAGGGATGAAAAAGAAGATTATTCTATGAGTATTAACCCAAGTGAAAAAAGAGTATACGACAAAAAAGGAAAAGAAGTTATGAGTACTAAGAAAGGTAAAAAAGGACCGATGGATCAATATATGTTTCAAGGATCCCAGAAACAACAAGGGCAAGCAGGAGACTCAAAATTTAGACAAATAAATATAAGTGATGCTTGTGATAAAGAAATAAGAGGAGAACAATTCAGCACATTGCTCGCTTCTTCTATCAGATTGATTATCCCCTTAGTACAACTCGTTTAGACAGTTTTAAGGATATGATTGAAGCTATTGGAAGATATGGTGCAGGATTAAAACCTCCAAGTTATTATGAGATGCGAGTTCCATTGCTGCAAAAAGAGTTGAATTATACAAATGACTTACTAAAGGGTCATAAAGAATCATGGGCAACACATGGGTTGTTTTATTATGTCCGATGTTTGGACTAACAGAGGTAAAGAGTATAATTAATTTTATGGTTAATTGTTCTTTAGGGACTATGTTTGTGAAGTCAATAGATGCTTTCATCTTTTTGTAAAACCGGAGACAAGATATACGATTTTTACTGACAACAATTGGAAGAAATTGAAGAACAAAATATCGTTCAAATCATAACCGACAATTGAAACAACTATGATTTAGCTGGTAATATTCATCTTTTGAATTTGTTAATTATTTTATCTTTATTTAAGTGTGTTAAACTCTTAAGTCTTATTATTTTTGTTATCCTTTGTCTCAGGTAAATTGCTTGAATCAAAAAGACAACACTTGTATTGGACTCCATGTGCAGGACATTGTATTAATTTAATGTTGGAGGATATTGGAAAGATCTTAGAAATCAAGAAAACCTTAAAAAGGACAATTTTTGTTGTTGGATTTCTTTATAATCACATTGGGGCTTTGAATATGATGAGAGAATTTACAAGGAATAAAGAATTAGTGAGACATGGTGTCACCCGATTTGCTACTTCATTCTTGATATTACAGAGCGTGCATCGTCAAAAACATACTCTGAAAAATATGTTTACCTCTGAGAAATAGGTGACAAGCAAATGGGCAAAAAAAGCAAAAGGCAAAAGGGCTACTGATATCATCTTAATGCCATCCTTTTGGAATCATGTAGTTTATATATTAAAGGTAATGGGCCCTCTTGTTCGTGTTCTTCGATTGGTGGATAATGAAAATAAACCTGCAATGAGATATATTTATAAGGCTAGGGATAGAGCAAAGAAGACGATTAAAAGATCTTTTAATGAAAATGAAGAAAAATATGAGAAAATTTTTATAATCATTTATGAAAGATGGAATTGTCAACTTCATCGTCCCTTACATGCAGTAGGATATTATTTGAACCCTGAATTCTTTTATAAGATTAAATCTGTTGAATTTGATGCAGAAGTTTTGAGTGGGTTATATCAGTGCGTTGCAAGATTAGTTCCCAGCCTTGAGGTTCAAGATAAGATTATTCATGAATTATCTTTATATAAAAATACCGAAGGTCTTTTTGGAATTCTAATTGTCGTTCGATCCAGGACAACTACGTCTCCAGGTTATTAATAATTTGATATAATTAATTTCATATATATTATGTTACTATGTTATTGCTAATAATAACATAAATTTTGCAGTTGAATGGTGGAGTCTATTTGGAAATTCCATCCCGAATTTACAGTAATTTGCTATCGAAGTACTTAGTTGGACATGTAGTATTTCGGGTTATGAGCGAAACTGGAATGTCTTTAAGCATGTAAGGATCACTAAATATTTTTATTTTAATTAATTAATTTATTTAGATATATGTATTAATATATTTTTAAATTATATGACATGACAGATTCACTCGAAGAGAAGAAATCGGTTAGAACATCAACGATTGCACGATCTTGTTTACATAAAGTATAATCAAGCTTTGAAGGCTCGTCATGATTTGCAAAATAGATTTGATTCAATCTCATTGCAAAATATTGATGATTCAAATGAGTGATTAGTAGGAGAAATGAGTGCTAACTTGCAAGATGCTTAAGACGAGCTTGTATTTGAAGATGATAGATTGATATGGAGAGATGTGGCAAAAGCTTCAGATGCTGGAGAATTACAAACATATATAAGACATATGTCAAAGAGAAAAATGAGTGCAAAAGCATCAAACTCGACTCGTGCTATTATTGAAGACATAGAGAATGAAACATATCTTGATGAAGAGGAAGGAATCGAAGGACGAGAGGAAGAGATGAATTCAATGAAGATGATTTGTATGAAAATGACGATAATATTGAATGACTTTGATGTAAAATTTTATTGTTTTGAATTTTGAAACTTTTTGTTAATGTGACATTGTGATTTTGTATCTTAGATTTTCTTAATTTAATAGCATATTTTTATTTAAAATTTTAAATAATTATATTTATTAATTACATTATATATTTTTATATTTTAGCGCCTCGCTTTGCTCGGGCGAGCGCCTAGCGCCTCGGGCATTTTTGGACCTTGGCGCCTAGCACTTTTTAAATCACTGGGCATGACATTAAAAATTTCAGGTGAATTAGACAATTTAACATTCATGCTGACAATGATCAAATGACATGAACAGAGCAATGATCAAAATTTTACCACTTTATTGATTACGTAAACATTTAAATATTTTTTTTCTGTGTTATACAAGCATCGGAGATAGTGTAGGTAAAGAGGATGGGCGAGCCCCCAAATCATTGCAGGAAGAATAGTTGCAAAAAAGATTTGTCCACAGTCTACTAAGAATTCTGGCTCATTACTAATACCTTTAAACAATGTGCAATCCTAATTTTTTTTTTATCTAATATCAAGCAATAAATTTTGTACATTATATATAGTGAATGATATTGAAGGGTGTGGAATTCATGGTCTTAGGTATTAAATTGACAAAATAAATATACCTTCTCGATATTCTCAAGTTTAAGGGATGGGCGATCAAAGAAAGGAACGAGCAAGTCCAGATTTTGAGAGTACCGGTCCCTGCCTAGCCAGAACAAGAATAAATAGTTAGAATTTTTTCTACTTGCTGAGTCTCCAAGTATTACTATTTGGTGAAGAACAGAGTATTCTTTATCAAACTGATCTAGATACTACAGTTACAATTTGAAACAATTATTTGGCAGAGGAGAACAACTGGATCCATCTGCTAAACCTTCACACAAGAATTCTAGAGAACTCATTTTGACTCAAGAACTCACCAAGTTAACTCAAAACTCAGCATTATATGTTACCTATTATCAAGTCCTTGAGTCAACCAGATGAAAAGTTTTGAATTTTAGAAAATTTCTTGTACCTAAGATCGTTATATTTGACCTTTCAAAGCGACTGAAGACGAAACAACTGGAACTTAATGAAATAATAATAAAAACTTTCTGAAATTTGTCGAAAGGTTTCACATATAAGATTTAGAGCCAGATATTTAAGGAAAAGAAAACTACAAAGATGGTGGTGGCTATCACCATGTCGAAGTTAATAACAAAAACAATTGTAAAATGAGTATCTGAGAAAAGATACAAATCTATCAAAGTATAACAAAACTTAATCATATCTGTCAAATTAATAAGGAAACCTTATGTTTGTTTATCTCCTGATAAAGACATCTACCTAGCTCTTGATAAAGAATTTCTTTGTGGAAGTAGAACATTATCCTTGTTGAAATTTGGTTCTCCTGAATCAATAAGTCACTCTGATTGAATCCTAAGTATAATAGTATTAAATATAAAAGATAACTGAAGATGAAATTGATCTATTGCATCATAAACTTTAAAGCTGAAAGTGTGAATCAAATGAAAATTGGACTCCAATAAAGTTAAAATTAGAAATTGTATAATGTAAAAGAAGTTGGATCCATGAGAAAAGAATGAAATCTAAGAGACTGTAACAAAATTACCAAGAGAAAATAATTTGATTACAAACTTTTATTTATTTTATTTTTCTTCTTCTTTCTAGAACAAGAAAGGCCAGAAGTTCTTGAATGTTGAGGATTATCATTTAGTGGAGATCATGTTGACAACAATCATCCAATAAAAAAATTCTTCTAAAATTATAAGTACTATTTTTTCTTTAAATCAATAGATCTATGCAACAGAGGATTAATGAACTTACATTGTAAGGCCACATAAGCATATTGCATTCCAACATTTAGTTGAAAATAAAGGAGAAATACATATCAAGAGAAATATGTTAGCAAATAACATACCACGAAAATTGATTGTAGGATCTTCAAATAAGCAATCATCGGCATATATGTCGGAGGTGAACTCCCCTATTATTCAGAGATGGTATTAGTTGTTTTCTTGAACTTAACATGCCGCAATACTATAGCGCTCTTGTTTTATGCAAAAGAATGACTAGATTGTACGAGTCTTTGCACAACGATATAACGTATTCACAGGAGAAATTTATAGATGAGTTGTTGAAATGGAAAAATAAATAAATAAACATATGTTGTTTTGTTTAGCAAGATATGACAAAGAACCAGGGCTTGCATCTGAAGGAGTTCAAATTCTTAATTGTTAAAAATTTGATACTTCATGTGAAGAAGACATGATCACAATGGACAAAAGACGATTGAAAAATATTGATACTCCTAATAGGTAAAGAATCTCCCAAGCTGGTCGAAAGTTTTGCATACTTTCACTAAATGTACAAGTTAGCAATCATGGAGACAATCAAGAAACAGAGAAGTCACCGAAAGATGTCAGGTGGGAAGTTCCTATTCTTTGTAGGGATGCTAGTTTCACTATTTCCTTTACTACCACACCTCTGTGGTGGCATCATCTTGATTTACTGTGTTCCCAATTTATCTTCAATTTACCATACAAATCACTGTACGGATAAAGAACATATTAATCGTACAGATGATATTTTAATATTTTGTATTTGGAGAAACCTGTCAATGGTTCCAATAGGGTCAGTTTGGCAAGTTTGAAACAGCAGATCTACTCATTTACACATGCTAATACCACCTCATTGCACCCTCTACTCATCAATAATATCGAATGCACATCAACACTTCTTAGTTCTTGTTTAAGGATTTCATGCAAAACAGAACCAAGACAAACAGATTCGAATTTTCGAGAATATTCAAGGGAGAAATTACCTAATCTTATTACCTGTAAGGAAATAAGCACGATCATAATCCGCTCGAAGAATTCGGACGACGTCATCTACGCTACGAGCCAAAGTAGGTGCTTGCGCCGCGGCTTTCGCCTCATCTCTGCCACAAGGTTGCGATCATGAGCAAGTTATGGTGATGGGAGGAAGCGTGGTGCCGCTGCTGACCTCTGTTTCTTGGGAGAGAGGAGCCTGAGGATCTCCGTGACGCCACCGACGGCCAGTTGCAGCAGCGGCGGGGCTCTCTTCCCATCACGCCGAGAGGTCGAGCAGCGAAAGGTGGGCGATCGCTGCGCTAGGGGAAGCAACTTACAATAATAGGCGGCTAGAGAGAGAGAGATTACCATGCGCTGCTTGAGGGCGGGAGAGGAAGATGAGGCGACGGAGGTAGAGATCGCTGCCATCCACACCAACGGATGGCGAACTGGGAAACGCTGACGATGAGCGGATTGAAATGGGCTCTTATTTTCTGAAAAGCCCCCTAATACTTGTCTTTTTTTATCGATTAGGGCCTCAATAAAACCCGAATTCGCCCCAAATAGCATTCACCGGTTCAACGTCTAAACCGGAAGTTTCCTCGAAAATCTCCAAACTTTTTGTCGATTAGGACCTCATTATGGGATGGTCTCACTGGATTAGCGGTTCAACCTCTAAACCGGACAGTTTTCTGAAAGGTCCCTACTTATTGAATTATCCTTATATTCGCTGAAGGCCCCAAAATATACTCCTATGTGTTCACTTACAAAACCAAACCCCACCCCCGGTGTGGCCTAAATCCCTTACCACCATAATATGATCCGGTAAACCTCTTAAGGTCTAAACCGCATAAATGATAGAAATAGGAATTTTTCGAAAAACTCCCTAATCGTTATTTTTTTATCTCTATTTTTGCTGATCAATTGAACAACATATTTGTCAAAACAAAACAAAAAACCCCAACAAGGACTTGAGCTTGCTTTGCCCCGAGCAATTCTCACGGAAAACAAAGAAGAAGCAATAATAGCTGAATCGAATGCACACACTGTTCTTTCAAGCTATGGGTATGCCATGACAAACATGCAGGACAAATAGAAGAAAGATCTCACTATCTACTCATCTACTCGGTTGTAAGAGAACAAATGGAATACATGATTTCACTGCATACAAACTGTTCTTAACAACTCCATTACTGGGCACTCTGATAAACATCAGGTTGGCAGACACAGTAGTTTTCATCCTTCATCAGCTTACAAAAGCTTTTCCTCAGCTAACCCAAAAACAGATCTTTGTCGAAATGACAAAATGCTCATAGTTTTGGTTTCTGTCGAACATATGGAGGCCAGTAAAAACCAAATGCTCAGATTCACACATCAATGTACAGGGAATTACTCAGGAACAAGGATGGTTGCAGTTGCGAAACAAGTCACAATGTGCAGCATAGAACAATGTGCAGCATAGAACGGGTCTCCTTTCACTCGTTTTCAGCAATGTAGTTTGGTAGCTCACCCTGGCAAAGGTACTCATCGCAATGGGAAGCAGATTCCCAGCCTCTACGAAGTCTAATGATATCCTCGGTGAATGTTGAACCTGACGATCCAATAAAAACGGTAGACAAAGCACAAATTGTCTTGTCCAGCATGGCCTCAACCTGCAGGCAATAAGAGACTCAGATCAAATACATGAATATGTGGAGTACATAGAAATATTAACTTATCTTTTTATAGTTTCATGTTTGAAACATCCAAGCAAAAAGGTTCACCTGACTATCTCCTCCTAGCCGATTTCTGTACAACAAGGCATCCCATTTTTCAGCACTATTATGAGCTGGCCTCTTGACCAGTGGAACTTGCTTGTCATTTAACACAACTAATGACTGGAGAAGATTTGTTTCGCTCTCAGCTGCATCTGTGGATAGATAAATAACTGGGGCATCAGCTTTCTCAACAGTCCGCAGTATACACTCTGCTGCCTGAGGAATGGGGAAAAAGCAACTCTCCTTTTTTACATTGCTGCAGGCAATTATTGGAAACAAAGGTCAGAAGATCATCACTTTCTTCACTTTACCACTAAGATTCAGAAATTTCACAAAATCTAACATACACCTCCGGTTTTCTCAGTTCTGCAGAAACTAAAACTACACAAATCCCAACTAGAGAACTGAAAAGTATCAGCGGAAGAAAGCAACAGAACATGCTTTTGAAGATTTATGACTGTGATATAAACCATCACTACATGAGATTGATCACTCTTAGAAGAGACTACAGCCATTGAGTTCTTTGTAACCCCTATGCAAAATGTTGAAGATGTGTGAAATTAACACACAAGAGAATGTATGTTGCTGAGTCTGAGCTAGATTGAGTAATATACACTAAATTATCGTCAATTCCTTAATATGGACCTGACCCATACAAACAGTGGGCTGAACTCGGTTGGGTCCAAGGGTCAAAGCATATCATAAATTATTTTTCAACCAAAATTCCAGGTCAATTTGAAAAACAGAAGAAATGTAAACTTGATATAAACACAATTTGGCGAGCGGGTCAAGATCTTTTAACTTGGATCCAATCCATACACCCATTGGATCATGTTAAGTGGATTGAATTTGGATTGAGCTGAAAGGTTGAGGGTCAAGACTCCCGTCCCTAATCTATTTGCAACTTCAGAGACAAGTGTTTGTTAGTTACTTGTCCATGCCAAATAATTGCCAACAAGAATTTCCTTATGAGTGATGTTTGAGATCTACTTCACTAAGCGTATGGCATCACATGCACAATGCAAACCTTATATATGATGTGATTTACTTTACTCCTAGTATCATGATATACTAGGATTAATGTTACTTGTCCATGCCAAATAATCATCACCAAGTTACTTGTCCATGCCAAATAATTGCCAACAAGAATTTCCTTATGAGTGATATTTGAGATCTACTTCCCTAAGTTTATGGCATCACATCCACAATGCAAGCCTTATATATGATGTGATTTAGATTAATCCTAGTATCATGATAACATCAATTATTCATGATGCTACCACAATCACGTTTCACTTCCTATTCACTAAAGCCATTACCTTCTTTCAATGTGAGAATTAAATACTCAAAATGATTGATTTGTTCATTACGATGCAGTAAAGTGAAGTTATAGTTCAATAAACTATGCTTTCATGAGAAATTCTCAAAAACTCCATCAAATATGTTATACAACAACAACAACATCAGCAAAACCATAAGTTCCGACTATTTAGGGTCGGCTATATGGATCTTTTGTCACCATTGAGATTTGTAAGATGTCATATATTTAATTAAGTTTAGAATAATTAAATCTTTATTTATAATTTTCATTAAAATCTTTTTAGGTCTTCCTCTACCTCTCATAGTATCACTAAAATTAATTATTTCATCTCTTCTGACTACCGCATTCAAAGGTCTACTTAGCACATACTCATACCATCTTAAATAATTTTCTCTCATCTTATCCTCTATCGAAGCGATACATAATTGTTCACGAATAAAATTATTTCTTTTCCTATCTTTCCTGGTGACTTCACACATCCATATCAACATTCTCATCTCGGCAACATAAACCTTTTGTATATGTTTTTTCTTAACTGTTAAGCACTCAAATCCATAAAGCATTGTTGGTCTCACAAGTGTCTTATAAAATTTTTCTTTTAATCTCAAAGGTATTCAATGATCATACAAGACTCTTGACGCCGATCATCATTTTAACCATCCTATTTTTATTTTATAAATAATATCTTCATTGATCTCTACATCTTGCTGAATAATTAATTCAAGATACTTAAAACTTTTACTTAAAGAGACTTTTTGTCCATTCAATTTAACTATATTCTCTTTTTTATTTCTATAATTACTAAAATTATATTATATATTCAGTTTTAGTCCTACTTAATCTAAAACCTTTAATTTCTTAGCTTGCCTCCATAGTTTAAGTTTATAATTAATTCCACTTAAGCTTTCATCAACTAAAATAATATTATTAATAAATAACATACACCATGAAGGTTTATCATGTAAGTGACTAGTAAGCTCATCCATTATTAATATGAAAAAGTTGAGACTTTAATGTGAATCCTTGGTGTAGTCCTATACTAATAGAAAACTCAATAGACACACTCCCTATAGTTCTAACACTAGTAGCTATATTATCATGCATATCTTTAATAACATCAATATAATTAGCAGATACATCTTTTTTTTCTAAAACCCACTAGGAATCCTATCATAGGCTTTCTCTAAGTCAATAAAAATCATATGCAATATGAAACTCTTTCTCTTTCTTTCTATATATTTTCATTAATTGTCTTAATAAATAAATAACTTCCATAGTTGATCTTCTAAGCATAAAATAAAATTGATTTTTAGATATATTTGTTTCAAGTCTTATCCTACTTTCGATAACTCTTTCCTAAAGTTTCATATATGGATCATGATTTTAATTCTTTATAATTTGAACAATTTTGTATGTCACCCTTATTTTTTGTAAATTGGCATTAAAAAACTTTTTCTCTATTCGTCAGGCATCCTTTCCAATCTCATGACTTTGTTAAATAAGCTAATTAACCAAGCCACTCTCTTGTCCCATAAACTTTTTTAAACCTCAATAGGGATACAATTATGCCCTATACTCTTAGCTATTTTCATCTTCTTTAATGTGTCTTTTATTTCATTAGCTCTAATTTTATGAATAAATCTATGATTATTAAATATATCACTATTATTTATCATTAAATCTAAGTCCTATGTGGAATATTCATTAAATAATTTATAAAAAATATTTTTTCATCTTTCCTTAATCTCATTATCATTAACAAGTATTCTTTGATCTTCGTCTTTAATGCATCTGATATTAACTAAATCCTTACACTTCCTTGGCCTTAGTAATTCGATATATATTTTTTTCCCCATCCTTAGTACTTAATTTATTATAAAAATTATCATAAGTTTTATATCTTATCATACTAACTGCTTTTTTAGTCTCTTTTCTAGATTCTTTATATCTTTTAAGTTTTTTCTCATTTATATAATTTGTCAATCTTTGAAACATGATGTTTTGGTAAAAAGTGTGTTTTGAATTTCCTTGCACCACCATTAATCCTCTCTTAAGTTTGCATCTCTACCTTTAGCTTCACTAAGAGTCTTCTTTGTAAATCTTCTAATTTTATTAGTCATCATAGTCCAAATAATATTAATATTATCCTCATCTAAATTCCAAGTTGTCTCCTTTTTCATCTTATTCTTAAAAGTACTTATATTATCATCTTTAAAATTTCCCCATCTAGTCTTAGTAAAATTTTCTATTATCTTTTTCCTTTTTATTTTCTATAATAAATATTTAATACCATCAACCTATGTTAATTCATCAAACTTTCGTCGGGTATAATTTTACAATTGTTACAAATAACTTTATCTAGCTTTCTTATGAGAAAAAAGTCCATTTGACGACACTTGTGTTCGCTCTTATAAGTAATTCTGTGAAATATGTTGTCTTACAATAATATCTGCCATTAACTAGGATCGATACTGCATATGTGCTCTCATGTAACCAGATCCACTGGTTTGAAAAAATTGCCATGCAAACTAGGGTTGTATTCTATGCAGATTATTATTGAGTAACCAGCATTATATTGGAAGATAAGGAAAAATATCAACTTTAGGACAATTGAACTATGATGATCATCTAAGTTTGTCAAAGCTTAATCATTTTGAAGGCAGTGACAGAACATGAGGTATACATTTACTCTACCAGATTGCAAGAAATATAAAATCAATGTAAAGAAGTAGAAAGCAGCATAAGCCTCTGAAAACAACATATGATCAAAATAACCTACGCATCGATCGCTGAGGTTACCAAGGACCAGTTACCATAATTCACCTACGAAAGAGTCAACAGCATGACACACTTTTCAAGCTCACAACTACACCATATGCCATAAGATGCTTAATTCTAGTTAAGCTTTCAAAGAAAATTGGAAGTGGAACAATAACAGTCAACTTACCAGAATTTCAAGAACCCATGTCGACGGAAATGCAGGGCTATGAAGTTGCTCCCTAAGAAAGTCTGCACAAACCGCTGTGCTGTGAGATAAATGAGCCGACTTGGTTGGATCACCGTCTTGCACTTATGAGCAAGCGGGCCTCCTGGCTGCATTACCCACTCTTCTTCCACATCAGCATAGAACATATCTCCAATAGCAATCACCTCATCATTTGATGCAAATTTGGGCATAATGTCTCCAACAACCCTTTTCTTTTGTGTCTTCAACTTGGCATCCTCAGGCCAAGCAGCCTCAATCTTCCCAAGTGAAAGCCCCAAGTTCTTCAACCTCTTAGTGTGCTCCTCGTCCAGATAGCAAGGTGGTGATGCAATGTAGCAGATAAACCTATTGATCCTCATCTTGTTCTTCTTCATCTCGGCAAACTCTTCGAACGAGATCACGACCTTCCTCCCAAAGCACTCGTTGATATGATTGATATCCAAGACCCGGTCGTACTGGTAATCCACCTTGGAGCTCGGGAGGACCAGGATGCGGTCGAGAAGCGCCGCGAAGAACATGTGCTTCTCCAAGCAGATCAAATGGTTGGACATCTGGCCCGACAAGCAGATCGCGAACAAGAATCTGTCCTTCTTCGGCTTCCACTCGATCGTCCTCCTATCGGCAGGCCTATCCACCTTCCTGCACACACCGGTGCCAGGACCAGATACGTCGAAGCTACCATTCTCGTCCAGGGCCTCTGACGAAAGATTCCCCAACCGGTGAGAGGAGAGCAGCGCCCCCTGGATCTGCTTATTCAGCTTGATCTGCCGGATCAGCGTAGATCTGAACTCATCCATGGTCGACGCCGGAATTGCGGCATTTGGTCGATCGACCTTGCGAGATGTGGTGGAATTCGGAGACGAAGTGGAATTTGGAGACAAGGAAGGAGGAGAAGGAAAAGAAGCAGCATCGGCGGTGGCTGTGGCTGCGGAGAGAGTAAGATTCCAAAGCCGCAGAAGCTCAGATTGCTGGTTCTTGAGGAGATAGAGAGCGTGGAGCTCGGCCTCCCGCATTCGGTCGCCGGCAACGGACGAAGAGGAGGAGGAGGCGACGGGGATGACGGAGACGCCCCGAAAGAGGCGGCCGAGATCGAAGGAGAAAAAAAGGAGGACGAGGAGCAAGGGGAGGGAGACGGCGAGGAGGTAGTGCTTGCTGGACCACAACCGGCGGCCGACGCGGGCGGGGAGGTCTCCGGAGATCTCGAAAGCAGGGTACGACAATCGGCGGCGGGGAAAGGGTTTTGCCGCGGCGGTGGAGTCGTTCTGGGGGACCAGGGTCCGGCGGTCCTCCTCCTCGTCGTCGGAGGAGGAGGGGGAGGGGGAAGCCGGGGGTGAGTCCCTCCTCGCCATGGGAAACCGGGGAGGAGGAGGAGGAGGAGGAATCGGGAATGCGAGCGGGCGGAGACGAGAAGACGAGGCAGAATGAAGGAGATGATTGCAGATGTCGGCGGGTGGAGGAAAGTGATGTCGTAACTCCCACCGACTGAGTAGGCGCTCGATAACTTTACAGTGAAACCCACGCAATGATTTGCTCATGTAAACGAGAACGGGTCGGATTTTATTGAAATATCCATTCCGATCCGACCCACTTAAAAAAATAAGGACATAAATAAGAAAAATACGTTAGTCGGGTATATTTAGACACTCATCTCAATCCAACCCATTTAAATCAGATTAATTAATAAAATAGATAATGTAATTAAATGTGAATATTTAAATATTATTTGAGTTTGTAAATTAGGATAAAATTCACGAATATTCCACCACATCAATTTGTATGTATAATTAATTATATTTTGATAAGATGATTTTCTACTATTGAAATTTTTGTGACTATTCTTTTATCAATGCAATCCCCCTCTCTCTCTCTCGTTCTCTACTGTATCATTCATTATTTGCAGCTACTCCAATTAATGGGTCGGTGAAGTCATAAGAATTAGTGTCACACGTCACATTTTACTACAATTTTCCTGCCCACTCTTGGATCTAAATGGCATGTGAAGGTTCTGCTGCTGATTGGCCAAGTATCCTTTGTTATTCCCATACGTCAACTGGTCTCATTCTTCATAGACTTGCTGTCTTTGTTCCAGTTGAATCTGTTCATCTTGTATCGCATGTATGTAATTGTACAGATCTATGTTTACCTTAAAAAAATACAAAAGTTTATGTTGACTTGTTTGGGTCTCCATACTTATCGGCTTCTATCATACTCTTGAACCGGTCAAAGTAACCACGATTGAACATCATCACAATCTTCAATCTCTTTGTAATTTGAGACTGTTCTCTATCTCATGTCTTTTGGTATCTAGATGCGGACATGGTGTCATCTTGTCCTCAAGTTACAAAACCATTCAAATGACCCTCATGGTGGTCGAGCGAGTGAGGTTGAGCTAGACCTCGGTTGAGCCATCTTGAGTCAGTTGTGGCTTTTTTGCGGTGAACCTGAGATAGGTGCTCGAGATGATTCTTGGCATGACCTCTTGTGAGACTCCTCCTGTTGGCTCAAGATCATTGTTTCTGTAACTACATATTAGTTAACTTGTTTGACCATCTCAAGAATAATTGTAAGCGATCACTCCATTAATGATCAGAAGAACCACAAGGGCCTGAGATCCATCGGATATCACCAACGAGGGATGAGCATCTTAAACCCATCCGATTTTGTCCTCCTTCTACCTTCTTCTGAGCAGTATTGCCGTGAAAGGCTTTGGATGCATGTTCATGAGGAAATATAGTTCAAATTCTTTCACTTGGCAAAGGATGACACCGAGAGCACCTTCAAATGATTATATCATTCTCGGGTCGAGCCCCTTAGTTTTGTCAGGAATGCTTGATACATCAGAGTGTTTGACATTCCACATTTAGGCCTAGAAGGCTGCGATATGATTCCTTAGGTTGGAACTATCATTAAAGGTCTTCAACATCGGGAGGTGAAAGTTGGTCGGGAGGAGCTTCTCCTAGATGCCTTAGATAAATGGGGAGCTGCCCAAGATGGGGTCTTTGGCGTCCCCTTTTGAGTGTCGAAACTCCCCTTGTACCTCATTTAGATGTTGATTCATTTGCTGCAATTGGGCCCTAAGCGAGTCGTCCATCGAGTCTGTTGATTAGGTTTTTGACTTGGGCAGGACTAGCCTATGGTACGGGGGTGAGCAAAAATTTATTATTAGGGAGTGTGGCACTCCGACTGACATTTCTATTGGTCCGAGACAATCCAAGGGTGCCTATAGTAGATCAATTTGGGGAGCCCCTAGGGGTGCTGGAGTATAGGAGGGCTAGATTATTGGTCATAGTTGTGGAGGGGGTAATAGTTTACATTATCCCAGCTAGCATCTGCACTTGGTGTGTGAGGCTTATGATGGTCTCGACAAGGATAACTAGGTGCCCCATACTCATCCCCAGATGTGAGAGCCCAAGGCCGTTAAATAAGCGCTAATAGCACCCCAAGGTCTGGGCCGAGGTAGACGCGTCCACTTATGGGAAGAAGGGTAATTGCCCTTCTTGCTTGAAGGTATTATGTATGGGTGGCAACACCTCCTCGCTAGAGCACTCGTTGAGGGGATTTGAAGGTAAACAGTCTTGTAACATTTGAGCCCTCTTTCTAGCGTCAAAATATTGACATTTTGATGCTATCAACTAGTGGCCAACATAGCCTCATCTTATCCCGAAGGTGCACAGCCATCTAGATGGCCCTCCCGATGGTCAGGCAAAAGGGTCTCTGTTGGGAATGCATTGGCCGAAGTGGTTCTGAGGTTGTTCCACGATTAGGTCGGGGTAGGTTCCAAACTCCTCGAGGGTTTTGCACAAAAAGTCAATGACGCGGGGGGTGGAGGGGGGAGGGAGAGGCGGAGGCGGAGATAATTTTTTGACTTGACCCCTTCGACGGTCGAGTTAGCTCTGTGGAGTAATAAAGACATGCGGGTTTAGGGTGTAGGGATCCGATCTCTGTTCGGGCATCGCGACCGATTTTTATACTTAAGTTGGGAGGACCACGGTTGATTTATATGTCCTCCTTCTAAGGCTCATTTACGTGGATGACTAATATATATGGCTTGTTGCGATGCATCATCAGCAAAGGACAACAAAAAGGGGTGCCTCCTGTCAACTCTGACGGTTGACAAGGTCGAGTTGAATAGCTCCTTATGAGCTATCGTTTGCAAGAGCCGACGAAACGGGGGCACAGGTCAGCTCAATCGCTCGAGGATTATTGCTCCCAGCAATCAACTCGTACCATTTCCCGCGGGTTGCGATCCACGATGGTCGATAAGTTGCTGCACCATCGCCAATCTAGGGGGATGACATGGGCCTTTTATCTTCTATATCAGCTTTTTGGTGCCGACCAGCTGGTGGACTGTCATCGAAATGTTCCCTATCAATCTGTATCTGCATTTGCTTCAATTCTTAGGCGTTCTCACTTGACCTTTTAACCGTAACCATGCAACTTAAGTTGCAGATGCTGTTGTGGGGAGAAGAGATTGGTCTGCAAACAAAAAGAACACGGTCCTTTTCACTTCAGCTGCAGTGACCCATCACAACTTGCACTGTCCACATCACTTCCTCTTATTTTAGAGCTCATGCAGGAAAATTTCCCCATACATCTCACATCTTGGATATAAGAAGTTCGTACGATGCAAAGAAATATATCACCTCATGCAGTGTCAGAAACACGGTGACAATGAAATCTCTGCTACCCTACAGCTAACCACAGTGGACATCCATCAGATTTGAAGGAAAAGAAAACAAGCCTTCTACCAAACCCTGTCATGTTTTCTTTTGTGTATTACACAGAATACATCAGATATTACTACTGCAAACAAGGATTTGAGGCACGGGAGGAGCTCATCACCCTCACTCATGACCTGTGCATTTATCTTTGTATTTAGTATGTATATACAATCACACACATCAGAAACCTCGTCGTCTTCTCCGGTGTTCTTCCATGGATTCATGAGCAGGGGCTCACTGCTTCAGTCGCAATGGCGACGACTGCGATTCGACGAGGATCGACCATAAGATATGCACGTCTTCGCATTGGCATGACTTCACATCCTCGTAGAGGATGTATATCCCTCTATCTGTCAGTGCAAGAGAAGTCCAATTGTAACTTCTAATGAGGCAAAGAATTGCTCCAGAATACCAAGTAGTCCTTACTGTTGAGCAACTATTAAGAATGATTTATCTACACAAACAGAAGCATGAAGTAGAAGAACATTGACATACTCTTTTTGCGAGCAGAATGCAAGCGAAACCAGAGCTTCTTCAGAGGAGAGAAGAGGGACTGAAGCCACCCCATGGGAAGGAGATGAGAGGTGCGCTATTTCTTCATTGGTGATAGGGGAATGGAGAGGGAGAGTGAGGATGAGGGGAAGGGAAGTTGGAGGGTTAAGTAATAGGCTTGCTTGAGACAGAGGTGAAGTCTATGACACAGTTTCTGCTGCCACAAGAATTCCATGCTCTTACAGGACAATCATGGATTACATATTGTCTTGGTACCGTGTCACTTTCCACCTCCCACTCTTCTCTCTCAAGCTCTCTCTGTCTCACTTCATCAGGAAAGCTATTTCCTGCTTTCTACACCGTAAATCAATGGAGAACTTTTACATGCTGTGCTATGTTAATTTCTTTCGGATCAGAACAGAGGAGCAGCCTATTTTCCAATGATAAGAAACGAGATCAGCTAATTAGGCCCTATTTTGGCTTCATATCGTTTTCTTTCTGAGGGTTGCTCTGCTTCTAGAACTGGTCCACCATGCAAGCAGAAGCACTGTCAACCTAAACTGGTAGTGACTCAGCATCGCGATACGAATAATGCATCAATGGCATGATTCCTCATGTTGTCAGTAGGATCCATAATGAACAGAGATCACAAGAGCATCTCAAATTGTCAAGAGAGAGTTGGTCTTTGCATTTATCACATGCCCATCTTTAGAGAACTTGGAGTCGCTTTTCTTTGAGAAGTACAAATGAAGGTTGAATGAAATGGCGTTTTCAGAATCTTCCAAATCCACACATGATTTGAATGCAGGACCAACCAAGACAAGAACACAAATCTTTTCTTATAACCATTTGCACCTATGCTTTCTTTGATGCTGTATTACTCATGGTTGCAGGAATTCGAAGAGAGGCTATTCTGGAGAGATTACACAGATCTTATGGACCAGTGATTTCTGTTCGTAGCACTTTGTTGGAAGATGCATGACCTCAACCTGCAACAAAACAATGGAACCTGTAACAAAATGATCTAGATTAATGTTGAGCATGGTTTTCAGTCATTATAAATGTATAAGGGGGTCTTATTTTAATTGTTGCAACTTGATCTTTGTTATAATGATTGTTGTCAGACAAGGATAATTATGTAGAAACAGGGTAAGTTTAATGCCAATTTAGAATGGAACTTTTATGCAGCTAAAATATGAGTCTCAATTTTTGGTCTCTTTCAAATATATCATAACATCATAATTAATGTTAGAGCTAGTCCAAAAGGGTAATTTTGACAACCCAACAAAGATAATAAAGCGAAAAGATAAAAGCGACAAGAACACCAGATTTACGTGATTCGATCAATTAACATTGACCTATATCCACGGATGAAGGAGGAACAAATCATTACTATAAAAGAGATTATTACAAATACCTTAGGAAGATGTTCATATGCCATAAAACATCCAAAAATATTAAACAAAAAAAAATCTAAATTATAAGCCCAAACTATTTAATTGAGTGTGGACTTAAACCTAAAGCAAACACTTAAATTTTTCTTGTTGTGCCACTTATGGTGCATCTGACTTCAAAGCTCAGGCCCTTATTTATAGTTTCAATAGGAGATAACAAGTCTGGTTTTCCCGATGTGGGACTATGGGACTTGCCAAACTAACAAATCTCCACCTTGGCATGTCCCAACAAAACTTGCTCCACCTTCTTCATAAAAGCTTCAACGGGCAATCACCAACAATGAACACCAACCAAGTCCAAGCACTGCTTGAACTTGTAAACTGGAAGAGGCTTCGTAAGCATATCAGTTGGATTGTCCTTCGTATGAATTTTTTGAACAAGGACCTTTCCCTCAGCAATAGTATCTCATTTGCATCCAACAATTTTCTTACCCGAAGGCGACTTCACAAGATCCCAAGTTCTATTCCGATAGAGAGATTCAATTTCTTCATTCATCGCGATCAACCACTTAGCGGAATTATCACAAGAAACTGCATATGAGTAGGAAGTAGGCTCACCAACTTCGCTTATTTCTTCTGCAACAGACAAAGCATATGCAACCAAATTTGTATATCTTTGTGGTGGTCGAATATCTCTCCGTAGTCTATCCTTGGCTATGGAATATTGCTCTTCCTCTGGATCATCTGTGTCAGTAGACTCGGGACCATCTACTGGCATTCTTTGAGTAGAAGAGTTCGACTGAAAAGAATCAGACCTACCAATCTCAAGCTCCACCTGCTTTTGTGCACTATCATTTGTACAACTAGTAGATTCCTCTTTAGAAGATAACATAGATAATTCATCAAAAGTAATATCTCTA
Source organism: Musa schizocarpa (assembly GCA_900464855.2). Lineage (NCBI taxonomy): Eukaryota > Viridiplantae > Streptophyta > Magnoliopsida > Zingiberales > Musaceae > Musa > Musa schizocarpa. The sequence goes on along the minus strand of LS990922.1, from coordinate 43,105,651 downwards.
CCGATTATAAATTTTGGGGATTTGGGACTAGAACACCATAATCTGTATCCTTTCACCCTAGAAGCATACCCAAGGAAAATATATTTTTTAGCTCGAGGCTCTAATTTTCCTTCATTTATATGCATGTATGCTGGACACCCAAAAATTTTTAAATCAGAGTAATCAGCAGGAGTACCTGACCAAACTTCCTCCGGAGTTTTAAAGTTAAGTGCTACAGAAGGAGCGCAGTTGACAACGTAACATGTCATATTAATTGTCTCTGCCCAAAAGTCCTTTGTCAACCCTGCATTTGAGATCATACACCTTGCTCTCTCCAAAAGTATTCTGTTCATACGTTTGGCCACACCATTTTGCTGAGGCGTCATCCTAATAGTGCGATGCCGAATAATTCCTTCATTTTTGTAAAATTCATTAAAGTCACCTTCACAAAATTCCATGCCATTATCTGTTCGAAGCCGCTTAATCTGTTTACCTGTTTGCTTCTCAATCAAAGCCTTCCATTGTTTAAATGTTAGAAAAACATCATTTTTATACTTCAAAAAATAAACCCAAACTTTCCTGGAATAATCATCAATGAAAGTCAACATATACCTGGTACCACCCTTGAACATGAGTTGGACTCCAAAGGTCTGAATGAATATAGTCAAGAGTACCTTTTGTTTTGTGAACTGCCGAAGAATTGAAGCTGACTCTTTTCTGCTTTTCAAAAATGTAGTATTCACAAAAATCCAATGGCCTAGTACTCTGTCCGCAAAGTAGACTTCTTTTGCTCAATATACTCAAACCTTTTTCGCTCATATTGCCATAATTTGGTGATGTCAGAATCAGACAATGATGATAACGAGACTGCAACCGATCCTATGATAGTAGTTCCCTGCAAAAAATATAAGCTACCAGACCTACAAGCTTTCATAACAATAAGAACACTTCTAGAAACTTTCATAACTCCACCTTCAGTTGTGTATTTACACCCAAGGGCCTCCAGGGTGACTAAAGAGATGAGATTCTTTTTTAAATCAGGAACATGTCTAACATTAATGAGTGCCCTTACAATATCATCATGCATTTTAATTCGGATTGTTCCTCTACCAACAACATCACATGCTGCATTATTGCCCATCAAAACAATTCCACCATTACAAGATTCATATATGGAAAACAAATCTCTATTAGGACACATGTGATAAGAACAACTCGAATCTAAAATCCATTTATTTCTAGACCTCGTCCTATCATCAGTAGCAAAGAAAATATTTCCATCATTCTCATCAGCTGCTACATTAGCTTCAGCAGACTCAGTAGTTTTCTCAACAATTTTTTCCTTTTGCTTTAATTTATTTTTTAATTTAAAATAATCAGCCTTAATGTTTCCCATTTTATGACAATATCTGCATTCCAAATTTGTCTGGATTTAGATCTAGATTTAGATATATTATTATCAAATTCTCTATTCTCACCTTAATAATCACACCAGTCTGATTCTCTCTACTTTCCCTAGTGATATCTCTGTCTATCTACTCCTTATATTTTAATGCAGATTTAATTTCATGATACGAAATTGTTTCTTTTTCATAAATCATAGTATCACGTAAATGCTTAAAAGATTGGGGAAGAGAACACAAAAGTAACATGACCTTATCCTCATCATCAATTTTTGCATATATATTTTCCAAATCCATAACCAAGGAATCAAATTTATCAAGATGTGAGAGTATAGATGTACTTTCAGTCATCCGAAGCATATACAAACTCTGCTTTAAGTAGAGACGATTCTCTACTGTCCTCTTCATATACAAGGCTTTAAGCTTGTTCCACATGTTCTTAGTCGTAGTCTCCGTAGCTACCTCCCGTAAAACCTCGTCAGAGAGATTTAGAATAATGTTGGATCGGGTCTTCTTATCCATACTCGCAAAATCTTCCTTTGACGTACCATCTGGAATGTTCTCAGCCCTATGTAGTGCCAAATCAACTCCGTCTTGAATCAGAATGGTCTCCATCTTGAGTTACCACATGCCGAAGTTGACATTTCTGTCGAATTTCTCGACAACGATCTTTATTATTGTCATTATTGCCAAAAGATTCCGAAACTAGGCTCTGATACTAGTTTGCTAGAGCTAGCCCCAAGAAATTTAACAAAGGGTAATTTTGACAACTCAACAAAGACAATAAAGCGAAAAAATAAAAGCGACAAGAACACCATATTTATGTGGTTCGGTCAATTAACCTTGACCTGAAGGAGGAACAAATCATTACTATAAAAGAGATTATTACAAATGTTTTAGGAAGATATTTCTAGGTCATAAAACATCCAAAAATACTAAACAAGAAAAAATCTAAATTATAAGCCCAAACTATTTAACTAAGTGTGGACTTAAACCCAAAGCAAACACTTGTTTTTCATTTCAATAAGAAAGAACAAACCTGATTTTCCGATCATGAGACTCGCCAAACTAACAATTAACATTCAATTCCAAGTTGTTCTAAGTGCAAGGGTTTGCCTCTCCAATGGGGAGTGTGTTCTTTCTCCAACTGGATGCTCGGATGTAATGCAGCTTGAGTTAATCTCCATCACACGAAAGCATATGGACTCTGCCTTCATACCTTGATAGATCTTTCACTCCCTGTCATTTAAAGGTCATTAATGAAGATTTTAGCATCCCTAGGAGACTACAGCTGGGAATTGATCCATCATCCGATATGACCCTCCCCATGCTCGTCCAAAAGAGTAGTCTTCTAAAGAATTTTCTACATCTGAACAAGTTCAAGATAATAATGCTGTGGTAGCCGATCGATCCCACTGTCCTGTTTTCTTTCTTGTGATGGTAGCTCAAATGAATAGAACTAACAGGATAAGTATATTTATTGTCTCATTTATGTGGAAGATTTCATCATTTGTTAGTTTATTAGCAATTATTTACCACTATGCAGGAAGTCAGGACGTGCACTAATATACTTCCAAGCACACCATATACGACATTTCAACAGCTTGGCTCAGACGTTTGCATCTTGTTGACGTCCTGCTTGCAGTCAAGCTCTCAAGTCAACAGTCCAGCTTCATTTAAGTCCCCATTAATTCTATTGCGATTGCACCATCACTGCCTTGAATCACCCACATGAATCCACAGCTGAGTTCCTCCTCCTTCCTCGTCTTCGTCTTCGTCTTCCTCCACTCTCTTAAGCCGGCTTCCATTTACTGCCATCCCCTCGATCCTCTCACCCCTTCCGAAATCTCGGCCGTCAGCAACATAATCAAGTCCTCCCACCTTGGCTCATCGAAATTTCTCTCTTTCCACTATGTCGGCTTGGACGAGCTCGACAAGCCGGACGTGCTCGCATGGGCGTCGACCCACCGCTGGAACAAGGCAGCGCCGCCACGGCGAGCGTTCGTGATAGTCCGGTCCGAGAAGAAGACCCACGAGATATACGTGGACATCACCAACCACTCCATCGTCTCCGACAAGGTGTACGAGGGATTTGGCTACCCCATGCTGAACTTCGAGGAGCAAGAGGCGGCCTCCGCCCTGCCCTTCGACTACGCGCCGTTCGTGGAGTCGGTGAAGAAGCGGGGGCTGGAGCCGGAGGACGTGCTGTGCACGACCTTCTCGGTGGGGTGGTTCGGGGAGAGGATGCAAGGGAGGAGGCTGCTGAAGATCCAGTGCTTCCTCACGGGAGAAACGGTGAACTTCTACGCGAGGCCATTGGAGGGGGTGACGGTCGTGGTGGACTTGGACGCCATGGAGATCGTGGAGTACGAGGACCGGATGGTTGTGCCGGTGCCGGGGTCAACGGGGACGGACTACCGAGCCGCGAAGCAGAAGCCGCCGCTAGGGCCGCGGACGAAGCCCGGCATCATCGTGCAGCCCGAAGGGAAGGGTTTCGAAGTTGATGGCCACATGATCAGGTATCTGTTCTCGCTCTATCCTCTTGTTCAACACTGTTTCTGTATGACAGCGATATATCGTGAGCCAATAGTTGATAGGTTGCCTGCATGAACATTTTCCTATCACATAATATAAGTGAACCGATAGAAATATATTATCTATGCATGTAATTGTTGGAATTTTCTTGCATTGACTTGTTCAACAATTTTATCGGAATACAATAAATAGCAACAACATGTCACATTGTGTTGGAAAATGCTTCATCGATGGATTTTTGTCCACACGTTTGCAGGTGGGCCAACTGGGAATTCCACTTGGGCTACGACGTCCGAGCCGGCACAGTCATCTCCTTAGCATCAGTGAAGGACTCCGAGAAGGGAATCTTCCGGCGAGTCCTGCACAGGGGCTACGTTTCGGAGATATTCGTACCGTACATGGACCCATCGGAGGAATGGTACTACAAAACCTTCTTCGACGCCGGCGAGTTCGGCTTTGGGCTCTTGGCGGCACCGCTGGAGCCCATGACCGACTGCCCGGCCAATGCCGCATTCATGGACGCGTACATCACCGACCGAGACGGGTTGCCGATCAAGCAATCGAATGCTTTCTGTGTGTTCGAGCGTTACTCCGGCGACGCTTCGTGGCGGCACACCGAGTTCGGGATTCCTGGGCAAGTGGTGAGTCGACATAGCTTCGTCGTGATCGAAACCATTTCTCCATCTTGTGGACACAGGTAAAGGTCTCAGGATTCACTCGATTCTTCTGATGGATATACTCTACTGTAGATCACGGAGGTGAGGCCGGAGGTGAGCCTGGTCGTACGAATGGTGTCAGCAATTGGCAACTACGACTACGTGATAGATTGGGAATTCAAAACCAGCGGCTCCATTAAGTTAGGGGTATGACAAAGTTGACTTCAATAACAGTAGATATATACATCAACATGAGAATATATATATATATATATATATATATATATATATATATATATATATATATATATATATATACTTAAGCCAATTGCATTAAATTTAATCACATCAATGTCACGTCTCTTAATTATATGATCTATTTAATTAGATAAGATATATTATAGATCTAATTAAATTTTGATTTTGGTTATTTGATAGTATTCGTAAGGAGATGATATTGATAGAAGGGACTCTCATACTTATTTATTTTAAATCATTTGTTCTTACATATAAATAGACGTAACCTCTTGAGGACTATATACGATTCGAGATATATTCTTAATCTAGTCTTTGTTCTATTGTTTAGTGGTCCAATGAATGAGTCTAGTTATAGAATTAGCATTGTAATGACTTTTGGATTGGGTGATAATATACTTATAGATCAAATATATATTTTTTGAATGATATCGAAAGATATGCGTATTTAAACTATAATCTATGGTTATCTGAATTTCAGTTCTTAGTATTAAAGATTTTTTATATAACAAAAATATGGTTATAGTTTTTATGCTGACAATTGGAATCAGAGTCTTAGTTTTAAAATCAAATAACTTAGATAATAAAAGTATATTAGATCTATTTTATATTTAGATCTATTTATTGGCATCATTTACTTAGGAAAATGTGTTATTCAGTTTTGATTATATGATGTTTGAATAATTTGTCTATGTTGTCGATTTACTTTGGTATCTCTTCTGTCTTGTTTGATATCTGAATCTATTCATCTGTGCTTTTTACTGGCTTACGGGCGATGTAATACGAGTGGAACCATGATGATAGTATACTACTTGTATTTGGTCAACAACAACATTATTGAGGGCGATGACCTTCGTTGGTCGCTATCTCAGTCATTGCGATGACTAAGCCAAATGGTAGTGTTGTTGCATATAGCGAAGTCTGCCTATGTGAATTAGCCTAGGCATTGTTGCGGCTGCACACGCAATGGTATCGTTGTGTGCGATAGCACAACGATTCTGCTGCCTTTGACTGATGACTGCAATGATGCTGCTACGTTGGTGTTTGCTAGCAACAATCGTCGTCGACGAGAAGCTGGAGGTTGGGGTCGACTAGTGGTTGCACGATGGTTGTAGGGGTCGTCGGTTAATCACAAACACATGCACAATCGAAGATGACTTGTATGACAATGATAGCCACGTGCACGAGTATAGTGGAATACCGTTGCTACCTTAGGGGGTCATTGATCAACCACAAAGGGAGTTCGGATTGGCGATGTGCAAACAACATATGACCTTGCAGTAAAGTAAGGCCTTGTGTAGGCTTAGATAGCTAAGGAAACAAAAATGGGATTAGAGTTTTTCACCCGTTAAAAGACTATTATATCCTTTTCAATTCTTTCAATTTCAATTGATATCCCTTTAATAGTTCTACCCTAAAAATCAGATAAAATTATGAAATAATATTTATTTTTCACTTAAAGATTTGATCTATGTTTTATCATGATTACAGTTAACAAATTTTTTTTATGTTGATAATATTTAATAATTATTATATTTATTATTTTATTATTATTAAATTACTTATGCATAAATTAGATTAATAAATATATGATAAATATTATTTATAATTTATATTCCTAAGTTTTATTTAACCAATGGCTGCCGGATGATAAGCTTTTGATATATGAATTATAATACATGTTTTACCATTCAGGATATTTTAAATTATATTTTATATTATTATATTGATCTTATAGTTATCAAAGTAACATAAATCAATAACTTATAAAATTAGATTAAAAATTAATTTTAAATTATATTAAAAAATAATATTCGACACACATAATTCTTATAGCTTAGGATTATATAGTTAAAGACAATAATAATATTCCACAAGAAATGTATGAGTCTTTCACAAATAATTTTAAGTGAATACTAAATATATTAATATTTTACTAAAAAATAAAATATAAATAATATTAATAGTTTAGTATATCTTAGAAAATAAAAAATATTAATATAGTTTTATATTTTATAGTAGTACTTCATTCCTTGTATTTTTATATTTCTAGTGTCCCTATATTATATGGTTCAAATGTTTAGAATGATTAGAGCATGTATAATTCACACTAAATTATCTGGTTCAAATATTCAGAATGATTATAGTATATATAATTCATATTGAGTGTATTAGATCTTGACCTGAAATTGCTTGTTGAAAGACCTACTTGAATGATAAGAGCACCATAGAACAAATCAATAAAATGAATGCTTAACCAAGATTTAATAGACTTTGTCTAATGTTTATAAAATTGATAATTATAAATAATATAAATTTTTTTTTATCGCTTACAACTATCATATAAGAATATTTAAGGGCTATAGAAGATAGATTAAATTTATTGATAAGTTATTAGCTGACATATTAATGAAAGAATTGACTACAGTTTATATAACAATACTCAAGGGATTCAGGATTACATCCTTAATAATTAATATGATTAATAAGGTTGTGAAATTTAAAACGTTTGACATGAATGTATATGAGTTTTTTCTCATCCAATTCATTTTTAATTCTCTTCCTCCTTAGTTTGGTATTTTCAAGATTTACTACAATATAAATAAGGATAAATGAGATCTAAATGAGCTAACTAGTATATATATCAACGAAGAATTAATATTAAGGTAGAAAAAATCTTATAATATTTTGATTATTACTCAAAGAGTTAGTAACAAGAAAAGAAGGTTGAATTGTCATCTGCCTAATAAATTTATCGGGTCTGAAAATACTAGTAGATTAATGAAAAGAAAACCTTCATAGTAAAATATTTCTTTTGTGGCAAGAAAAGATGTGAAAAGAGATTTCATTAAATGCAAGGCTTGATTTGAAAAGAAAGATATAAACTTAACCATTATATGTTTCGAATTAGATATTACAAAGATTTTTTCTAATACTTAGTTAATTGATTCTGATCCTCCATCTCGTATTACTAATAATATGTAATTATTTTTTCAACCCAAAAGTCAAAAGAACATGAAAGATTTGTTATTGTGAGGAATTATCTCAAACAGAAGTAATTGTAGCAAGAACTTATCACTTACACTTAAAAAGACGAGTTATCTGATGAATTTTACGGACACATACTATGTTTTTAGTATTTCAAAAAATTTAGTTTCTCAATCTAGAATTGATAAGTTAAAATATTTTCTTTCTTTTGGTGATAGTAAACTTAGTATACTTTATAATTAAGTAAAAAATAGTTCTGAAATTCTATACGATGGTTTATACAAAATTAGTTTAAAATTTAAGTTTGTAAAGACATTTGTTAGGATCAAGAGCACTAAGAGGGGGGGGTAAATTAGTGCAGCGGAAAACTTTCTGCGATTAAAATCGAAAGCTGCGACAAAGATGATTTCGATGTAAAACCAGATTCTTAGACTCCTTTAGCTTAAGATTAAGTGAGATGACGTTAGTAAATCTACAAAGGCAGTTTGCACTTTATGATAAAAATCAGAATGCAAGCGCAAACTGAAATGCGATGTTCGTACGATAAAACCAATTTACGTCTAAACGTCAACTTTGAAGATACTGAACTTTGAGATATGTTTTGTAAATGCACAAAAGGCAGTTTGCAGTTATAATTGGAGTTAAAATGTAAACGTAAACTGCAATGTAATGATCGTACGAAAACACCGATTTACGTCTAAATGTTGATTCAGAAAGATCTGAATTTAGAAACTCGTTCGTAAAAGCGTAGAAGGCAGTAGCTATTTAAGAGGTTTGCAGAAATGATAAAGTGCTCAAAGTAAATGCAAACCGAGATTTAGAGTGGTTCGGTCAGCCTTGACCTACTCCACTTTTGGCTTCCTCCACCGACGAGGTCACCGACGTCAACTAGAGGCGTTCCTTCAATAGGCGAAGGCCAATTGCCCTTTTACAGTTTCACTCCTTTTGACGGGTTCAGGAGACAACCCTTATATAACTTTTCTCTCCTCTCTTTACAACTCAAAACTTGAAGAACAGAGGGAGGAGAACTTTTGTGATTTACAACAATTTTGAGCTCTTAGAATCACAGAAAAGATTAAGATTTCGGTGTAGGTCTGTGTCTTTTCAGTGCTGAATGGGTGGGGTATTTATAGGCCCCAACCTAGTTCAAATTTGGAGCTCAAAACGATCAAATCCTAGAATTCCGGGATCAGGCGGTTACACCTCGATCGGAGAGTTGCATCGCTTTGGCGAGCTTGAAGATCGAACCCAAAGTGGTTGCACCTCTCTGTCGTGGGGTTGCACCACCCGAAGTCCGGCTCGAGATCGAGCCCAGGCGGTGCCACCTCGATCGAGGCGGTTGCACCTCTCGCCAGAGCTCAAGACCGAGCTCAGGCGGTGCTACCTCTCTCGGGGAGGTTGACACCGCTGAGCCTCACTCTGGAGATCGAGCCCAGCGGTGCCACCCTCTGGTTGGCGGTTGCACCGCCAATCTCCCTCAGGAGACTTAGCGGTGCTACCTCCCGGCTTTGGCGGTTACCACCTCCTCGGTGCAATCGTGGTCCGAATGGGTAGCTCCATTCGACCCATTTCGATTTTTCAAGGGCCCAATTGCCCCAAGATTAAGCTAATGGGATCACCTCCCATTTCCAACTTAATCAACGTGCTAACTACAATTACTTCTAAGACAATTTCTGCAGCTTTGCTTTGGTGACGTCAATCGTTTCTTCCATGAAGTTTCGACGAACGACCCGTCGATCATCCGATGAACCCTCGATGATGCTCCTGCGGACTTAGGCAGAACTCACGGACTTTGGCGACGATCCTCTTGGCGAGTTCGACGAGCTTAAGCTTGGCAAGCTTCGGACTTCGGGATCTGTTCCCTTGAGAACCTCCGACGACCGTCCAGAACTTCCGTCGAACTCTCGAAATCCCAACGTGATCATTGACTTGACTCGGCAGCAACTCCTGCCGCTTGTCTAACTTTCATCGTAGTTAAATCCTGCACTTAAAACAAAACTTCGATCGAGACAATTAATCCTAAGCAATTAGCCAGGTTGTCCGACATGTCATTGGTCCCTCGACGCCGTCCGATTCTTCTACAAGATCATCCTCTCGCAGACCTATTGCCCAATCGCCGATTGACTCCGCAACTCCGATATCCTTGGCACAATACCGCTCTTCTTGGCCCGATGCTCGATTCCATGGCACGAAGCCTTACGTCGATCGATCGTCGACCGATCCACCGGCCCGACGTCCAATCTTCTGACATGTTCCTTCGGCGCAACATGATTTTCCTGCTTTAATTGTCTCATCCTGATCGAAGCATCCTGCGTCACTCAAAGCGTAGATTAAATCATAAATATATATCAAGTAGTTTCATCATCAAAATACGAGATTCAACAACATTGATGATAAGAAATATTCTATCTTGCGATAGAGAAGTTTGAGACATATCTCTAAGAAAATAATTAAAAGATTATTGAAGGATAATATTTTGACATATTTAGACTTTATTGATTTTGATGTCTTATTCAAATATAAAGAAAAATACTACAAGAAGTAAAGAACTATATGAGATATTTACGGATCATTTCATGTTTTCTATTTTAGTAAAGAGAGATATTTTATCATATTTATAGATAACTTAATAAGACATAACCATGTATCTCTAATATATAAAAAGTCTAAGGCTATATCAAGATGTGGCCGAAGGTTTTAAAAAAAAAGAAGACATCAATTATAATGAAACAGTTTTTTCGATTTCTAGAAAGGACTTGTTGAGGATCATTATGACATTTATAGCCCATTATGGTCTTAAGTTATATCAAATAAATATAAAAATAATATTTTTTAATGAAAATTTAGATGAGAAAATATGCATAGAATAACATAAAGAAATCATAAAGAAGGGAAAGGAAAATTGGGCTTACAAATTTAGGAAATTTATTTATGGCCTTAAACAAACTTCCGAATAATGATATATATATATATAATTTTATAATATAATTACTTTCTTCATATTTAAGAAAATATTATTGATTAACATATATATATGAAGGTTAGTGGAAGCAAATTTATCATATTAGTCTTATATGTGGATAATATTTTACTAGTAAATTTATTACATGAAATCAAGATTTTTCTTCTCAAGAATTTTAAGATGATTAATATGAATGAGACAACTTATGTTATTAGTATTGAAATATTCAGAGCTATATCTCAAAGATTGTTAAGACCATCTTAAAAAAGATGTATTGATCGAGTCTTAGAGAAATTTAATATGCGATTTTGTTCATCTAATAATATAATATTACTAGAGGTGAAATTCAATCAAAACTAGTATCCTAAGAATGACTTGGAAAGGATTCAAGATATTCCTTATGTATGCATAGTTAAACATCTATTATATACTTAAATTATTGAGAGACCATATATCAATTGAAATGTTAGATGGATGCTCGAGCAATCTAGGAATAAAACATTAAAAATCTGTAAAAACAAGTGATGAGATATCTATAGAGGATAACAGATTATATACACATATACAAGAGATTAGATCAACTTAAATTAATAAAATATTTAAATATTAAATTTATAAATTATCTCGATAATAAGAAATCTACTTAAGGATTTATATTTATATTAGCTAAAGGGGTAATTTCTTAAAAAATTATAAAGTAATCATTTATTGTATCATCAATAATAAAAGCTAAATTTACAATATTCTTTGAGGTCACCAATCAAGTTTTATGGTTATAAAATTTTATCTAAAGATTTGGTGTGATATACTCAATTGTCAAACCAATAAAAATATTTTTCGATAATATTATAGTAGTTTTCTTCTATAATAACAGTAAGTATTTTAGTGGTTCTAACTATATTAAGATAAAATACTTTGCTGTTAGATAAAAAGTCCAAAAATAATAAGTATAGAATCTTAGTATCATGATTGATGATTTATTTACTAAAGCATAAGGAACGTATTCTTAGAGGCTTATAAGCAATTTATAAATATATGATGATATATATTTAAGTGAATATATATTTCTCTTTGTTTACTTAGTTAAAGTTATTTATTTTTTATTATCTTGTCTATATTTATGTATATGCATAGTGAAATGTGATAATATGATTGTTTAATAAGATAAATTATAAAGATCATTATTGATTATATTAGAAAAAATATATAAAGATCATTGTGATATATAGAAGAAAATATAATATTGATGACATATAATTATTATATTTATTAGATTTATTGATTTGTTATATAAAATTCATGCACACATGTAAAATATTTTTTAAAATTTTTAGAATCTAATTTAGATAAATTATTTTAAATAAAATTTTATTTTATTTATTTTAACTTTATTTTTTTTATATCTTAAAAATTAATAGATCAAAGAATGTTAGATTGTATTATCATGTTTAATTGAGTAGGATATATTATATATTTAATTAGATTCTGATTATGGTTATTAGTTAATAAAAAATAAATTTAACTATAATAGGATTTCTTATGAGATGATCTTAATAAAAAGGATTTTTTCTAATTACTCATAGTAAGATTTCTTATGAGATTATTAATTTTTTAATTATTTATCTTAGATTTTCTGCTCTTGTTTATAAATAGATAAAATAGGACTATATATGATACGTTATCTATTTTCAATTTATCATTATCCTTATTCCATCCAAATCTATTTTCAATAGGTCTTATCTCGTTACTATTATCACGTAAAAGATAGGAAGAAAAAAAATATGAGTCTAATTTTTTTTATAGATAAATATCGTTGTAACTTTTGGATCGGCAAGTTCCGTTATATTAATATAACTGTAATTTTTAATCAGATGATAATTCATCTATTTATAAATCAATTAAATTTTTTTTGAATAACATCTAGAGATAGATACATCTAAGTTTTGACATATGATTATTTGATTTTAATTTTTAATATTAATTTTTTTTTAACAAAAATATGATTATAAATTTTATGCTCATATAATTTTTTTAATCAACACACGTGGCATCTCTATTCATACAGGTGTCACTGACGGGCATCCTGGAAATGAAAGGCACGCAGTACACGCACGCAGACCAAATAAGTGGCGACCAGCACGGTACACTGCTGGCGGCAAACACCATGGGCGTCTACCACGACCATTTCGTCACCTTCCACCTCGACCTCGACGTCGACGGTCCGGACAACTCCTTCGTCAAATCGAAGCTCAAGACCGTGAGGGTGACCGACGACAGCTCGCCGAGGAGGAGTTACTGGACGGTGGCGAAGGAGACGGCGAGGACCGAGGCCGACGCCCTGGTGGAGCTCGGCGCCGAGCCGGCGGAACTGCTGGTGGTGAACCCGAGCAAGAAGACGAAGATGGGGAACGACGTGGGTTATCGTCTGATCAGCCACGGTGCGACGGCGACCTCTCTGCTCTCCGACGACGATTACCCTCAGATCAGGGCGAGCTACAGCAAGAAGCAGGTGCGGGTGACGGCCTACAACAAGTCCGAGAAGTGGGCGGCCGGGCTTTACGCCGACGAGAGCAGGGGAGACGACAACTTGGCTGCATGGACCGCGAGGTACGTCCTTTCACTACTAAATTCTATGGAGGATTGGCGAAAGCTCGAAGACGAACCATTTGTGCGTTATTTGCAGGAATCGAGTGATAGAGAACACAGACATCGTGCTGTGGTACACAGTAGGCGTTCATCACGTACCATATCAAGAAGACTTTCCGGTGATGCCGCTATTGAGCGGCGGCTTCGAGCTACGGCCTGCCAACTTCTTTGAGAGCAATCCATTGATCAAGACTCCAGCTAACAAGCAAGTGCATCTGCCCAACTGTTCCAGGAATTCGTAGAAGCGGGCAGAGCGACCATGAACACCATGGAACTTGGCATCAACGCTGTACGTATGATTAAGTTATCTTCCCCTAATGACGAAAATACCCTCACCCACGAATACGGACTCAATTATCATATTTTATATGAATAATTTTTAGAAATGCAATTACCCAACGAAGTTTTCTTGATTAAACTCATAGCGTTTACTATTGGATACAATTTATGGGTACACGTGAGGATAAAATAGCGCTTTGACTCGGCAATAGAGCTTTTTGACATGGTTTTATATCTGAAATTAAATATAGGGGTATTTTGGTAAGGAAAATAATCGACTGGGGTATTGGTGTTATTTGGTAGATTAGTTAGGGTAGTTATAATCGGAAAAAGCAAAGTAACCTTCTCATCTACAGCTCCTCCTCCTCCCAAATCCCACGCGCACCAGCGATGGGCTCCCTCCCCTTCCCGTTCTTGCTGCCTCGGCCCCCGAAGCCACCGCGCGGGTCCACGGTTGCGACCTCGTTCCGCCTAGCCGCGGCGGCCATCGGTGCCGGAATAGGCTTTGCCGTGGGCTTCTCCCTCGAGTCGGTCGCAGACACGTCCGGATCCCGCCGGAAGCCGTGGAGCCACGCCTCCCCCATTTGGGCCTCCCTCTCGCTCGCTGATGGCCCCACGGGGACCTCCGTGGAGCCGAGGACTGGCGCGGCCTTCCCCACCGTTTTGGACTGCGGCCGGCGCCTCACCGGGATCGGGCTGCGCAAGACCAGTGTCTTGGGACTCAAGAACATTGATGTCTATGCATTTGGTAACTTTTCTGAAGAATCTGTCGGTTAATTTTGGAAATGTGCATAGTTTTGGGATCGCAATTGAGGTTTGTTTGTTGATCTAGATTTCCTCGCCTCCTCTTGAATGTTTAGCTTTCAAAGTTTGTCCTGTTTCTTCTCTTGGCGACTTCAATAAAAATTGTACCTTTCTGGGCTTCTTCTTATATTTTATGACTCCTTCTGAACTGGAAATCGCCTTTGTTTCTTTGTCGTTCTCGCTTGTGATGTGTAATGGAGTTCATGGAGGCCTTGGCATTTCAGTTTCAATGCTCGACGACTTATTTCAGTTCCATTTGGTTAAACAAAAAAAAAAGAAGAACTTTTTATGGAATTGGGTTGAACAGGTTCGAAATATTATTATTAGGCTGCTAAATTGGCGATTAATGTCTTTAGCAATCTTTTTTGGTTTGTAATTCCCAATATCTACCTCAAGCCACCGATGTTATGCATCTATCAGACACACCACACTAGTAAGACACTTCTTCATCAAATTAGATCTTCATCATCCAGAAGCTTCTCCATTGTAATGATTTATGTCATGAGTTGCATGACAATTCACCGGCCAATTCGTTTGAGTTGCAGTGGGTGCTGTATCTGATCAGAATGTAGCAGTGAATTGTCGATTCTCCAATTCATGCAGGAGTTTATGCTGACGACAGTGATATGAAAGGATTGCGTCAGAAATATGGCACATTTTCAGTTTCTGAACTGAAGGAAAATAAGGAGTTTATTTCAGATGTCCTGGATCAGGATCTACGCATGACAGTTAGGCTTCAAATAGTATACAACAGACTGAGCATAGGCTCTGTGCGGAATGCATTTGCAAAGACAGTAGGAAGTAGTATGCAAAAGTTCAGTGGATCAGACAACAGAGAATTGCTTCAAAGGTACTCTTTTTCTGCTTGTTTCATCGAACTCATTATATTTTTTGTATTATGAAATTTGGTATGGGAGACAATTATGAGATAGACCCATCAGTTTCTTAAATCATTAGATTTAACTTTTTACGATTGTAGTAATTTACATCCTGCAAGAAACCAACTGTCATTAGTCAAGTGATTTATATTAGAAAAATACAAATGGATGATATGATAGGTTTATTTATCTAGAAGATATGAGGCAAATTTTATCTTCTGGAAACTAAGAAGACATTAGGATATGAAGCTGGACACTGAAACATTCTTTCTGTCTTGCTGTAAGTTTTGCGTATTCTGCTGTACTATTGCATTCCTTCCAAATTTAGTATTTAAATACATACTTTTTACTTTGACTTCGTGCTATCTATCCATTCAGCGACAACTTCATTTAATATTTTCTTTTCTGTTCATGTTGTAAAGGAGGTGAACATTGTAAAAAAATGTCCTGCATTAAGTAATTTTGTTGTAAACTAGAACTACGGAACATAGTTATATTGGACAATGACCTGAATACAAACCAGTTAATGAGATTCAATGTTTTATTTGAGAAAAACTGTTATAAGTTGCTTTATATCTCTCTGTTGATCATTAAAATTCACCTGTTGCAGGTTTACTTCTTTATTTAAAGATGAATATAAGCTCCCAAGGGGTTCTGTGATAGATCTTTCAAGGGAACAAGGTTACGTTCTTCAAATAAAAAGTAAGTTGTATTATTATCAGTAAAAAATTGAATTTTGTTGGTCTATTACTAATGTCTCCTATCAAGAATGAAATAAGCTATTATTTCTATGTTACAAGACAATATGGGATGATTGCTGTTTATTGTTTTAATGGGTGAAATCAATGAATATACAGCATATTTTTAGTCATCAAATGCTTTAGTTGAGTAATAGAGCTAAATTTCAGTACCTATTGATGTAGATTGGATTGGCTACCTTCTCTTATACTGGGTTCCATAAGTGCTGTGGTTAATTTATTATAATACCATTATTTTTTTGTATGTTCTTCACACTTGTTTAGCTTTCTCTAGGAAAGTCATTTAAGTTGGAGTATATCAATTGGTTTTTGCATTGCACAATGGACTTTTTTCTCTTTTTTATTAGATCAAAGGAGAATAAGTCAAATGTCTTGTACCTTTGGATCTACTCTTAAATATGTAATATTTGCAGTCTTTGTTTCACTTCCTCACTTCCTGTTGCGTCAGTTGCATTCTTATATTTGGTAGAATTCTCCTGTTAATGGGCACTATTCAATACGACTTCCTTGAAACTGACCACATTTGTTGCATCCTTGTTATATTTTTTATTTTCCTAAAAAGATTTTCAGTTCTGCAAAATTGGTTTGAAGTAATTCCTGCAAGACAAACAACCAATGTCCTCCATTGTCCTTATAATTTGCATCTGACTGGTCTGTTCAGTTCGTTTTTACATTTTGCATGTTACCTTTCCTTTCAGAGGCTTAATCCTTGTATGACATTTAACCGAGTTGGTTTACATGGCAATCCTGATCTCTTACATCATATTAATGTACATTTTCTTGTTTTAGGTCAATATTATCTCGGTTAACACATAGATGTTTCTAGCTGTGCTGCAGATAAAATTTGTGGATAATTTGTTTTTTTGTGCACAAATATTTGATTTTATGTATAGTCAAAGGACTAAGAAGTTCACTTCATGTATATCCAGAAATAAAGCCCTGTCCAACTTTTTAGTACTTATTTAGTGAAACTACTTGAGCACTGAAAACATTCACATGAGGAACACATTATATATTACTTTCAAGTGCATACATGTTATTTGCCCATAGGATTATTGTGTTTTTTAGTTTTTAAGCTTATGATACTTGTCTTTGCAGTTGGTGGGAAGGAAGTGGGGGAAATCCAGAGCAAGCTTTTGTGTAAGTCAGTGTTGGATCTATACTTTGGCGAGGATCCATTCGACAAACGAGCTAAAGAGGATATTCAGTCTGGTCTGGCTTCCATTCTGCAGGAGAGATGTGATTAACAGCTTCATTTTCTTCAACAAAGATCTCAAATATTGAATACAGTCCTTTTGTTGTCTACAGTCAATTTTTGTATGAGAAGTAATTTACCTAATTCCCAACAATCAAACATGCTTCAAACCTTCTTTGACGTGCGTTATCAATTATCGTTTCTTCTGACATGCCATTGTCTCAGGCCATGAACTTAACGTACCTTCGTTAACCATATGTTATGGTTAAAGTGTGGTTACATATACAGCAGGGTGCATACAGTGATACAATGTGACTCGCTTGTACATGTCTTCACAATGCTCTGTCATTGGCAGCAAACATGAACTGGTGACCAACTTCCAAGTATTCTCTTTTTGATGATTTATGTAAGATTCTTTTGGGATATGTTCCTGCCACCTTATCCAGTTGGATGTACTCTGGCTCCGCATAAATTTCCATCAGGTTTTACATGAAGCAACTTAATCTTATGGATGTCCTTGAGAGGGTAGAAACTACCGTAACGTTGATTTTCTGTTTTCTGATAGCTTTCTGTGAATTTGTGCAGGAGGAAAGAATTATTTCTACTTGGATCATCCATTGTTGCATGGCTGCTGCATGACCAAAGTTGCACATGAACTGCAGGTAAACCATGGTCTCATTTAATATGCAATCACACACAGAACATGTGATGTTTTAATGATCATTAAAGCTTATGTGATACATGATGATAAAATCTTCGAAAAAGTTTTTCATTGCAAAGATGATCGATAACCTTGATTGAATTACAATAAAATCTTTGAAAAATTTGTCATGATGATCTATAGGCTTGGCTGATAGGCCACAGGATCAAATTTCTTTCTCTATCTATTTTTTTTCCTTCTACCTTACAAATTCTTGTGATGATAATAATACTGTCTTTTACTAGATTTTATAATATATGGAAAATGTTACTCTGTTAAAATTCAAGGTTTGGTCCCTTTTTTTTCTACAGGATTTGGCTGAACTTGGTTAGGGTTTGGGAACCCAAATCAAAGTTGAGATTTGGTGCAGGTTGAACCCAAATGCCAAAGTGGTAGACCTAGAAGAATTATAGTAGTAATAAACTTGATAGATTGATCTCTTTCACATGTGATTGAGGTCCCAAAATGTTGTCAGATCCCATTTGTTTGGTGTGACCCTAAGATACAACATGAAGTAGGTGTTCTCCAAAAGACAGGATGAACAACCCTGTGTGTCCCATGGGTGTTCTACAAAAGAGAGACAAAAAGTTACACCTTGACTGGGAAGAGAGTACCCTAATTGAAGTTGGTAATTACTTTGAAACTTCCTTTTGGTAATTACTTGATCTTTGGTGTTTGGTGTATCTTTAACACCATCCTTTTGGAAATCTTTGAAACTTCCATTGGGTAATTTTTGTTTTCAGTTCTTTACCCTTTCTTTTTCCTATAATTCTTGATCCTTGTTTGATGTAGCTACAACTTATTTTATTTTGGGAAATGCTTCAGTGAAATCTTTGTGATTTATTAAATATCATAAAGAGGTTCATTTCATCGAAAGAAAGATTCATTGCATCAAGAGGGAGATTCATTACATCAAGAAGAAAAAATAAATTAAAAATCTATAGAAGGATAAGTCAAATTGATTATTAGTTTTTGAAAGAGTTTCTTAAAAGAGTGATTTATCTTGAATATAATTAATGTAATATATCTTTGGGGACTATATAAACCCCGGGTCATGAGAGAAAGAGAGTTTCTGAAATTATAAAGTATTTTTTTTAAAGAAATATAGAAAATCGAAGCTTGTCCTACTCTTCTTCTGTTTGATAACTCCACCCCCTCTTCCTATCAACATCAACATTTGGTATCGGAGCATAGGTTAAGCTGTGACCTCTTCATCAAGTGTCATCTAACTCCAGATCCCCAGATTGACAAAAGAAAATTATGACATATGGTGCATCCAAATGAAGGTTCTTTTAGGCTCTCAAGATGTATGAGAGTTTGTAGAAGATGGATTTGCTGAACCAAGTTCAGCAGAAGAAGGAGCAATAAATGCAAAAGGAAGAAAACAACTCAAAGAAAGAAGGAAGAAGGAGAAAAAAACTTTGTTCACAATCTACCAAAGGCTTGATGATACAATGTTCGAGATCATTGCTCTAGCAAATACTTCAAAGGAGGCCTGGGAAATGCTTCAAAAAGCATTCGATGGTGTTGATAAGGTAAAGAAACTTCGTCTACAAGTTTTACGAGCCAAGTTTGAAAAATTACAATAAGGTACTTCTGAAACTTTTTCTGATTACTTCTCAAAAATCATTTCTATTATTCATCAAATGAGACAAAATGGTGAACAAGTAACTGATCAGAGAGTAATAGAAAAAATATTGAGATCTCTAGATCCGAAATTTGATTTTATTATTGTTGCGATCGAATAATTTAAAGATTTGGAAAAAATATCTTTAGAAGAACTTATGGGTTCCCTTCAAATTCATGAATAAATGATTACAAAAAGAGGAAAAGACAAAACTATGGAGCAAGCACTACAAGCTAAGTTTGCTCTTGAAAATAAAGGAGAATCAAATTCTCAAAGAGGAAAAGGACGAGGACAAAGAGGAAGAGGAGGCAGAAATCAGACCAATCAAGAATCTCCAAATAATGAAGATGCTAGAGAAAATTCTAGCCAAAGAGGTCGAGGTTACGGCCGAGGTCGTGGACGTGACAGAAACTCTAAAAGGTCTGAAATACAATGCTATGTTTGTAAAAGGTATGAACATTACTCTATGAATATTATTATAATCCTAACAATCAAGGTGATAAGACAAATTTTATTGAGGAAGAAAAAAATGAAAATTAAGTTTTGCTAATGAGTTATGATAATTTAAAAGAGGATCAGTCTATGATATGATATTTAGATACAAGAGCCTCGAATCACATGTGTGGCACTAAAGAGTTATT
Source organism: Musa schizocarpa (assembly GCA_900464855.2). NCBI lineage: Eukaryota > Viridiplantae > Streptophyta > Magnoliopsida > Zingiberales > Musaceae > Musa > Musa schizocarpa. The sequence continues at coordinate 43,085,345 of LS990922.1, read as the reverse complement.
TTCAGAAATGAATACAAGTTATTCCGGGAACATTACATTTGGTGATTTGTTTCAAAGACCAGTAAGAGGCAAAGGTAAAATTCTCCTTGAACTTAATAATGGCAAGGAATTATGTATTTCAGATGTTTATTATGTTCCTGATATGAAAAATAATATTCTAAGCTTGGGACAATTACTTGAAAAATGTTATGATATTGTGATGAAAGATATGGCTCTCTCAATTCGTGACAAGAATAAAACATTGATATCATATGTGAAAATGGCAAAGAATAAAATGTTTCCTCTGCATTTAAGTATTTTTGATCAATTAAATTATTTTAAAGCTAATATTGAGGATATTTCTATATTTTGACATTTTAGATATGCTCACTTAAATTTTGAGGCTTTGAAACTTCTAGAGAAGTATAATATGATGACAAGAATGCCAAAAATTGATCGCCTAGCAAAATTGTGTGAAGTATATGTCATCGGTAAGCAAGAAAGAAAACTTTCAAAGTGAGAAGGACAAAAAGAGCATGGAATCGACTTGATCTGGTGCACTCAGATGTTTGTGACCCTATCAATCTAGTATCACCTGGAGGAAGCAGGTATTTTCTTACCTTCACTGATGATCATAGTGGAAAAACTTGGGTTTATATGTTAAAAGAAAAGAAAGAAATTTTAAGTAAATTCAAAGAATTTAAGGATTTGGTTGAAAGATAAAATTGTTGTAAGATTAAATGTTTAAGAACAGATAGGGGTGGTGAATATATATCAAATGAATTTGAAAGTTTTTGTAGAAATAATGAAATTTTACATCAATTCACCATGCCATACACACCTCAACAAAATGGTGTCTCAAAAAGGAAAAATAGGACTATCCTTGATATGGTCCGATGTATGTTAAAGGAAAGAAAAATTCCTAAAGAATTTTGGGGTGATACTGTTGCTTGTGCAGTTTATTTGCTTAACAGGTTTTCGACAAAGCGAATTGGTAATATGATACCAGAAGAAGCATGGAGCTTACAAAAACCAAGAGTTGATCATTTGAGTATTTTTGGAAGTGTTGCGTTTGCTAAGATACCAGAAGAAAAGAGAATAAAATTGGAGGATAAAAGTTAGAAATGCATTTTGCTAGGTTATCTAGAGAATTCTAGTGGTTACCAACTCTACAATCCTATTACAAATAAAGTTGTGATGTCAAGAGATGTTGAGTTTGATGAACAATAGATTTGGAACTGGAAAAGTGATGAGTAGCATAAGAAAGCTGTAGCTGAAGAAGAAGATATAATACAAGCAAGCACCAAAATGGCTTTACCGGAATCATCACCTAGATCAGCTAGGTCGCATGATTCAAGAAGTCCAATTATAAGAAGGACAAGACCAATTCAGGAATTATATGATGCGACTCGAAGGATTGATACTAACAATGATGAACTTTCTTTATTTTATCTTTTTGCAGGATATGATCCATTAACCTTCGAAGAAGCTTATAGAGATGAAAAATGGCGACAAGCTATGAATGAAGAGATTCATGCCATTAACAAAAGTAATACATGGGAGCTTACTACACTTCCAAAAGACCACCAAGCTATCGGTGTTAAGTAGATCTTCAAAACAAAAGGAAAAGCAAAAGGAGAGGTGGAGAAATACAAGGCTAGATTGGTTGCGAAGGGATATAAACAACAATATGAGATTGATTATGAAGAAGTATTATCGCTAGTTGCTCGATTGGAGACAGTAAGATTACTTATCTCTCTAGCAGCTCAAATGAAATGAAAAATTTTACAAATGGATGTTAAATCAGCATTTCTTAATGAAGTTCTTGAAGAAGAGGTATATATTCAACAACCCCCTGGTTTTATTATTCATGAACAAGAAGACAGTATACATGTTAAAGAGAGCTCTTTATGGGCTTAAATAAGCCCCACGAGCATGAAATTCTCGAATAGATGCTTATTTTATTCAAAATAGTTTTTCTAAATGTCCACATGAACATGCTCTCTATACAAAATCTAACTCTAATGGAGATATCTTGTTTGTATGCCTGTACGTAGATGATTTAATATTTACAGGCAATAGTAGCTCTATGATTAAAGATTTTAAGTACTCTATGAAAAAGAAGTTTGAGATGATCGACTTGGGCTTAATGACATTTCCTTGGTATCGAAGTTATACAAGATAATGGAGGAATTTTTATCTCAAGAAAATTATGCAAAGGAGGTTTTAAAGAAGTTTTCTATGGAAGATTGTCCTCCTACAGATGCACCTGTTGAATATGGTACTAAGTTGACTAAGGAAGGTGAAGGTAAATACATTAATCCAACTTATTATAAAAGTCTAGTTGGATGTTTAAGGTATTTGACATGTACTCGACCTGATATCCTATTTGGAGTTGGTTTAATAAGTAGATATATGGAAGTTCCTAAGACATCTCATTTAAATATAGCTAAAAGAATTTTATGATATATTAAAGGAATAATTAAGTATGGAATGTTCTATCCATTATTTACAAAGTTGGAGCTTATTGGATATAGTGACAGTGATTGGGCCGAAGCTATGATGATCGGAAGAGTACAACTGGATTTGTATTTTATTTTGATGAAGTTACATTCACTTGGTCTTCAAAAAAGCAATGAATTGTTGCTCTATCAAGTTGTAAAGCAGAATATATAGCAGCTTCTTCTAGTATTTGTCATGCAATCTGGTTAAGAAGATTATTCCAAGAACTTCATATACCACAGGAGAAGTCAACCAAGATTTATGTTGATAATAAGTCAGCTATTGCCTTAGCCAAGAATCCAGTCTATCATGAAAGATCGAAGCATATCGATACAAGATTTCATAAAAGATTATATCAAAAATAAAGAAGTGGAGCTACATCATGTCAAGACAAGTGAACAAGTGGCTGATATATTTACAAAACCTTTCAAATTTAAAATATTTCAACAACTTCGAAAGAAATTTGGCATGTTAAATGAAACAAGTTTAAGGGGGGAGAATGTTGGAAGTAAACTTGTTCAAGTATCATAAAGAGGTTCATTTCATCAAAAGAAAGGTTCATTGTATCAAGAGGGAGATTCATTACATCAAGAAAAAAAAAAATGAATTAAAAGTCTATAGAAGGATAAGTCAAATTGGTTATTGGTTCTTGAAAAGGTTTCTTAAAAGAGAATGATTTATCTTGAATATAATTAATGTAATATCTTTTGGGGACTATATAAATCCCAATATGTTGGGTCATGAGAGAAAAAGAGTTTTTGAAATTATAAAATATTTTTTTTTAGAGAAATATAGAAGATTGAAACTTGTTACCCTTTTTTTTTTTTCCTTCTGTTTGATAACTCCCTCCCTTCTTCCTATCAACATCAACACCGGTCATGGTAGACTCTCTGCAAGAGGCTGCAGACCGATAAAGAAGGTGAAATGTACATACAGCATCAACCCAATCCACATGGAAGGAAAGGAAAGGCTATGCATGATGAGCAAAACAAAGACTTGTTTGGAATCTGTCGCAGAATGTTTCTATCAATTCTTTGCTCTCATTTACGGTAACGATCGATCTTGATATAACTAGAAAAGTCAAGTAAGCAGATGCAAAAATCTCTGATTGCCTCTGCAAAAAATCCATGTCTCAGTAACGCATTGTGTGTGTCTGTCGGCAGTGTTCGACTACAGCAAGAACATCCATAACGTGCTTGAGGTGAGCAAGGCGGACTACGATGCACTACGTCTCCGATGGCCACATACACCTCCGGCAATGACTCCATCGCCATGAAGACCAAAGGCCACCTCTACTTCATCTGTGGCATCCCGGGCCACTGCAGCGCCGGCCAGAGGGTGGACATCCAAGTCTCCAAGCCATCATCATCTGCTGCCCCTTCCACCTCCGCCCCTGCTTACCCTCCTTCCCGTGTCGGCAGCAGCAGCGGAGGCATCTCCACGCCGGCAGCTGCCCCTCGGTCTAGCAGTGGCCCACGGTGTGTTGCCAAGGTGTTCGTTATCGGTCTTGCTGTGTTTTCCTTTGCTGCGGTGTCCGTCTGGTGGCCTTGTTAGGCAGTAGTTGTAGTAGCGGTGGGTGCCATGTGAGGAACAATCAAGAAAGAAATGTTCATCTTAACGGGGCTGATGCGGTAAATCTTGCTCTGGAATTAGAATCGAACCATTTGGTTTTTATGCTTCTCATTTTATTTGTTTTTTTTTAATTTCATTACATCAATAATCGTTAATTCGAGACGTATTATTTGTGTAACTATAATTACTTTAGTTGGTAATGTCAAATTTTCTCCTACTGAATGCTGGTTGGTAATCTTGACGTAGAATATGAGATAAAAGAGTGTTTAGGAATTAGATATTAGTCATAATGATAGCGTCCAACACACACACCCGAGAGAGAGAGAGAGAGAGAGGGCAGCTGTGGGAATATAAACGTACAACGCGAACGCAGTGTTCACCTGAAGACGATGAAGATGCCGCAAGGCAATTCTAATCATCCCGCCACAGCGGTTCTTCCGGCCGTTCCACCGCCACTCCACCTGTAGAGGTCGCGGTGATGGTGCCTGCAACGGAAGGATCGGGGATGGTCCGTCGGAGAGCAGATGCACCGCTTCGCCGACGGAGGCCGCGACGAAGCCGCCTCCGTTGCCGCCGTCGGCGGCGTATGGCCCCGCAGCCGCCCCATGGCGTAGCTGCAGGAAACCAGGGGATGACACATGCCTCGCTGCCGGTGACGGTGAACGAGAAGGAGAAAGAGAGAGAATGGAAGTTGTGGGGGTGGGGAGAGGAGGATAAGAAGAGCTTGCTTGGGTTTGGATGTTACGTAATTCGCTGGGGGGGGGGGTGGGGGCGGGAAGAGAGGACTCGCCATGGGGTTTATGGTTGCGTTTTGGCCGTGTGTTACTTTTGCCTCTTATTCTTGCCTTTCTCCCTCTCAGGGCATGAGGACACATCACTTTAGCTTTCTTCCTTGGTTGGCTTTGGATGACCTCCTAAATGATGCTTTCATGCTGCACGTAAACAATCAAAAGGAAAACTAAGAACACAATCGAGCATCACAATTAGAATAAGACAATGAATTAAATATGCCTGCAAAGAACTCCATTACTATCCATCCCAAACGCAACGATCCTAATTCAAATTAAGTAGATCGAATAGACAAATAATATATAAAAGAAATCTGATCCACTGTTACAACTCTAAATCCAATTATCAGATATACTAATCAGGCTTAAACAGATCAAATAGGCATGGATATCCCCAATCACAATACCAGTTGCGAAGTGCATGGATATGAATCGAGATCAAGTGCGACAGGGATGTGTTTGTTTTCCCTGCAAGTTTGTGCATGAGAACAGAATACTTTTTGTTCTTGCAAGTGGCCTGACCATGGTAATATGAAAGATACCAAAGGGGATAGAATGGAGGCTAAGCCATTCGATAAACACAAATATACCAAACATTCAAACACACAATCAAATCCTCCATGCTAACGTGATAATAATAGTTGATGATCACCTGTCCCAATAGCTACATGCACCGATTAATTTACAGTGATTTCCTTTGTGGGAATTCTAGACTAGGGTCTGTGGCTTACAAACATGCTCTGTTTCCCTTCATATTATGTATACTTTCATGAAGTGTCCACTGGAATCGCCTCTGCTGCGAGCAACAGACATCACTGAACAAGGAAATTTGGATCCATGTGGCATCAGAAGTCTATGGTAGATTAAGTCCTCAAAGTAGATATTACTTAATGATGCTTGTCAAATTACTTACCTCAGGGTAGCAGTCTTGACTAATGACTTCCTGGGTGTTTGGATTAACAGTCACTGCACACGAAATCTTTCCCTGCAAAAATGTACATAATAGCAGGTAATTACCCGATGCTTAAACAGAGAACACATAGTGAATCGATAGTTACTCTAAAGTGCTCGAAGAAGAAAATGATTAGATTGAGCAGCACATTTTTGGGAGAAATGAAATGTAAAGGCCACAATTTCTTGTGACACCTTTGATGGGATGACTCATGACCTAAAAGATTGATATATTTTCACATGATACTTGATTCTTCTTTTCCCATCAAGGATAACTAGATACTTAAATGTGTTCAGCACATTTTTTTAGCAAAGTGTATTATTTGAAAAGAGATGGGCTCTTCTGTAAATGGTTTGCTCTCTTTCTCCTCTTTTTTACTTGATTTCCTCGAAATTCTACTTCTCTCTCGTTCTAAAATCACTTCAAATTCTGAGAATGAAAAATCCTTTGTTACACGCATTCACCCTCCAATGGCTCGCCTGTTGCTACTACTTGATGAGGATCTATTCAATCAGATAGCAAACGAAGCAACCAAGTTGTCACCTGGTTGCTCAACTGCCAACAATCTCACAAGCATGTTGCAACAGAGTCCTTAAGGATTAGCCTCAGGGAGAGAATATTCTTTTGAAAAGGTTAAAATACTTAGGAGGCACACCTTGAGTCGGCAAGAAGATATTGACATGATGTAACGCTAAAGCTCTCAAGACGTTCAATTATGTACAAAGATGATAGAAATTTTAGGTTATGCATGTAAAATAGTGGCCTTGTTTCTCATTGATGATGTTTCATTTACACATCCCGGGTATGAGCTTAAATTTGCCTTTTTGTTTAACTACTCAAAACATATATACATATATATTTGGTTGAATGTAAGACACATTTCCAGAATGAAGCTTAGCCCCCAACTTATCCATCTTTTGTTTTGCTGTCTTGTATGCTTGCTACTTCAATTTGGAAACAATCTAAAGTCCAACTTTAACCATCCAAATTAATCCAAAGCCTATCATCTGTGAATTTGGGGTGAGGCTTGGTGCCATGGTAAGATTGCTCCTTTGAAACTTGAGTTACCAGTTACGAAAACTGATTGCAAGGATATGGCAGCATATATTAACCAGGAAGCTTGTGCACTGATCACCCTTATTGCCTACATATTACCCAGTCAATTTCTCCAATTATGCCCTAGTAGGCATTCTTATTCCTACTGCAATGGCAGGGGCCAATGCAGCAATCATCCAAACATTAGTCTCACAGAGAGAGTTGCTCTTTCAATCTCACCAAATCCTCCATCAATGACAATAGAAAATTTTGTTGCTTCAAAGTCCTGCACAGGGCATTAATTCCTTCAATCTCGCTCCATGTTCACAGCCAAACAGAAGATGTTAACCTGATGCCAGGCAACAAAAGCAGCACGTACAATCCCTGATTGCTTTGGTTTCACCTCTCACTAATTCTAATCCTAGAATAAGTCTTACAATCCTCACATGACTCATTACTGATTGAGAAAAGAGACAGGGGACAGTTCTAATAAGATGATCCAGATCCCAACTTCTGAGAAGCTTATCATCTTAATTTTTATTAGAAGGTTAATATTCAATAAAAGAACCCTTTCAAAATCCACAGTGAGTGTCCATATTTAAAATGATGCAACAGTGGCATGAACTGTACAGCACAACTAAGGAAAAACTAAAAAGATATAATGGTCTAGGACAAGAGCAAGGAGGTAACGTAAGAGCAAGGAGGGATTCTTGGAGTAAAGAAACTATTTTTCGTTTTTAAAGATTTAATAATGTTGGAAGTGAAAAGAGCGAGGAAGGAAAAAAAAAAAACCTGCACCCACTCTGGTTCCAAGGCACCACCGTTACAACTAGGGATGATAATCTCAAAACTGATGCACCTCATGAATAGATGATAGAAATACACCATTAAGGGATAAATATCAGATTCAATTGAGCTACAGGAATTACTCCTTAGGATGAAGGCCTAATACCTCCTTGCAACTAATGTGAAAAGGATGAAATTTCATTATAGAATAACATCTTCACTAGTTTTCCCTTTTTATCCTTGTTGATTTTTAGTAAGTGAAATATGTGAGATGAGCTAATGCCAATAAAAAAATTCAAATCTTCTTTTAGCTAAGCTTAAGTTGGGTATGCTCATAATAAGTAGCTAAAATTTTCAAATCTTCTTTTAAGCTATATTTAGATTAGGTATGTCCATAATAAGTTGGTGCCGATAGCTTGACATTATGTGCTGAAGGAAGCGCTGGGTTTTGTCTTTTGAGGATCAAAAAGTTACTGTTTTGAATAGGATCACATGTTGTGGATGAGTAAGGGAAGTCTTTCCATCTTAAATGTTAGCAAAGAGATCAGAAAACTGATGACATTCTAGTTTCTACCATCAGAGAATTACTATCGAAGATCCCTTGATTAAGATATTAAGATATCATCATCACGATGAAATATTGGTTAGTAGAACAAACTACTCGAACAGTGTTAAGAACCTAGAACATTTTATGACTCAGAATGGTTGCATAAATTTTTGAAATCACATGACTGATGCTTATTAGAGACTATGAGGTCACAAACAGTTAAAGTGCATCTGCTTTCTAAGTAAGAGGAAAAGCATATTGAATAAGATGTTACAGCAGTAAACTAGGAGTGATGTAATCAGCAATTCACAAAGTTACTCATTAAACAGTGGGAGGTAATTATTACATTTCTGTATTGAATTAATGTATCATATCTATGTTATTCTATGAAATTGGGCTATGAAAATGAGATATTGTTTCTTATCTAAGAAGTCTCAAGCAATCATAGAACATGACGAACAAAGAATGGAGGGTAATTATTAAATTCTGTATCGAAGTAATGAATCATCTCCATGTTATTCTATAAAATTGGGCCATGACAATGAGATATTGTTTCTTATCTAAGAGGTCTCAAGCAATCATTGAACATGACGAACATAGATTAAGACCATTGTCCTCAAACTTTTATGAACTTGATTGATTGGAACCCATCCTTCTGCTAAGGATATCTACCAATGGGGACAAAAAGATTAAACATGCATTTGTTTTGAGTTAGAAATATAACAATGAATTAGATGACCAAAAAAACCCTTTCTCAAAGCAACAAAATATCTCCTCAGAAATAAAAGCCTGCTTGTCTTTTAACTCCTATCCTCCAAATTTTAGCTTGTCTGATGCTACAGTTGCTGGTCTTTCACCACCGCATGAAAATTTGCTCATATGACTGAAAAATGACAATTCTTTAACAGGATCATTAGCTCTGGCAACCCAATATATCTAATGTTATAATTAGGTTAATTTCTTTTCCTTCAATTCAACTACAAGAAACAAGAATCGGATGTCATTGGGTCATTATGGCACAATAATTTCATAGAAAGATAGAATATAGAGGAAAAGATAACTAGCAAATCAAACAATTGAGATGAAAATGAACAAAGAGGAAGTATTCGCAAAGTTTACCTGAACGGGGACGTCGATGAAGAAGAGCCGCATCCTGCCATCAACCTCGGTGACCGTGTTCAAGGGCAATGATCCCCTCGCGAGATCCTCGATCAGAGAGATGGCATCATTCAACACGCGGATCCCATCGAGCTTGAGCTTGGCGCGAACGTAGGAGACCCCCCGCGCCCTAATGTGACCACCTTCGGCCGTGACGGAGCCGAGGGGCCTCCCGCGGTACCCGATCGTGACAACGATGGAGCGGTAGTCGAGGGCGAAAAAGTCCGGGTTGCGGACCCTGAGGTCGACGCCCAGGGAGATGTCGAAAGCCGCTTCTGGCGGAGGTGTGATGTGGATGTCGTCGAGACGGAGGCGTGCAACGGTGAGCTCCGGGTCGGAGGGCCAGAGGAAGAAGGCAGCGGAGAGGAGTAGAACGAGGAGGAAGGCGGCGGAAAGGACGGTGGAGGAGGAGAGGAACGAGCCGCAGCAGCGGAAACATCCGCAGCGGCGCCGGCGGCGACGGGAATAGACAGGGAGGACGACGTACGCCGGGGATTCCGGGAAGTAGGGTTCCTGGAAGGCGGCAGACGCAGCGACAGGCACGCCGTAGCACGGCGGTGTCGGAGACGGAGGAGGTGGATTAGGGAGGAGTGGCGCCGCCGGTCCTCCGGTTTTCTCCATGCCCATCGTGTGAAAGGTGCGGTTCTCCTCCCGACTCACTTCGACCTCCTCCTCTTCCAACCAATTATATGTGTTTGTTCGTGTGCTGCTAATTTTCCTTCCGTATTTCGTTGTCTCTCATTAGTATAATCATACGGAGGACATATACTTTCTTATACTTCGTCCCTGACAGAAGAATCTACCTACCCCTTAATCGCAAGCCAGTTAGGATGCTGCTATGGGACCTACGTCTCTCATCGCTGCGGATACCAGGACGGTAAATGGCTGGGTAACCAACCAAAGTGTGACATTGGTACCGATAAATAGGTCGCTACGTGGGCCAATCGGGTTCTTTAGCTTAGGAAGGTCGCCCTAATAAAGCAAGTCTTAAGGAGGGAGGGCCCACCAGGTTGCGGTTACAAGAACGGTCCGACTCGGATGCACAAGTAGTAGGTAGATTTTATGGTGTTTAAGCAAACAGTTTAAACTAATTTATAGTCAAAAGAAATGACTATTTGTTATATAATCGATCAAGCCTATCGAGCGTACTACAAAAATTGTAGCTTGTAGATTTATTCTTTTTACTCGAGCTCAAATTATTGGAGAACAATCTGGGTGGGTTTAATCGAGATCTGTTTTCTGTTTGGGTCAAGTAAACAACTTAAATATATCCACCAATCCAAAGTCACAAAAATGAATGGCCAACAAAATATCATTAACCAGAAAGATTAAATATTTATATAATAATATTACTCACAGATTAATGGATGTCAACCTTGTTGCTAGATATAACTGGCTAATTTTTAGGACATAAACACAGTTTCAAATGATAAGTTTCATCTTGCCAGTCTAATCACAAGATTGGAAAAAGAATGACACATATTTGCATAAAATTGTATAACAACAACTGAGCCAGGCAGCAAGAATCATAATTATGATAACACTTAGATTAGACAAATAAATTGGGGCTGTGAATTGCTTTCTTCTTCCATGGGCTGAAGAGGTCAAAAAATACATCAAACAGTAGAAAACCATCCAGCTTACCCTACTTGGCAACTGCAATCACATTGCTTGCGACATCATGTTGCTTATTGAACTGGCTTCTTCCTTGGCAGTTTCCGCCAGGGAGTCCTGCAAGCCAGATTTAAATTGCTCAGGAACAATATTAATTTTTCAATTATGCCACCGGGGGTGGAAGATATGAAACTCCATGAATTAGTGACTTTGATTACTGGTACTAGTTCAGTGCAAATAGCATCAACAGAGCTTTCAATCACGAGCAATGTGTATATTAGCTCATGGTTTATCTGGCTCAAGATAGCGAAAGAAGAAACTTTACGATAAAGAGCTACTTCATGATAAAAGAACTTCTGGTGTCTACACTCATAGATAATGAGATGATAATCTGGAACTAAAATTTAATGGTCACATACAAAACGACCTTAATGGTCAACAAATCACCAAAATACAACAGAACAACACAAAAGGTAAATGCTTTGTTACAATCTTTGGTATTGTATGAAACAATGTTTCAGGATATTTTGTTTAAGCAGACAAGCTAGCAGGAGTATTTCAAAATATAAAAAAAAAATATAGGAGATCCAAAAGGGATGTTAAATGACTTCTCTGATGAAATCTGAACTGAAAGGTCATTTTCTTCATGGGTATAAGTGGGCCCAAACCACCAAGGCAAATGAAGATAACAGTTGAAAGGGACGGCATTGGTAACGTCATTTTGATGATAGAACGTTCCACATGCTGTCTTTGTTTTGATTGTTTTTCTTATTTTGAATCTTGCAGGACCATATCATTAATTGGTCAATTTAACATCAATGACTTGATGGAGTGGATATACATGGCTGATGTGCAAATTTGCTTGGAAGTTCAAATGCTAAGGAAACACATCTTCCAGTAACAGTTACCTGTGCAGCTATAAGACGTGCAACAGTTTTCTTGCTTGATTCCTGAAGTTCCCCAGCAATCAAAATTTCATCCAGGATATAGTATGCCTGCAAATATCTTTTGGTCATTAATAAAGAAAAGGAAGAATTTGGAGAAAACATGAGAATGCTGATCCATCTACTGTAAAGACATGACAGTACCTTATGGAAATTGAAGATCAAATCAAGCACACATACCTGAAGGAAGAAAAGGAACAGTCAAAGTTGTACTTTACAAGTACTATAGTAGAATATTTAGTGGAAAAAACAATAGTGACTCACACTGCCAAAATAACGGTCTAGTATCTCAACAAAATGATGAATAATCTCAAGAATTTCCAGTTCGTTGTCATCTGGATCAATGCATATGCAGAAGTATAGGCTGGCATATCTGTAGATGTGTTTTATGAAACAAGATGTGGAAACTTATTGGAAAAAGAGAACCATCTAAAATTATCAAAACATAACACCATCATATGAAGCAACAGGTTAAAAATAACTAAAATGATGCTATCATACCTTCTGTACACAACTTTGTATCCCTTCCACTCAACAAAATTGCAAAGCTTTGGGCCTCTTGTCGGAATAAGGCCACTAAGCTCCCGGATTACCTTTTAGTGAAACAAAAAAAAATATAGGTAACATACACATTGTATACAAAACTGCACAAACCAGTACAAACAATAAGACCAAATCTTTTAGCCTTTTTGCTTCGTCTCTTCATTTATATTTTCCAAGCAAGAAAAATGTACGCTACACTGTACCAACAAGCAACAAGACTTATCACCATCTAGTTGCTAGATGGTTACAATCTGGCATGTTTATTCTACATAATACATAATATATGAGGAAAAGCATTTAAAAGAAAAGGCAGCATAATTTAACATTTCCTAAGAAGTGCATGATGAGTGTATAATAATGTCATGGGCAACATGGCTGGGCTATATAAACTACTAAAAGCAAGATTTCGTGTTGTATGTTGCGAAGATGAACGTAGAAGACCTTGAGCTAGACAGGAAGTTATAGACTAATTGATCCTATCAGAAATATAAAAATTAACCCATCTGAGTTGGGTTTGCTAAATAGTTTCAGCACCAGTTCTAGAGCATATGAAGAGGCTAAGATTTATCATAGTAATACTTGCATTCCTTGTTCAAAAGAGCATACAGTAAGTGATTATCAACTTTGGAGAATACCTAATAGAGTTACAAGGCTCGAACATGTTTGTCTTTTTTTTTGTTATTTTTTTTTTATTCGGATAGGAATCTATAGAAAAAGGGTTTATTCTACCATATGAAGTCTAGAACCTCGGTTCTTCCAAAAGTTGTGGAAAGGACTGATAATACTTTTGCATCCAGATTTATCAGATTCTCTGAGAACTCCAACATTCTATCAGGACAGTTGGTTTTCTTCTTATGCAAGACCATCTTCTATATAGCTAAGAAATCTAAATAATCATAAGAATGAAAACAATTCTAGTCATAAGAAACATGAGTCCATTTCTGCATTGGATAAAGAAAGGTATATTGGTCAAGAAATAATGATATTTGAGAAGAAATAAAACAGTATGGTTTTCATAGATAACATTACCGTGGATCTTTCCTTTTGCTGATATGGAGAATACCATTTTGTCAATCTCACTTTCCCTTGTCGACAAATAAGACTTACAAAATGGATCTGAAAAGAACAAAAACAGTAGCAATTGCTTATCTGATAAAGGTATCTAAGCAAGTACCAAAACTAGGAAACCTGATTCCTCCGTAGAATTAGATTTTAAATTACCAGCCTTTAGCTCCAAGATTTTAACCAAACAAGTACAAGACTTCACCAAACTCCGTCAACTACAGATTCACTGAAACCCTAATTCTGAAACCAATTATGCAAATACGATCATAGTCAACATAATGATAACAGATTCGTCTGGTAAGTAATAATTTCATTCGGGTTTTAGCGACTGTGACAAATAAATGCATTTTTTTTTCAAGATTTCTAACTGAACAAAATACAACACGGACGACGTCAGATAGAAAAAAATAGAGAAGGAGAGGGACTCAGAACCGCAGTTTCCGAGTCGGTTCAAGTAAAGCCATTCGCACCAAGAGAGGTCCGGGAAAAGAAAGGCCCTAGAAATCGAGGCGTTTCAGCAAGATCCCGAAACGAACGGAAGATTTGGATATCAAGAAAAAGGAAATGAACGCAAAAATCGACGAACTGCGAGAAATTCGTGTAGCGACGAGCCATTTGCTTGATATAATGATTATTTATCGATGTCAAGATAACGCGAGAGAAAGGCAGATCAACCGCGGAAAGAACGAAAAGGGATATCAAGAAACCGGAGACGAACCATCGTCGATCGGGATCTCCGCTCCCCTTTCTTCCTTGTGCGCGAGCGACGAGATTTAACGGATGTAATTATAACGCCATATCGGCCGAAACGTGACATATCACAATGCCTTTGCCCGTTCTTTCCTTATAACATCATTTATTCGGTCTTCATTCATTTTTTTTTGTCCAAAAAAGACCCTTTTTATATTTTATATTTTTTGCTTAAGGGTCCTTAGAAAATTTTCTTTCCCAGAAAGTCCTCGAGAGGGTTTACCAGAAGAAATAAACGAAAGGAAAAAATAGCCCTCGATGATTATTACTAAAACAAATGTTAATTTTTCGTTACAATAGGGTCTGAAGTGATAGTGAGTGCAGTTTAACTTAACTCCTTGTCTTATGCAATAGCAAGTGATAGCATAAGTAAATAAATGAGATCATGTAGAAATTGTAAGAAGATAACATGTGCAACTTTGTTCTACTTTGGTTGCTAAGGTGACTTGAAATGTGTGCTATCTATCAGCCATCGAGCCCCTGTTTCATGCTCGGGCTTCATCTGTGTGCATTGACGAGTTTGTAAGATGAGTTTGCTTTGCATTAGGAAGTGTTTTTGCAAAGAGGAGGTTTCTCCGGTTCAGCTGTAACCTTCAAATGATTGAGATCCTTGTTTTTGTTGGAATTAAAGTTGTGAAGAAGTTATTTGTATCAATAGTTAAACTACATTTAGTGCTGCCTATCAAAGAATAAATCAAACTGTTTATTAATTTTTTTAAAAAAATAAAGATGAAAGATTCATATTAAATATAATATATCGATGGTGACTATATTTTTAGAATAAATAATATGTTGACTTCGAGTCCATGAACAAAGACTTACCAAACAAAAAAAACCCTATAAGACAAGTACTATAAATCAAATTTACTCTTGAGAATAAATTGAATCACAATATAAAAGAGAAAGGGATCGAGGTGAAAAAAAAGGGAAAAGGTGACAAAAAATCATATCAATTAAAATATCTAAATAATGAAAGCGATAAAAAAAATTCTAATAAAAAAGGCCGAGATTATAATCGAGGACGTGAAAGAAATTTTAAAAAAATTAAAATATAATATTATGTTTGTCAAAGATATGGACATTAATTATTATTATTATAGTCTTAACGATTAAGGTGATAAAGAAAATTTTATTGAGAAAGAAGAGAAGAACATAGTATTTAGGAGCTTTAAATCATATTAAGTAATTTTTTTTCAAAGTAGATACAAGTTATTTCGGTAATATTATATTTAGTGATCTACCTTAAAGACATGTAAGAGGTAAAGATAAAATTTTTCTTTGACTAAATAATGACAAAATAATATATATTTTAGATATTTATTATATTTTATATAAAAAATGAGACAATGACAAAGGTTATGATATTGAGATTAAAGATATAGGTCCTTCAATTCATAACAAAAATAAAACATTAATCTCACATATAAAAATGATATAGAATAGAAAATTTTATTTATATTTATATATTTTTTATTATAACTGATATTAAGGATAATTCTATATTACGACATCTTAGATATGCTCACTTAAATTTTAAAACTTTAAAACTTCATAGAAGTATTATATGTTGATGGGATTATCAATAATTGATCATCTATCAAAGTTATATAAAGTGTGTATCATGAGCAAGTTAAAAAAGAGTTTTCTAAATTAAGAAGAATAAAAAGAGCATCACATCAACTTGATCTAGTGCACTTCAAATATTTATGGCCCTATTAGTCTAGTCCAATTTGGAGGAAGCAAGTATTTTCTTAACTGATCATAAGCACAAAACTTGGGTTTCATGTTAAACAAAAAGAAAGAAGACTTAAGTAAATTCAAAGAATTTAAGAATTTGATTGGAAGATAAAGTGGTTATAAGATTAAATGTTTAAGAACGAGTGATAAATAGATATTAAATTAACTTAAAAGTTTTTATAAAGATAATAAAATTTTACATCAATTCATCATGTCAAACACATATTAATAAAATAATATTTTAGAAAGAAAAAATAGGACTATACTTAATATAGTCTAATGCAGGTTAAAAAAAAGAAGAATTTTTAAAGGATTTTAAGAAGATGTTGTTGCTTATGCATTTTATTTGCTTAACATATTTCCAAAAAGGTGAATTAATAATGTTACACTAGAATAAGTATGAAACTTATAGAAATCAAGAGTCGATTATTTAATAACTTTTAAAAGTGTCACATTCGTTAAGATATGAAATAAAAAAAAATAAAACTTCAAAAGATTTGAAATTGAAAAAGTGATGAATGGAATAAGAAACCTACAACTTCAAAAGAGGGTGATATAATATAAATAAGCACTAACGAGTCTTTACCTAATCATCACCTATATCAAGTAGATCATATGATTCAAGAAGTTTAATTATAAAAAAGGATAAAAATGATTTAAGAATTATGTGATATAACTCAAAAGATTAATACTGATGAGTTTTTTTTTATTTTATCTTTTTGCAGGATATGATCTATTGACCTTTGAAGAACATAGAGAAGAAAAATGACAATAAGCCATGAATGAAAAAATTATGCTATTAACAAAAATGATACATAGAATCTTACTAAAAAAGGAGTTTGAGATGCCTAAGCCCAATGACCTATTTAGTATCAAAGTTATATGAGACAATGAAGAAATTTTTATCTCATAAGAAAATTATACAAAGAAAATCCTAAAGAAATTTTCTATAGAAGGTTATCACCCGACTAATTCACTTAAGGAATATGGCAAGTAGACCAACAAAGGTAAAGGTAAATCAATTAATCTAATTTATTATAAAAATCTAGTTAGATGTTTAAGAAATTTAACATACACTCCAATATATTATTTTGAGTTGGTTTAACAAGAAAACTTCTAAGAAATTTTATTTAAAGATCATTAAAATAATTTTATGATAGATTAAAGGGACACTTGATTATGGCATATTCTATTCATTTTCTAAAAGGTTGGAGCTCATATTCTATTCTATGGCATATTCATATGGTTTTTAAAGAAATAACTTATTATTGCTTTATCAAGTTATGAAGTGGAATATATAATAATATCTTGTTGTGTTTGTCATGTAATATAACTAAGAAGACTACTCCAAGAACTTCACATGATATTGGAGAAGTCAATTAAGATTTATATTGATAACAAGCTACTGCCTTAGCCAAGAATCTAATGTACCATGAAAGATTAAAGTATATTATAAGAGACCATTATCATGAACTTAATTAGAATTGCTTAAGTCGTAAGGCAAAATTGTCTAAGTCATGAGGTACTTTTATAACAATGTCATGAAGTTAGTTGAAATTTCTTAAGTCATGGGGCACCGTTGCGCCAATGTCATAGACTTAATTAGAATTGCTTAAGTTACGAGGCATCCTTACACTAATATTATAGACTTAACTAGAATTACTTAAGTCATAAAATATCCTTACGTTATCTATCCGCAAAGGGTCAGCCTAACTGTAAATTAATTAGTTTGAAAGCAAGTAATAGATAAGTCTTAACATCTCGTGAAGAGAATAGATTTATAAGCAATTTAGTAAACACTCGGTGTATAAAAGAAAAAAGAGAGGAATGAGAAAATAAAGACTTTTTAAGGCAAATAAACAGTTGCAAGTCTATAAATGATTACTCACAAGGTGTCGGGCGTGATAGTAAGTTCTCATAAGCTTAACGTGTAAACTTGTGAATTCAATCAATGCCCAATACTATCTCAAACCCTCATCTAGCCCTATGCTACCTAGAGGGTTCTAGGATGTTAAGCTAAGATAGCTAATATTTTGCACTGCATTGTAGCATATAGAAAATAGGACATTGCATATGAAAACTAGATCATTTTGGGACAGTTTTACTCATTCTAATGAGCAATCACTATATAGTGCTATAAACTATTTCTGTTGATAGTTTTCAAGCAAAAACACATAAAAACAAGGTAAAACATACTACCAAATATATGTATAAGCAAACAAAGCGATGAACTGTCTACTAACGAAGATGTTGTGGATACACAATGATCATTCATGATATTCTCCCCCACTTAAACTATTAACACCCTCGTTAATGCTTGTTAGCTTAATAATTACTTTTTTATGTCGTAGGGTGTCTTCAAGCTCCAAACTGGCTTCTGTTCGGGGAAGCTTTCACCACTTTATCAAGTATTTAATATGCTATGCTCTATTGTGTAGCTTTGTCTTGCAATAAGCTAAAATAGTTTCAACCACTTTTCATATGAGGCTTTGGTGGGGGGTTGTTTGTTGAATCTCGGATTTTGATGATGAAACCAATTAATAGTATTTATGATTTGATATGTGTTTTGAGTGACACAAGAAGCTTCGATTAGGAAGAGACAATTAAAGCAGGAAGAATCATGTTGGGTCGGAGAGAAACATGTCAGAAGATTTGATGTCGAGCCGAAGGATCAGTCGACGTATCGGTAGAAGGCTTCAAACCATGAGTTCAAGCATCGTGTTAAAAAGAGCAGAAATTATGCCAAGGATATCAGAGTTGCAGAGGTCAACTGACCGATTGGGCAATAGGCCGCAAGAGAGGACGATGTGCCAAAGAATCAGACGAAGCGTCGACGAACCAATGACATGCCGAATAACATGATTTAAGCTTTATAATAATTGTCTAGATCAAAGTAGGTTTTATTTGTGTAGGATTAACTATGATAGTGATCAAGGCATAAAGCAAAATGAAGTCCTAGAGTCAAGAATGAGATTTCGTTGGGAGTTCGAGAGTTCGTCGGAAGTTCTACCAGAATTGACCGAGAAGTCTAGGAGCTTACCGAAGAAGCTTGTCGAAACTCGCCAAGAAGATCATCATGAAGTCCAGGAGCTTGCCAGGAGTCTTCTAGAACATTGCCGAGAGATCATCGGAAGTTCGTCGGAAGATCGTCGGAAAAAACCTAGACTAACCAAACCAGATTTGCTTAGTGTATGTCTTAAAATTCATAGTTAGCACATAATTAGGTTGGAATTGGGCTAATCCAATTAGGGGATAGTTAGGCCCAAGTTTGGGCTATGTTGGGCCAAGTGAAAAGGTTCAAACAATGACCAAATAGGTGGAATTATTATGGCATAATCTCTAAGACTTTGTCATGCGGTGATATCGCCAGACTGGGCGGTAGTATGGCCCAATGTCAATGTCAGGCGGTGGTACCACTAGTTTCGGCAGTGATACCACCCAGACATAGTCTTCCAGGCAATGGTACCGTCAGACTGGGTAGTGGTACCGCCCAGTGTTAATGCTGCAAGCGATGGTACCGCCCAACACAGGTGGTGGTACTGCCAGGGCTTGGAAAACTCGAGATGAAATCTTTTTAGGCTCTAAGTTCGAACCCCTTAAGGCCTATAAATACTCATCTCATCCTTAGTTAACAAACACAAGAATTGAGTGAAAAAAAATAGAAAAACTCTGTTGTAATCTTGTGAGAATTCCTCTAAAAGCTCTAAGTGTTAGTACAGTTTTAGAGATGAGTGAAGAGGGTGTAAAAGTTATCTTTTAAACCTATGAAAAGAAGAAGAGTGTTGTAAAAGGGTAGTTGATCTTCGCTCATTGAAAGAAGATCGTTAGTGGATGCCGATGGCCTCGACGGAAGGGGAATCAGTGGAGTAGATGTAGGTCACGACGATCGAACCACTATAAATTGTTTTGCATTTTTATTTTACTTTTAATTCTCATATTGTAAACTGATTTATTTACTTTATTTGCTCATTATATTCTTGTAAACATTTTAAAATTAAGCATCTTTCTGAAATCAGTTTTCAACGAACGAAAGTTTTCAAACCGATGTTTTTACCATTGCACTAATTCACCCCCCTCTTAGTGCCAACTTGATCCTAATATTGTCGAGTTGGAACACTTCAAGAAGTATCATACAAGTCTGAATTATAGACTTTCAAGTTACTTATGTGAAAGATATTATGAAATTTGAGTCACATTGGTAGTTGTAACTTATATGTGACATTGCCTACTATACTGAAATTAGGAAGTATCATTCGTACTTACACACTAGTCTTTTGTACACTTTATGCTTAAAGAACTAGAGTGTTACTAGTTAGAGATTTACTAATACCAAGTTACCGACTTTAAACTTCTATAATTGCATTCTCATGTCTACCCACTTCCCTTTTTTTTTTATTTCCTTCTCCAAGTAAGCTCACGTAATATTTGTGTTTCGGTGTCATTCCTTTGCAAAGTGATATGTTAACAGACTATTCTTAGTATAACCAATTGCCAAAGTGTGAGGAGTCAATAGCTATAGTTTTGTAATAATCTTGAAGGGCCTTTTATTGGATGAAAAGTTATACTACAAATTGTAAAAGTATTGGGTTGTGCCCAATAACTTCACCAAATCATATTGGTTAGCACTCATATAGTGTTGAAGGTATTACTTAAGGAGTGAACTTATTCTTTCAATTTAGTTATCCGTTTATGGGTAAAGGCTTATTAAGAAGTATTGTTATGAAATCTAAGGGCGACATTACATGCACAATGGAAGAACAGAAAATAAAAATCTCAAGTTTTCTAAAAAAGTATTCGTCATTGTGCGAAGATTGATACATAAAAACTCGTAAAACTTAAATCCATATATGAGATAGTATTTTTATATAGAAAAATTATGTCTCTAAATTCCTACATATATGTGGGATTAGATAAAGGAGTTCAAGTGCCCTCCTCTCTAGTAGTGATCTACATAATAGGGCTACGATGATGCTTCTTCAATCGCTACCCAAATCTCCATACCTACTATTTGAGAAAGAGAAGGAGAGAGGAGAATAAGATGTGGCAACCAGGAAGCCTCTAACCTATAGGCCTTTGGTTCTCTCCTATTTATAGAGGCTCCTAATTAACTTAACTCTAATGGATCCTACCCTATTGGGTACTGAATCTCCATCTAATTACCTAACCCTCTTAGATTAGTGGGCCTCTACCTAATAATCTCTTATTAGCTCTTATTTGATTTCACACATGAGATTCAATAATTCAGAGTCTTATTGGATATCCAAAAAGATAGGGACTTTAGCGGATATCTCATATTTGAGCCTATACTCGTCGCAACACCTACCATATGTGTATGACCCTCTAGGCCTAATATCGAGATAACCGTGAGTCATATCTATTAGAACTCCTTCTAGCTCATTGAATTATTATCTCCATAATAATTCATTGAGTACTATGCTACTATGTCATCGTCCCCTATCTAGCTCAATGAATTATTATCTCCACAATAATTCACTCAATTCATTGATCGTGGACGTACTATGCTACTATGCCATAGTCCCCATATGATATAGGAAAATTCATTCCTTTGGACCTATCTATTCTCAGTTATCATGTACCTATAATTCCTCATCTATTTAATATCCTAGAAAATATATACTAGACATGGTGTTGTTATGCTCATACAGTTTCTCCTCGAGTCTCGTTCTAATCGGATTCTCTTGAAGAACTCTTTCTCTCTTAATAAGAACGATCTTAGCCAAAGATTTGTTTGAGCCAGAATATACAAGATATTCTTCTCATGATTCCAAGAGTAGATGATCCTCTATCGACACTCAATAACCCATATAAGGTTGGCTATCACTCTCAATGGCCGATTGTACTAGATCTGAAACTTCTAAATCTATAAGTCTGATATCAAAGAGTAGAGTACTCATACAGGACATTTTTAATATCTCAAGTCTAAGGACTAGATACATTATTAGGACGATGAAATCATTGTCTGACAATAAGATATCATCAACCATCTAGCATTTCGTAAGCGGATTAATCAGTGAACTCATTCTTCAATGAGCACCTACACTATATCCCTGGTGTCCCCACACGAGCAGCTATGAGATTAGCCACCTCCATCATATGGATGAATATGTAGTATATTAGTATATTCAGGTATCTCGATGTCCCTTTCGAGTAACCTATAACTAGGATTATTTAGGGTCTATGTTTAAAAGTGAATCGATCTAATTATCGTGATCTCATCATGATATGATTCTCATTGCATAGATCCATGGACATCATAATATATGTATACAAAAATCAATATAAAATGAGAAAATATCATAATAATAATAAGCAAAAAAGATTGCGTGTCATATCACACATATCATCACTCACATGATTGGCTTACATGGCACATATGACTAGTAAGTATAACTTAGATCTTAGTAATTTGAATAGCTTGGTCTAGAATTATTTCAAGAATTGCACACCTCTATCATTAATGATATTATGCAGGACTCCCCAATACTTCACCAATAACTTGGTCATAGCCTCTATTGTGCAGTGTAGGGGTATAACAATAAATATTACATATATTAAAAATCGATTGACCACCATGAGTATTAATCTGAGTTCCTCTATTATCGACAAGCTTGATATTAAGTTCAAAGAAATGCCCTCTCATAGTCTTTCTAGTATGGGCAACGACTCCAAAAGTCTCACTATCTCTACCTTTATTTTATTGGTAAGTAAGCTACTATGTTGGAACACATTTCTCAACATCAGTCCCTATTTTCGACCAATAGGAGACCCTCTCATGAAAGCTAATGTTCGATGAATACCTAAATGTCTAGCCCAAAAGAAATCATAACATTCTATCAAAAATTCATGCTCACTTAAGGAATATAAACTATAATTCCTTTAGTATAGACGAGTCTCTCCTAGACCCAAAAATCATCGTGTCTTTCCCTATTTTATTAGTTGCATTAGGATTATTGCTTAAAAATCACTATATAATCTATCTTTAATCCTAGAAAGCAAGTTGGAGTGCAATTGACTTACTTGCCCTCCACCTTTTAGTTATATGATATTCATTAGCTCCACTTTCCTACTCAAAGCATTGACCATGATATTTGCTTATCTGAGCTTGTATTCTATTACTATATCAAGTTTAGCCAAGAAGTTCTACTGTTGAACTTGCTTTTAGGAGATTTTTTTTACGTTTGAAAGTAATTCAACACGATGTTGTTCGTCCTTAGCGCAAATCATGTTTCGAGAAGGTAGTGCCACCCAACTCGTAGATAGTGGACTATCACTATCATCTCTTTCTTATGTATTAGATACTATCACTCGATCTCGTGGAGCTTGCAGCTCTCGTAAGCCATCGGATGAATCTCTTGCATAAGTACTCTCCCAATAGTAAAGTCTAAAGCATTCATATGGACTTTGAAAAACTTTCCATAGTCTAATAATTTGAGTTCTAATTCTTCCAATACATTAGCCTTTAGGTCTTAGAATATATTGCTCTTTCTTTAGTAACTCCAATTATCAAGCACTGATAATAGTTGATGAAACCAAAGAAGGATCTTAGCTCCGGTATCTTCTTTAATGTTCATCACTCTACCCTAACTTGCACCTCTGATTTATCTATCCAAATGGAACCTTAATTGATTTAGTGCCCTAAGAACAAAATCTTCATCTAAGTAACACTTTTTTCTTTTCACAAACAAAGTGTTATGTCTAATAACCTTAAAAATTATTTGAAGGTACTCAATATGCTCCTTAAGCATTTGCTATAAATGATGATATTGTCTAAATAGATGATCACAAACTTATCTAAATACTCCTTGAATAGTTAGTTTTGAGAGTATAGAATGTGATCGGAGTGTTGGTTAAGCTAAAGGGCATCATTAAGAACTCGAATGCTCTATACGTGGTCATACAAGTAGTCTTTACTTCATCGCCTTTAGTAGTACGTACTTTCTAATAACTCGTTCGAAGGTCAAATTTAGAAAAATACTTTATTTTACCTAGTTGGTCAAATAAGTATATGATAAGTGCGATGAGATACTTATACTTTACTGTCACCTTGCTTAGAGCTTGAGAGTCAACATATAATTGAAGGCTCTCGTCTTGTTTCTTTTAGAAAAGAACTAGAGCTCTGAATAATTCTTTAAACTAGGATAAGATCACTACCTAATAGTATAGTCATGAAGTATGGTGGTCTCACTGGAAGCTTCACTCCTGGCTTTAGCTTAATGTGATAATCCATTCCTTTGCATGGTGGTAGAGTTTTCAATAACTCGGGTGGTATGACATCTATAAACTCCTTCAAAACATTCTTCACCATTATAGGTTCTTGAATGACCTCCACGTCAAGTGGCTCCAGCTTTACTATGGCCACGAAAGTTAATTAATCTTTTTATACCCCCCTTCTTGAGTTATAATGTTGATATTTGTAATGGATCCTTAGTTTCTCCTTCAAAAACTAGAATCTTGCATGAGTTGTCACCTCCCATTAGGCATAGGAAATTTAAGAATAACAATGACACTAACTTTGCTGCATGCATGAACTCCATTTCGAGAATCACTTGGATCCAATGGCACTATCATCATGTTTGTACTTTCGCTCCACATCATGATCTTGATGGGACCCCCTTTGTCAGTTTAGAGATCCACTTAGTCTCCGAGTTCATAGGCTTCATATAACTCGGGCTCTTCTCTAGGTTTAGCCTAAGTCATATTGCTTCTCGGTCAACAATGAAATTATGGATAGTGCTCGTGTGCATTATTGCATAAGTTGTTCGGTTGTTTAGCTTAATGTCTATGTACATTAGCTTGCTACTTCTTGCTTTCTATGGTTTCATCTTCATATTCTCTCTCACTTGACCCCGTAACACATTCAACAAATACATTACTCTCATTTGGAGTCCTTGTGGCTCCTCTTCGTCCCTATTAGATTCTGAACTACTCTAATAAGGGTGACAACCTTGTCCTTATCCAATTTGGGGGGTGAATTGACATTGTTAATGCCTTGAGTTTTTACTTTTGTGGGCACTCCATCACTATATGCGGTTTTCTGCATAAGAAGTATTTAACAGGTTTTGGGGCCTTATATTTTGAGCTTGGCCTTATGTAGAAACTCATTTTCTTTTGCTCACTTTCGGACACCTTCCCTCAATAATACTTGAATAGGTAATTTCTTAAAGATTATTTCTTCTTTCTTGAGTCTTCTGACGAAACAAAGTCAATAAGCCTTTTCACAACTACATTTGCCCTGATCACATTGGTGACATCCCTTCGATGCAATTCTTGTTATACCCACAACTTCAAGCCATTAAGGAAGCTGAATAGCTTATCCTTCTCAGATATGTTTGTGTGTTCAACATCAGTATAGAAAATTACTTTACATAGTCCTAAATGAAAGTACTTTAGTAGAGTTGTCTCAACTTTCTTCTTATGATGAATTCCACGTTCTCGGGTAAGAACTGATTTCTAAACTCCCCCTTTAAGTCCTCCCATATGTCCACCCAACGTTGGCTTTGTTGGATCTCTTTTCAATATGTTCGTTTCCAAAGATTTGCATTCCCATTCAGATACATAGTTGCTATTGAAACTTTGCTTTTTTTCAGAATTGGGCCTTATAGCGCGAAAGTACTATTCTATATCAAATAGAAAATTCTTGAACTCTTTCGCATCTCTAGCACCCTCGTAGCAATGCAGCTCAGGTGACCTTAGGTTTTGTGGTGGAGTAATATGGGTGTTGCTCCCTCCTAAGTTAAGAGCCCTTATGAGCAATGTAAATCTTAATGTGAGTTCTACACAACTTTATGTAGGTGTTGCTTGAAGATTTTGGTGTCTTCTATTAATCAATCGACTAGGGACTCGACCTTGTTGATCTGTGATTCTACTTTCTCTTGTGAGTTATTTACCCTAAGAAGCCTTCGTTGGCCTTAGTAGAGTTCTTCTAGACTCACTTTAAGAACGTCAAGGTAGGTTTTCGCAGTTGTAAACCTCTCCTTATGACTTCTTTTCCTAATTGGTGCTCTGAATTGCGCTTCCTCTATTCATAGAGAATAGCCAACTTCTCGCTCATCTTGTTCATTGTCATGCTCCTCTTAAGTAGCTATAATAGCTTGAGAGCGAGTTTACACTTGCAACCCACCTGCAACTACTTACGGTAACAGTCTGGCTTGCCCCATCTTGCTCGATTCGCCATGATACTTTGTCATGGAAAAATTATGAAACTTTCGATATTTGCTTAAATTGCTTGCCTGTTCTCATATCACAATGTTATAGACTTGGCTGAAATTGCCTAAATCATGAGACACCCTTGTGATAATATCACGGACTTAGTTGGAATTACCCATAGGCTTAGCTGAAATTGCCTAAATCATGAGACACCCTTGTGACAATATTATAGACTTAGTTGGAATTGCCTAAGTCGTGAGGTACATTTGTACTAATATCACGGACTTAACTAAGATTGCCTAAGTCGTGAGACACCCTTACGTTATCTATCCATAAAGGATCAGCCTAGTGGCAACCTCACTCAAGTCCTGAAGGACCTATAAAAGAGTAAATTAATTAGTTCAAAAGCGAGTGATAAACAAGTCTCAACATCACGCGAAGAGGGCAACTTTATAGGTAATTTCATAAACACTCGATGTGCAAGAGATAAAAGATAGAAATGAGAAAATACGAACTTTAGAAGATAAACGAATAGTTGCAAATCTACAAATGACTACTCACTATGTGCTAGATGCGATGATTAAGTTCTTGTAGGCTGAACGTAAGAACTTGTGAATTTAATCCCAACACTACCTCAAACTCTTATCAACCTTGTGCCACTTGGGAGGTTCCAAGGTACTAAGATAGTTGATGTTTTATACCGCACTATAACCTACAGAAATAGGCCATGATACACGAAAACTAGATCATTTTAGGGTAATTTTGTATATCTGGCGAGTAGTCGCTCTATAGTGTTGCAAGCTATTCATGCTCATAATTTTTAATTAAAATATATAAAAATAAGATAAAACATGCTACTGAATATCTGTACAAACCAACAAAAATAATAAATGATTCATTGATTGATATACTCACAAAACTTCTCAAATTTAAAATATTTTAATAACTTTAAAAAAATTTGACATGCTAAATCAAAAAAGTTTATTATATCAAGAGATAAAATACTTCACGCATCTCTTATATAAGAAAGATTTATATTGAATATAATAAATATAATATATACATAGGACTATATAAATATCATGAGACATAAAAGATATTTTTTTTAAAATTATAATAAATTTATTTTGAGTAAAATAATAAAAATACTTTGTCTGATACCTTTTATCTTTTCTTCTTATCTATTTCAACAGTTTTTCCCTGTTGAGTTTCTCTCCGAAGAAATTGATACAGTAGTGATATGAGCTCGTACATGTATGATAATTATAGGTCTTTGGCTTTTCTTTTCTTGAATACTACTACTGCTACTACTTGCGTTTTTTCTGCTCTTCATGTTGTTGGCAAGTGAAGTTGACAGATCGGTAGTAGAAGGTCAGTTGTCAGCCACCGGAAACCATGGCCGTCGGTGGATTGTTCGTTCTCCTGTTGATAGCAGCCCATGCTAGCAAGCACTAGCTGTAGATAGACATGGGTTTTCTAACACTTAAATTGTAATGAATATTGAAACCTGTCTTTTGCTATCTTATTTATTCTTCATATGTTGACTGCTTTCTAACATCTTCAGTTTAGTATAGTATGGTAGGATTAAGATAATATCGATAGGAGAAATATTTATCCCGATATCAACAAAGAAGAACGGATCTCAACCAATAAATACTAGTCTCATAAGCTGAACCACAATAAAAAATCATAAGGAATATACAATATCATTAAATATTCTCTTGGGTCAAATTTATCTTAAGAGCTCATCAAACTACTGTTACCAATAACGTCAAACACCCCATCTCATCTAGAACTTCCCAAGTCACTTTCTCGATCACATCCAGCTCCTCAAACACATGATTTCGGATTAATTCGAACATCACCAGCATCCATCTCAACAAGTGTAGATTAGCAAATGTTGGATCAGTTTCGTGTGTTTGCAACAACATCTTAATGCAACTTAAATATGTTTTGTAGTTCCTGTTAGTATATCAATTCTTTGTGATTAGCCATGGAACATGGTTGAACAGTACCTGTCACATCTTGAATGCTTGGGATCACTTGGGCTAGCCAACCCCTAACCTACTTGTCATTTCTTGATGCCTGTGTGGCCATGGTTGCTTCTTGACAGGTAAATTGTATCTCTTGAATGCTTGCTATCACTAAACACAGCCACCCACTGACCTACCTGTCATTTGTTGAAATATCATTGACACTGGATTATCCGATGTCTTAAATCTTCAAATCAGTTCAAACAAGTTGTCCAAACTTTGTAAGATATAAATATTTTGTGACAGTTAATTAATTTTTCATGATTCATCAAACAAGTTGCATCACAAATGAAAATATCATCCATGAAAACAGTGATGACTGCATGAGACTTCACTTAAAATAGTTAACAAAATAAATAAATTATTGTGTGACAACTTATCAATCTAATATCAATGGCTCATCTTCTTTTCAGCTCAGATTTACATGCAGATGGAACAGATTCCAAACTTGCTAGAGGTCACTCTTGTTTCCATCATAATTTGGATGATAGGCATGTCCACTTCATTATGGTACGATGTCACACTCAACTATACTTAATCCAGAGGAATCGACCACCTTCTCTTCATTCTTCTGAAGGATTTTTAGGAACCACAGGAGAGCAAAAGCCCCGTGAATGTCTCAGATAAGGTCTACGTTTCACGAACACTAAACATACATATCTGCTTCCTCAAATGAAAGGGATTTAGAAGAGAGACAAAGGTTGACAGCCCAGCAGTAGCTGTACGCACTGAGAACAGCACCAGTTCCCAACCATGCACGCGTCCTCGCTTGTCCGGTTTTGGTTGGCCATCCAATCTTGAAGCTTGACGTCGTACCTGCCACATCGGATAACTCTCAACTCTCTTCTCATGCATTACTACATTCCTTGCTCAAACTTTGGATGCTGTAAGTTGGATGTGTGTACACGAGTCTTCGATGGGAGTTTGCACGCACAAATGCTTCGGAGTTGTTGCCAATGATTCCAAAGATTTAACAGGAAGACACTGTGATCCATGTTTATCACGTAACTATGTGAAAAGGATGAGAGTGAGCAGAGATATTCCTGTTTGCATCACCAATTATGCAAGCTCTGAAAGAAAACGATGGTAGCCGAACCATGCAAACACCTCTCTCAGCCCATGCATATCTTCTCCACACACTATATATACCTCCTACTTCTCCTTACTCCCGGCCACAAGACTCACCGTTGTGTTGCCTCATCATACTTTCTACTCTGAGACATGGGGAGACTGGTTCTATTTCGAGCTTGGTTCCTCGCGGCCCTCGTCGCCGCCGCGTCGGCTAACTTCTTATCAGACGTGGAGATAACCTGGGGAGACGGTAGGGGGAAGATACTGGAGAGTGGCAACCTTCTCCAGCTCACCCTCGACAGGGCCTCCGGCTCGGGATTCCAGTCCAAGCAAGAGTACTTGTTCGGGAGGTTCGACATGAAGATGAAGCTGGTGCCGGGGAACTCCGCCGGCACCGTCACTACCTATTACGTAATCCATCTCTCTCCCACAGCCGAAGATGGTACAGTTGTCTCTGTTTCATGTGTGCTCAAGGTTGATTCTTGTGTGTGCAGTTGTCGTCGCTGGGGCCAACGCACGACGAGATCGACTTCGAGTTCCTGGGGAACGTCAGCGGGGAGCCGTACGTCCTCCACACCAACGTGTACTCGCAGGGGAAGGGTGACAAAGAGCAGCAGTTTTACCTCTGGTTCGATCCCAGGCTGGCTTTCCACACCTACTCCATCCTGTGGAACCCTCAGCAGATAGTGTTGAGTACCGCGACACTTGAGATTTAGTACACGAAAGCTATGGATCATCAGCTCTAATATATGGCCATGGCTGATGCTTTGGTCTGCAACCGTCTGCAGGTTCTATGTGGATGGGACGCCCATAAGAGTGTTCAGGAACAGCGAAAGCTTGGGGGTGCCCTACCCAAAGAGCCAGGCCATGCGCCTCTACGCCAGCTTGTGGGACGGCGACGACTGGGCCACCAGGGGCGGTCTGGTGAAGACGGACTGGAGCCAGGCGCCGTTCGTGGCGTCCTACCAGGGCTACGCCGCCGACGCCTGCGTGTCATCCGCCGGCCGGCCGTCGTGCTCGCCGTCGAGGGGGAACTGGTGGGACCAGGGCCTGGACTCCGGCGCACTTCAGAAGCTGAAGTGGGTGAGGGACAACTACATGATCTACGACTACTGCCGCGACACCAAACGCTTCCCCCAGGGGTTTCCTCCCGAGTGCTCCTCTCCACGCAACTGATGCCTGCGACAACCAGTTTGCTTGCTTGCTTGTTTGCACATCTCGCATTTGTTTGATGAAGGAAGACGGCACCCGTGCACTCATACATATATCAATCATGTACTAAAAAAATCTGCTGCTTATGTATGTAACAGATAGTATAGTATGTACGGCTAGTTGTATTTCTTGCTGTATTTTGAATCATTGGTTCAAAAAATCAACATGTAATTGTCAGGGCAAGGTAGATATGTGGTGAAGATGAGGACAGATGCATGGAGGAGCCTCCGTGATACTAAATTGTGAGAAAGAGAAGGAAAAGGATTCATTTAACTTAAGTGATAAAAGAAGAAAATGATAGTGAACTGTGAGAAAGAGAAGGAAAAGGAATCGTTTAATTGAAGTGATAAAAGAAGAAAATGATGTGAGAACAAGATAGAAATCATCGAGAACTACAACATTTAGTGTTCTAAATCGATAGGAATGGCCAAGTGTGAGAACCTTTCAATTCAAAGATTAATCTCTTGTCGATGTCTTTGTGGTTTTCTGAGATATTGGATGGAACAGAGGTGTAGCAGGAGTACCGTTGATCCCCCCTATGAGATGCGTACCACTACCACATATGTGGTGTGGATCGTCGAGGGGCTTCACGCCACACAGGTAGTGAAACAGAGGATCTGAACAGAGGAGCAGCTAATCTGCAGTTGCAGCACAAGCAGAAAAGTAAGTGGGCGCCTCATTCCTCGAAGATAAATCCTCTGGAAATTAATAATATACTATACACAGTAAACCTTATGTCAATCTATTGTCCATAATAAAAAATAATTAAAGAATGGACATCATCAATCAATTGTATCAAACATATAACCTCCGTATGCTAGAAACACGGGATAAAGACTTCTGCCCTCTCTCCCTCGAATATTTAGAGAAAAAGTCCAAGGAAAATTATTCGAGACAATTAGGGGTAGCCTCATCGCAGAATATTTCACGTAATATTTTACCTCTTTATTGTTAGGTATAAAAATTTATCTTCAATAAAATAAAATTTGAGAATCATTTTTTACCACTTACGTCCACACTAACCTATTTTAGATTACTAATTTGGAAGTCACACTCACCTATTTTAGATTACTAATTTGGAAGTCACAGGGATTGAGTCAAGAAATCTCTCTCGACCTCAATCTTTGTATAAGTGGCACCTTAGGAGCTAGACATTTCCACCTAATAAACACTTTGGACAACCTTATGTATATGAGTCTAGACTAGGTTTAGTTGATTAGGACCTCGATATCTTCTCGTAACATTTTTTGCGTTAGAAGGAGTACTTGATGTTGTAGAAATGTTCGCTTGTCAAACTTCTTAATGAACACTCAAGTGAAGAGATTTTGCCCCAGATCTATAATACTTTAACCCAAAAGGACAATAGCTGCCCTTTCCACATATAGGTATATTTACCTTAGCATAAACATCGATGTGATGTTGGCATATATTCGATAACTTAGGTCTCTCACCCCTAGGGATGACCCTAAGCCAACTACTTGTCCCTGTTGAGGTGTTCTTAAATCTCACTCAGCAAGTACAGATGCTAATAGGTATAATACAAACCATCACTCCATGTTTATCCCAATTAGCCTAACAAACGGTGCCACTAGCTTAGTTATGGTCCCTGACTCAATCACCACCAGCACTTGTCAAGGTTCCCTGACCTAATGCGGTACTAACATCCCATGAGAGAGCACTCGATCTCCAATCATGAAATTTAGTGAACCACACCACCACTATACCATGCTTGAATCCAATGCCTAATTAGTGGTGGATTTTTGTGGATCCAATTGTGATAGATAAACTGACATTTGAAGGAGATATAATTAGTGCTTTAATAATTAAAGGGGAAAGTGCTGGCTGATCCCACCTTGAGTCGGTTGTCGACCACCTAGAAAATCTAAGTGGAACCAATTTCAATAAACTTTCGTCTCCTATCCTTAGAGGCTTTCAATTGTAGTGCCAACCCAATAGACCATATTGTAGCTTTCCGTAACAAAATATTGTTATATGACACTTTGAACATCCTAATGTGTTGCACCTCCCCGATCATATTAAGAGACCCAACATGAGAATGGTACACTCCACTTGAAACCATTTTTCATCAATTCTTTTACCCAACTTGCGAGAGAGTTCAAACTTTTCTTCCTTAGGAGAATCTCCTCGCGGTCTTTAATAACAACACTCCTCAAACTCAAGCAGGGGAGGAAGAGACACTCATAGACTTTATCGCTTATTTCACGAATGAGATCTACGATGTGGTAGATGCCCATCTATCACTCATAATATAAACATTTATGATGGGGCTCAAGTCATCTCGTCTCTTTTATTATTGATAGAGAGACGACCAACAACTATACCTAAGGTATTTCAAATAGTCAATCAATATAACGTCACTGAAGTAATAGTTTCGAGCAAGTGTGAGGAGTAGTATACGAGACAAAAGCAAAAGCAGCTACAATTAGCCTTGACCTTGAGCTCATTGTGGTAGAGGAGAAATGAATAACCTAAGTTATCTCGCCTAAGGTCTAAGCTGACCTCTCTAAATATGACTAGAAGTGAAGTTTTTCGACAGATAAAAAAGAAGAAGCTCTTAAAAGACTCA
Source organism: Musa schizocarpa (assembly GCA_900464855.2). NCBI lineage: Eukaryota > Viridiplantae > Streptophyta > Magnoliopsida > Zingiberales > Musaceae > Musa > Musa schizocarpa. Next base: position 43,052,303 of record LS990922.1, on the reverse strand, counting down.
TATCTAATAAAGATTCCATTGACGAAAAGAGACAAGTCTAAGTATTGTTATTCCAATGGGATATGATTATGATATGGAAGATTGTTATAACTTGAAAGAGCATATTGATGAGCTCATATGTTGGGGACACCTCGGGTGATTCATTAGCTTCAAGAATCCTCACCTCAACCTTAGGGGTTGATGAAGAGTCAAATTGATATCATCATTGGTAGACCTGCTTGGGGGGAGGCATAGCTCCTTGGGTCATAAGAGTTGTGCCCAAGCTACCACCAAAAAATGCTTAAGGATGAACCATGACCTAGGGATAACCTTCAAGGAGGAAGAGATAAAGTATCTCAATATGAATTATGATGATACCTTAGTGGTTTCTATGAGACATAAAGAAGGAAGAGGTAGAGTATCTCAACTTGAATTATGATTATGCATTGGCGATTTCTATGAGGTTGATTAATGCTCAGGTAAAGAGGATCATAATTAACATAGGTAGCTCTACTGAAATTCTTTACTTTGATACTTTTTAAAATCTTAGGCTACCAACTAACGATCTTACCTCTATAACTTATTTGTTGATGAGATTTATTAGCAACTCTATCTCTCCTTTTGGGATTGTAAACCAACACATCACATTCGAAGACGAGCCTTGCTCCAAAACATTATTGGCTAAGTTCATGGTGGTGGATATCCCCTTGGCGTATAATACGATTATAGGTCGATTCGTACTAAATAAATTAAGGGTGGTGGTGTTGACCTATCACATGATGATGAGGTTCCCGATGAGGGCCAACATTGGAGAGTTGAGAAGCAACCCAAGGGAGTTATAGTAGTGTTACCTAATGGCGATCTCTCTACCAAAGAAGGCTCGACCTGAGATGCCACCTATAAACCTTTGAGACTTCGCCAACTTTATCTCACATCCTAAACTAATGGAGCCACGGATTAAAGTGCCCTTAGATAAAGCCCAACCTGATCGAATTATTAAGGTCAAGGCAACACCTCTCGAAGAAAGATGGGTGCAACTCATTAACTTTCTTCGAGAGAATACTAAGGTCTTTGTGTGGTCACCAAGAGATATGCTGGGAATCAACCCTAACGTAACTTTACATCACTTGAACATTTCTCCTAAGGCATGATCAATAAAAGCCTCGCAAGTTTTCTCTTGATGACTAGTAGACAATTAGCAAAGAGATAGATAAGCTATTAGAAGTAAAATTTATTATCAAGGTGTAGTATCATAATGGCTCACCAACATTGTACTTATTAAAAATTCTAATGAAAATTAGAAGATGTGTATTGACTCTACTAATCTCAATAAGGCATGCCCAAAGGATAGCTATCACCTCTCTTGAAATGATCAATTGGTTGATGCTATCTTGGGTTATAAGCTTCTCACCTTTATAAATGCATTCTCAAGATATAACCAAATTAGAATGACATTGGAGAATCCGGAGCATACTTCCTTCATTACGGATTGAGACATTTACTGCTATTGAGTCATATCTTTTGAGTTAAAAAATATATGAGCAATATACTCAAGGATAGTAAATAAGATGTTCAAACATTAGATCGAAAGAAATTTTAAAGCTTACGTGGATAACATGATAGTGAAAAACAAAATGATCAACTCCCATCTAGTGAATTTGGTCGAGACCTTTCTTATAACAATCTGGAGATAGTTGTCTATATTTCTTTTGGGTATTAAAGAACCTAAAAGATTTTTTATGGATTGAGGAGTTCCAATAGGTATTTGAAAAGTTGAAAGACCACCTCCCCTAATTATCACATCTCACTTCCTCTAAAACTCTAAGCCTCTATCTCATAACTACTGACCTAGATATCAATTCGATGTTGGTAAGAAATAACATAAGAGTTCAAAAGCCCACCTACTATATCAATCACATTTTGAGCGGACTCAAGAAGTGATACTCCCTATTAAGAGGCTTGCATTTGCACTAGTCTTTACGATAGGGAATCTTCACCTCTATTTTCAAGCACACGTTATACATGTGATTATAGACCAACTACTCAAATAGGTTCTCCCTTAGTTTGATATATTGGGTTAGCTATTGTGATGGTTAGTAGAGTTTGGTGAGTTTGACATCCGATATGTTTTGAGGATTGACATAAAAGTTGACAATCACACCCCACATGCATAGACACTAATCGTGGATGGTTCCGTCACCTTAGATGGAGGTAGTGTTGGAAAATCTGGGATAACATCACATATACAGTGGAAGAATAGAAACAAAAATCCTAGATTTCTATAGAAAAATAGTCTCTTGTTGTCGTATAAAGATTGGTGCGTAAAAACCCACGAAACCGAAAAACTATGCGTATAAGAAAATTATGTTACCTAGAGAGATCGTATATCCCTGAATTCTTACAGATCTATGAGAGAAAATTAAGGAGGTCAACTATCGTCCTCTTTAGTGGTGATCCACATGGTAGGGGCTACGAAAATGCTCCTTAAATGGCTTCCCAAATCTCCCTACTACACGCACCACACAATCAAGAAGGGGTTGACTATTCTTGCTATCCACACACCCCAAGTAGGTTTGCTAGTTGAGGAGGAGAGAGAGAGAGCAGAATAGAAGCTGGCAACCAAAAGGGGTCTGACCTATAGCCCTTAGTTCTCTCATTTATAAAAACCTCATGTCAACTTAACCTTAATGGATCATATTCTATTGGGCACTAGATCTCCATCCAACTACCCAAGATCTAATAATAAGGGGTTTATTGGATATCCAATAAGATAAAGGCTCTAGTGAATATCTTATATCTCAACTTCTACTCGTCACAACACCTACTATATGTGTGTAACTCTCTTGGCTCAATATCAATCTGGTCGTGAGTCATACATATTAGAACTCCTTCTAGCTTGGTGAATTATTATCTCCATAATAATTCACTCAACTCATCGACTACAAATGTACTAGACCACTACATTACAATCCCCAGATGATACAAGAGAATCCAATCCATTAGACCTATTTGTCCTCAGTTACCATATATCTATAGTCCCTCATTCATCTAATATCTTAAAGATCATATACCGGGTAAGGTATTATCAAGCCATACGATTTCTACTCAAGTCTTGCTCTAATCGGATTCTTTCAGATAACTCTTTATCTCTCAATCTGAATAATCCTAGTTAGAGTTTGCCTGAGTAAGAACACGTGATATATTCCTCTTATAATATGAGAGATGATGATCCTCTATCGATACTCAATTACCCTCGTAAGGTTTGTTGTCACTCCCGATGACCGGTTGTGCTAGATTTAAAACTTCTAGGTTTATAAGTCTGATATCAAAGAGTGGAGTACCCATACAATACATCTTTGGTATTTCAAGTTTAAAGACCAGATACACTATTGGGATGATGGAAGCACTGTCTGACAATGATGTATCATCAACTATCTAGCATTACGTGAGCAGGTTAATCAGTGAACTCATTCTCCAATGAACACCTATACTATATTCTTAGTATCCTCATGCGAGCAACTATGAGACCAGCTGCCTCCATTATATAAACGGGTATATAGCACACTAGTCTATCTGGTTATCTCAATGTCCCTCTCGTCGGGTACCCTATGACCAAGATTATTTAGGGTTTATATTTAAACGTAAATCAGTCTCATTAACGTGACCTTATTATGATCTAATTTCCATTGCACATATTTATGGACATTATAATATATATAATAGGTAATATAAAGTAAAAAAAATCAAATATATAATAAACAAAAAAGTGTGTATCATGTTACATGTGTCATCACTCATATGATTGGCTTGTAATGTACTTATGACTAGCAATCTCCCACTTGACTTAAAACCAATCACCTACGTATCTAATCCCTATTAGACCCTTATGACTCTTTGATACATGAGAGGTATAATATGTTCCATTGACACTTTGATACAATAGAAAATAAGTGAATCCTAATTCATATTTTTTAATAGGCGTAATCTATCCCGTTGAACATGGGAGGATGAATGATAGAGTGTCTCTCTTGATTGCTTAAAAATAACATTTATTCTATCTTGGGTGTTAAACAAATGAGAGAACATTGCTTTCATACAAATTGTTAAGATCTCAATGATACTAAGAGAGGGGTTGAATTAGTTTAATAATATTTTTAGTCAATTTTAAATCTTAATTAAAAATTTAACATATTTTGGAAACTTGATTGATCATAGTAATGTTATGAGTAAAGACAATAAAACTAAGTTATAAGTAAATAGGCAAACTATTTTATAGTGGATTGATCTTCCCGAATAATATCTACTCCCAATTTCTCTTCCCTCGAGATCATCGGTTTTCACTATTAATCTTATTTATAACGGGCAAAGATCAACTACCCTTGTTATAACTCTCTTTTTTCAAGCTATAAAGATAAACTTTACACTATCTTTCTACATAAGTGTTAGGACCGAAATTGGCACTAAGAGAGGGGGTGAATTAGTGCTTTCATAAGAAACGTCGATTTAAAAGTTCGTGTTCAATAAAAATTGATATCGGAAAAGAGTTTAACTTGAAAGCGCATTCGTAAGTATAGTGAGTAAAAAATCAGTTTGCAATATAAACGAAAAGCATAAAGTAAATGCAAACCAAATTTATAGTGGTTTGATCATCGAAACATGCGTCCACTCCCGATTCGTCCTCCATTGAGGCCATCGATGTCTACTAACGATCTTTTTTCATTGGGCAAAGACCAACTGTTGGGAAATCTTAGGGGGCGGCATCACATGCGTAGCGGAAGATCAAGAAAACAAAATCCCTGATTCCCAAAGAGATGTTCGTCATCGTGCGAAGATTGGTTCGCAAAAATCCGCGAAACATGAAACTGCGTATAGAGTAGATTGTGTTACCTAGGGAGATCGTATATCCCTGTTTCCTTGCAGATCCTTAGGAGAGGGTGAAGGAGGTCAAGCGTACTCCTCTCTAGCGGTGATCCATACAGCAGGGTTGCGACGACGCTCCTCAAGACTCCAGGCCTTTTCTAAGGTGGAGAGGGAGAGGAGAATAGGAAAGGCAAGCAAGAGCTCTCTAGCCTATGGGGCTCTGAATTCCTCCGATTTATAGAGGTCCCCTGTCAAACCCTAATGGGTCCTCCCCTAGCGGGTATTGGATCTGCATCCAATAAGACAAGGGCTCCGTCGGATATCTCATATCTGAACCTCTACTCATCGTAATGCCTACCATATGTGTGTGACCCTCTAGGCCCAATATCAAGCTGGTAGTGAGTCATACCTGTCAGAACTCCTTCTAACTTAGTGAATTATTATCTTTGTAATAATTCACTCGACTCATCGACTACCGACGTACTAGGCCACTACGTCGTAGTCCCCAGACGATACAGGGGAATCCAATCCATTGGAGCTGTCTATCCTCAGTTACCGTGTACCTATAGTCCCTCATCCATCTAATATCCCAGAGACCGTATATCGAGCATGGTGTTGTCAAACCCATACGGTTTCTACTCGAGTCTCGCTCTAATCGGATTCTCCTGGAGAACTCTTTCTCCCTCAACCCGAATGACCCTGGTCAGGGATTTGTCTGAGCAAGAACACATGTGATATTCCTCTCATGACGCCGAGAGTGGATGATCCTCTATCGACACTCAATAGCCCTCGTAAGGTCGACTACCACTCCCAATGACCAACTGTACTAGATCTGGGACAGCCAAACCTATAAGTCTGGTATCAAAGAGTAGAGCACTCATACAGGACATCCTTGGTGTCTCAAGTCTAATGACCAGATACACCACTAGGACTACGGAATCGCTCTCTGACAATAAGGCATCATCAACCATCCAGCATTCCGTAAGCGGATCAATCAATGAACGCATTCTCAAATGAGCACCTGTACTGTATCCCTAGTGTCCCTACACTAGTAGCTATGAGACCAGCTGCATCCATCATATGGACGGGTATACAGCACACCAGTCTGTCCGGTTATCACGATATCCCTCTCGAGTAACCTATGACCGGGATTATTTAGGATATGTGTTCAAAGGTGAATCGATCTCACTATCGTGATCTCATCACGATCTGATTCCCATTGCACAAATCCAAGGACATCACAATATATGTATGCATTTATGCAATAGTTATAAAGTGATATACGCCAAAATATAATAAGCAAAAAGATTCTATATCAAGTCACACGTGCCATCACTCATGTGATTGGCTTGCTGGGCACCTATGACTAGCACCAACTACCCTCTTATAACTCTATTCTCCTTTTGACAAGCTTAGAAGAGAACCTTTTTATAAAGTTTCCCTCACACTCTTCCTTAAAATAGTCTCTAAAGTTTAGGAGGAGGGATTCTACACTTTAGAAGGGTTTACAACTTTAGAATCATAGAGTTTTGTTCTCACTTTTATGCTCTTCCTAAGTAAAAATCTATGGGGTATTTATAGACCTCAAATAGCTTCAAAAATGAAAGCCAAAATTTAAATCATCGAGATTTCGGGATACTAGTGGTACCACGATTTGTGTTGGGTTATACCACCGCCTACAGCACTGACACTAGATGGTACCACCGCCTGACATAGTCTCGGAGATTGTGACTTAGAGACCGAGCATTTAGTGGTTCCACCACTTGGACCGATGGTGCCACCACTTGACTTAACTTTTGGGTCATTGAATGGGCCTCCAAATGAGCCCAAATTAGTCCCAATTTAGGCTCAATTGGCCCCTAATTGAGTTAACCTAATTCTATTTAAAATCAGCTCAATTATAATCTAAACTACTTTTATCTAAACAAATTATTACAAAGGATGAATCATATGTTTGTCCGGCATGTTATTGGTTCATCCAACACTTCGTCCGACTCTTTGGCTCATCGTCCTCTCCTTCCACGTATTGCCCAATCAGCATATTGACCTCCTACAACATCCGATATTCTTAGGCAATATTTGACCCTTCTGGTTCGATGCTTGAACTCATGGCACGAAGTCTTTTACCAGCACATCGATCAATCTTCTGACATTATCCATTTCGACCCAATAATTAATTCTTCCAGCTTTAATCAATTTGTCTCTCGAAGCTACTCCTACATCACTTAAATGCACATTAGATCATAACTTTATTAATTAGTTTCGTCATCAAAATTTGAAATGTAACAATCTTCCTCTTTTTTATAATGACAACTAATTGATGATAAAGTTTAACTAAACTTTCCGTATCAATATGTCATATTGATATAAACTTTTGAAATCATAAAATCATGACTATTTTATCATTGCATACATCATGAATATTAAAAGAACCAATTAATCACATCATTGCATGCATCTTAAAATCATAAGTATTTCATGCATAATTATAATTTCAAAATATCAAAGTATATCATGCATGATCTTCATCATAACTTCTCATTGTATGCATCATTATAATATCATGAGTATTTCATGTATAATTTCATATCATCATCATAACTTCTCTCCTTTTATCATCGATAAAAAGGAGAAAAGTACAACTAATAAATTTTTGAAATATGTAAACTAGTAAGATAACAAGTTTTGATCATGCAAGCTTATAAGTTTTTGAAATATAAAAATTAACAAAATTTTTGCTTCTCTAGATGTGCTAGGTAGCATGTTTGCTTTTCTTTGTGATATTCAAGCTAGCAAGTTTTTGAAAAAGAATGCAAGATAGTAAATAGTAAGTTTTATATCATTTTAGAATATGCAAGCTAGTAAGTTTTAGAGATGTACAAGTTTAGTAATTCTTAGCTTCTTAAGATAGGCAAGAGAGCATTTTTGCTCCTCTTGAGATTGCAAGCTAGCAATTCTTGCTTCTCTTTTGAGATGAGCAAATGAGCAAGATTTTTCTTTCTTTGCAAGCTACAAATTTTTACAAATTTACAAGTTTTTGCTTCTTGAATTATACAAGCTAGCAAATCTTTCTCCTCATTTGTCATTGTCAAAAAGAAGGAAAGAACACAATGGTGTAAATATTTAAGTCATCACATGAAAAACATTAAGAAAAATCAATTTGGTGCTAAGGTATACAATTCATGAATACAAAAGAATTATACATAATAAAAATTATGTCATAAAGATAATATCAAATATCATATGAATACCAAAAGATATGATTTAATTTGACAAATCTCCTCTTAAATAATCAAAAAGAAATCTCATAAGATCAATAGTAAAAGATCTTCAAAAGAAATTTTTAGTCATAAATTTTGAGAAATCAAGAAAAAAATCAATTCGTTTGGATAAATATTCTCTTTAATAAAATACAAGAATCATACAAGAATAAAGAGGAAGGAGTCAGATAAAACTCATTCAAATTCAAATTGTCAAATCATCAAAATTACTAAGAGATTCAAAATGATAAATAGATTCATTAATCTAAAAACTCGATAAGATTTTAGGATAGAGACATTTTCAAGAATGATAATGCATTCCTCTATGTGATTGATTTCATGCCATTGTTTTCTAAGCCAAAACCATGCATCATCGTTTAAACCTGAAAAATAAGCATCATCATAAAAAATCATCATGATCAATAGTATGACATATTAAAACATCTTTAAATAAAATATTCAATTTGTTAATAATCATTTTAATTCTAATGGTCTTTCTTTTATTATTATTTATTGTAGTAATATATTTTCTTTCTTAAGTAAATCTAATTTTTCATACTTAGTGCAAGGAATTAATATGCAATATTTATGCTCAAATTTTTAATTTTTTAAAATCACTAGAAAGAGAAGCATGATCTCCCTTTTTTTTAGCATTTTATATTTCCTACTAACTAATTAAAATCATCAAACAACTCATGAAATGTAACAAGTAATTTCATAGTAAGGTAAAGAGGTTTTGGTTGAATCACTTACCTTATTATCGAAAGCCACCAAGGCTTAGTTCGCCACCTCTTCTTTATCGATTTACTCCTCATCTTCAAATGCACTCCAATCATCCTAGATCACCTTAAATACTTTCTTCATCTTTTGTAGTTTCTTCTTTACTTGTGGACATTTATTTTTGAACTGTCTCAGCCAATTACATTCATAGTAAGTTATTTTATACTTTTTAAGTTTATTTTTATTCTTAGATTCTTATTTTATGAGCTTTTTTAATTTTATTACGAGGAATTCAAGTTTATTATCACTTGAGTTTTTGCTTGAGTGATCTTTTATTCTAAGTGTCAAATCCTTCTTATTCTTTGGAAGGTTATGTTCGTCATGTGCAATGCATGTTCTTTCATAGATCATTAAATATCCGATAAGTTCTTCAAGCGAAAAATTATTCAAGTCCTTTGATTCTTGTATTGTCATTACTTTTGAGTCCCAACTTTTTGGAAAGGATCTTAGAATTTTGTTTATAAGTTCAAGATTATAAAAACATTTACTAAGAGCTTTTAAACTATTGACAATATACGTAAAACAGATGTACATGTTAACAATAGTTTCGTTTGGCTTCATTCGAAATAATTTAAAATCATGTATCAAAAGATTTATCGTAGTTTCTTTTACTCTATTTGTGCATTCATGAGTTACTTCTAGTATATACTAAATCTCATGTGTAGTTTCATATAAATAAATATAATTAAACTCATTTTTATCTAAAGCGCAAAATAGAGCGTTCATAGCTCTAGCATTTAAAGAAAAAATTTCTTCTCCGAATCATTCCATTCGTTTATTAGATTAGAAGACTTTTAAAAACTACTTTCAATAATATTTTATAAATTTAAATCCATAAAAAGTAAGAAAATTCTCATTCGAGTTTTTCAATAAGTATCGTTTGTCCATTGAATATAGAAGGATGAACAATAAAGTGACCCTCTAGATTATCAGAAAAAGTCATCTTTCTTGGGTGTTAAACCAACAGAGAGAAATATGACTCTGATACCAATTATTAGGACCAAAATTGACACTAAGAGGGGGATGAATTAGTACTTTCATATGAAACATCAGTTTGAAAATTCTTATTCGATGCAAATCGATATCGACAAAGAGTTTAGCTTGAAAGTGCATTCGTAAGCGTAGTGAGAGTAAGAAATCAATTTACAATGTAAATGAAAATTATAAAGTAAATACAAACCAGATTTATAATGGTTTGATCGTCGTGACCTATATCTATTCTCGATTCCTCCTCCGTTGAAGCCACTAACATCCACTAACGGTTTTCTTTTAATGGGCGAAGATCAACTACTCTTTTATAACTCTTTTCTCCTTTTGACAGGCTTAGGAGAGAACCTTTACACCCCCTTTTACAAAGTTTACCTCACACTCTCCCTTAGAATAGTTTCTAAACTTTAGGAGGGACTATACACTTTATAAGGGTTTACAACTTTAGAATCACAGAGTTTTGTTCTCACATTCATGCTCTTCCTAAACAGGAATTTGTGGGATATTTATAGACCCCAAATGACTTTAAAAATTGGAGCCAAAATTTAAATCCCTGAGATTTCGGGGTACTAATTGTACCACCACTTATAGCATTGACATTGAGCGGTAGTAGCGGTACCACTACCTGATATAATCTCGGAGATTACATCTTGAAGACCAAGGCTCTAGCAGTTCCATTGCTTGGACTAGTGGTGTCACCACATAACCCAACTTTTGGGTCACTGAATAGACTTCCTAACGAGCCCAAATTAGTCATAATTTAGGCCCAATTGGCTCATAATTGAGTTGGCCTAATTACATTCAAAACGAACTTAATTACAACATAAACTACTTCGATCTAGACAAATTATTACAAAATATAAATTATATGTTTGTCCGGTATGTAATTGGTGCATCCGACGCTTTGTCCGACCCTTCGGCTCATTGTCCTCTCCTTCGGCATATTGCCCAATCGACATATTATCCAATTGGCATGTTAACCTCCCACAACATCCGATATTATTAATGCAGTATCCGATGCCCGAACTTATAGCATGAAGCCTTCTATCGGTACGTCGACCAATCTTCTGACATTGTCCATTCCGGCCCAACAATTAATTCTTCTTGCTTTAATCAATTTACCTCTCCTTGATCGAAGCTAGTCTTGCATCACTTAAATGCATATTAGATTATAATTTTATTAATTAGTTTCATCATCAAAATCTAAGATTCAATAATAAAAACTCTCAGCTCTTACAATTTAGAATTATAACTAAACTCAATAAGAGAAGACTTAAATTATACTCAAAATAAGAGCTTACAATGCTTTATTAGCTCAGGAATAGATATTCCATCAATCAAGTCTATGTGAGGTAATTATAAACTCCAAAAGGCTTGAAAAATAGAGCCAAAAATTCAAATCCCTAAAATTTTATGATATAGGCAGTTCTACCATTGACACTACTAGGCTACCATCGTAACTTTTGATATTATAAATCTAAACTCTAGCGATACTATTCTCACAAAATTTAAATTCTAAGTGAAACTACCATCGCCTTAGGTGGTACCATTGACAAAAAAAAAAAAAAAAAAAAGCTAACAAAGTACAAATAGTGCTTGTTGATTGACTTAAGCAATACTATCATATGAGCCTAACAATACCACCACCCAGGCCTAGTTTAAGATATTGATTTGGCCTTATAATATATCCAATTCAATTTGACTTTAAGCCCAATAACTTTCTTGACAAGTTGACTTCTTTTAGCCTAATACTGACATAAATTAAGCTAAAATAATCTTAATTAAGACATTGACAAATCAATCGCACATCCAGCATATTTACGAAACTTTTGGCATGTTGTATGCTCTTTTGGAATGTCGTTCGATCTTTCAAAACTTCATATGAACTTCTAATACATCGCCATTTCCTTTGGTCAATTCTACCTCATGTCGACTTTCCCATAACATTCGATCTTCTAACATAATATCTGATCCTTTTGGCACAATGCTCGAACCTATAACAAGAAGTATGATCTCTGGTATGTCAACCAATTCTCTAATTTGACGTCTAATTTTTTAATGTGATAATGTTCCTGGCACAATGTTTGATTCTCCTACTTCGAGTCCGTGATCAAAGTATTTTATACATCACTTATCTAAAAATTATATTAGTCCACTAAACTCATTAATTAGTTTTATCACCAAAATTCGGGATTCAACACCCCCCCCCCTCGTTACCAAGGCATGGAGGTTGGAAAACTGACCCCTCTTCGATGCATGATATTATGGCTCTTATTGTTATCGCACCTTGCTGCTCTCTAGTGGTGGTCAAAGCTATCTTTGCCATCAGCAACCATGGCCTTGACGATGAGATTATGTGGAGCTTCAAGAGGGAAATGTCCAACTCCATGGAGTATAGCTACCTCTTCCACAAGGTTGGAGATTTAATGAGATGACCAAGACAACGATGACCAGGAGCTATGGTAGTCAGGAAACCGAGCCCCATTGTTGTTCACTTCCACACCCAAAGGAGAGTTAGGTTCACATTGAGGAAGAACGACCTCTTGCCGAGGGACAAAGGTCATCGATTCAAGGCGTAGGTTGGGTGCGTAACGCATAAAGTCAAAGATTTAATTGAAGATGCATAAGTTTAATGTGTCATATAAACTAGATGCCACACCTTGAATCCCTCTTGCAAAAGCCCTCGAAACATACCTTCGGAGGAGGGGATAAATGATCGGAAGGACATCGTCAATCAATCATCATCTAACATGTGATTTTAACATGATGTCTAAGCTATAAAAAGAAGACAAAGGCCATCTCTTCACTTATTTGCCCATATGGATAACGATCCGAGGTAGACGGTTATAAGTTATCCTCCTCTTATTGCTCATATGGAGAAAAGGCTAATGGGAAGTTATTGGAGGGTGTTAGGGTTACGTCCGAATAAAATATTTTATGGAATATTTTGTCCCTATGACTATATATAAAAATTCATCTTCAAAATAATAAAAAATAAGGATTACTTTTTGACCACTTAAAAAATAAGTTCTTTTATGACTATATATAAAAATTCATCTTCAAAATAATAAAAAATAAGGATTAGGTATAGAAATATCTCAATTTTTATGCATGTGACATATTAGTAGTTCCACATTTTAATCTTGAAAACACTTCAAATAAATCTATACACACGTCAAATTGATTATATTTTTTATAATAATATTAATAAATATTAATATTAATACACACGTCAAATTGAGATCACGTCAAATTGATCGGTACATTAATTATATTTTTTTATAATAATATTAATAAAAAAAATAATATCCTATATTAATAATGTTAATTGATTAGATATGATTTGATTTGAGGATCAGATAATGTTAAAAAATTAATGATGATGTTACCACCGTTTCATTGTCTGTCAGTTCCATATATTTGGCATTTCTTCCTGATTAGGATTTTTTCAATATTAAGTCAGGCTGTTTGTTCATGTAACTCGGTTTGGTTATTGGCACGGGTTGGATTCTGCACGTTCCAATGTACAGAGTGATGAACAAACGTGAACGCTTCGTCTTCCTCCAATTTTATATAGAAAGTGTGCTGGGTTGGTACATGGGACAAACATCGTCGTACGATTGCCATGAGTTCCACACTTGTGCACTCATTTTCTCCGGCTTTTTAGGTAGTGGTTGTCGATTGTTTTGCATCCGGAATATGAATCCATCCAACAGACTGTCACCATAGGACATACGCAACCATGGAGAAGAACCTTTATTGTCTAGTTATCATCATGCCCCCAAGCAGCACAGACGCAGATCAATTAGCATTTCTCAGGGACACTGGGGAAGAGATAGAAACAGAGAGGCGGGCGGCTACCATATGCCCACCTCCATGAACCCATCCTGTGTTGCAGATCCTCTAAACATGCCAACCGTGTTGAATCCATACGCCACCTCGCCATTTCTCGACACGGCGATGAGCCCGGCCTTGCCCTCGTCCAGCCTCTCCTTGATGGCGTAGTCCACCGCCTCCTGTAGGCTCAGCCCCTTGTACTCCATCAGCGCCGCCACGTCCCTCGCCAGAGTGCTGCGGATGATGGCCTCGCCCTCGCCGGTGCACGACACGGCGCAGACGTCGCAGGCGTAGGTGCCGGAGCCGATCAGGGGCGAGTCCCCGATGCGGCCGCTCATCTTGTTCATCAGCCCGCCGGTGGACGTCGCGGCGGCGCACCACCCGTTGTTGTCCACCACCACGCAGCCCACCGTCTCCGGCGCGTACATGTTGATCGGCAGGCCGTTCATCTGCAGACCGCCCTCCGCCTTCGCCCCCATCAGTCCCGCGATGGCGCTGCAACTATCCACGCCGGGGATCGGCACTCTGTAATCGAACTGTTCCACGTAGAGCACATCAATTAGCACGGTGTTCGCTTCTGAGATGTGATCATGCGTATGTAACAAATACCATGATACTGTTGGCCTCCTTCGCCAGCTTCAACATGCTCACATTCTCCTCGGTGATAAAGTAGCTGTTATCCACCATTTCAACACCCTGCAACAGTAGCAGATCAGATTCAACAAGCCGACAACCACGAGTTTCAGGCTAGTGTTTTCTTCACCACGTCAAGATTCCAATGGAATCTCTGGTGCGATTGGATTCAAGTTGGCGCGTGCCAAGAGGCGCATGGAATCCCGGGTCCATTTCGGGGTGTGTGCCGAACGCGGACAAAGGCGTTCAGTTTGGTCGCACAGGCATCGAGTGGTGCAGGTTTGCATGCCCCGTCCTCGTGATTTGGACTCGTGCGCCTCCGTATCTGTCACGGTTGAGCGACACCGCTCATGGTGCAGATTCCATCTCAGCAATATACGCTGAATGATTCTGTACCGATGTGGTTATGTTTGTGATTGAAATCGGACGGTCAAGATCGAGTTACGCTACAGAGAGATTGATGTCGGCCGTTTGATTGGAATCCAACAGTCGAGATCGTGTTGTCAGCATGAAAAGGGTGGTAGAGAGATGGAGGACCTGTTCGCGGGCGAAGTCCTCGGCGCCTAGTGTTTTCTTCACCACGTCAAGATTCCAATGGAATCTCTGGTGCGATTGATTCAAGTTGGCGCGTGCCAAGAGGCGCATGGAATCCCGGGTCCATTTCGGGGTGTGTGCCGAACGCGGACAAAGGCGTTCAGTTTGGTCGCACAGGCATCGAGTGGTGCAGGTTTGCATGCCCCGTCCTCGTGATTTGGACTCGTGCGCCTCCGTATCTGTCACGGTTGAGCGACACCGCTCATGGTGCAGATTCCATCTCAGCAATATACGCTGAATGATTCTGTACCGATGTGGTTATGTTTGTGATTGAAATCGGACGGTCAAGATCGAGTTACGCTACACAGAGAGATTGATGTCGGCCGTTTGATTGGAATCCAACAGTCGAGATCGTGTTGTCAGCATGAAAAGGGTGGTAGAGAGATGGAGGACCTGTTCGCGGGCGAAGTCCTCGGCGCCTAGTGTTTTCTTCACCACGTCAAGATTCCAATGGAATCTCTGGTGCGATTGGATTCAAGTTGGCGCGTGCCAAGAGGCGCATGGAATCCCGGGTCCATTTCGGGGTGTGTGCCGAACGCGGACAAAGGCGTTCAGTTTGGTCGCACAGGCATCGAGTGGTGCAGGTTTGCATGCCCCGTCCTCGTGATTTGGACTCGTGCGCCTCCGTATCTGTCACGGTTGAGCGACACCGCTCATGGTGCAGATTCCATCTCAGCAATATACGCTGAATGATTCTGTACCGATGTGGTTATGTTTGTGATTGAAATCGGACGGTCAAGATCGAGTTACGCTACACAGAGAGATTGATGTCGGCCGTTTGATTGGAATCCAACAGTCGAGATCGTGTTGTCAGCATGAAAAGGGTGGTAGAGAGATGGAGGACCTGTTCGCGGGCGAAGTCCTCGGCGCCGTCGAAGGCGAGGTAGGAGTGGGGGGAGCGGTCCATGACGAGGCGGGCGAGGGAGACGGGGTTCTTGACCGTGGAGAGGCCGGAGACGGCGCCGCAGCGGCGGCCGCGGCCGTCCATGATGCTGGCCTCCATCTCCACCGTGCCCCGCCGGGTCAGCGCGGACCCACGGCCGGAGTTGAACACTGGGTCGGTCTCCAGCTCCCGGACCACCATCTCCACCACGTCCACGGCGGTAAGGCCGGCCTGCAGGGCGCCGGCGCCCAACTTGAGGCACCGCGACAGCACCCTTCGAGCCTCCTCCTGCCGTACCGCGGGCAGGCAGGGGTCGACGCCAGCACCTCCATGGACGGCGATCGCCCAGCTCCCCATCTCCTCTACCTCTCCTGGTTCTTCTACGATGGTGCCATCGAGGCTGCAAGGGCGGGCTATTTATAGAGGGCGGGGCGGACGTGAAGGGCTTCCATAGCTGGAGTTTAGAGAGGTGGGAAGAAGCTCCGCAAGTTGTGGGGGGAAAGAGAGAGAGAGAGAGAGAGAGAGAGAGAGTGCGCGTTCCACGGATCGGGGGTGGGGGAATCTAGTCGTTCCCTTTCTTACCTAAGGTAAAATCTTGTGTGCAGGCAAGTCTAGATTCTCCAGCCGACAGACTATCAGCCACGAGATTCTTCCTTTTCTGGGTGTTTTTATCTGATATATCGGTGTCCGGCCCAATGCCTCCATCTTAGCCGTCAGTTGCTCATCGTATGGCTCTCGAATAAGCTTCCCGTGATGCCCTAATGCCCATCCCCATGGCCCGGCGGTTGTCAGCCGCCCACCCATCCGATGACAAGGACAAGTACAGATGAATCCTCCTCCCAACAGTACAATTATTGATCATTGAGGCTAGTCTTAGTTGATACGATCAAGAGACGTACTTTAAGGTTTTAAATATTAATGATTCTATCGTATAATATTTGGCTTCTTGAAACATGCATGCGAAAGTGATGGAGAATCGTCAAGAGCAGGAATGATAGATTAGATTATCCTCAAATTTTGCCCCATATTAGGATCCATTAAACGCTTGTGTTGCATCACTTAAACCTGACTAGGAGATATCTTGTCTCGTCCAAGACGAGGAACATGGAAACAAGGCATATCTTCGGCAAGGTGAAGACCTCTCCGTCGCTTGAATGGGTGGTAATCGTGTTTCCTGTCTCGTCCAATTTATACGAAGGGCACAACACACCAAATTTTATTGTGAGTGCTTCTTTTTTCTTTCACGAGCAAAAGGATAGTAGTGGTTTGATGATTTTTTTCTTTCTTTATGTACGTATGTCTACCTTTTATTTATCTCCGTTAATCCATTTTTCAACTTGAATGGTATGGTGTGAAAATGTTGATGAGATTATCATATTATTGGCATGTGAAAAATAAGTCATGAGTTGAAAATATAGTCGGCGGTCGATGATCATCAATATTTTAAGTGATGCTATTGATTACGTCGGTTTTGAATAGTCCAATATGCGAAGAGACATCAAATCATATCAATTGGGAGTTCACTTAGGTTTATCCTAAGAACATTCAATTCTCATACATATCTATAAAATCTTTACCCTTTTTAATCATTCAAAATATCACTCTATAACTTTATAAAATCCAAGCTCAACTCAAAAATCATTAATCATCACCTAAAAATTCATATAATCATAAAATCAATCATTTATCACCTGTTTTTATCAAGGATAAAAATGTCTATAGGATAGGTTGTAACACTTGTCTTTAAAAAATCTAATCTCAAGAATAATGAATTGATCCATAACCTTAAGTCAAAACAATACCTCTTCCTTCTCTGTTCTAGTTCAAGTTGAGTTGTAGCAAGGTTTTTATTTGATTGGTTTTCTTCAGTTTTCTCCTCTAATTGTTTTGATTTAGCTTACACAAAGATGATAAAACAACAAGCATATATCAAGAAAACATATATGTCATCAATAGAACAAGTGGTACAATCCTTAAACTAGTTTGTGATACATGTCCTCCATCTTTTCTCCTTTTTTTCTAATTTAATATAAATCCTTTTCGTAAATCTTGGATCAACAGATTTCAATTTAAAATCTAAAAATCAGATTTCAATTTTATTTCTACTTCATTCCTCAAGAACACCAAATATGGAAAAGAAACAAGATGGGGGACATATGTCATTAGATAACCTAAAGATTGTGTTACTTATATTTGCTCTATTAATGACACATGCTTCCTTAATGCATGTTTGTCGGTTTATCATCTTTGTATTAATTAAACCTAATTAATTAGAAAAAAAAAAAGTAAAGAAAACTTATCAAATGAGAACTTTATTGTAACTCATCCTGAACTAGAGAAGAGAAGGGAAGGGAAGAGGAATCGAAGGAGAGAAAGGAGATGTGTTGTTTTGGCTTAAGGTTTTGGACCAATTAATCACAGATAAGTGTTTAAACCCATTATATAGATTTTTTTATTCTTGATTTCTTTTTATTTATGAGCAATTTGTAGGGTTTTATTTTTTCTAATGGCATGAACCCTATTTGAGTTATAAATTTGCTAATCTAGATTTTTAAAAATTCTACCCTATCGTCTTGTTTTAACTATAATATTTTAATTATAAAATTTTGATTTCGGAAAAACTTATTTTTTTAGAAAGTAAGACCCTTATATCTTTTTTTAATATCTTACTTGAATGATTTGAAATACAATTGCCTACTCAAATATTTATTTTTTTTAATCATTTGGATTCTGTAAAATAAAGATAATATTTTCTAATATTTTTACACAAAATTATTTGTAATCTCTATAGTTAGTTTCAATTTGTACAAAACATAATTTATTTGAAAATAAGCTCATATATTGTTCAAATACTATCTTGCTTTAGTAAATTAGAGTATAATTTATTATCTAAATATCTCATACAATATGCCTCAATTGAACTTGATTTCTAAATATCTAAATATCACAAATTCAGTCAAAATAAATTTATTTCTAAATTTACCTATTCTTATTTTTACTTTTTGAACTTGATTTCAACAAAAAATCTTCTATCAATTGAGCCTTATGTAGTTATCTAAGTCATCCAAACATGAGTAGCTAGGGTTTCTAGATGATGGAGATGAATATTAATGGTTATCTAAAAATGGATAGATCATGATGTATTATGATCTCACTTCATGTACTTTTTGGATAAGAATAAAATGAAGGAAATATGGTATTTAAACTCATGTTTTGATTTGTTCTTGATATGCTTATAAATATATTTTACTTAATGCTCTTTACTTTATTGATATGCGCTTTTATTAATATGCTGATAAGTGCTCTTTACTTATTGATATGCTTTTCGATACTCCATGGATATACTCATAAATACGCTTTACTCTATTGTTCCGAACGAATCCATACAAATGTCAAATATAACTCTATTCTTGAGCTAATAATTTGTATCAATATATTCAGTAGTTTATATGTTGCTTTTTACTTAACAAGATGACATCTATGATCCTTTGTATCTAGTAAAATGACATCTATAATTCTTATATATAATAAAATGACATCTATGATTCTTATATTCATGTCTTACACTTTGATTTTAAGTTCATATGATCTATCATCTTTTTTATTATAGATATTTTAGTCACTTGTTTAGTTTTATAACTCACCCTATTACTATATTTTTAAATTAGCTTGTTATTTATTGTGATGTTAGGGATCGGGTTGAGATAATAGAATGTTAGAATTTTTTTTTTAAAGTCTTTGATGATTTAACATATATTATTAAAAAAGTATACTTTGCTTGTAGTGTATTTTTAAATAAATCTGAATTTACAAAGGTTCTTCTCGTATTTGGAAGTAGTTTAGAATATTAAGTTTTGAAGTTTTATATTGATATGAATTTACAAAAAATGATTGATTTTGTGATTATATAAATTTTTTACTCTTGTGGGTTTATAGGTGATTATTAATAATTTTTGAGTTAGTTTTAGATTTTTTAGAGTTAGGAGTGATATTTTGAATGACTAAAAAACTACACGGGTTTTATAGACATGACTGAGAATTTAATGCTCTTAGTGTCCTCAAATATTCTCTTGAATTCTGAGTTTGGATTATAAACGAATCATAATTTTTATGATTTAAGATAGATTCACATATTTTGAATATTATTTGGGAGGGTATGACAAATGTGCTCATGTAAAATTATATCATAAACATACCTAGTATGAGATTATAAAATATTTTATAACAAGAAAACGATGTTAATAATATGATTTTCCTCTCTCGTGTCAACGATCTGATCGTCAATATCAATCTCATCTTTTATAATTTCTCTCTCGTCGATCAAAAATTGGATGTGAATGATGTTAGTAAGTGTGCACAAGAGAAGACTTGACAGGTTAAGAGATTCAATTAAACCTAAAAAGAAACTCCTAATTTGGATTTCAGTTACCATTATATCTCTAACAGTAATTTCAGATTTGGTGGAACCTTCTCGAACTTACTATTATCATCTATCTATCGGAATTCTGATGTGATTTCCGCCACAAGACTCGGTCGGTCATACCGATTCTTATTTATTTTTGGGAAATCTATATATACATCCCCTATTAAAGATTGAGTAGTAGTTTGCACATTACTTCTCTATCCCATTCATTCAAATGTTGATATAGCGCCTATATATCCTTCCATTTTATAGGAGGCTCCTTTTTAATTATCCACATTAAGCTCCTCCGATCCCTCTTTCAGAGTCTGCGCCATGCCAACCTCCCGTCCGCCACGAGACCACACGCTGGACATTCCCGACGACTGCCTGGCCCTCGTGGTCGGCTCCCTCGGCCCCCGCGACCGCAACCGCTGCGCCCTCGTCTGCCGCCGCTGGCTCGCCGTCGAGGCCCGAAGCCGCTGCCGCCTCGTCCTCGACGCCCGTGCCCCCCTTCTTGAGGCCGCCCCCGCCCTCTTAGCCCGCTTCGACGCCGTCTCCAGCCTTTCCCTCCGCTGCGATCGCTTCTCCGACAGCATCGGCGATGACGCCCTCGACCTCATCGCCCGCCGATGTCCTGCCCTTGCCCACCTCAAGCTCCGGGCCTGCCACCGCGTCACCGACCTCGGCATGTCCGCCCTCGCCTCTCACTGCCCCGCCCTCCGCCGCTTCGCTTGCTCTTCCTGCTCCTTCGGCCCTGCCGGTATCGACGCCGTCCTCCGAGGCTGCCCCTTCCTCGAGGACCTCTCCTTCAAGCGCCTGCGAGGTCTCGCCGACGCGGTCCCCCAGGCCGTCTGTTTCCCGGCCTCCTCTGCCCTCCGCTCCCTCTGCCTCAAGGATCTATACAACGCCCAGTGCTTCACCTCGGTAATCGCCGGCTCCCCTAGCCTCAGAACCCTCAAGATCATACGCTGCTCCGGCGAATGGGATCCAGTCCTTCAGAAGATCGCCGGACGGGTTCCCAAACTCGCCGAGGTCCACCTCGAGAAGCTCCAGGTCGCCGACCGCGGCCTTGTCGCCCTCACCTCCTGCCTGGCCTTGGAGGCGCTCCACCTCGTCAAGACCCCCGAATGCACCGACGCCGGGGTCGCCGCCATCGCCGATAACTGCTGCATGCTCCGCAAGATCCGCATCGATGGGTGGAGAACGAACCGGATCGGCGACTACGGCCTCATGGCGATCGCCAGGGGTTGCCCCCAGTTGCAGGAGCTTGTTCTGGTCGGGATCAACCCAACGGCTCTAATAATCGAGCACATTGTGAGCAGCTGCCGCAGTCTCGAGCGCTTGGCGCTGTGCGGCTGTAAGACAATTGGCGACGCTGAGATCGCGCACATTGCCACCAAGTGCACGGCTCTGAAGAAGTTGTGCATCAAAGGGTGCCCTGTCTCTGACCGTGGGCTGGAGGCTCTCGCCCGAGGTTGCCCCAGCTTGATAAATGTTAGGATGAAGAGGTGCCCGCGAGTGACCTGGGAGGGTGTGGAGAGGTTAATGGCCGCCAGGGGAGGGTCATTTGCTGTCAGCCTGGATGCAGTCACGCTGCAGGAGCCGGATGTGAGCACGAGCGAGGGTGGGATGCAGGAAAGTGGTATCGAAGAGCTTGCGTCTCTCACCGAACACATTGTGACGTTAGATCTTCCCTCAAGCAGCAACGATGGATCCACTCTCTAACCTCGAGCATGAGGAGCTTCTTATCATCTGTTGGCAGAAAATAGTCAAGTAGGAGTGACAATTCTCTTCAGCATTTATGCTGGCTAACTGATGATGGGATGGAGAGACAAATTGGTATCTGAGCAAAGGTTACCGTGGCTGGTCGTCGTCAACATGCTCCTAATATCGAAGAACATGCTGCTCGTGATATCATCGAGATATTGAAATTGATGAGTTGAGGAGCAGGCATATACAACAAGTCCAACCCATCCATCCCAACATCACTAACTTCTCTCATCGAGATCATCGACATGTTTTCTTTTCTTTGCTAAGTAAGTGTACTTGTCACGCTTCTTTTATCATTTCTATACATTTTTGCAAACATCTTTTTCATTCTCTTGTAGATGATCACTTCTGGTGGAAGAATTTCAATAATATGTCTTTCAGAAAGGTTGAGACTCTTCACATATCGGTTATTATCAGTAGGTTTAATTGTCATAACTGCAGCTTGAAGTCTATCACATAATTCATACTTCTTTTTTAATTTGAGTTTCTACAGAATGATCCTTTGTTCATAGGTTGTTACCTTTCTACTTGCTTAGAATCTTTGCTAGAAGAGGGTGATGTGTAGAAGTGGCACATACCTTTTTGTGAGTGTTGAACTGCACATATTTTGAATTTCTTTTGTTTGTTTACCAGCTTAACTTGTGATACCAGGGTCGACATCCATTACCTAATAATCAATATATTTCTCGGAGTTGTAATCAGTGCAGATTGTTATGACATGTTTAATATTTCTTCTTCGTGTTGTTGTCTGGAGGTGGCATGTACCTGCATGATCAAGTCAGTTTTAATTTTTTTCCAAGTATGAAATGATTTTTTTGGTACTTGGACATGTACAAATTAAAGGTCTGAATTAAGAAGTCAAATAAACAATACAAAGACATACCTAT
Organism: Musa schizocarpa; assembly: GCA_900464855.2. Taxonomy (NCBI): domain Eukaryota; kingdom Viridiplantae; phylum Streptophyta; class Magnoliopsida; order Zingiberales; family Musaceae; genus Musa; species Musa schizocarpa. The sequence goes on along the minus strand of LS990922.1, from coordinate 43,029,431 downwards.
GCACCTATAAACGTTAATGAGCTTGCTTATCTGTTGATAGAGCTCAATACCTGCTATCTCAAATAATTTTGATTTCCTTGAATAAGTAGCATTTGGCAGAGTTTTGATTTTTGACCAATAGGGAACACAATTAAGATGAAATTTATAATTTCTGCTGGCTGGCTGTGCTTTCTTCAATGGTCCAGCTGAGAAAAAGAGAGAACCAAGGACAGGGTAAGCTACCGCTGGAAGAACCAGAAAGGAATCTGGTTAGAACATTTCTGATTTATGAAGGAAAAGAAAGACAAAATTCAAGAGCAGAGAACAATAAGAGGCAAGACTTTACAATCTGGAACAGTATTTATTATATCCACAGATCATACAGATGACACCACGATACTCATATGAACATTTCTTTAGATTCTTTTAAATTCTTGAATGGTAGAACAATGTGCATGCATTTCCTCTTCCTTGTTAGTTCCGTAGCTGAAACCTTCTATAGAAGTTGACATAGTGTTGTTTTAAGTTTCCTAGATGATGTTTATTGGAAGAGTGACCTGCTTTGGACAGTTAGGAATTTCATGAAAACAGCAATATGAAATCCTACTGAAGTAGGAACACAGAAAACTGTTATAGATCTAAATATGCTCCAGTTCTGATCCTAATTCTGGATGTTCAAAGATATTAGATTTATACATCAGACTCATTTGGTAGCCTTTTAAGTAATTTGTGTGCAGTATAACATGGTTATAGTTTTCTTTACAATTTGATATCTAGTCGGTCGGTGAAATTTCTAGTCACCACATGTCTATTAATAAATCCTTGGGGCCTATTTATTTTAGCAAAACTGGAAATTGATATCAAAGTGGAGTTCTTGAAGCCCAAGTTCCTTGAAACTTGATTTTGACCTGAAGCGAATGTTTGTTTGATAATATGCCAAAGACAACAAAGTGAAGTTCCTCAAACCAAATAGCTAATCTTTCTTTCCTTTTTCTTCCGTAAATGAATGCAAAACTTTCTTCGAATTGTGGGTCTTTTGTTATTTCATTTTCAAGTTTCAATCTAATTTGATGAACCAAATACAGGAGCTTAAATCACTTTCACCAAGAGTGCAGTTTTTTTATGGTTCACTTTCATCGAAGCAAAACGCCATTGAAGGCCCTGCTGTGAAACTACTATGGAAGTCTAGACTTGTTGATTTTGCCTGGTAATATCAGTCATTATTTTTCTTACAAAGTAGTTGAGTGATATGTTTTTATCATATTTCATCTGGAAATGATTTCTTGGGAGCTACACCGGAGAATTTTTTATATTAAAATTGATGTGAAGTCCCTTTCCAATAATTCAATTCTTGATTGTGGCATCTGATTCTATGTCCAGCATTTATTTCATTTTGTAGGAGTAGTAGATAATGTTCCTGCTGCTGACCTTTGACATTTTGCTTCCACATCACTGCAAATTTCTAGATTTTGAGTTTTATCCTGATCTCAGGTGTACTCTTTTAAGTGGTTAGGACATGGTAGCCACTGAAAGCTATGGAGAAGTGAGAACCTCTTCGTAGACTCTCCAAATCAGTTCTATTGAAGACTCTGTTCATTGATGGAACACCAACTTTTAATCTGTCTTGTTTTGTGCTGCTTAGAGCTGTGCAATTCCCATATGCCTTGCTTGTTCTCAGTCTAAGTTCATTGACATAGTGATGCTGAACACATCAAAGCACAGAACATGACACATGATTGTGCTTCAATCTTTGTTGATGTGGCCATTTAAATCCACATCACTTCCAATTATTGGGGAATGTCAATTTTTTATTGGATTGTTCTGATTACAGAATCTTGATGGATGCCATTCCATTGATGATGGAAGGTGTGAAATAATTGCATCAGTAGACAATGAAGTCCAGACAGTTCCAGGGAATCCTCACACATGTTTTGCGGGACTCAAACCCTAATCCACTGGTGTTTGAAATCTATGAGCCCACTAATCTGACTTCCACATGGTTAGCAAGCAGCAGCAAATGTCTGTAGGAAACTTCATGGGAAGAGTCCACATGTATGTCTTATTTGTCTTTTTGGTTCACATTAGATCTCCTTTGGTATGTGTGTCCATTATAGTTATCCAGAAATCAGATTTTTGACAGTTATTGATTGTAGGCATTAATATGATTTTGGAATGCTAAAAAAAGGAACAGATCTAAGACCTAGAAATCAGATCATATATATTTTTTATAATTATTTTGAGTGAAAATATGGTTCCATAAATGGCATCACCATTGATGTTGTGTGTGGAACTATTATTGCTTGTAACAACAAAAAGCAATCAACTTCGCAGTGGCTTTTGACAACAAGTTGGCTTGAAATAATTGAGCACGTCGACGGGACATCCACCGACCCTCATTTCTTTGTGAGATGAGGACGGCTTACCTCTCCAACATTTATTTCATGTATTATAATAGATGATATGATATATCTTTAGGAAATCTAATTACTCAATAGGATATCTATATTTCAAGTCAGTCTCATCTAAATTGATTGAAAGGTACCTTAATCTCCATAGGTGTGGATGTACGTGAGAAGTATCACATGAATAGTTGGTGGGTCGTTCAAGACAGGTGAGCTAACATTTATTTTTTTGCTGTGGTCAAGTGTATGCACTAGGTTTTCACCTAAACTTCATTTAGAAGAGATTATAGAATGTTCTCAATTCTGTAGTTGTTCGCAGTCCAATATATTTGACTATCGAGTGTGCATGCAATTTGACTTGTTCGATCAAATCAAACTAGAAATTTTTTCTAAGATGATATTTAAGTCAAATAAATAGTTGACTCGCCTGTTATTACTCATTCCACAGATATCAAATATCACATCTCTTTGGACCATATTTAAGTTTTATTTTTTGATAATAGAATATGACATGTAGGCGATCCAACGTCACATCATATATCGATCGATACATCGATCAAAGCATCGATTTGATCGATTCAATATCATATTGGGTACATAATCAGTTCAATTATTGAGTTAAGCATTAAAGGAGTGTTACTAAATGTACCTCGTTTTTTATTCAATATCATATTGGGTACATAATCAGTTCAATTATTGAGTTAAGCATTAAAGGAGTGTTACTAAATGTACCTCGTTTTTTATTGCAAATCTTACCGAATCACTTCAACCCTAAACCTGGAGGATGCTCGACTTCATACGATCATAATATATGCTCGTGAAAGAAAGAAAAAGATCATCTGGAGAAGCATCAGAATTGTGTGAGATAGCATTTGAAAACTAATAATTTTGGATGTATTAGTAGTGATGAACCTCTTAAATAAACATCAAGCTCTTGTGTAATTGTCCGTCTCTCCTCGCTCAACACTACTAGAAGACAAAATGGCACGTGGCACATGGTGGTGGCATGTGTGAAAGATGAAAAGCCGCGTTAAGGCAAGTCAAAGTCAACCTCCATCTGAGCGATCCGGACGCAGCCACCAAATCCCGTTTCACCGTGTCCCCGACAGCAAAGGAAGCCTCCCGACCTGTTGCTGTACCATCGGCAGGTCCCCACTAACTTTCTCTCTCCCCCCCCAACCTACGCCTACATGATGGCTCTTCTTCCCCCGCCTACTCCTAGTCGCTTCGATCCAAAGCATTCCACTGCTCCTCTATTCTTCGAGACGGCTCCACCCTCGCAACTCATAGTCCCCACCTCTCGTCTTGGCTTCCTGCCTTCCACCAAATCTTCTCTCCAATACTGTCCCATCATCCTTTCTTTTCCCAGCTCCATTTCATCGAGTGATTTAATGTGACTCCTCTCAAGTTACCAACTATATTATTATAAGGATCATTATTTGCACCTCAACCTTACTTGCCGCCGCTGCTCTACGTACTTCTTCTAACTCGCAGAACCCAGGAGGAGGAGAGGGGAGGACGCGACGGATATGAAGATGTCTTTGCTTCAGAATCAGATCAGCCGCCGCGGAAGCGGCGGCGGCGGCGGCTACCGGCCTCTGGATGCCGGTGGCGGCGCAGCGCAGACCGACGGCATCCTCCGCTCGCCCTCCGCCCTGTTCTGGATCGTCCTCCACGGCCTCTGCTGCATCATCAGCCTCGTGCTCGGCTTCCGCTGCTCCCGCCTTGTCTTCTTCTTGCTCTTCTCCTCCCCTTCCACCTTCACGACCTCCTCCACAGCTACCATCTTCACCTCCGCTCCCATCCTCCACACCACCACCACCACCATGACCACCACCACCACCACCACTACGACCACCACTACCCGCACCGAGACGTTGGCCCTCTCTCTCCCCACCCCGCCCCCGCCTCCTCCTCTGGCGGAGGCGTCCCTCGCGGTGACCAACAAGACGCGGAGCCGCGTGGTGGTGGGCCGGCACGGGATCCACATCCGGCGGTGGCCGCACCCGGACCCGGAGGAGGTGGTGCGGGCGCACTGGATCATCGAGCGGGTGCAGCGGGAGCAGCGGCTGCAGCACGGCGTGCGGACGCCGCCCCGCCCGCTCATCGTCGTCACCCCGACCTACGTCCGCACCTTCCAGGCGCTCCACCTCACCGGCCTCCTCCACACCCTTCTTCTCGTTCCCTACCCGCTCACCTGGCTCGTTGTCGAGGCCGGCCCCACCGGCGTCCCCTCCAACGACACAGCCGCCTTCCTCGCCCGCTCCGGACTCCCTTACCTCCACATCCGCTTTCCCGAGCTCATACCCGACAACTGGCCCGACCGCCGCCTCACCGAAGCCCGGATGCGCCTCCGCGCCCTCAGGTCCAACGATTCTCCCTTCAAGTCATCCCAAATCCAACAGTAAAGATTGGATCTTGGTCTGGAATTCCGTCAAAATATTGGTTCTTGATTTGGTTTTCCTGGAAACAGAGTGGTGGGGGAGAGGAGAATGGACGGGATCGTGGTGTTCGCGGACGACAGCAACGTGCATAGCGTCGACCTGTTCGACGAGGCGCAGAAGGTGAAGTGGATGGGCGCGGTCTCTATCGGAATCCTAGCCCACTCGGGGCGAACCGAGGCGGTCGGCGACCCGGAGCTGAGCGAGGAGGAGGACAAGGAGGGGAACTCTCCTGTGCCCATCCAAGGCCCGGCCTGCAACTCCTCCGGCGACCTGGTCGGGTGGCACACCTACAATGCTCTGCCGCACACGGGCGCCGCGTTCGTCGGCGCGGGCAAGACCATGCGGGCGGCGAAGATGGAGTGGGCCGGGTTCGTGCTCAACTCGAGGTTGCTGTGGAGGGAGGCCGAGGGGAAGCCCGATTGGGTTCGGGATCTCGATGCGGTGGGCGAGGACGGGGTGGAGATCGAGAATCCGCTGGCTCTGCTGAAGGATGCCTCCTTCGTCGAGCCTCTGGGGAATTGCGGGAAGAAGGCCCTGCTCTGGTGGCTCCGCGTCGAAGCTCGCTACGACAGCAAGTTCCCACCAGGGTGAGTTCACGAAACCTCTGCTTCTAATCATCCTCTCCATGAGAAGCCAGATACTAATACAAACATGTTCTCTGAAGCTTCAGCTTTCTTCTGATGGTTATCATTACTATCCTTCCACACTTTTACAGTTCTGCATTGCTAGATCGAACCTTTGTTTGTGACTCTCTGCAATGTTTTGGCACATGAAAGATGAAACTACATTTTTGATTCTTAACGCACTTCTACAAGGACTAGTTTGTGGTGCTTCTAATCTGATTACTGCTTGCACATAAAACTGTGTTGCTTAGGAATTTGTTCTCTGTATCTTTGTATGAGTTTGTCGGAGCATCTTTTGTTTTTCTATCTATTGCAAGATCAGTAGTCTTGTTGTAACCAAAGGAATTATGGGGTGGGATGGTTCGGGCATGGGGAAGACATGACCAATGCTTCAACAGGATCATTTTACAGCCTGCACGAGATCAGACTGTATTAGGAAACAGGATTCTTCATGCGTCGGTGGGATTCTGTGGCGACAAATTTCTGCTTCCATAATGCATACCTCGAGCAGATTAAACCACATTTTTGTTCTGTGATAGTTCTGCTAGATTAATCTATCATTAGATAGATTCATAACAATGCTGTTGATTCATATGGTCGTCGCAAGTAATGTATGAAAGGTCTTTAGCAGCAAAAGAGTATATTAGGGCATTATAATTAACATGAGAGTGAAAGTGATCTTCTGAGGGTGTTATGTCATTAGTGAGGTCTTTATTTCTTGCACCACAAGAGCAAGAGCATCGGTTTGGATTCAGCGATATCCAACTTCGCTGCTGACAGAATAAGATAATTTATCAAAAATGCCATAAAGGTATTGAATGAGAAGTCTATAACCCTGTGAATCACAAAACATATGTTTCATTTTATTCGTCTCACCTGAGATCACCTTTTTCTTGTCATCTTGATCATATTATCTTATGCAGGGCAGAATGATCCTTTGCTATTCAATTTAGGTCATATTACATTGACTTTGCTTCTTTGTGCATGCAGATGGGCAATAGATTCTGCTCTGGAAATCACGGTTGCTGCAAAGCAAACTCCATGGATCGATTCACCTCCTGAGCTTCCATCTGAAATGATGGCGATCGATCAAGATATATTTGGGATGAAATTTTCAAGGAAGAGCATGCCATCGTGGACTAGTCACATTTCTCGTGACAAAGAGAAGCACGATTCATCATCGGTTGATGCAGACCAAAACTAGTAGATGAAATGGCACCAAAGCGTGCCAGAGAGGTCTGTGAATATGAATTTTAGATAGTTCTCGATCGTTCCTGCAACTTGTTTGCTTCGAAAAGAGTAACATCAACTGTTGATGACCAGGCGTTTTTCCAGCTTTGCTGCAAGAACTATACAAACACAATGGATTGCAGCCTTTGATGACTCTGTCTTTGTATTACTTCACTTGGTTATCCTTGCACTGCTGCCACAGTGACTGGTTTCAGCATTTGCTAGTTGAATGGTGGAGCACTCACCATGCCATAAAGTTTTGCTAATTCTTTCTATAGTCCCTTTTTATGTTTTGGTACTGCAAAATACTTGAGAAACATGGTGAATACTACATAATTAATGGTTGCAATAGCAAGATATAATTTCAGCAAGTTAACATGTTTTATGTCATATGTGATGCATATACCTTCTTCTCTTTTGTTGTCCTACTGCTTAGGAGATTTGCATATCCATCCCTTCATTCTTTCAGGATTCTTATCTTTTCTTCTAAAACCTGTTGAAAAATATTCTGAAAAATGATATGTTTGGATAATTCATAGAGTTGGGATGATAGAGAAGAAGAAAAAGAAAGAAAAAAAAAAGGTATTGATGACTAAGGAAAAAAATTATTTCATCACAATCACTTCCAATCTAACAGTCTCATCAATCCTTTATCACAAAGGAAAAACCATGTTTATCTATGAACCCCTTTATTACAATAATGTTGAACATTCTATAGAAAAGATTAAATTAAATAAACCTATGAACGATCAAAAGCTGATATGTAATGCATATATTAATGTGTATTTCTTTATAATTTACAGAAGCATACAGAATTAAACCATCACAAAGTCCACACCGCAACTATTACATCCAACACAAACATACAAGTAGAGAACGAGGATTAGTTTGGCACGTTAATTCTAATGCATGAGAGCGTACGTGGACTTGCAGCGTCGTCAGGTCGGCGAGGTCCTCCCCCATGCGCAAACCCGACCGAGGTGGCCGACGATGCAGGCGAGGGCATGGCTAACCGACCGCGCCACGAACCCGATGCACTGCTCGAAGGGGTCGCGCATGCACGCGTGCCAGCCCCGCGGCCGCTGCCGAAGGCGCCACCAAATCCTGGTGATGCAGTTCTGGTTGCGGTCGGCCACGATCGCCACCGGCTGCAGGTACGCGGACGCCGCGTGGTTCACCAGCCGGTTCCGGATGTAGATGGCCGAGGAGTCGAAGCCGCGGGGGGGATGGCGGCTTCTGCCGGCGGAGGTGTGGGAGGAGGAGAAGAAGCAGAAGGCGGGGCGGTAGCGGTGGAGGAGGAGGATGTCCCGGAGGCTGGTGTAGCGGTAGTGGTCACGGTGGGCGTCGAACTGGCGGTGGCCTTGCAGGGGTTTGGATATGATAACCTGTTGCATCTCTGTCTCCATATCTACGAGCTATTTCTTGTGCTTAGTTTATACAGTCGGGTGACATGACAAGGAGAGGGGAGGAAAGGAAAGGAGTGGCCATCGATGGCCTCCCTTTTTATTTGTCTTCGTCGATGGTTGGCTTGGAAGATTCAAGGGGGAGGAGTGGAGGGAGGGAGGGAAGGAGAGAAGAGAATTTGGAACCTCAACGGTGGTTGTCCAATTGTTTAGCTTTTTTGTCGGGGATTGCTAAATGTGGATGTTCTTAGTCTTTTGACCCGGACAAATTAGTTTCTCTTGTTTGTTGTGTGTCGTGACATCAAAGTGCCAATTGTTCTTCCAAAAAAGACTTTAAGATTAAGATTGAATTTAATCTAAGTGCATCAAATTTAATTTAATCACTAATTCTTGAATTTAAGTTTTATTTATGAATTAATACCTTGATTAATTTTACATTTGATTTATGTGGATTTGATGAATTTATTTATATAAATTTTAATTTAATCATTTCGATTAGTGATTTAAATTTAACGAAATTGATAGATCAATTATTCGATCAAATTTAAAATTATCGATTAATCTCATATTAAAAATAAATAAGATTAATTTAAAAATATAATAAATATATTATTATAAATTTTAACTTAAGCATTCGTGAATGATTTATGATTTAGGTTTGAGTTTACCAAAATTCAGGTACCATCAGTTCTCTTTGGGGATTAGATGTCTGAATTAGATTGGATGAGCTTTTGTGGCATAGTTGACATTAACACTATCTAATTAAAATGGAAGACGGTGGTATGATCCTTGTTTACATGGTGAGGGAAAAGATTTGTCGTTCTCACTGACCCTCCCAGAAAACCGGGCTCAGAGAGCTCTGCACTTGCTTGATCAAAAGATGCCTGCAATGAGTCAGTCCGTCTTCTGCGATTGGGCCCTGCCACAGTCTCTTATGCATTCTGGAATCAGTGTTGGATAGGAAGCTAATCATACGACACCTTTCTTCCTCGTAATCACCTGTGTTTGATGGATCATGTCAACCTCTTTGTTCTGTCACCATCGAACAAAGCTATGGGAATAGATTAACAGGTGAAATACCACAAATGGCAGAACAAAGTCAAAAGTCTTCGACTGGAGTTATTCTTTGGCAGCCTCTTCACTTCCTTTTAGATTGCCTAATGGCTCTCTGCAATCACCATTTTGCCTATGAAATTGATGAAGATGAATCTTCGTATTGCCAATGACATGTCGGAATCTGCTGCGACAGCAATGCGTCCATTAGGACGCCTCGATAGATAACAATGTTATCTTATTTAATTAGATAATATATATTATAAATTTAATTTAATTTTGATAATAATTATTGATTAATAAAAAAATTAATTATAATATATTTTTTTATTAGATCATTTTGATGAAATAAATTTTTTTAATTATCATCATAGACCCTCTATTGTTATCTAGAAAAGGACATGTTCTAGTGACGAGGATATATCAAGATTATATATATTTTTAATCTTTCTTAATCTTTAATCCATTATTCATATAGTTCTATAAAAAATAAGAAAAGAGAAGAAAACAAGTCTAGTTCTTCTCGTAGATTAACATAACTATGACTTTTGAATCTAACGATCATACACCTATAGATCAAATAAAGGATTTCTAAATGACATCAAACGATATAAATCATAAATCTAATTTATTGTTATTTGATTTTAATTTTTTATATTAATTTCTTTTATATAATAGTAGCATAATCATAATTTTTATGCTTATAATTTGTATCAGAGCTATATTTTAAAATTAAATATCTTAGATATGTTTATTAGCACCATTCACTTGCGAAAATGTATTATTCGATTTTGATTTACGATTCTCGAATGATCCGTGTGTATTGTCGATCCGCTTTTCTATTTAGTCTATCCAATCACCTGCTTACGGGCAATGCAAAGTTCTTTACGTTTGATTGATAAACTACTATCGACTGTCAACAATAGTATTGTTGAGAGTTATGGCTTTGGATAATTGCCAACCTAATTACAAGTAGTGTTTGCATATGCAATGGAAGCATCATGGGGTGTGGCAACCCTATAATGACTAAATAGCATCTACTGGTTGTGTCGGCATCAATTAGATATAAAAAACTAGTGATTACATTAGTCGGAAGTATGTGCATAGACGTGTCATGACAATTGTGAGGATCGCTAGGTGACACCTGTATACAATCATACCGTGACGACTATGGGAGGCATTATGATCAAAGAGATATTCGGTCGACAATATAAGTACTACTACCATATAGACAGTAAGTAATGCATAGATGGTGACTACACACCGCGACGGCTACATGTCTCATGCAACCAAAGGAAAATTATGGTTTTAAATTTGAAATTATAGTTTTATTATTATAAATCCTTTTTAATTCTAATATATATCCTTTCATAGGTTTGCCCTTTAAAAACTATATAATTCTATTGTGTATCCTAATAAAATTATAGTTTTACCCCTTAGAAATTAAAATGTTTTAACTTGTGTCCTCAAATATAAATCGATCAATATAATTTATTTGTTTAATCAAATATTTTGATGATTATATTTTGACTACTTAGATGGGATTTACATTCGATCAATTAAGTTTGATCAAACATGAGAAAGTCAAATTTTGATTAACTTTTGACTTACTTAGGCTAATGTTTGGCCAAAATTTGAGCCTACCCAATTAAATAGGATTAACTAGTCTAATATAAGGTTTTATATTAAATAAAAAATATAAATTATGGTTTTCTTTTATAATTTTCTCATATAACCTATTATTGTATATGATAATTAAATTATAATTATTATTTTTGGATATTTGTTTAGTTATTCATATGTACATCGAATATGAATTGATATTTATTTTTTAATAAAGACAATTTATATTTTATCATGAATACAATTATCATATAAGTTTTTATTTATGTTAATTAATATTTAATAATTATTATGATTATTATTTTATTATTATTAAATTGTTTTAACATAAATTAGATTAAATAATACTCATGAAATATTATTTATAATATATGTCTCTAAGTTTTATCGATCGGTAATTGTCAAGTTGACCTATAATGGTATAATTATGAGATATAAATTATAATCTATTTTATCATTATAGGATATTTATATTTTATATTACTGAATTGGTCTTGTAATTATCAGAGTGGCTTAAATAAATAATTTACTATATTAATTAAGAAATTAATCTTAAATGATATTGAGAAAATAATATTCACAATGGTACATATAATTAGGATATTTTTAGGATATTTGATAATTCTAAGTGAAAATATACTTTGAATAATTACATGATGGGTAGGGTAATACTATTTTGGATATTTTATAATTTATGATTGTATACTCAATAATAACAATACTATTCTATATAATGATGATATCAACCATCTACAAATAATTTTGAGTGGATATTGTATATATCAATATTTTATCCAAATGTGAAATATGGATGATATCAAATGTTATTTTATATTTTATGGTGGCACTTCCTTTTATACACTCGTATGCTTCTAGTATCATTATACTCTTTAGTTTAAATTATTTAGAATTATTAGAGCATATGTAATTTACACTAGGCATATTAGATATTAATTTAGTATTGCTTATTGAAAGGCCCATAGACTTGATTGATGAAAGTACTGTCAAATAAATCAAAGAAATGAATGTTTGAGAAAGATTTAATAGGCTTAGTTCAACATTTATAAGAATGATAATTATAAATAACATAAAAACTTTATTATCACTTACAACTAGCACATATGAATACTTAAGAACTATTATAGATAAATTTAAACATATTAATAAGTCATTAGCTAACACATTAAAGAAAAATTGACTACAGCTCAGTATCATAGAACTCGAGAGATTCAATATCATATTCTTAATATGACTAACAAGACTACAAAGCTTAAAGCATTAAACATGAATATTGATGAGTTTTTTTAATGATCGAGTATAATAATTGATCATTAAATATGTTTTATTAAAACCATAAGGAATCATCCAAAACATAGCAAAAAATTATAGATAAATTTAAAGTCTATGTTACCTCAAAGTAGCTAGAAAGATTTACTTATAATCTATAAACCTGAAACTCTAAGTATAGCAAAGGAAGAGTTGAATTATTTTTTCTCGATATTCATTAAAGATGAGGTTCCATGGTCTCTATGAAAAAAGCTAAGAGAATGACTATAGAAGAAAAGAAAGGGTCATGGGCTATCAAGTTAGTAAAGAGGATGATACCAAAATAAGATTGAGATTTTTAAGAGGTTAACTTGAGGTTTAGGATTCAATCACATTAGGTCTCATTTCAAGTTTTTTTTGTTCTTTCTTTTTTTTATTAATATAATTTTAATATTGTAGCAATCTTAATTGAGTTTACTTTGATACCGTAAAGATATATTTTTTATCTAAACATATCCTTTAATTTTAGTTATGTATCTCAATATTTAGTATAACAATCCTCTTTGATTTGCATCTCTATTTCATTTTTTATTACTCTATTTATGTCTAAGTAGCTTATTATCCTTCATATACACAAGGTTTAAAACTTAAATTTTTTTACTTTAATTATGTTCAAACTCATTCGAGCCTTCACATTTATTTAAGACCAATTAAAATCCAATCATAACTTCTAGTTACTATATGCATGGTTATTATCATAACTTAACCTCATATTTAAGTCCACTAATACACTTTAACTTTTTGCTCTTTACTTAATGTAAACATTAATGTTATTCATGTTAAACCAATATATGTACGACATTTAGAATGATATTTTTGGAAAGCATATACTTTAATCTTAAAAGTCAAAACATGACCATGTCATTTATCATATTTATGAAGCATAGATATCATAAATCATATCATGAATTAAGAATAATATAAATATATTATTGTGTTTCTATTAGCATGCTAGTAGTACTTGTATGTATGTGAAATTCAAACACTGTAATAAAATATTACATGCTCACATATAAGAGATTGGATTAGCTTAAAATGATAAAATATTCATATGCTAATTTTATAAATTACCTAAGAAGTCTACTTCATGATTTAGATTTATGTTAGTTGGAGAGGATATTTCTTAGAAAAATATAAAGCAACCGCTTATTGTATCATTAACGATAGAAACTAAATTTATGATATGTTTTAAGATCATAATTCGAGCTTTATTGGTTGCCATTAAGACTTGATATGATCAACTCAATTGCTAAGCTACTGAAGATATTTTATAATAATACTATAGTAGTTTTTTTTTATAAGAATGATAAGTATTCTAGCAATTGTATGTATATTGAGATAAAAAAAGAGTTTAAAAATAATATGTGTAAATTGAGAACCAAAGCACCACCTTGACGATTATTGATTTATTTACTAAAGCTTTATTATCTAAAATATTTAAATAATATATTTTTAGAATGAGACTTATAAGTAAGTCATAGGTATGACTATTATTGATATTTTTATTACTTAATTATAGTTATTAATATTTGTTATCATGTTTACATTTATGTTTATAAATATAATAATAGAATTATCTTAACAAGATAAATTATAAGGTTATTATGGATTATATTAGGAAAAGCTAATAGTATTATGATAGAGTATGATATTGATGATATGCATCATATTACTAGTTAGACTTAATATAGTATTATTATGCTTATTGGACTTATTAGTTTTTTTAATTCATGATCATGTACAAAATGTATTTCAATTTTTTAAATATAATTAAGTAAAATTATTTTTAAATAAACTTGTATTTTATTTATTTTGATATTAACCTTTTTTATATCTTATTAATTAATGGGTCAAGTAGAAAAATATTAAATTATATGATCTTATCTAATTAGGTAAGATATATTATAAATTTTATTAAATTCTAATAATAGTTATCAGTAAATAGAAAGAAAATCTAATTCTATGATTTATTATGAGATCATAGAAGGATTTTTTTAATTGTCGTCCTTGACCTTTTGCTCTATATTATAGATATTCTGTATGTGATTGTCTATATTATAGATATTCTCAATGTGATTTTTGATTCCATGATGGTGCGTCAACAGATCAGATGTAAAATTTTTGGATGACATTAAAAGATAATGATAGATTTGATCTATCGTTATTTAATTTTAGTTTCTAACATTAAATTTTTTTTATATAATAACATAATCACATCTTAAATACGCTCAATACAAGTATTCATCAGTTGGTACAAGAAATCTTGATAGTAGAAACCATTCGATGAGACAAAAACTATTATGTTGCAATGAAATAATTAATATCGTTTGGCTAAGCCTCCCAATTAATTTACCATTGGCATGAAGTGCGGAAGGACGAGATAAGATCATGTTTACATGGCTCGAACATTCTGTATGGGGATAACTACAGGGATTCAGCTGATTCCGAGGCTAGGAAATGTCATGCCTTGCTGTTTCAGCAAAAGACAAAAATCATGGAGGACGAGGCGACCATGCGGAGACCACTAGCGATCGGAAGTATCCTGCGAAAAGAATCACACTTGGTTTACGCCACGTGAAAGCGTCGGTACTCCTCCTTAGTCCTTCCGGCCTTAAATGAGTGCCAAGCGGCCGCGCTGCCAAGCTGCAGAGGACGGGCCAGTAGCACGGCCTCACGGGGGCTGTCGACGTCTCACTCAGTTGGATGCCCGAGCCTCGAGGTCAACCGGAATTGTTGTCACCGACACGGTAAGACTCGAGCCTCCTTTTCCGCCTCCAACCATGCACCCACCCCTTGTTATGTGTTCTTATTTGCCGAAGCAGATCAATAGGAAAAAGAAGAAGAAAAAGAAGAACAGCTCTGCAGCAGATAGTTTAAATAGCAATGTGTCCCTCCTCAACAAAACCGTGATGACTGCAATCGCTCAACCACCAATAATTTCGAGGCACACTTGTGCCTTTTCCCCTTCTCCAATCATTTCATTTGCCGAACAAACACCTCCATTTCGACGTCCAAATCTCCCAGCTGTATCTGTCTGTATTCATCTCCCACTCCTTCGATTCTTCCACGTATGCCAGAGAGATCGTAACATGGGAGAGTGCAAAAGCCTTGAGATTTAGCTTTCCGAGCGAGGAGTTAATGAGATGTCTTATAAGTAGGTGGTGCTGACGGTTGCTTCGTTGACAGAGCGCGAGATAGAAGAAAGGCATGGGTCGCCGACGCAGCTTCTGCTTCTCGCCCATGCAACTGTTCCTCTTCTTCTCGGGGCTGCTGCTTATCCCCACTCTCAGCAGCAGCAGCAGCAGAAGTGACAGGGAAGCCCTTGAGATTGGCATCGGCATCGGCATCGGCGGCGGGCCTCCGCCTCCGCCTCCGCCTCCGCCTCAGCCTCGGCGTCCGCCTCCGGAAGCTCAGCCCAGAATGCCTCCTTCTTCTCCGCAGCAGCCGCAGCCTTGCGACTTCGAGAACATCCTGCAGTACAGAGCCTATTTCGTCATCCAGCGGTTCAAGAGAACCATCACCTGCGATCCCATGAACAAGACCGACACGTGGCGCGGGTTCAAGTTATGCAACAACGACGGCGATGGCTACCAAGGCTTCTACTGCGAGACCCCGCCCAACCGGAAAAACATGCGAACCATCGCCTCCGTCGACTTCAATGGCTTCAAGTTCGGGGCCCCAACCGTCTCAAGGTTCGTCGACCAGCTCCCCGACCTCGCGCTCTTCCATGCCAACTCCAACAACTTAGGCGGCACCGTCCCGTACCTCCGTACACTGCCATTCTTCTACGAGCTCGACATCAGCAACAACGACTACTCCGGCGGATTCCCCGTCAACGTGCTCCCCCTCGTCAACCTCACCTTCCTCGACCTCCGCTACAACGGCTTCGCCAGCCCCCTCCCGCCTTCCGTCTTCCTCATCCAAACCCAGGTGCTCTTCCTCAACAACAACAAGTTCTACCAGCACATACCCGACAACCTCGGCAGCACCCCCGCCGCCTACATCACCTTCGCCTACAACGACTTCACCGGCCCCATCCCTAGCTCCATCGGCAAAGCTTGCGAGACGCTGATCGAGATCCTGTTCCTCGGCAACCGGCTCTCCGGCTGCCTCCCCTTCGAGGTGGGGCTGCTGAAGAAGGCCACGGTGTTCGATGCCGGGTCCAACCAGCTCACCGGCCCAATCCCCCTCTCCTTCGGGTGCTTGGAGAAGGTGGAGCAGCTCAACCTGGCGGGGAACCAGCTCTGCGGGGAGGTGCCCGACGTGGTGTGCCGGCTGGCCAAGTACGGCAACCTGGTCAACCTCTCCCTCTCCGACAACTACTTCACGTCGTTGGCGCCCAGCTGCATCAGCTTGATCCATTCGAATGTGTTGGACGTGAGGAAGAACTGCATTCCGTGGCTGCCCCACCAGAGGTCGCCGGAGGAGTGCGTCTGGTTCCTGAAGCTCCCCAAGGTCTTCTGCCCCAACACGCAATACATTCCCTGCCACTTGCCATGGGAGGGCAGGGACGAGCTCGATTCGTCCGCATCGTCGTCGCCGGCGGTGGATGGAGGGAGGGACAAAAATCCGGCGTCTGGGTACACCACTTACAAGGCCCTGCACCACCATGACAAGCCATAACCAACGGGAATTCGCGGTTTAGGTGTTCATGCCCGTGTCTGTCATCCACGTCCAGTAACTGCATCTCTGCTTTCCTTGTAGCTTCTACTCGTTTCCTCCCTTTATCTTCGTGCAAACATTAGTGCCGTCGAGCTAAATGTAGACAATGCATTAACCCCATGGATCTACTCCTCTTCCACCCTGGTTCAGTTGTAAGCGTGATGTTGCCGCATTCTAATGAAATAAAAACTTTCTTCTCGTCCGATGAATCCAAGCTTGTTGCACTTCTTTAGGACAGAAATCTATGCAGTACATTGCAGATAAAGATTGTATACATGGTTGTCCAATTCGTCAAATTAGTATTATCCATAAGGTCCTTTAAAAAATGGTCTGCATGAATACAAATACAGGTGTCTGTGTTTTTGAATTTTTAGCTTGACTCCCCAAATAGTCAGGATTTACTATTTTGTTTGTGTAGTTATACTAGTTTTTTAGTATAACTAGTAATCAGTATGTGAACACTACTCTCACATGAATTTTTCTATTTGTATTTATTTAAAATTTATAAAGATTAAATGATGAAGATGAACTATGATCACATGATCGTAAATCTATATCTATCAGTTCCATCTATCCTGTGATATAAGATTGACATATTTGATGGTTGACCAAGCAAATGTCTTTCTCCTATTTGGAGTAGTGTAAATAATAGACTTACTCTAACATGCATCAACACCCTATTCCACTCTCACATCCCGACGCATCAAGTCTTGCTAAGGCTCTCTTCTATGGTCCATGCATAGCATTTTATCTTGCATTATCTGAGGAAGAAAAATTCTCCATCAGTGCTTTTATATTGGTATGTTTCTTTGGATTTTTCTAGCTTATCTATCTTCCATTGCACACACTTTACTCCTAAATCACATCCATGAGGTGAGCGATGGCTCTTTATTGTACTCGTAATTGCAACTCTCCAGTTCTGTGGGATCAGAATATATGCCATTATTCTACTGTGTTGCACAGATTGCCATTATTCTTAGGTCCCTCATCAACCAAATGCTGGTTTCATGGTCCGTAGAGAAGACATTTAATGAGGGAAGGGGTTGCACTCTGAATTCAAATTCTTTAACGCACCAAGAGGAGAATAATCCTAGGATTGACTTGACATAACCGTAATCACCATCAAATTTATTTAAGTGGTGATTCAGAAAATTTTTTATGATCGATGATATCGATATCATAAGTAGTATTACACTCTCCTCACCTCAAGACCATATGATCCAAAAATGCTTTAAAAGGTAATATGTTCAATTAGTAATTATAAATCAAATCAAGTAACTAAATTATGGTGTTAGAGATGAATTACTTAATTTTTCTTGTCGGATAACATTTTCATAAAGGGCTTATCCTTGGTGTCTATTGTTATTGGACATCTAGATTGTTTGATTAGGACATGCCCTAATCTATGGGAAGAAGTGCCTTGACACATGAACCTATGGTTGGTGGCTTCACCCCACAATTATTAGGTTGATCATGTGATCTGTTTATGGGAAAATATAACTGTGCATTTTCTTGTTTAAAGTCATATCATTGTACAAATGTCTTGTGACAAAATCACATGAAACTTATGTGATGGGCCATTTGTAGGTCTCATCATAATGGGTGACAGAGCAAGTGCCATGCTGAAGAGGGACTTGAACTTGATTCATAGAACAATATTGGTGAGAGCTTAGTTCCCTTTCATAAAGGGGAAAGCATCTCCACCCAATTAGGTGGAGTTCAATACTGATAGATTCTATCAAAGGTCAATGACTAACATTTAAACACAGTACAAATCCAGACAAGCTGCATAAAGGAATGTATAATTGCAATGAATCTTAATTGTTAAAAGAAGAGTCATGTTTTAGTAGTTCCACTATCATCTCATCCCTACTACCATTTAAGTTTAGCATGGTTTAGATATGTCATCACAAGTATCACACATCAAATATTTAAGTATCTATACTGTAGTACACAACATTAGCAAGTGCATTTCTTTCTTCTTCATGTCCTATTCCCAAAAAAAAAAAAAATTTGAACTTTGGAAACCAAGAAGAATATTAATTTCAAGGACTTGTAATTTTTTCCATAAATTTGAAAATTTAATTGTCTGAATGTCAAATTTGTTTTGAGAGCTTATTAAAGCTGTCAAGAATGTTTTCACCAAAATGTCAATTGTTTCTCCATGAAAAGTTTTCATAGTACAGAAAATTAATTTTATTGATTAACCCAAGTACAAAATGTATGCTTTATGGGCATATAGCAGCTCCCTACTCAGATTCTTTTCTTGTATTTATTAGGAGTTTGGAGGATTTCATGCTTTCTCCAGTAGCTTCCCTTGTCACTGATAATTCATCTTGGATTGTTATAGCCAAAAGAAAAACCTTAAAGACATTGACTTATTAATCACTATTCCATTGAGCATTTTGTTGGGTAAAACGTACGATATTTATATTTTTTTATTAAAAAATAATAAAATTTAAAAATAAAATAAAAAATAAAGATAAAATCGAGATAGAATTTGAAGGCACATAAACATTGTCTTAAGGTGAAATCTCATCCTTACATATCGGATTTTTTTAAAGATTTTCACCCCATTATTATCTATTTTTTTAGCATGATCGTTAAATAACTTAACTAGACTCTTTCGCGAATCTAGCAATAGAAACATATCTAAGATAAGAGGAAATATTATATTTATCTCTTCACTGAATTGATTAGGATTATAGAGGCTAAAAGTGCCCTAAAGATTATCATGAAAGAACATTTAACCAAGAAACACGTTCTTTCATATATAACCATCAAAAACTAATAGTAAAATGTTTTAAATTTTAAAATTAAATACAACACATTTGTGGTGTGTGTGTGTGTGTGTGTGTGAAGTAGTATATTAAAGTTGCAATTGTCAAATCTAATCTGATGACAAAATTATAATATTAAATCTTGGCAAAATTTCAGTTAATCTTTTGTATATATGTATAGAAATTTGCTATGGTATGTATTGATTACCCAATCATTGGGATTTGCTGTAATTGCACTTAAAAGTTTGCTTGTAATGAAAATTTACACATGTTTGGATAAAGGCTCATCTCTAACATGAGAGAATATGTTTTTCAGAAAAACCTAATTGTTGATTTTGAAATGCTTATTTTTGAAGTTGGATTTTCCTCAAATAACTCATACTTCTTTATATGTTGATAACATGAGTACCATTAGAGTTGTTGTTAATCCTATGCTTCATAAAAAAAACCAAAACACATAAAGGTGGATGTTCACTATATTGGAGATATCACATCATCATGTTACCTTATGCCCTAATAGAGTTTCAAACTATAGATATTTTTAATGTCATTGATGAATACTCGACATCAATTCTTAATTAACAAATCGTTGCTTGTTGATTCACCACGGACATCAATGTTAAATCTAGTCTGATGTCAAAATTTCAGCAACTATTTAGTAGATTCTCAGCAATTACAGCATTAAATCTTAGTAAAATTTCAGTCAATCTTTTGTATATATTTCCTATGATGTGTATTGATTATCCAATCATTGGGATTTATTATAATTACACTTCAAAGTTTTAAACTTTACATATGTCTATATAAACATATGTTTTCATGTAAAAAAACTTTACATATGTTTATATAAAGTTCTATCTCTAAGATGAGAGGACACGTTTTCCAAATAAAAATAATTATTATTTTTGATAGAAACAACAGGAAGAGGAAGAACAGCAACAAGAACTGGCGGAGATGGCCTCTCCAGAGAGAGATCGATGGTGACCTGGCGGGAACCTGGTGAAGGGCAGTGGTCAACGATGGTGACGACCAAGCTGGTTGCCAGTCACGGCCTAGGCACTGCATGGTTGGTGCCGCCGGTGCATCTCACCGAGTACCTCCCTCCGCACGCCGCCGCTCGCTGCTGCTATCGTCACTCCCTTCTCTTCGAAGCTTTTCATCATCATGCATCGTTAGAATCTATTTCACCAAAGTCTACAACTCGATCAGTTGTGTGTTCTTGGACAACTTCTGCAACTTAGATTCATAAACAACTGATGCAGCAGTAGCCAAAACTAGCAGAAACATATGAGATGTGTTTAGCAGTCAAAGCGACCACCACATCAAAGTGATTAGAAATGTCATGCCTTCGAATATGATCAGAGACGTCGTCAACTTCCTTTCAAAACCTAATCAGGTCATGACTTTTCATAGAATAGAAACCTGACTTTCCAATAAGGACTGCGATGTATTATCAGTCTAGATTGGAAACAAACCACAAGTCAAGGAGATGGACTTCCGCAACGTTCATTCAGGTTGCATGCATAAGTCGATAGCAACAGTCTTTCCCTGAGAAGAAAGAACACACTCATCGATGAGGCATCACCAAATTGGAGCATATGGTCAAGCAAATGCATGTGTATGTTGGGCTTAGACGTGTCCTGTTGGAAAAATACGATAAAAAAGAGGATGAAAATATTATGGAAACAAATAACAAACACAAGATTAAGAATACTCTAGGAAATATATTTATGTTTGAAACGTATATAAACACTTTCATATCTGTATCTTCTTAATGAGATTGCTATGGATTTAATGTAAATAGTTTTAGTGGATCTGACGAGCCTTTAGAATAGAAGATTTGTATTAAACAAACAATAAAGAATCTTCAAAGAGGAATTAGAGAATATCTAATTCAATCATTTGGAGAGTAAAGAAGTGCATATATCATGATAATTTACTCTCAAATACCTATTTATAGATATTTTTCACAAAAGACACCATCTTTGAAAAATAACTACCAAAATAACTAAAAAGAAACCACCTTTTCAAATAAATCTTTTGAAAAGAATTTTTTTTTAATTTGAACAGTTTATAACAATCCTTCACTTGTTCAAATTTAAAAAAAATTCTTATGATTAAATAGTATTTATGAATAAAATAATATATCTTTCGATTTGAATATTACCTTAGTGTAAACATCAAAAAGTGAAGTCAAAATCCCAAATAGCATAAAAGCTTTGAATTTGTTATTCCTAATGATAACACCAGTGATACCACACACGTAAATACAACATCCTTGTATTCCTCATAAAATCTCGCTCAGTCCTAATATGGCCATAGGCTCATCCAAGTTCTTGAACTTTTATGAGAGAAACTCCAACTCTTAATCGAAACGATACCACTTCTAAATTCATATAGGTAAAGTTCTTATAGTATCTTTGTTACTCTTTGAGATATTTGTCCTAACTTGACTGAACTTCATCAAGAGTATAATTAACTCAACCCTCATTTGGTGACAACTAGCACTTTAATATCTTTAGATGGGACTCGTAAAATATTTCAAAGTGTTGAACCTCTCAACATGTCAATGACTTATTCTTACCCTTTGAACTCTTCATTACTCATTTCATAATGTTAAGTAGGGTTGCTATCATTCGTGGATCTTTTATTCAAGGAGTTTTAGTCCCATCCATTTTGATGTTGATCTTACAACTTCTCTTGTAAGAGATTTTGGTAAATGAATCAACCAAATTCTCACTTATTTTCACAAATGCAAGTGAAATAATCCCACTCTTGATTAATTTCCTCACATAATCATGTCTAAGACTTATATGTCTTGCCTTTCCATTATATATTTCACTATATGCACGAGCTAAAGTGGCTTGACTATCACAAAGTATAGAAATTGAATTCACTCTCTTAGAAGTCAATGGAATTTCTAATAGAAAGTCCCTCAACCATTCATCCTTCTTTCCTGCATCTGCTAGAATAACAAATTCTGATTCCATAGTTGAGTAAGTTATACACATTTGTTTCTTGCTCTTCCAAGAAATAATGCCACCTCCCAAGATAAACACCCAATCAGTAGTGGATTTGTTATCTCCAAAACTCGATATCCAACTTGCGTCAGTATATCCTTCTAAAATAGCAAAAAATTTTGAGTATTGTAGGTCATAATCTTTGGTTCATTTAAGGTACCCAAGAACTCTTTCAATAGCCTTCTAATGCTCTACATTTAGATTGCTAGTAAATCTACTAAATTTACTAACTACAAATACTATATCAGGTCTTGTGCACTCCATTGCATACATAAGACTTCTTATAGTACTTAAATATTCTAATTGAGTCATTGTTCTTCCAACATTCTTGACTAATTTGATACTTAAGTCAAACAGGGTATTTGCTTCTTTGATTTTTATGTGACTGAATTTCTCCAATACTTTCTCTATGTAATGAGTTTGACTCAAAACATATCCCCTATTATTTCTTTTTACCTTGATATATAGTATAGTATCAACTTGCCCAATATCTTTCATATTAAATGTTGAAGATAGAAACCTCTTTGTTTCTACAATACTTTTTATGTTGTTACTCATTATTAGTATATCATTAACATAAATGTAAACTATCACTATATAGTCATCACAAGTTTTGAGATAAACACATTTATCTGTAATATTATGATCAAATCCATTATAAAGAATTATTGCATCAAATTTCTTATGTCATTATTTTGGAGCCTGCTTTAAACCATATAATGACTTAATAAGTTTACACACTTTATGTTCATTTCCTAGTAGAATAAAATATTCAGGTTGTTTCATATATACCTCCTCATTGAGGTCTCCATTTAGGAATGTTATTTTTACATCTATTTGATGAACATAAGATAAAAAATTGATGCTAAAACAAAAATAATTCTAATAGATGTGATCCTAGCCACAGGAGCATATGTGTCAAAATAATCTATTCTTTCTTTTTGTTGAAATCCTTTAGTAACTAACCTTGCTTTGAGCGTTTGGAGAGTGTCATTTGTATGATACTTCCTACAAAATATCCTTCTACAACTAATAGGTTTAGAGGCAAAAGGTAAATCGATAAGTTCCCTAACATGGTTTGATATAATAGAATCAATCTCATCATTAATACCATCTTTCCAAAAAGTAACATCACGAGATGTCATAGCTATTTTAAACATTTTAGGATCATCTTCCATTTGTAAAATAAGATGAATTGTTTTTAAGACTCTCATTAGTTCCTTCTACGAGATAAAAAGAAATACTATGAGAATTAATCTCATCCGATCTTAATGTTTTTGCTTTTCGTACCCGAGTGTTTCTCCTTAATCCATGAGATTGCTCTCCAATCTCTTGTGAACTTAATTGATATCCAATCAAAGGAATATTAGGTTGCTCACCAACCTTTTGAGATATCTCTACTGGTGACTCTTCACTAGTTGGAGTATGAACATTATTATTTGAAGTCATTAAATGTTCAAAGAACTCTACATCTCGAGATTCTATTATGATATTAGATTTTAAATGAAGAAGTCTATAAGCTTCGCTATTTGAAGCATAACCTATAAATGCACATTTAACTCCTCTAGTTCCCAACTTTATCCTTTGAGGATTATTATTCTTACAATATGCAAGACACCTCCACACTTTAAAATAGCCAATGTTAGGTTGTCTTACATATGGAGAGAGATCTTATTCTTTTTAAAGGAAATTATATTTAAAATATGACATGTAGCAATATAGCATTAATCATCTCTAGATGAGTTTAATTTTTTTTTTCTACTAATCTATTTTGCTCAAGTGTTCTAGGTGCTGAACATTCATGAATTATGTCATGTTGTTCACAAACAAGTTAAATTCATTAGGAAAGTATTCTCCTCCTCAATCACTTCTTAAAACTTTAATTTTCTTCCATAATTGATTTTTAACTTTTGCTTTATATACCTTAAAAGTATTAAAAATATTATTTTTATGTTTCAATAGGTACACGTATGTGAATCTAGACATATCATCTATAAAAGTAATAAAATATCTATTACCTCCTCTTGTAATTTAATTCATATATATTAGAATGTATTAAGTTTAACAAATTAGTGTATCTTTCAAACACTTGGGAAGGGTTTCTTCGTCATCTTTGATTTAACATAAATTTTATATTTATTAAGATCATCAAAATAATAATTTATTAAGTCACATTTAATCATTCTTCTAATGGTGCTAGTTCCAATGTACTAATCTATCATATCATAATGAATAAGAATCAACAATAGAAATAAATATAAATTCTTTATTAAATTTAGAATCATTGCCAACAATAGATAATTTGATCATTCCATCAGCAGAATAGCCTTTTCCAACAAAAGTTTCATTACGGGATAGAATTAACTTCCCGGATTCAAATACAGATTTAATTCCAAATTTGCCAAGGAGATTCTCACTCACTAAATTTCTACTCATATCTGGTACATAAAGAACATTAGTAAGAGTGACTTTCTTTCTCGAAGTGAAAGCGAGTTCCACATTTTCCTTACCAATCACCTTAGAACGAACTTCTTTGTAAGTCTTAAAGAGTGCCTTATCATAGTAAACATAGATGGTAGCACAAGTATCATACCACAACCAGAAACCGTACCAAATATGACATTCACTTCGCTCACCATAGCAATTATATTATCATCTCCCTCAATGGAGTTGACTTCCAATTTCTGACCTTTTTGAAATCTACAATCCCTAGCAAAATGATCAGATTTTTCATAAACAAAACAACCTCCACTCTTTGGCTTCTTAAATTTTCTTTGATTCCTTTTGGGGCCAAAATGATTCTCCTTGTTTTGCTTGTCTTTGTTGGAATTCTTAGGCTGATTCACAACATTTGATTTTATATTGTCAAAAGAGTTTTCACTCTTGTCTCTCATCCTCAATTCCTCCTTGATTCAAAGATATTTTTGAATTTGCTCCAAAGTGATACCATTTGGAGTTATACAAAATCTTCTTCCTAAACCCTTTCTAAGATGAAGGGAACTTGGCTATTATAGCCCATACTTGAAAATGTTTATGAAGTTTGATTTTTTCAGCCTTTAGTTGATTAATAATGACTGCAACTCATACACTTATGCTAAGATTAGCTTGTCATCCATAAACTTGTAATCAAAATATTTAGAAATTAATTTTTTTTTTTTTTGTATATTCTTCCTCGACATGATATTTGAATTTCAAAGTATTCCAAATTGCTTTTGCATATGGTTCCACCGTATAAAGATCATAAAGTTGGTCTAAAAGAGCATTGAGAATATGTCCTCTACACATGACTTCATCTTCATTTCTCTTCTTTTGTTCAGCCTTGACTTCATCAGTGTTATCATCGATTGAATTAAGAATTGATTGTAGATTTAGATCAAGCACATAGAAGATCTTCAAAGCAGTTAACATGAACTTCATCTTATCTTGCCAACGGGTAAAATTCGTTCCATCAAAACGATCCAAATGAATAAAATCTTGATTCAATAATTTGATGGTATTTGTGGCCTCATGGTGAATTTGTATAAACTCACAAAATATTATTTTTAGATTATTAAAAAAATATGATAAAGAAGATGAAAATGCTATGGAAATAAATAACAAACACAAGATCAAGAATACTCTAGGTAATATATTTAGGCTTGAAACATGTTGGGAAATCCTTAGGGGCGACATCATATACGCAGCGGAAGAACAGGAAAAACAAAATCCCCGATTCCCAAAGAGATGTTCGTCGTCGTGCGAAGATTGGTACGCAAAAATCTGCGAAACATGAAACTACGTATAGAGTAGATTGTGTTACCTAGGGAGATCGTATATCCCTGTTTCCTTGCAGATCCTTAGGAGAGGGTGAAGGAGGTCAAGCGTCCTCCTCTCTAGTGGTGATCCACACAGCAGGGTTGCGACGACGTTCCTCAAAACTCCAGACCTACTCTGAGGTGGAGATGGAGAGGAGAATAGGAAAAGACAAACAAAAGCTCTCTAGCCCATGGGGCTTTGAATCCCTCCTATTTATAGAGGCCCCCTGTCAAACCCTAATGGGTCCTCCCCTAGTGGGTATTGGATCTGCATCTAATAAGACAAGGCCTCCATCGGATATCTCATATCCGAACCTCTATTAATCGCAATGCCTACCATATGTGTGTGACCCTCTAGGCCCAATATCGAGCTGGTCGTGAGTCGTACCTGTCAGAACTCCTTCTAACTCAGTGAATTATTATCTCTGTAATAATTCACTCGACTCATCGACTACGGACGTACTAGGCCACTACGTCGTAGTCCCCAGACGATACAGGGGAATCCAATCCATTGGACCTGTCTGTCCTCAGTTACCATGTACCTATAGTCCCTCATCCATCTAATATCCCAGAGACCGTATATCGAGCATGGTGTTGTCAGACCCACACGGTTTCTACTCGAGTCTCGCTCTAATCGGATTCTCCCGGAGAACTCTTTCTCCCTCAACCCGAATGACCCTGGCCAAGGATTTGTCTGAGCAAGAACACATGGGATTTTCCTCTCATGATGCCGAGAGTGGATGATCCTCTATCGACACTCAATAGCCCTCGTAAGGTCGACTACCACTCCCAATGACCAGCTGCACTAGATCTGGGAACAACCAAACCTATAGGTCTGGTATCAAAGAGTGGAGCACTCATACAGGACATCCTTGGTGTCTCAAGTCTAAGGACCAGATACACCACTAGGACTACGGAATCGCTGTCTGACAATAAGGCATCATCAACCATCGAGCATTCCGTAAGCGGATCAATCAGTGAACTCATTCTCCAATGAGCACCTGTATTGTATCCCTAGTGTCCCTATACAAGCAGCTATGAGACCAGCTGCATCCATCATATGGACGGGTATACAGCACACCAATCTATCCGGTTATCACGATATCCCTCTCGAGTAACCTATGACCGGGATTATTTAGGATATGTGTTTAAAGGTGAATCGATCTCACTATCATGATCTCATCACGATCTGATTCTCATTGCACAAATCTAAGGACATCACAATATATGTATGCATTTATGCAATAGTTATAAAGTGATATATGCCATAATATAATAAGCAAAAAGATTCTATATTAAGTCACACGTGCCATCACTCACGTGATTGGCTTGTTGGGCACCTATGACTAGCAATCTCCCACTTGACCTAAAGCCAATCACCTATGTGTCTGATCCCCATCAGACCCCTGTGACACTCAAAACAAATCTGAGACAACGGCTTTGTTAGTGGATCTGCAATGCTATCTTCGGATGGAACTCTTTCCACTACTACATCTCCTCGGGTCACGATCTCTCTGATAAGGTGGAACCTCCTCAGAGCATGCTTAGATTTCTGATGAGACCTAGATTCCTTTGCTTGAGCAATCGCCCCATTGTTGTCGCAATATAGGGAGATCGGCTCTTCGCTACCCGGCACGACTCCCAAATCTGTGATGAACTTCTTCACCCAAACTCCCTCTTTTGCTGCATCTGATGCAGCAATGTACTCCACCTCTGTGGTCGAGTCAGCAGTGGTATCTTACTTGGAACTCTTCCAGCACATTGCTCCTCCATTCAAGGTGTACACATACCCTGAATTCGACTTGCTATCATCGATATCAGACTAAAAACTTGTTGTTTCTATGTACCTGGACTGGGACAAGCCAAGCATTCTCTTGGATCTATCTCTATATATTCTAATCCCCAAGATATAGGATGCTTCCCCTAAGTCCTTCATGGAGAAGTGTCTCGATAACCAAGCCTTTACTATGGATAACATTCCTATGTCATTCCCAATGATGAGGATGTCATCCACATATAATACCAAAAAGGTGATAGCGCTTCCACTTACCTTTCTGTATACACAAGGCTCATCTTCGTTCTTAACGAAGTCATAAGATCTGATTGCCTCATCAAATCTTATGTTCTAACTTCGGGAAGCTTGCTTTAATCCATAAATAAATCTAAGCAACCTACACACCTTATCTGGGCAGTTCTTGGACACGAATCCCTCAGGTTGCATCATATACACCTCCTCCTTGAGGTTCCCATTGAGGAATGCGGTTTTCACATCCATCTGCCAGATCTCATAATCATAGTGTGCTGCAATAGCCAATAGAATTCTGATGGATTTTAACATTGCTACGGGTGAGAAAGTTTCGTCATAGTCAACACTTTGCCTTTGACGATACCCCTTAGCCACTAGCCTTGCTTTATAGGTCTCTACATTTCCATCTACTCCGATCTCTTTCTTAAAGATCCACTTGCAACCGATGGGTACAATACCTTCGGGCGCATTAATTAGGTTCCAAACCTACATAGAATCTATCTCAGAATTCATGGCTTCTTGCCACTTCCCAGAGTCTATACTCATAATAGCCTCCTCGTAGGTCTAAGGATCAATATCCTCTACATTCTCTCCTCTAATATGTCCCACATATCTCTCAGGAGGATGGGATACTCTATCAGACCTGTGTAAAGTTGAAACTTGTATATTAGGTACCTGAACAGACTCGGGCTGTAGAGTGGTGCTTGAGCTTGGTTCTCCAACCTCGCTCAATTCTATCATTCTCCCATTGTCTCCGCCAAGAATGTGTTCCTTCTCAAGGAACACTGCTCTCTTAGCTACAAAGACATTTTGGTCCTCGAGATGATAGAAATAATACCCACAAGTTTCTTTGGGGTATCCCACAAATTTGCATCGCTCGGGGTTGTGTCTTTTAACATGGGCAGGGCAGCCCCAAATCTTAACAACCTTAAAATCAGGCTTCTTCCCTTTCCATATCTCATATGGTGTAGACACTACCGACTTAGTTGGAACTCTGTTCAGAAGGTAAGCTGCGGTTTTTAGGGCATATCCCCAGAATGAGATGGGTAGGTCAGCGAAACTCATCATGGACCGTACCATATCTAATAATGTATGATTTCTCCTTTCAGAGACACCATTGAGCTGAGGTGTATAAGGAGGTGTCTATTGGGATAATATCCCATGGTCCTTAAGGAACTGAGTGAACTCTGTACTTAAGTACTCACCTCCTCGATCTGATCGAAGAGTTTTGATACTCTTTCCAATCTGGTTTTCCACCTCATTCTTATACTCTCTGAATTTCTCAAAGGCCTCGGACTTGTACTTTATTAAGTACACATATCCATACCTTGAGAAATCATCAGTAAATGTAATGAATTAGGAGTAACCTCCAATGGCATGAGTTGACATGGGTCCACATACAACACTATGTATGAGTTCCAACAACTCAATGACTCTCTCTCCAGTTCCACTAAATGGAGAGTTAGTCAGTTTTCCACGAATGCAAGACTCACAAGTTGCATATGACACATAGTCGAATGGATCTAGATATCCATCATTTAGCAACTTTTGAATCCTTCTTTCATGGATGTGACCTAGCCTACAATGCCACAGGTATGCACTGTTCAACTCATCTCGTTTCCTTTTGAACACATTTACATTCATGATATGTGGAGTAGTGTCTAACATAAATAAACCATTATACAATGTTCCTTTCGTGATGATCTTATCATCTAATAATATCGAACAACCATTGTTCTCAAAAACAAATTTAAATCCACTAACTGTTAAACATAAAATGAAGATAATGTTTTTTGATAATAGAAGGAACAAAATAGTATGCATCTAATGCAATAAAAGCTCCACTAAGCAGATGTAGGGCGACCTCGCCAACAGCTAATACAACAACTTTTGCTCCATTACCCATCTTAAGGTTCATCTCGCCTCTCTCTAGTCTCCTAGGCCTTGCCAGAACCTGCAACGAATTGCATATATGATAAGCACTACCGGTATCCAATACCCATGTATTATCATAAGAGTCTGACAAATGGAGACTGATCATGAATATGCCTGAAGCTTCATCAAGCTTTTGTTTCGCCCTTTCTACAAGGTACTCTTTATAGTTTCTCTTCCAGTGCCCATCTTTATCACAGTGGAAGCACTGGCCTTTGTCCTTTGCTGGGTCTTTCTTAGCAACCTTTGCTTTACCTGGTTTGACCTTGCCCTTTCCCTTCTTAAGGGACCTTTCTACTTTCCTTTTCCTTTTGGTCTCACCAGTGTAGAGAACTGGCTTCTCTTTCTTGATAGTACTCTCTGCCTCCCTCAACATATTGAGAAGCTCTGGGAGAGTCACTTCAAGCTTGTTCATACTAAAATTCATTATGAATCGTGAAAAGGAATCGGTAGGGGATCAAGCACAATGTCCACACACAAGTTATCTTCTAGGACCATTCCTAGACTGTGAGTTTCTCTATCCACTCAATCATCTTTAGGACATGGTTCTGAACCGGTGTCCCCTTAGTCATCCTAACACGGAAGAGGCTCTTAGATATCTCATATCGTTGAGTCCTTCCCTGTTCCTCAAATAATTTGCGGACATGTAGGAGAATGGATCTGGCATCCATCTTTTCATGTTGTCTCGTAACTTTCGAGTCATAGAGCCCAACATATAGCAATCGAGCAAGAGTGGAGTTATCAATGTACTTCACGAAGCGGCGATCTCATCCTCATTTGCCCCTTCTTCGCGTGAGCATCATCAGATCAAGGGCGTACCGATTTTCTTGGCTTTGAGAACAATTCTCAAGTTCTGAGCCAATCCGTATAATTTGGACCAAAGTGAGGTGGTTGACATCAAGTATGCAACGTAAAGGGATTTGAAAAGCGACATTTTTGAAAATAAAGATGCAGTGAAATGAATAACATGCAGATTTTGCAAGAAATAAACTATCAAGATATGGACTTCTATCTTAATATGCTCCCACTATTTTACTAATGAGTCACGCGACACCCTCAGCACATGAAACGGAAGTCTCCGGTAGACTTCTAGTGGGGATCAGGATCCAATCAGCATCTTAGTGTAACCTCGAGGGACTCGACCAATCACACTAAGCCTAAAAGGTAGGCAACTCTTGTCGATCACAACTCCTTGTGATTCCCGTCATGTTCGGCCTCCGAATCACCATAGCCTCGAGGGACTCGACCAAGTATACCATGCCCTCAGGTCACCGGTGACATCTCTATGTCGTAAGCAAGATAGCGAATCGCGATATAGGTGAGTCTCGAGGGACTCGACAAACTCAACCTATACCGGGAATCGGTTCCTACTTATAATAATGGAAGGCTACGTGGGTCAATCTAATTATCTCACGTTTACCGACTTAATATTATCGAGAGATGTTTCTATGATTTGGTCTCCTAGTATTACATGTCACACATATATATATTTAATATATATCTATATCGCATGCAAATATATATACATATCTAGTATGTGTATAAGCAATTACACCAGATGATCATGGACCACAACCTAATATGATTAGGCCCAAGCTAGTAGGCCTAATCACTCACATCAAGATCGATATGTGCAATGGTGCATCTCCATGCCCTGTGATCATCCATTTCGTCCTTGTCGGTTCCGTCGACATCTTGATGCATCACGATCGTCCCGCTCGTGGGTCCCGCTATCGATCCACGCCTCCATTTGTGCCTTCTCATGTGATTACAACTTAATCATAGGCACGTAGGCCCGACAATAAACGAGAAATATAATGGAGGTTCGTAGACCTCAATAATAATAATCACAAGTACACACATCACACGGTCCATGATCATCCGTCCACACATCATACATCACATGTATAAATAATCATCATCATGTAAGACTACTAGATAATAATAAAATAATAATAATAATCAACTAAAATTTTAATTAATTAATATTTTCTGAAATCAGGGACATTATAGGGAATTTTTGAATTCATAGAGGTATTTTCGTAATTTGGACAAAGGACAGAAACTGGAATTTTTCAAATTTTGAGGGGTAAAACTATCTTTTGCCCAAAAAACCCTAATGCCCTTTCCCCTTTTTATTTTTCTTGCCGCCACCCACCGCCGGTGGCAGATGTCTGACGGGTGAGGGCACTTCGGGCTTCGCCAGAAGTAAGACGCCCATTGGCGGCCGGGCTGCCGCTGGTGGGCGCCACCGCCTCAGTGGGTGGTGTTGTCCCACCGGGCGATCGCCCCTAGGGGGGGGTTTCACCCCATGGAGCAGCGTGGGGACACCGCCCTCCGGCGACGACGCGCCCGCGCGGGTTTCGCCCGGGGAACAACGGCTGGCGGGCGCCCACGCCTTATGGCGCCTGCCTGGTCGCCAACCTTGACCATGCGGCAGCAAGCTCGCTGCAAAGCAGGCCGCCGACCGATGCAGCAGACGAGCCAGCCTCGGTGGCTGCCCTTTCGATTTTCTTTGGCTGCACGCGACGATAGATCGAGGACAAAGAATCGTTGTCGCCCTTTTCGATTTCGTCAACGATTTTGACATCAAAATTTTTCCTAAACACAACACACGCAGTTCAAAACCAATCATTCGCACGAACAACCTGGCTCTGATACCACTGTTGGGAAATCCTTGGGGGTGACATCATATGCGCAGTAGAAGAACAGGAAAAACAAAATCCCCGATTCCCAAAGAGATGTTCGTCGTCGTGCGATGATTGGTACGTAAAAGTCCGCGAAACATGAAACTGCGTATAGAGTAGATTGTGTTACCTAGGGGAGATCGAGATATCCCCTGTTTTCTTGAGATCCTTAGGAGAGGGTGAAGGAGGTCAAGCGTCCTCCTCTCTAGTGGTGATCCACACGATGGGGTTGACGGCGCACCTCGAAAAAAACTCCGGACCTACTCTGAGGTGGAGATGGAGAGGAGAATAGGAAAAGGCAAACAAAAGCTCTCTAGCCCATGGGGCTCTGAATCCCTCCTATTTATAGAGGCCCCATGTCAAACCCTAATGGGTCCTCCCCTAGTGGGTATTGGATCTGCATCCAATAAGACAAGGCCTCCATCGGATATCTCATATCCGAACCTCTATTCATCGTAATGCCTACCATATGTGTGTGACCCTCTAGGCCCAATATCGAGCTGGCCATGAGTCGTACCTATCAGAACTCCTTCTAACTCAGTGAATTATTATCTCTGTAATAATTCACTCGACTCATCGACTACGGACGTACTAGGCCACTACGTCAGTAGTCCCCGGACGATCTGGGGGAATCCAATCCATTGGGACCGTCGTCCTCGCCATTCTAGTGTACCTATAGTCCCTCATCCATCTAATATCCCAGAGACCGTATATCGAGCATGGTGTTGTCAGACCCACACGGTTTCTACTCGAGTCTCGCTCTAATCGGATTTTCCCGGAGAACTCTTTCTCCCTCAACCCGAATGACCCTGGCCAGGGATTTGTCTAAGCAAGAACACATGGGATTTTCCTCTCATAATGCCGAGAGTGGATGATCCTCTATCGATACTCAATAGCCCTCGTAAGGTCGACTACCACTCTCAATGACCAGCTGTACTAGATTTGGGAACAGCCAAACCTATAAGTCTGGTATCAAAGAGTAGAGCACTCATATAGGACATCCTTGGTGTCTCAAGTCTAAGGACCAGATACACCACTAGGATTACGGAATCGCTGTCTGACAATAAGGCATCATTAACCATCCAGCATTCCGTAAGCGGATCAATTAGTGAACTCATTCTCCAATGAGCACTTGTACTGTATCTCTAGTGTCCCTACACAAGCAGCTATGAGACCAGCTGCATCCATCATATGGACAGGTATACAGTACACCAGTCTATCCGGTTATCACGATATCCCTCTCGAGTAACCTATGACCGGAATTTTTTAGGATATGTGTTTAAAGGTGAATCGATCTCACTATCGTGATCTCATCACGATCTGATTCCCATTGCACAAATCCAAGGACATCACAATATATGTGTGCATATGCAATAGTTATAAAGTGATATATGTCATAATATAATAAGTAAAAAGATTCTATATTAAGTCACACGTGTCATCACTCACGTGATTGGCTTGCTGGGCACCTATGACTAGCAAAACATGTATAAACACTTTTCCTAAATATGGTATTTGCACCATCGTTCTCAATAAGATTGTTATGGATTTGATGTAAATAGTTTTAATAGATATAACAAACGATCTATATTAAGTAAATAATAAATAATCTTAAAAAAAAAATTAGAGAATATCTATTTCAATCACCGGAGGAGAGTAAAGAAGAGCATAATTTACTCTCAAATACCTAGATTTTTTCATAAAAGATATAATCTTTAAAAAGTAACTATCAAAATAATTAAAAAGAAAATCATCTTTCAAATAATTTTTTTGAAAAAAATAATTATTTATTAATTTGAACGATTTATAACATGTTCAAACCCCAATAATAACATAGACTTCGGACCTTTGGACCTCCTAAGACTAATGAGCCTGTCGGTGGCCTCATCACCACGCTCTCCACATGGGCAAGAACCCCACAATAAAAAATACGTTCCCTATTCATCTCAACAGACTCACATCACGAAGGCACAACTTTGTTGGGTCCCACGTTGGCTTTCTATGAGTGTCGAATCGTGAGACAGGTCGCTGAGACGGGGTTCTTGACTAGGTGTTACTACACAAAGTCCTCGTCCTGCGTTTTGCCACCGCAGAGTACGTCGTCTCCTGGGTCGCAAACTTTGTCCGCAGGCGACCGACAAAGTAGTCGGAATCCTATCCAAGCATTGTACGATGGAAATCATATATCCCTTTAAGCAGCCAGTGGGAACCACAGGATATGGAGACTTCTCTGTGGGATTTGACAAGACTCTTACAAGTTTTTATTGCAGAAGATCTGCATCGTATCTCCGTTTCCAAACAATTTTGGGAGAATGATCGCACACCTTTGAAATGCACTTCCACCTTACGATCAGCCCCGTTTCGGGATGACCCACTAAATGAACCTTTATTTTACACCGTGACGTAATTAGGATCTTAATCCATGTTGGAAGGCTTAGACTGGCCAATTACAAGGCAGGTAAGTGACGAGGTCAGATTGTTCGTCCGCTCGAGTGTTTCCCCCTCGTCTGTCAAATCTTTCTGCACATAATAGCTACTGTGCGGGCATCCACGTACGATAAATACTTCTCCCGGCGCTCTCTTCCCTCCCCATTTCCACCATCCCCGTCCTCGTTTCCGGCGAGATACCAGAAGAGACCCAGAGATGGGATCTTTGCCGCCCCAGATTCTTGGCGTGCCGGGATCGGCCGGGAAGATTGACGCCGGTGAGCTCGGTCACCTGTTCCGGGCGCAGCGCAGCAACCTCGAGCATTTCTTCGACCACCTCGACCTCGCCCAAGCGTCGGACTTCGCCCAAGCCCTCCTGGACGCCCCCGGCGCCGTTTTCTTCTCCGGAGTCGGCAAGTCCGGCATCGTCGCCCACAAGCTCGCCCAAACCCTTGCTTCCCTCGGCTTTGCCCGCTCTGCTTTCCTACCCCCCGTAGACGCCCTTCACGGAGACCTGGGTGCCGTGTTTCCCGGAGACCTCCTCGTCCTCCTTTCCAAGTCCGGCTCCTCCCAGGAGCTTCTCGCCCTCGTCCCCTGCGCCCGCGCTAAGGGTGCTCGCCTCCTCTCCCTCACCTCTGCCGCCGAGGGCGCTGGCAACCCACTCGCCACCCTCTGCGACGTCAATGTCCATCTCCCCCTCCAGCGAGAGCTCTGCCCCTTTGGTCTCGCCCCCGTCACCTCCGCGGCGATCCAGATGATGTTCGGGGACACCGTCATCGCCGCCCTTATGGCCGCCCGGAGGCTCACCAAAGAGAAGTACGCGGCCAATCACCCTGCCGGAAAGATTGGGAAAAGCCTCATCTTTAAGGTTCGTTGAAATCTCAAGAAAGGTATTTTGTTGTTCTTTTAATTAGATTGATTCTTTTTTGAAAGAAGACTGTCCAAATCCGGCAAAGATTTTAAATTGATTCTCCCGAAGATATTCCAAGAGGTGCATTGTGTTTAGATGAATTGGATTGGACTATTACCACTAGTTTGGGAATGACTATGGATCTGGGCTTCATTCATTTGCTCAACTTTTGGCTCAGATCTCGATTTACTGTCTTGAAATTGCAATGTAGGTTGTCAATTTGGGTACCTTGTAAACATAATGATGTGGTATCTGCACCTTGTCTTTTGCTGATCATTGATAAATATTTGTTCCATTTAGGATTGCCTGTAGGTTTTTTAAATGGCATTGTATCTTTGTCTTCTTCCTATTGAAGGCTTAGGACTGTCATAAAATCATGAACTAATGTTATAACATATTTCCACTTTAGTGTGAAAACTCTGGTAGCCAGTTTGCTTTATGTGGTAAAGTCTTGCATCTTTTCCATTGTGTTACCCCATTTCACACAATTGTATCGAGGAATGATGCAATTGTCAACATTCCACATTGCTGTTCTTAAGTCAGAAGCAAGTCGAGACTTTAGCAATGGTAATGATCCTACTACTTGGAGTATAATTTAAGAGGTAAAAAGTAGATGAATTTTACACTTCACTGGTTTATATACTAAATAATTGGTATTTTGAACCTCTGTTTAGGACTTTGGGCTGTTGTGATTTATTTTCCTGGTGACAATAGTATATATAGTGTATTTTGGTGATAGAATGTACTCGTCAAGGATAACAGTCGTCGATCTTGCTTATACCTAAATGATTTTCACATGCGTTGAAAATAGTCCTCCATCTCACAGTATTTTTTTTTACAATCATGGTAAAGAAAAGGACAGCTTATTGCATGAAATTCTAGCTGGAGCATATGTAGATGATGCAATCTCTCAGCATGACTTAAGACAATTGCAATGGTGGATGAAAGCATCCAAAAGAAATTATAGAGCTAGAGATATAGCATATACTTATTCAGCCATTCTTATGCAGGTGAAGGATGTCATGAAAAAGAAAAATGAGCTTCCTTTGTGCAAGGACGGGGACATGATTATGGATCAGTTAACGGAGTTGACAAGCAAAGGATGTGGATGTCTTCTTGTTGTTGATGAAATGTTGCATCTAATTGGAACCTTTACAGATGGTGATCTTCGGCGCACACTCAAATCCAGTGGTGCTGCCATCTTCAATCTCACAGTTGGTGAGATGTGCAACAGGTATCTAAATATTTCATTTTGAGTAGAATCTATG
The DNA here is from genome assembly GCA_900464855.2 of Musa schizocarpa. Taxonomy (NCBI): domain Eukaryota; kingdom Viridiplantae; phylum Streptophyta; class Magnoliopsida; order Zingiberales; family Musaceae; genus Musa; species Musa schizocarpa. Next base: position 42,991,842 of record LS990922.1, on the reverse strand, counting down.
AATTCAATTTGCTCCTAGAAGAGTCTAAATTCACAGATGTTCCATTTTGCATGGGCGTAACATTTACCTATGAATAACCATCTTTTTAAGTCCAAAAAGGAAAGACAAGGTGCTTAACATAACAGCTGCATGTAAAAACACTTTTAACAGTGTTATAAAAATACTTTTAAGAAGCCACAATAGTTCCCAGTTCCTAGCAGCACCTAAATAATGTAACACTTCTCTAACAAAAAAAAAAACACTTCCCAAAACCATTAATGCAATCGTTATAGGCATCTTGATTGAAAATGAACTTTTTGTGTATCTTGGGACAAACTGGCATGACTTAAATATTTTGTCATCTAACATGAACCCCCAAATCTTTATATTGGCAGCTGAAATTAGTAAGTTGAACAACCAGACTGTTATTATATCAGTTCAAGTTGAACAACCTTGATTCATATGAATGCTGTGATGTTCAAATTATATATGCATGACTTATTACAGGCTTTTATTTCAGCCACTTTGTTTAATAAGCTCATACTTCCCATTATCATCTTACCTGGTGATGACATTAATATCATATGCATTGTTGTAGATTGTCTGATAATCAGAACGAACCTTAGAAGAGTGTAAAACAATTTGATAGGTAAACGATAACAAAACAGATTCTGTTTGTGCCACATTGCATTTTGATCCTACTATGGTAGAGCATAGATTTAGATTAATATATCTTTTCTAGGAAAAGTTGAGATACAGTGTCTCATTCCTTTGTCAAGAAAAAGAAGTGCATCCCATCCATGACAAAGTACTACCGGACTGCAGAGCAAATCACTCAAAGCATCCTTAACAGACAAGTTCGTACGAGCAGAAACAGCAAGAGCTTGAACCTCATCATATAACTAACCTGCCCTGTACCCTTCTGAACTCCTCCACAGTGGATGAAAAGAAAAGTATGCAACCATATAAACTCATTTACGAGAGTATGCTAGCAACTATTCTCTCTTATTTCACTTGAGAAGATAGATTGTAATTTTGCAGGCATCTTGGAGTTTGAACATAGTGGTGGTCATCCTTAAGTTTCACAAAGGTTTTGGTCTGTTGCTTGCAATTGGAAATGCCTGCAAATAAAGTTGCAAACACAAGCAAATGCCTGCAAATAAAGTTGCAAACACAAGCAAATGATGCAACTAACAGTTGTAGGTGCAACTATTTGGGTGCTTGCATGCATGATTGCAAACCTGTAATTGCAACCAAGGTAAACAAGATGGTGGCCAGTGCTCACACAAGAGTTGGCAGTTTCATGGTTTAATATAGAGCGGAGGGAGGTACAATGTTGAGAAGGCAACATGTGAAAGAATGGAGAGGGTATCCAAAGACAATTTCAACTTGCAGCCGGTCAACAAGTGTGATATGTGGTATTTCAAACCTAAACCCCACATGCCACATGTAGGGCTTTAGTTGCATGCTGCAAGTACCCATGCTATAAGTAGCATAGTTGCAGGCAACCAAATACTTGCAACTCGGCAACTTGCTATAAAGGCTCGCAGGCGATCAAATGACAGAGAACTAAACACCCCTAAACTCATGTGGTTTATATAGTGGTATAACATATGCAACTTTGAAATGCTACCCAATTATTATAGGGTAGTTAATAAATATTAACTGTAGCTGGAGGTAAAGTATTACATCTAGACTCTAATTGATTATTTTATGGTTTTTCGCTATTTTTTAAGTGGACATAGATGCTACGAGGTGAGTTGTGTTCTCAGAGCTAAGTTTTCTCACGCATGTCATAGTAGTTCTATTTTCTTTTGCACTGTGGCCTCTGATTGTATGGTTATAGATTTTGGGCAACCTATCAAGTGGATTTCTATGTTTCAATGGAGCAACTTCTGGCCATATGATGTCAAAATTTAGCTGCTTGCATAAGAATTGTATGCTTTTAGATCTACTCACTTTTGTGCTTCATGATGCAAAGATGGAAACTAATTCGATATAAATTTTTTTGCCAAACAGAAATCCAAGAACAATCAGCCCAGATGCTATGGCAGTGGAGGCGATGCAGAAGATGGAATCACCACCATCTGCTGTGCAGTTCTTGCCTGTTGTTGATGACCACAATCTTGTGATCGGTATCATCACCTTGCATGGACTGGTAACAGCAGGCTTGTGATCATACTTCAGCTTATGTTTACAGATTCTTTCTCGCTTTTCTAGTCTGGGCATTGTCTTCTATGTTGATGTTGTATTTGCCATTGAATAGTAAGGTGCCTATGGGCACTCATTCTATTTCCTGTTTTTTCTGTCAAAGAAAATTTGTTTTCACTTGCAATGCTGGTGTAATATGGATCTAGCAAGGCATTTGTAATAATACCATCAGTGATTTTGTAACATAAGTATTTATTACATAATACATCTAACGTTTATGAGCAATGATATTTGTGATCCAACACAAGACTGATGGGGATGGGCTCAGGGCTACGTTAGGCCAACCCTGAAACTTGGGCATGGCAGGGCATATCTTGCAGTAGTGACAGTTCCACTTTAAGCCTCTCTCTCTCTTTAGAAAGGATGACATGAAGTGTAAACAATGATTGCAAATTACTTGGCAGTGGAACAAAGAGTAAACAATGATGTCAGACTACCTGTTCCTTGATGGCATCCTTTGCCAAAAGATATGGGAAAGACTGGTATGGTAAGATCTGTTAATTTGAGTGAGAATGGTAGGCATTTTTTTGGTTTTTTCAATGTTAAGCACTATGAATAGTTTCATATGTTAGAGTCATGATTTGATTAGGCATTGATGAGTTAAATCCCTTCATATTGTAATTAGCTTCAGATCCCTTGGGAGAGTAGAATACAAAGTTTTGACTAGTTTACTACTACTGCATCACACACTCTGTCTCCTCTTTCTTCTTCTCTCCCTTCTCTGTCGATAGGGGGAGAGGGCTAAGAAGTGATACAGGAGGAGAGATGATGGTGACTTTGGTTGTTGCTCGATTCTGTTTTATGTACTCATTAGAACAATGAATGAGAATGACATTAATTTGGTGACTTTATGAACCATTGTCAGTATGGTGACAATGGTTGTTGCTCAATTCTGTTTTATGTACTCATCAAGCTTCAGCTTGATGATTCTGCCTGGAGTTACTATATTCTCAGAGGTTAAAGTAGAATGGCATTAATTTGGTAGAACATTAGGTTAGTAATGACAACGCAAAACAAGAAGCAAATCTAGGATATGGTAGCACGGCTTTGTGCGACATATTTGGGCGCAAACACACAAAAGATGAGGAAAGAAAAAGGATGATTCCATCACCATCTTTGTAGCTGCAACCCTCACTCACTCCATGATGGCCTTTTGAGTGTGTGTGTGCACGCTCATGCTAGGTTGGGCCTCCCCTGTCCACCCCTATCAGCTGGCGATCGATGTGGTCGGCCCCGGTTGGTCGATCCGTGTAGACCCTGCTCCGGAAACTCCGTCCCTCACGGGGACCGACGAACCGGGGCGTGCCACGGGGAGCGTGTGACCATGGCAAAGGCCACCAGAGTAGCAGTTTCGCCGATGAATTCTGGTCCGAACATCAAGTTCTTGGTGACGATTAATCATCCTATCGAGCCTTTTCTTGTTGAGGGGCAAAAAGCAAAGGAAGGAGGATCGCCAGCAGCTGCGGGGTGTCATTGACAGGACTGGCGCACTTACTCGGCGTAGTGCCCTTCTCAGGCGGGCATTTCTTGCAGGGGTGTCAGAAACACCAAGGTAGAAGGAGCCCTGCATGCTCTCCGTTTCAGAGAACTAAGAAGCAGTCGTGTCCCCGACTACTGCCAACCAACCACGGCAAGCTGTCATGTCGATGCATGCTGCTGCTGCTTGTGAGCAGCTGGAGTTATCTGACAGCGTTGTGGCAAGCCATGAAGGCAGGGCAGTGCGAGTGTATAGAGCGGAAGAGAACAAAGGAGAAGAGAGATGTGGTGGCTGTTAGTCTCGGAAAAGCGCAGCACGGAAAGCACGCTCTCAGGTCTCCTCCGCCCACTGTGGTTGACAAAAGAAAAAGAATGCACTGTGGCGAGCACAAGTAAAAAAGGTTCGTCTTTCCATTTGTTTTAGGGAGAACAGTGCGAACAAAAGAGACCGCGGACTTGGAGAGGGCGACACAGATATGGCTTAACATGAGGGGGAAAGAGACAGTCACCCGGTTAAAGAAGACAAGGAGCAACAGTAGTCCTCTCTTGCTTGTGTGGAGACTATCCCACCTGCTTCCATTCTGGGTGCAGCGGGAAGAGTTCCAAGGTGCGGTTACCAGGCCCACTGTCTTCCACGTCCGGCTCCAGACTGCCCCAGCTCCTGCACTTCCGCTTGCAGCTCCCATCATGGAGCTCCTTCATCTCTTCTCCCTGTAATTGCACCATCATGCATGACCAACATAAACCTAAATCCTCACAAGTAACGCGACACCCGAAGTGTGCATGAGGCGAGAAACCATGCTTCGTTCGTACTTTGAGCAGATTGGGAAGCGAAGCACTGTTGGTGGCGAGGGCGAGGAGCGCGCTCCGCTTCTGCTTCTGGCGCTCCCGCGCCTTGTGGTTCTGAAACCAGTAGAACACGTTCTTGCCCTCGATCCTGCCATACTTGCTAAGCTCCGCAGTGATGCTCTCGATCTGGACCGGGTTCGGCGTCCGCATCCCGCCCTGATACAGTGCCTCCAGTAGCTTTATCTGCTCCGGCATCGGGTTCCACCGCGTTCCCCCTGACTGCAGCTGCATCTGCAAACAGCAACGCCTCTCAGTGCTACCAATGAATACCAGAAGCACGTCCACGATGACGACGACGTACCAGCGAGGCGTCTACGTTTCTGGAGGCGAATTTGGTGGTCAGCGGCGAATTGAAGCTCTTCAAGCTGATGATCTCCGCCATTGTAGTCGTGGAAACGACGGCAGAAGAGGAAAGCTTCGGGGCAAGCGGGCGGAGACGCTTATGGTGGTTGGTAGAGGAAGAGGAGAGGGAGGAAGAGGTGGAAGGCGAGGAGGGGAGTTGCTCCCACAAGCCTAACGTCAACTGGTGAACCTTCATGGCTTCTTCGGTCAAAGAGGTGTGTGAATGGGTGGACACGGAAGGGACAAAGGTTGGTATTTATACTGTGTCCATGGAGCTCAAGCGTGGTAAAGGCATGCATCAGATCTACATGCTAAAATGGCCAACTCCTATGTTGGGTAGGTGGCGGTAAGTAATCATGCTTTAACTATAGGAACATCTCATGATCATTTCCATTCATGTCGCCATATGCCATCTCATCTCCCACATTTATCTCCCTAACTCTCACAGGTTGTGGTACATACAACACTGTTTTCTACTGTGTCCTGTGCTTAAGAGATCACTGCACCACACTTAATGTTGTTGTTTTCTTTGTGTCCCAAAGACTATGCCATGCCAAGCCAAACCAAGTCCAAGTAGTAGCTATTATTTCTTTTTGGGAGAAAGGCTATATATGCAAGACAGACAAATTTGCATACATATATATAATCTTCATCAGTTATTGTTGTAAAGATTCGATGAAGGTCATAATATTTCGACTATTATATGGATCTTTTATCATTATTAAATTTAAAGTTATCTTAAATATAATAACACTAAAAAATATTTTTGGATTGATGAAACTCAAATGAGCTAATATTAACTATTTGTTTCTGTTTTTTTGGACTGATGATAAGATGTGAAAGTGCAGGAAAGATTGGATTGGATGCAAAGGAGAAGGGAAGGAGGCATGGTTGGGACTTGAAGCATGCGGGGGAGGGAAGACCAAATGATGAGAGGAGTTTGACATGGGAGAGAGGAAAAGGGAAAAGGAGGGAGAGAGAGAGAGAGAGAGAGAGTGTGTGTGTGTGTGTGGGTTTTGAATTGGAATGAGACGACGCAACTGAATGCGTTGCTCCAGTGCAGTGCTGGCCCGTCCAATCGGTCGGTGCTTCTGCCTCTCATGATGGCGGCTTCCTCGCTTTTCGGTGGAGATGCAATGAGAGAGATTCCTCCAATCCACCAAAAGGAAAACAAAAGGGAGGAAAAGAGGAAAAGGGAGGAGTGAAGACGAGAAAAAGATGATGCGTCCGTGTGTGTTTGTGCGTAGGTGTTGATGATGGCGACGATGGAACGAGCTGTTGTTGGATGCCGGCACTCCAAGATTAGATCTTTTCTTCTACTACTCTTCCTCCTCAATCTTCGCCTCCTGCTTTATATTGTTGATGTCAGAGCACTGAAGGTGATTCCTCCACAGGTGAAAGATATTACTGAATCCCTTCGTCTCATTATTGTTAATCCTACATTTAGGATAGTTAAGTATGTGATCATCCTCGATCATACCCCTCATCATCAGTTAACAGAGAGAAATGATTCCGAGCACCCTACTTTAGTGAAGTTGCTAATTGGAGTTTTAAGTAAGACTAAAAATTTTATGAATGACTAGGTTGGATAATCAGCATTTCAATTTCCTAATCTAATTTTAATATTTCTTATCCACCTAAATTAAGATTAATTTTGTGCATGCATCTCCTATTACAACACCCACTACTCTCCTACCAACTTGCCTTTCTCCTCTTTATAGTTCATTACGAGTATTTATGTAATAATACAAAAGAAAAAATGCAGTATAATAATACTGCACTTAAGTTTGATTTAGTCTGTACGAGTTTTGACTCTTTAATCCAATTTGTATGCATATCTATGATTTCATTTGATTTTTATGGTTTCACTTTGAACAAGTATTGTAATTCAGTCAAAACCTGTCTACGGATTATACGAAGATTGCAAGATTTAGGAGAACTTTTTTATGTGTTAATTAACTAATGATATAAATTGAATCTTAGACAGCGATATATCTCAGCAGCATGAAGGCAAGCCGAAGGAAGTCAATGTCAACAGCTGCAGCTTACCATCTTCAAGCAACTGAGGTGATGTTTTCGTGGGTAGGTATGATGTTATTTGGCATAACACCCAAAGGGAAGAAACAAAGGGAAACTACATACAGGATAACACTTACTAATATGGAAGTTTACACCACACCAGACTATGCCACAAAACCAAAGAAGCCATGGAATGTGCTACTGAGAAGCACCTGGCTTGCTCTCTCTCAGTGTCATCTTCTTAACTTGTATGCAACTATGAACAACAGCTCAACAAAAGCATGCCAACACTTGTGTTTCTGCTACTCGAGAGATTTTAGAGCTGTTCCTAAGTCGAGAAGCTTCAAACATTGCAATGACAAGCTTCTTAGTGCTTTCGCTTCCTTCGGTGCAAGAGACTTCTCAGAAATTTAGCTCCCTTTTCTCTCTTCGGTACTATCATCAATGACTTCTCCGGCGAGAGCTTAATGATACTTCTTACTGAACTTTTTTGGCCATGGTTCATATGAATCTTGTGTTTGTATTGCAAGCCTGCACTCAGATTCTCAGAAGCTGCAGCCGGTGGCCTTGGTGCATCAGTGCAGATGATTTCCTTTGTGTTGGGAGAATCGGTTTCCTCGGATTTTGCATGATCCTCTGCTCTCATATGATCAAGTAATTGAAGCCGACGTTTGGATTTTGAAGCAGCAGGATTGGATATCACTTTGTCAAATAGAGGTGCATCTTTCGGTGATGCCAATGCTTTTAACTGTTTCCCCAGGTTTTGAATGGTTTCCTGGCAAGCAGCAAGCTTCTGTGAAGCTGCAACTATATCACATTCCTGTAAGATCATACGTTAACATGTACTTGATACATAATTTAGGAAAATAATGTCATAATTGTGATATCTTGTTTGTGCAACTAACAAGAAAGAATAAAACCAGTGGGAAGTCCTTGCAGATATTCTAATGTCTGCTACCAAGAAAACTGTTAATGAAGTAGCACAATTAGGATAAATCTCGTATAGTTCATCAAGTGAAACAACAGCACTTACTGCTTGGATTTGCTTTTCTTCCTGACCCATGATATATTTTGGAGTTTCCTTGTGTGAAGCACTGTGACACATGATTAATTATATCAGAAGACATTTATGATGTCTTGGTTAAAAGGAAACCCACAAAAAGAATGGTGCTTACCTTTCTAACTGAAGCTGTAGTTCAAGACATGCTGCCTCTAATTCTTCATAGCAATTACTCTTCTCTTCCAGTTCGACTTCAAGGGATGAGAACTTCTGATGAGCCTCGTTCAATTCTGACTTTGCAACTGTTAGCTGTGTTCCAAGATCTTCGTTAATTAGTTTTTGGTTTATAATCTGGTCTTCGATCTTCCCCTTGGATTCCTTGAGCGCTGCTAGCTCCAGTCGTAAATTGGAAATTTTTTCTTCTGATTCCTGGAGTTGAGCTACCAATTTTTCATTCTTATCGCTAGATATTTTCAGCTTTTCCTCCAAATCTTTCCTTCTAGACTCCATACTCATGATATCAAATTTTAGCCTCTCACCTTCATCTTTTGGTTTGGATTCGATATCATCTGTTCTGGACAAGATATACAGACCATTTGATGCAGATAATAAAGGTCTTTTCCTCTGTTCAGTAATACTGGATTCCTCATGTGCCTTCAACTTGTCTAGTTCTTCGGCTGGGCACACCATAGCTTGAAGTTCTTCAATACTGTAAGAAACATCTCCATCCAAGTGTTTTCTGATAGTCTCTTTCATCTCTGAATCATCTTGAAGGGAAAAACAGTGGCTTATGATCCAGTCCACAGATGAAGTTACTTGAGCCACAAACTGTCGAAGATCAACCTTGCCATTCAATACGTCATTACAGACTGCAACAAAACTCTGTAAAACAACAGTAAGTTCAGAACTTCTCCACAGAAACGCGCGAGCAACATATCCATTTGCTGCTGTAACACTATGATGCATAGAAGTGCCTTCATCGTCTCCAGATGGAACGTGTTGACCGTTGTTACCCTTTTTATTTCTCTGAATGATTCCCTCAATCAAGTCAATAAGCTTGCGAATTGATTTCTCTAAGTTTGACTGACAAAGTTGGGTACCGCTTTCTCTGTTCAGTATGCCTGCACTGATTGCTCCATCAAATGAATCCGATGAAGTGTGTTTGGGTTGTTGAAGTAAATGCTTTGCCTGATTTGAATCACCCAGAGCAACTCTGAGATCATCAAGAATTGCACTCCAACTTTTTTGCATGATATGATGCTTTTGTATGATGACCCTTAGAATATCCTGAAGCCAACTAGGGTGGTTTTCAAGTGATACATACCTAAGTTGATTGTCATTACTTCTGATTGGAGTGAACTCCTTGCCTGTTGCTTCTGATAGATCGACTCCTGTCCAAGATTCTTTGGTAGTCACACATGAACTACTATCTTCCAATGTACCGAGTGAACCTTCAAAATGTTTGTCAACAGAACCTACTGCTAGTTTCTCCATCTCAACAAAATCATCCATCAAACTCAACTCCGATACAACAGCACTTTGGCAAGATGATCCGGTTGCTTTTCCACTTTTGAAGTGCTCCAGTTCAGAAATTAAAGCAGAAGCCCATGATTCAGCACAGCTAATGGTATCTTCATTGCCTCCATGCTCCGAAATTGATGAAAGGGGCAGGTCATATGACGCTGGGCTGCCCCTTGCTAGCTCAAAGCAAGCTTGTCCTTTTGATAATTCCTCGAGCTTTGTCTCAGCCTGCGATAGCTTGGATGTTGTACGTGTAAACATCACACGTGATGCCTGAAGCTCACTGTTTTTCTTGGTTAATGATTCTTTGAGGATCTTGTTCTCATCTTCAATGGCGTGTAATCTCTCAACAAGAGAAGCAGCTCCCTTGCCTGATGCATCATAAGAGTCTTCTCGAATAATGTCCTTTATATTGAAGGCTTCACTGGTGGAACTTGACCTTTTCTTTCTCAGTTCAGTAGAATTATTCCCCAGCATTTCAACCTCACTTCTCATTTTAGCCAAAGCTGTTGGTCCTGGCAGTCGCTTCCTGACCATGACACGCAATCTTTGGCACTCTGTTTCTAGCTTAGCAATCTTCTTAACACTCTCTAGGTGTTGCCTGTGAGCAGCATTAGATGATCTGTGATTGAATTCTCTCTCCTGATTTCGAATCTCAAGCTCCTTCTGAAGCATGCACAACTCATACTTCAGAGAAGCATTTAGTTTCTCTGAGGAATCAAGTCTAGACTTTACTTCTGTGAATTTTGCTTCTGACGTGGAATTAGACTCGCTCAACTCTTTAAGCAACTTCTCTTTGACCTCTAGAACTCTGTTCAGGTTTCCATTTTCAACAACTGCTTCAGTGAGCTTCTTATTTGTCTCCACCAACCTTTGTTCTAATGTTCGTGACTTCTCCTGTTCTCGTGATATCTTCAGGGCAGCATTGCTAATAATGAACTGCTGGTCTTCCTTGACAGCATGCAGCTGTTGCTTGCATTCTTTCAATGCCATATCAGTATCGGCTGCCCTTTCTTCAGCAGCTTTTTTCTGAAGTATTGTATCATCCAATTGTTGCTTTATAGAAAGGGCTTCAGCTTCTGCTTTCCGCCATCCTAACAAGTTGACAATGTTTAATTGTTAAGACAAAAAATACCTTCAGCAACTCCATCATGTTTATATGAATCTAGTGCCAGGCACAGACATATAGAATAACATGTTTAACCTGCAATTGCTTCTTCAGCCACTTTCGCTTGCTTTGCCAGAAGATCATCTTTAGCACCAGACTCGGTGCGAACAGACGATAGTTGTTCATTTAAGTCTTCTAAGGATCTTTCTAACTCGAGAGCCTTCTCTTTCTGAAATAAAATTGTGAACAATTTTAGAACTACTCCTAGCATAAAAAGAGAATGTATATCTTTTTTCACTGGAAACAGAAAATAGTTTGACACTTTCTAAGAACTGATAGTCTGTTTGTTCAAGAGTTAACTTGAATCCAACTTAAAGACTGTAGAATATTTGATGTGAGATAATACAATGGAATAATGAATTTAATTCAAGTAATAACATGATATTGGACCTAAATCAAAATGGTGAAAAACAACATCAAATGATTGAATGCAAGAAGATACAGAATGATCAAGATGAGAAAAGAAATAGTTCAGTGAACAACACTAATCCTGACTCGTAAGCTTTGTTCCAGTGAAACTGAACAATCGGAGGCGTACAAATGGACTCCTAACTTGTAAAAAGTGCATGATGATGACATTCTGTATCATCTTGGTATGATCTTTCCAAAGAGAGATAAAGAATAATAGCATCAAAATATTCATTCGAAAAATTAGTTGGCATGGTCCATCAGTCTCTTTTACATGGTTTCATCCAGACTGGTCATGGCGATGAGGAACTAAAGGTCATTGCTCTATGAGGCTATATGCGTATACATACATGTATATATATGTCATATACATGCATATATGTATAGCATATACATATAGCATGTACATATACAATTTTATTCACAAGAAAAGGACCAAAAAAATTAATAGGCCATAGTTTGAAATCAAAATCTCAATGCGTGAGATTCTGAAAAGTACTACTAAATTTTGAGATAATATATGTTTAAATTAGGTAAAGAATTTGTAATTCAATTGCCACCCTTTTAATTCAATGCCAATGGCAGAAAAATCATTTTGTCAAGCAGGATAAAATAAAAATGATCCACAGATTCCGTTTGCTGAGTTTGTTTTAGAGAAAAAATCATCCAGGTACGAAAAGTCCTATTATTGCTCATCACAGGACATCGTTATATTCAGAAAGGGAAGAAGAAGGATAGAGAAGTAGTGAACAATCAATCAAGCAGATCTAACTAAAGCTTACCTCGATGCTCTTTTCTGAAGACTTCCTCTTCCAAAGCCATGTCTTGTTATCCATGATTCTGACAATTTCCTACAATAGTAAATCAAGAACTTGAGGCCAGATTAAAAATGATTATTTCCTAAGCAACAGTAAAATTAAATTATTAGCTGCAAACTTATCTGATGGATGCACCAACTATTTCTTTTAAAGCATGCAGTAAAAGGAGATAACAATCATAAAAATAAAACGATGGAATTTTTTTCCCACTATTATATTTTAACATGTTATTCCCATTCTGGTTTCCTGACTGATATGCATTATCCATTAAAATATTCCAGATTTCCTTTTCTGGATCATGGTTTATTTCTTGTATCATATATATATGTTAAGTCATTTATGCACTCTTATAAACAAACATACATGCCCATATAAACAGAAAGACAAATATGACATTGCAGCCAAAAGGGGCTGAAACAACAGAAATTTGAACTGTTATATAATAGAGGATGTTGGCATTCTATTTCAGCTATTAATACCAACATATTTCAATATAAAGAGTTAGCTTGGAGCGGAATTGGCAAGCTTGCCTTTAGACCCTCGGCCTACATCCAAATTTGTAGCCTGCGTCTCATTTATTTCAAAGCTCAACTCTCCTCAAGGAACAGAAATGCTGCAGATATGGGACTTGGAATGTGTGATGCATGACCAGCTAAATACCGTAATTGGTGAATATAAATACACTAGAATGTGTGATGCATGCAGCAGCTATGGGACTTGGAGGACACTTTCTACACTAACTCAAACTCATTATCCCCTGTTTTACCACCCTTTAGGTGCATCAGCTTAAGAAAAGCCAAAGCTGCAAATTAATTTTCTGGGGACCATCACCACTCGATCAAGCTAAGCTCCAAAATCGATTTCGATAAGAGGAGCTCAAGAAATACTAAGGATGGCTCAAGCCTCAAACATCTATGCTTCACAAATTCTGTGCCTGATTATTTTGGTGTTACAGAATCAGCCTAAATATCTCCTTGGAGTTCAATCAGCACCTTCAAATGCCAACACAGAATCTTCTGGACTTGAGCTAATGATCTGGTCATGAACCTCAAACGGTAAGAGTTTAGATGCCAATCCACCCCAAATTTTTCATGAAGGGAGATAAGGAAATGAAGGCAACAGCTCAAAACCAACTAGATTATACCATGCAAAACTATCCACTCTTTAAGGAAGTTCCTAAACTTTCAGTTTAGGAGGAAAAGGCGGAAGATAAGGGAACAAAAACCACCGAGAGAGGAAGACAAGCAAGCAAATAAGAAAGGAAAAAAGAGAGAGGGACAGAATGCATCATGCATGGCAATGTAAGAGAGCTGGCTGACCTCACATCAACCCAGGAGCTCCATTCTCAGCATGAAAGCAAAGAGGGAAGGACGGCCGGACACCACAGCGGCAACATGCACTGTCGGAGAGAGAGAGAGAGAGAGAGAGAGAGAGAGAGAGAGGGAAGGAAGAAGAGAGAAGAGGTGAAGGTAGACAGTAATGAGACCAGCTAAGCAACTCTTCATATCTCTCTATTTATATATTGTTTTGTCTTTCTAGGAGTGCGCAAGGACAGGTTGGTGGGACAAAAGGTACCGGAGAGAGAGAGAGAGAGCGCAGAGGGGAAAAGATAAAGGAGTAGTGAAAGCCGAGTCCACCACTGGTGGTGCCTTTGGTTTCAGTGAAACGGAGAGGAGGACGGGGAAGTAAAAAGGTGGGAGGAGGAGGAGAGCGAGCGAAGTGTCGGCGGTCGCGTTCGTGGTGCCAGAGTCGTCTCTGTGACCGTGCTTCGTTACGAGAGCGCGGATCCTGTGTTCCGAAAGAATCACCAAACCGGAGAGGCTCCCTTACCATTGGCGACGACTCTGGCTCCACTTCAGAATTACCTATCGCTAGCTGTCTGCGACCTGCGGCCGCACCTCACGGCTCAGCCTCGCGAATAACAATCGGACGTGGGACCCGTGGTGTCAACCAATGGACATGGGGGTGACCCACTGATGCGACGAATGGAAAGACTCCCTAACATGTTCGGTGGCTCGACAGGACAGGTGAGCCGGACCATTTCTGTCGCTTGGTCGGGACTTCACGGGATCTCGCCCTTCGCATTAATACGACCACCGCATCGCCTCCACGCTCCCGATTCACGTACAAGTCGTACCTCTCCTAACGAAAAGGTTGCGCCTACACCAGCGTCGTCACACAGTCCTATAGCAAGGCGGGTAGTCGATCGGGTGTTCTGGACAGGTAGAAGAAGCATTTTTGTCGAATCGACAGGCTAAGATATTTTTCCTCCTCAACCATCTCGTGGAAGTGTAACAAACAAATCTTGGTCTCGGACCCAAGCAAACAATTAGAGAAAGTTGGCCATATGATTAGTTGCAAACTAATGTTCGATTAAGATTAATTAGATAATTATTTTTTTATTTTCATTTTTCCGCATAAAAATTTGGAGTTCCCTGAGTTCATCCAATTCAAAATCGTCCAAAATTTTTCTTTGAAAATTACTCTAATCGAAAATCGCAAGGTTACGTTTCATTTCAAACTTATTTAATTTTGCCCGAGTGATACGATATAACAATAAAAAATTAAAAAATAATCGATGATGAGCATACCGATAAATAATCACATAAAAGGTTTTTTTCTTATAATTTTCTGTCATGAAACGATTTCCATTATATGTGTTTCTTGTTATTACAGATCAAGGAATAAAAGAAAAAGATTTCATATTACAAATAAATAGTATGTGAGAATCTATAACTGATGGGATAATTGTTTCATTTTTAATAATGGAAAAGGAAGACTTATATTATATCGAAAATCTCTAGTGTGGATATTGTAGCATGACGGCAACTTCGATTAATTGGAATCATGGGTTTTGGTAGGTCCAACATTGTTTTCGGTTGAGAGATGGTGATGGCCTAACCTAGTTTGAGATGTCCTGCTTCAATGGTAGCTCACCCCTATTGATATGGCTAAACATGGAGTGGTTTGCACACACAGGTGGATTAGGACAGTGTGAGAGGAACTTGTACTTGGTTCGATCAACTCTTCATTGCTGAATTCATGTTCTTGGATTATAGTGGGATTTTGATACATGGTTAATGCCCATCCCCTCTTGTTTAGCAATCAACAACAAACGTTGGGTAATGAAAAGAGCTTCACAACCAATCTGAATCCCGAGTGAGATGTATTATCGAGAATTAATCAAGAGATTTATTTTTGAAAAAGAAAAAAAAAAGATAAAGATTAATAATATACATCATCATATCTCTTCCAAAATCATCATTCACAATGTTAGGCTCATAATAATCAGAAATTTCTGAAATAATAGTATGGAATTTTATGATATCATTTTAAAAGACATTAAGAATCCAGAATGACAGGGAGTTGATAACAATGGGAATCAGAATTAGGCTACACATCTGTGGTGAATGCTAGTGAAAGGCTACCTACAATGAGTTTATAGCATAGCATGACTGAAATAAAGAATTCATGTCCAACTTATTTGTGGTTATGGCACTTGTGAAGCCATTGGTGACAACAACAACAACAAGAAAAAGAAAAATGTTGCCATCAATTCAATTCTGCTAACAGTATTTGGATGCAACTGAGATTGGCTGATTCCTCAATGACACAACCTGCAAAGGGACTCTCCACCTTATAATTGACTCCAAGATGTGATGAATGAAATGGCTATTTCTCTTTCTGTGACGAATTAACGGGGGACCTAATCATGCTAATTCATTCTCAAGTACCATGAATCATATAACACAGTTGGACTGGTTTCCCAGGACGACATCATACCCTGCAGCAGGGTGTTTAATCATTCTGCACATTGGAAACCTTCTCTCTGTTACAAGACATGCGGACACTTGGATGGCATGCGAACACCAGCATGATCTCAGCCTGATGAAATCCAACCTAAATCGACTTGATGTTCTCTGCATGGTGTAGAGTTAAAAAGGCAATAATGCTGCAATGCGTGTGGAATGAATGATCTTTCCTCACGATCATGGGGATCTGGTCAATGCTGATGAGAGACATGTTCTCAACAGGTGCTCCAGAACTCAAGCTCCCAAGTAGCAATGGCTGCAGCAACTGCAGTGGCATCCAAAGTAAAGCGAGGAAGGAAACAGGAACTTGAGCACAGATGGCAAAGACTTCTCCCGAGAAAGAGAAGAATACTTTGGTGGGATAACCTCCACCTTTAGCATCTTCATTCTTCTCCGATACTCCAACCAGAGTAATCATCTTCTTTCAATTCTCTTCTCTTTGTATCCATCCACTGCCCTCTTCATGGTCCCTCCTCCTCCTCCTCCTCCTCCCAGTGTCACACTCATAACAGGATATATCCCAGCATCAGGAAAAGTGGGTTGCTGCTGGTGGTGTGTTGTCTGCTGAAGGATTTAATATGGATTGATTCTAGTGATCATTTGTTGTGGTCCAAGTTTGGCATCGAGTGGAATGAGAACCATAAGCCAAGCATATTTTTCTTGAAGAACAGAAAAAGCCAAACACATAGGCATGATGGTTAATAGTTTTCCCCATTCCTAGCTTGATTTGTTTTTCTTTTACTTGTTTGTTCTGTGCAAAGTGAACTCATTTGGTATTCTTTATGATGATTTCTTGGCTCCTCCAGATCCCTCATTTCCATTTGACTTAATCTTCTCCTCATGTGATGGCCAGCTACTAGTCATGGGATCATCTAACATCCAGGACACTGATTATTACCAACAAGAATGCAACATCTTTTGTCCAATCTTTGTCAGAAATCTTAAACCAGATGTTGATAGAGATCTTAAGATAAGATTCCTCAACAAGGCAGTGAACTCACCATTGCTCTCATCCAATAAAAAATGACCTACATCAGATCTTGAGTTGGTGAAGGTGGAAGTGGGGTGGATGTATTGTCTAGACAATCAACAGAAGCAGAGCAGAGTTGGATGATAAAATATTGCTTCTCTTTTGAACAAAAAGAAAAAACAAAGGAATCCAATAAGCCTTATCCATTCTATGTTTCACAAGAGCTTGCGCTCAGTGTGTGCTTAGTCGATTTGCATGCAGGAAAATTTCTTGATAAATGTAATTTAAAGACCAATAAATTAATTCAAATACTTTTGTGGGTAAAAGTAGTGAATCCAGTGTCATGTAGGGCCTTGTAGATCACTGAAAGAGAGAACATTAATATGTCCTCACATGCCGATCATTTCAATTCTGGACATCACAGTAAAAGTTTGCAGAATCTATCTACATTTCCCTAGAAATCATGCAAGAGAACATTG
This sequence comes from Musa schizocarpa, assembly GCA_900464855.2. Taxonomy (NCBI): domain Eukaryota; kingdom Viridiplantae; phylum Streptophyta; class Magnoliopsida; order Zingiberales; family Musaceae; genus Musa; species Musa schizocarpa. Next base: position 42,974,790 of record LS990922.1, on the reverse strand, counting down.
GATTCCACATAAACGTTGGCCCCCCACCAAAACTTTGGAGCTTTTCTCTTTGAACTGCTACTCTTGTACTCATCCACAGTCATAATACTAGATCTGAAGTGCATGTTGTATCCGCAACCTTTTTCTTCTTTAGCTTCAGTGTGTGTACAGTGCCTTTCGAGGAGTTTCTATTTGGCTCAAAGTTTACAGTGACCAAAAACAAATGCAGCTCAAGTAAAACTTTTTTTTCCGTAGGAAATAAATCGTTCCAAATGCGCAAACCATTTCAGTCAGCCCTTTTGCTCATTGCATAACAAGTATCATATATTGACCATCAAATCTCATTTTATCACGAGAGGATACAACCAAGTGTGAGGCTTATGATGTGTGTTTCTTTATCCTCTGCAGTCTATATAAATAGTCTTTGTTGCAGTCAGCAGCATAGGGATTGACGCCTTCACTTCATACTCTCTCTCTCTCTCTCTCTCTCTCTCTCTCTCTCTCTCTCTCTCGCAAAAGCAGTGTATACACCAACTCATGGTTAGCAGCCCTGCTAAACAAACTATTTTTCATGTTGACTCTGCACCATCATGGACATGTAGTGAAGAACGATCTCTGCTTCACTTCCCTTTAGTCTTCAGATCATGCATCCTCCCACGCTACAGAAATTTAATGGAGCTTCCACAACGGTGAATAAATTCTACGACAAAGACACAGATCCCGAGGAGCATGAAGTCCTTGCAAGGCAAAGCAAGTCTCAGCAGATCCTCAGAGTTTACTGTTGATGGAAAGCCTGCATCTGGAAAGACGAGCTTAAAAGTGAGGTGCGGAAACTGGTGATAAAAGAACTGGCAATTAGCTCTGCCATGATGGGTGTGATCCAACCTCCTGCAACATCCATCAAACACTTAAGAGTTCTTCAGTACCCATCCTTTCGCTCATCATTGCCTTTTTCAGCATGGTGGATAAATTGAAGCATTGAGCTTGCTTAAGACAGGTGCTGCTGACTACTCAATCTAATGAGTGCTAATGCAGCAGTGTAAATACACACCTCCTCTTTGGATTGTATGTCCTGAGGGTTCTGGTAAATCTTTTGCTCGAATGAGAACTCTATCCATATGTGCTGGAAGTATATAAGATATCGAGTCATGTGAAAATGATAAATATATATATATCAAATAAAATATAATTTAACATTAAATATATTATAGTTTAGATTAGTGATAGAATACTAAATAAATCATGAGAAAAGATTTGTATAGAAAAACCGTTCAACGTGAAGGGAAAAATTATGGGCAAGTCAGATCAATCTTCCACGAAATCATAAAATTTTATACTAATCAAGGATGGTGTCTAGATTAGCATACCAAAATATTATAACAATCACAAGCAATTTTAGTAATAAATAGTCAAATATTTTTCTCTCCCAAGATGAAAGCTTTTTTCATTTTTGTGATGATCATATTTTAAATTTTTTCTCATCTAACTTATATAAAATTAGGATTAACATTTTTTTAAGTGAATCTCCCAACAATGAGGTCACTGAAATCTCAGCTCAAAAAGTTAGATCAGCACTAGAATACACCCCAGATCAGTGATGAATCATACAGCAAGGCCACAAAGGAAATGGATAGAAGTCTGTATGAAACAGGAAAAAACACATTGTATCATGGTATTTACTTGATCTTTCTATTATTTTCTGCAAATTCACATACTAGTTCCATTATGGACAAATTACTCAAGAAATGAGGTAGAACAACCAAGTATGTAATGAGGAAGAAAAAGTCATATATGAGGGATCAATAGAACCACAAAATTAAGTGCAAATTTCACCTGCTAGAAATCACAGCAGAACAAAGTATATGACATGCCTGCATCAGTGACATGATGTCTATACCCTTGACAATTTGATGAGAAACCTACTGAATTTTAACCCAGATTCTACAAAATAATTGTATGAAAGGATTGAAATGCACTACTATGTTCTATTAAGAAAAATATTTCTTTTCTGCTCAACTTATAATATCAAAAATCCATGAGTTGATTCTAGTCAGTGTTCTAATAATTCTCCATGGAACAAAAGTTGGAATGGGCCAAACAAATGGTCATCACCAAAGGTAGGAATAGAGATGAATTGTTCTTTTCTGTTGCCTTCATTCTTATAATTTGCGGCTTAGCAATTTTGTTTGTCTTGGCTCAAAGACATACAAAATCATGCCAAGCTTTCTCAGCAATCGGAAGATAGCATTTTAGATTTTAATATTGACATTTTAGCATCGAGATTGATGAGTGTTTTCATCCTCATCAATTATAAGAATAAATACCAATTGAATATAAGAATAATATTCATTTAGATTGCCTACACAGATACTGTCAGGATGAATAAATACCAATTGAATATTGTTCAGATTTAGTTGCTTTGGATTTTAAATGTATACATACAGTCAGAGTTTTCCCCAGACACAGAATGATATTGTATGGAAAGAAAGAGGGTGAAGTCATCAAAGAAGAAACGTGAAATGTCTGGAGAATGATGAGTCATTTATGCATGAAATGAATCCAAAGGTGCCTTACAAAGTGAAACATTAAACAGAGATTGAAAGTGCGGAGTAATCTGTTGGCAGAATGATGAGCAAGAAACTTCGGAAGGAGAGACGGATTCATGCGGCAAGGACTCGAGGGAATCACAGTTCAATCTCACTCGAGGCATCTCAACATTTTTGGGTTTGAACCATATGGATTGCATTGAAACTGGAAGTATAGTTCAGCATGATCCTAACATATGTAAGCCCATGTAGCTCATAGCGGACAGCCAAACAACGATCATGATACAACAATGCAGCATGGAGCTCAATTTAAGGGATGCAAACACACATTCATGTGTGACCATCATGAATCACTACTTCACACCCCACACCATCCACAAAGCTCTTTAAAGATCAAAACTTGGAGAGAAAAAAGTCATTAATTCAGACATAAATATGTTAGTAGGGATGAAGTGCACAGATATGCACATCTAACGTTGTCATGCACACTACTTCGAGACTTACAAGCGAATCAAACACAAGCTTGTTGTTGAGCCTTGAGAGGAAGAGGAGATGGCAGCTTCTGCTAACACTGCTGCTGCTCGAAGAACAGGAACAGATGCAACCTTTTTATTCACACTTAATCCCCTCGTTTGATGACTCTGTTTCATTGGTTTCCCAAATCCGACATTAGTCTGAGACTGTCATCACTGTGTCTTCATCCGTCCCTTCTTTTCCCTGTCTCGATAACTCTGAAGAGTTTAGCCTACCATCTTAACCTTCCTAATCTCAACTAATAAAGACGAGGGCAGCTACAGTTGTCGGTCCACGTCCGAGCTGTCGGGGCTCGGCGCCTGGTTGAGATCGGGGTTCTTGGTCGGCCGCGATGGCCGTGGCTGCGGCTGAGGTGGTGACGAAGCTGGCATCGTCCGCAGGGAGGCGTCCACCCGCGCGCCCACCTCGATGGCTTTCTTTCGGACGGAGGCGGCCGAGAGGGCGAGCTGGGGGTCACCGCCGCCGCCGTCGTAGCAGGCGTCGGCGGGGACCTCGTCGGGGAAGTTGAGCCGGGCGGAGCGGCCCCTGAGGAGGTAGACAGCGGTGTCGTAGGCCCTGGCGGCGGCCTCGGCGGTGGAGTAGGACCCCAGCCAGATCCGTGACCGCTTGTTGGGCTCCCGTATCTCCGCCACCCACTTCCCCCACTTCCTCATCCTCACCCCTCTGTACTGCCGCTGCCTGGCGGCGCCGGCGGGCGGTGGTGAGGGTTGAGGCTTCCTCGTCTTCCCGCTGGTGGAGCAGCAGTGGCCATCCATCTTCCCCACGGGATCTCCCTCTTTCTTGGCACGCTGTTAGATCTTATTCATGTTGGCAATTATAGCGGTATCGACGAACACATTGTCAGAATAAAAGGGGAGACCTTTTTTTGGACATATGCAAAGGTCTAAGCTTTGACAAGGAAATGACTACAAGTGTTCTTTCGGACCTTATAAATTATAATTAAAATCATTAAAAAAAATATTTTTAAAACAAATCTTAATTGCTAATATATATATATATATATATATATATATATATATACAGACATATATATAAATACATAAAAGCCAAGCCCCAATAGAAGGTCCTTAATGTGCCCATTTAGTATGAAAATGAGATCACTATAGCAACAACCTAATGGGCCTCCAAAAGTAGATATGGTGCTTTGGCTTCCTAATTAATTACAGTACCAACTTGTCATCAGTAGACTTTTCTCCAGCTACCTAATTGGATTTGGTGTCATATCTCTGTATCCCCATCATCAATCTTTTGGTTCCCTGTCTGGGGTTTCATAAAGAGTGAAACCACAACCGACCAAATAGCTTATGAAAAGATGAGGTACAGTTTCACACTTACCTCAAAGCTCACACGAGGCACCCCTTTTGACCCGTGAAACAAGTCAGTCAAGTCATCTGCTTGCTCTTGACATCTTCTCCCTAGAAAAAGACTAGGAAGATCAAGACGTAGTGCTTCTCAGCCACTGCAAAGTCTGAAGATGTTCATGTAAGATATCTGGACGCTATTAAGAAAGCTCAATTGTAACAATCGATGATGATGAAATCATTAACAAATGAAAGTCTTACAAGTGTTTCCCTTTTACATTGATGTGTTGGGAGTTAGATATTCTTTCGTTTGTAGCTAATGAGGCGCTAAGATATTAGAATGATAAAAAAAAATTATTATATAAACATTTAATATTATAATTAAAATTAAGTATCATAGATTCAAGATAAAAAAATAGATGTTTTTTAATATAATAATCAATATAATATCTTCGGTAAATCAATATATTTTGATCTTTATGCATGATAAATCTCCAAAGATCGAAGTTAGATTATTTTCCTCTTTTATTATTTTTAGAATCATTATACTTCGTAGAGTAGAAACCATAAGAACATAAGAGAAAGATGTCTATGATTATAATATGATCCATAAAGAATTATGCGTGTATATATATATAGGTGAGAATAGAGGATATAAAAAAGATAATCGGGAAAGTACCTTTCATCCATGTTATCTCCTAAGGTATCCTAACATAAGTTATTTTCTTTCCACTGATAATATTAATCAGAATCTCAATATATCTTAATCAATTAATTAGAATCATAAAATCTAATATTCTCTCACTTGACCTATTAATTGATAAGATAAAATATTTAAAATAAAATAAAAAAATTTAAAAGTAAATTTATCCAATTAGATTTTAAAATTTTGAAAAACATTTATATGCACACAAATTTAAAAATAAATTAATAAGTTTAATAAATTTAATAATACTATATTAAATCTGACTAATAATACAAGTTATAATGATTATATATTATTAATATATAATACACTTCTTTCTTTATATTACAATACTATTAGTCTTTAGCTGATTTTTTTTATCTTTTTTTGCCTTGGCTAAGAAAAGACAGTGCTGACAGTGAGTTAATAGCTCCATTAGTTATACGCAAGCCACAAAACAAAAGGAAAAGGTGATTATGTTGGGGTTCTGTTGGTTGGGTTTTTATTAGATAGAAGTTAGCGATAGTAAAAGAGGCACCATTATTTCTCATTTTAGCTCTAATCCATATAATTTATCTTGTCAAGATCCTATTATTCACATTTAACCTTTTATTGTTGCCTACTGTTTTAGTAGTACCCAAAATGTACCTAAAATATTATGAGTTTTTTCTATTTTAATCTTAATTATTTCTAAATATATATACTAGTTAGCTTATTTAAATTTCACTTATCCTTTATTTATGTTGTACCAAATTTTACACGAGTCAAATTAAAAATAAAACGAATTAAGAATATATTGGACGTGAAAGACTCATTTATATTCATATTGAATATCATTAAGTTTTATAAATTTATTAGCCATAATGAGGATATATAATAGATTTACTCGAATATTGTAATAATTTATTAATAACTTATTAAGATACCACTTAATAACTTATTAATAATTTTAAATCAATCCTTTATTTCAATGTGCTAGTTATATTTTGTTTAATAAAATATAAATATTATTAATAATTATTAAAACTAAGCCACTTTGACCTTTTTCAATCATTTGATTATTTGTCTCACATAACTTTTAGTAATCTATAATTTTTTTGAACAAGTAAGGTCAATATCTAACTCTCAATGTAAATTACACATGCTTAATCTATTTATAATAATTTAATCCAAAAAATATAGGGATATTTATAAGAATATAATGAAGGAAGTACCATTATAATAAAATAATAAAATATTAATGCTTTAAGTTTTTTAGTAAATATTAAACTATTGATATAATCTCTATTTTACTTTTGAGTAAAATATTGACATATATAGTGCTTACATAATATTTTACTATTATGAAGGAATGATATAATCCTTCTGTAATAATATTATTATCTTTGGGTATATAATCCTAAACTATAAGGATATTCAAAATAGTATCATCATGCTCTATCATATAATTATTTAAAATATATTCTTTTTCAAAATTATCTAAATATCATTATATTGTGTATCATTATGAATATTATTTAAGATTAATTTCTTAATATAATTTTATAAATTTATTAGTTCAAGCCACCTAAACAGCCATAAGACTAATTCGATAATATAAAATATAATTTAAAATATCATATAAATAATAAAATATTTATTATAATTCATATCCAATAAACTTGTTTTCCGAGATGACTTTAAAAGCTAGTCAAATAAAGCGTAGGGATATAAATTATAAAAAATATTTATCAAATTATTTTAATCTAGTTTATATATAAATAATTTAATAATAATAATAATAATAATAATAATTATTATTATTATTATTCTTATTATTATTATTAAATATTAATCGGCATAAAGATAACTCATGTGATAATTGTAATCATGATAAACATAAATCATAGCTTTATGTGAAAAATATATATTTTTCATAATTTTAAACATATGCATATGAATAATTACATAAATCTTCAAGAATAATAATTGAAATTCAATTATCACAAGCAAAAATTTCATTAATATATTAATGAGAATTTTATAAAAAAAAATTCATAATTTATTTTTTAATTCTATATAAAATTATAAATTAATCCAAATAATTTTATTTAATTGGACAAGCCTATAATTGGGCTATTCAAATTTAACTTATGGACCAAACATTAATCTAATTACGCCAGTGAAAATTAGAGTTGACTAAGGTCAAAATTTATCAAAATGAGGATTCATTCAAATGAAAGTTAGACCGAGATCAAAATAAGTAAAAAACTTAATTTTAACTAAATTAGGTTTAAATTAAGCTATAGTTATAATCTAACCAGACAATCAAAATTCAGATCTAGTCAAAGGCAAAATTGATGGAAGTTAGAATCAAAATCGATCAAAATTAGAGTTTAACCCAATTAAAATCCAAAAATGGATCAAAATCATATTTGGGACCAAAACCAACTTACCTAAAACAAAAATTAGGTCAAAATTGGGTTCAAAACTAATTTGGGATCAAGATATAAATTAGGGTTAAAATCCAATCAATTTGGGAGAGATAAGCAAAAATTAGGATTTGGTCAAATCAGTCAAAATTGAATTAGGGCAGAACTTGACCAAAATTGAAGCTGCTCTAATTACTCACTTGCGACGGCAACCACATTGCCATCATCCTCCTTTGCTAGCGGCTAAGCTTTGTAACCTGTGTTGTTTACTCATTGCGGCACCTCCAATCGTGCAGTCCATCAGACGACTAGCATCGACTACCATCGTTGCGGGCCACGCAGCCTCCCCTGCCATGCATGGTTTCCCTCCAATCGCTCCTAGCATCGTCGGTCCATACGTTGCCCACCTTCACCATAGTGTTATAGTTCTTCCACACAATAGTCGTTGTTGCCCATTGCAGTTGCTGCTATCTATTTTCGAGGGACTACCTAGCGTGTGCTATCGCACGCAACGACATCACTACGTGTGCACCGATTACATACGATAGGGCTAGTGACCAAAGCGGGCCGCCACCCTCCTTAAAGCCATTGCACATAACAATAGCTTTTGCACATCATAGTGCTGCGTTGTTGAGCACAGCCACCGAACATGCGATAACACGATGCACCCTTATTGCTGCTTATAGTAATAATGACCAATCATCGCGGCACACAACTTTGTTAGACCATCACCCTCAACGTCATCAAAACCAGTATGAATCAATGCTAGCAATCGAGATTCTACTATCGAACTCCTTGCGATACCATCGATAGTAGTCCACGATATAAACCATGTGGGCTAGAAAATCTTCATCGATGACTTGTTTCAGAGGGAATGACTCAAATGGATCTTACAAGCATCATAAGATCAAAATAGAAATAATAATTCGATATAGTCAAAATAGATCTAATGCATAAATAGATCAAAAATAGATGTAATATAAAATAGTTCTAGTTTCTTTAAGAATAATATGAGAACTTAGTTTTGAATGACATTATTTTGATATAAAAAATAAAATTATTATGTAAAAAATTAGGTAGATCGGATATCATAAAATAATACATTATTATCTACATATATCATGAATATATAAAAAAAGTTACTCTCTTTTTTTTTATCATTATAAATAGATGAGGATTTATTAAAGATAATTAAGAGAGTTCTTAAAATATTTCTTAAAATATTCTAATATAAATAAATTTTTTTTGATCAATAATTTTATTTAAAATTTAATTAATATATCTTAATTAATTAATTAATTAATTAATTAAAATTATAAAATCTACAAATGATAGTGGTCCAACCCTAATGTAGACATCATTCTTGGAAACAACAACAGAAAGTCTCATACGGATGAAGCAAACCAGCTCAGTGTCAGCTGTCAAGAGAACTGTCGCAAGGAGCATCCTAAGCACAAAGTCTAGACATGGGAAAGACCGCTTACCATTTCATCTCACCAATTGGAATCACTCGCCGACGGTCACCAGCTTCAGTGTATCCCTCTTTATGATCCCACAGCTTCTCCACCCCAAACCAGCATAGTTGGTAGCCTTCTTACTCAAGCAAAAAAGCTAAGAGAGAGAGAGAGAGTAATGTCTTCCTCTGAGTCTGAGAGCAGTCAGCAAGGGAGGCATCAGGAGGTCGGGCACAAGAGCCTTCTTCAGAGCGACGCCCTCTATCAGGCACGATTCTTTGATTCACTTCCAATTCCGAGCTTATGCGCTGTCTTTCATCTGCTGCGGTTTGGATCTGAGCTTTCTCCTCTGATATCACTGCTTGCAGTACGTGCTGGAGACCACCGTTTACCCTCGCGAGCCCGAATGCATGAAAGAACTCCGCGAGATCACCGCCAAGCACCCTTGGTATATACATCATGCAATTACTGGTTGTGATTTGGGTGGACGTATACTTTCCTTGATCTAATCCTGCATGGATTCTTCAGGAATATTATGACAACCTCGGCTGACGAAGGGCAGTTCTTGAACATGCTGCTCAAGCTCATTAACGCCAAGAACACCATGGAGATCGGCGTGTACACCGGCTATTCCCTCCTCGCCACCGCCCTCGCCCTCCCCGACGATGGCAAGGTAGCCACCATCACTTGACAGGCCTTGGCGTTTGGTCTTCGTTGCTTGATGTGTGTGTGTGTGTGTACGTTCATGAATTAGATACTGGCCATGGACATCAACCGGGAGAACTACGAGCTTGGTCTGCCGGTGATCGAGAAGGCCGGCGTCGCCCACAAGATCGACTTCCGCGAAGGCCCGGCCCTCCCTGTTCTCGATCTACTGCTTGAAGATGTGAGAATAGAATGCATCTTCCAACCATTACTCCTTGTCTCTGCTGATAAATGCTGTCGATGTGGTTGGTCGCAGGAGAAGAAGCAGGGGAGCTTCGACTTCGTGTTCGTGGACGCCGACAAGGACAACTACCTCAACTACCACAAGCGGCTGCTGGAGCTGGTGAAGGTGGGCGGCGTGATCGCGTACGACAACACGCTCTGGAACGGGTCCGTGGTGGCGCCGCCGGACGCGCCGCTGCGCAAGTACGTCCGCTACTACCGCGACTTCGTGCTGCACCTCAACAGGGCTCTCGCCGCCGACCCCCGCATCGAGATCTGCCAACTCCCTGTCGGCGACGGCGTCACCCTCTGCCGGAGGATCAAATGATCACGGCAATCTATGTACATCTCCCATCTCTCCCCATTAATTTGTTCTAATTAATGTCATCATCATCATCAAATGTCAACCGCATGACATTTTTCCTGCTACAATCGTAGCTGAGAGAGAAGAACTATGCCATGTAAATTAAACTTCAGCAATATGAGTTTGACTGTTCGACTTTTTCTTGTGATGTTGCTATCCATACGGATCAAAATAACTCTGATGCATTTGCTTGATGTCATTTTGAGACGTGTCATCTCATCAACAACACAAAGATGACAAATTCAATCGAGAACTGATGAGCATAAGATTGTAGAGATAAAGATGTACACACTGACTTTCTACAGACCTTGTTTAAGATTAAGTTCTCAATATTGTTTCCATTCCCTTTGGACTACTTAATTTGGTGGGGATCTCTATGTTTTCAATGCCTTGGTAGGTGAAAGCGATGTGTTTCTTTATCCAAGCAAACTATTCAATGTCAAAATTCTTCCTTCTTCCTCCAGAGTGACTGAAGCAAACAAATCGTGTTCAAATGGAAACTGAAAAAAGAAAATAAAGAATAAAACAAAAGATATTTAGGGGACTAAAAATGGTTCAAGTTCTATCAAAATTAGAAAGCTTTAGCAACTTATTTACCTCACCATGAAAAACCCTTCAGGGTTTTGTACAATTTATCAGATCTAACAACAAATGATGAGTTTGTTTATTTTCTTCATTGGGAAGATGAATAGCACCAAACTCTTTTGCCCCTTCAAAAAGAGAAGAAAAAACACTGAAATCTTCATGTCTTTTTGTATATTATTGTGAATAGTACCAAAGCATGTGAGTGCAGGTGGAATGGGAAGTGACCTCAGCCTGTAATGACAGGGGAGAAAACCAATTGGGGCAGAGCACCTGCCACATCCACTCACATTGGTGGATGATTTTGATGATGAGTCGTGACAGGTTGACATGATGGGTTTTGGCCAAGTTCCATTTACTTGCAAGGCCACAAGAGAGAGACCTCACAAAGTATGTGACTTTGATGTTATTTAGATTCACGAGGCAAACAACTTAACCACACAACATTATTTATTTGCATACAATGTGCATGTAAATATGCGCATATGAACATTATATTTGAGTAGAGTAATATTATAGTTTAGCACTCTTCCATATGATAAATTACATATTTTGTTCTATGCATATAGACATAATTGTAATTCACCTCCTCTGTTTAATTGGTAGGTCATCAAAAGGGAATATATTATTGTTTTGACCCAAAAAATAATTATGACATTAAACAAGTTATTCCCTCCATAAAGTTGTGATTGGCATTGAACTGTTAATCAAAATGGATCTCTTCTTCAAATGATGCTTTCTCTGAACATGAGAGGTGTCTGTTTCATCAATTTACATATTAGATGTCTCAGTGCCAAAGAAATGTTCAAAAACACAGTTGCAGTTCTTGACATGGATGAGTCCAAAATCTTGTTGGCTTGAAGGCCTCAGTAGGAATCAGCAAAGATTCTTCTGTGTATCAGATGCACTTTAGAAATCTTCCTTGGCATCAGCTCCAGTCTGTAAGCTGGTCAATTTCATATATGACATACTTATCAACATCAGACAGTGCTAAAGGGAAGAGAAGGAAAAAATTACCCATGCAGATTCTGGATGAAGTTTTTCCTCATCGGATAGCATGCCTTCTGTTCTCTCTTCTCTGCCAAACATGCATTCTTTGAGATGGTCAATACCGATTCGCCTACCCAAATGCTTCACATTGATAGCCATGGAGCTCCTCTCATTTCCTTGGAGAAGCAATGAGATGAGGAAAACAATGTCTCAGCGACAAGAATGGAATAGCCACCAAACGTACTGGTTGAAGAATCTAAAATAATTTACCTATGTGGCTCATTGTGTTATGCACTGCAGCTAATTGCATGTGGGCCGACACATCACCTGAGAATATGTCCTTCCAATATACAAGCAAAAAGATTAATGTTAAAACTCCACATATATGCATAATCGAATCGTTCTTCAAGATGACTTTGTTCCGAAGCAACAAGAATTCTACCTCACAGGAAACAGGCACTTGGAATGATGCATGATGAGAGTGTGAGGATGTAAATAACGAAGCCTCAGGCTTCGTCACATTGATGACACTCGCCTCGATGGTAGATTGGACGGAGGATGTCCACCGATTTGACAGATCAAATGAAATCTGAGCAGCTGAATCTTGGTTCAGGGGTAGCAAGCCTGTTCCTGTATTCATTGCCATATCACTATTCAGACCAAAACCAATACACATTTGGGAAGTTTGCAAAGGCTGAAGAGCTCCGGATAGATACATCGAGTGGAGATTAAGACCATTCCTCATTGACAGAATCTGCAAGAAAATTAAAACAATGGATGATGACTATTGATTGAGCTTTAGCGTAAAAATAAAGCTAGGAACAGCAAGGTTGATTGAGAGCTAAGAGGATATAAATCAATTTGAGTATATATTCTTTAGATGTGCTCTTTGCTAACTGAAACAAAAGTCGAGGTCCATTTGGATGCTCAATTTCTTGGTCTGTCAGTGAACTCCATACAGAAAAAAAGCAGGACGAACGAGAATTGGATGAATTGAAATGTCTATCTGCAGATGTTGAAATAACTTCTCCAATGACTCTTGGACTGGGAATTCAACAGAAATATAAGGTTTCCATGATTCTATCCTCGCTGTTCCGTTCTCTCTCCTACTATTATAATATAGAGTTAATTAGGTAGCCGTAGCATGGTTAATCATACATGAAACCCACTCTAGCTTTATTTAACATGATCCTATGTATCAAGGGTGTGCATCCAACAAGTTTAAGTAGCCAGAATTGAAGCAAAAGAAGAGACAGTGATGGAGGAACTACAGAATTTCCAATCTGAAAAGATTTTATGGCTCAAAGAGGACTCATGGTTCCAAATTATCATTTCGACAATGATAGTGAATTAGCTGCAATGAGCAAAAAATGAATTAATTTGTTTGGAGTTTGGACAGATACACAGCAGACTTATGGAAACCATAACCATTAAGACTCTCTAAGGTGTGTAATTCCAAAGTGGTGTCAGGAACCAAACACCCTAAATACACAAAGAAAGAAATAAAGAATCACATAGAGTAATATGAGGCACAATTTTATTCATTCTCTATCAGCGCAATAGTGAGGCATATGTACATTTAGAGACTAGAAGTTTTAAACAACATTAGCCTATGGAACGTATCCAATGAAAGAGACACAATGACAAAGCCAATGAACAGCCAGTAAGTCCGAACATCAGAAAACCACCAGTTTCCCAAACATCAACTCTTTTGTCTTCCAATGTTTATCAACTGAACCACAAAACTTCCTTGTGGCTATTCGAGGCTTGTTTTCTGAACCTCACTACGTTTTCTTCACTTATCATCTTTGGCTCCCAACAAAAGGAATCAAATTCGAGAATATCATTTACCAATAAATACTAGACAGATGCATATGGGAGAAATTTTACCTGACATTTCAACACAATCATGATCGTCGGCGAAGTTGACAGGGTACAAACTCTGTCATTGACAGCGGATCGATCAGTCATTTTTCATATCTGATTTAAGTTGATTATATAATGTAGTTCTTTAATATTAAAACATTGCAATGTGTTATCATGCAAGATTTTTCAGAACTCTATCTTTCTAATCCAAGAGGTTGTAATTTGGTGCTCAAAGGAACCACAACAACAACACTTCAACAATTACAAATACACCTCAATGCAGCTTTTGTGAAGCTCTGCAGATTTCGTTAGTAGTAATTTGTGGAATTGGCATGCTTGACAAATCTCATTAATCTTCTTTATCATTTATGCTCAAGGAAAATATATTCCAAGCAGAGAAGACCAGATAATGGCGCATTTCACATGTATCTAAATAAGATTACACAACATAGATGGAAAGAACTGACAATAGATTGGCAAACATCATCTAAAAATTATAGAAAGGAGAAATTTGACGGTAGTTACCGACCTGTACTTGGAGTTGCAGTTGTTTGAGGTATTCAATGGCCTCATCAAGCATGGAAGCCTTATCCGTCTGATATAATGCACAATCTTTCAGAAACAAATGAAGAACACTTGACTAAAACAACGAAAATTCGTACACAATTGCACCTTGTTTGAATTGGGAATAAGATTTTGCAATGCCCTCATCTTCTCATTGATTCTGCTCCTCCTCCTCTGCATTCAAAAGATCATATCACAAGAACCATTTATCTCAGGTAGAGTGTACCAATTAAATACATAAAAAAGATAAAAAATGAAGACCTCAGATCACCTTTTCAGACATGTTGTGAACTGCTGCTGCCCTGCTTCTCTTCGAGCCAGAGCTCCGGCGAGGAACCGGCTTTGCAGGCTCCTCGAACGCCTCCACGCCCTCCTACGAACCACAAACAAACAATCGATCAAGCCACAGGCCGATGAATGACATGCTGAAAACATGCATGGCAAACCACCTCACTCTCACAGTCGAGAGAGTCAAAGTCGTGGTCCTGAGACTCCTTCCCACTGCTACCACCATCACCACCAGCAGAAATGGGGTAGGAAGAAGAGGATGGCATCTGTTCAGCGTCACGAGAGAAAGATCCAACAACGCAAGCAGAAGAGCAGGAGATCTTCTCCTGATCTCCTTGGAAAGAAGTGTAGCTACTGCCGCAGCCGTAACGCGTGCGGCTATGGTCATCCATCACAGCTCTGACCAAGCTGCAACAGCAAAAGGCAAAATGAGCTGAAACAAGTGCAGCAATGTGCTAAACCAATGCCCTATTTGCTCTAAGCTGCTCCGCAAGTTCCTCAACCAGTGGTCTTCATTACACTAACACCACTGACAGCTGCAGGTTCTCGAGGCCAGACCCAAATACCCAGTGAACACATGAGGCAGTTGTCGAAGTCTTTGGTCTACTGCGAAAAGGGTGAAAGTACAGGAGAAGAACATGGCAATGGCTGACATCTCCTGCTCGAGGTGTAAGATGGATGTCTGTGAAAGGAATGGGGTTAAAGCAGAGAGAGAGAGAGAGAGAGAGAGAGAGAGAGAAAGAGAGGTCACGTTGCAGCAACTGCTCGTTGACGCGATGGGTCTTCTTCTGTGTTCCCGACATGCCACGGAACTGCCACCGATTGTGAGGGGTGGCATCATCGCCATCACTCCCCGCCTCTGCTGCGCCCGAGGACAGCGACGTAACGGGCACAGACTTTGATGACATGGGATCTCGCTTGCTTCCGTTGGGGTTCCCGAGTGAGCGAGAGAACAACGACTCGGCTGGAGGATGAACTCCAAAACCCCTTTGATATGTTTAATACTGGGCTGCTATTAAAGAAAAACATTAATGATTTTCTTTTACATATATATATATATATATATATATATTATTTATAAATATGACTTTTAAAAGAACTCAGTGATGCTAACACGTTCATCTAATAGCTGGAATAATCTTACAGTCTTGTTATTGTTATTGCTCATATTTATTCTTCTACAGTTATAAAAATCCATCGATTGAATCGGAAAAATAAAATAAATAAACTTCATGAATTTACCATTTAAACATTTCATTGCCCTGATTCTTGAAATTTTACCTGATTCTTGGATATTACTGGCAGCGTCCCAAATATGATATGGTGGGTGATAATGATGAATATAATCCTTGTCCATTCGGCTTTAAAGTTTAAACCAAATCAATCCACCCCCTTCTTCCTCCATTCATTGCCCTGCCAACCTCGACGCCTTCTCTCTCCTCCGAGCATGCCGCTGCCCTGCCTGCCTCTCGACATGTTTGCATTGACGCTGCTGTCGCCGCACTCTTTTGCCTTCCCGCCACACTCCCCTCTTTGTTTCCTTCGTTGTCGTCACTCTCCATCTTCCATCACACTCCCTTCTCCATGCTATTTACAAAATTTGAACAACAAACAAGTCGACACCAAAAAGAAAGCTTGCCTACATAATTCACCAATGGGTAACGTGTTAGCATCTGCCTGTTCAAAATGTTTCACGAAACTCAGAAGATCAGCCTATTAATAGAGTCCATGGCCAAGCCCAATCCAAGCACTGTGGACATGGATACAACATTTCCACGTAAGAGAAGATATCAGTGGCAGTGCCCTGTGAATCATCCACCCCAACCCCCCCGGCACAGAAAACTTCAGACCATGCTTTACAAGTACCACCACTAGCTTTTTAACAGTTGACTGTTGTTTATTCAACCAAAAAGGAGGGCAGTTCAGTCAACAGACTCCCATTTGAGCCAACAGCAAAATTTGATAGTCGACAGCTCGAAAAATTAAGACATAAACCATGGATTTCAATACATACAATTATCCTACACCATCGGCATGGTCAAATTTGCTGTGTGTGAAATGTGCCACACCCCTCTTCATGTAACTAGGGCTGTATTCTTGCATATGGGACACAGATTCTTGTGCATTAGCCATTGCTTGATACAAACTGTGTGGAAATCATGCCCACAAGCCAAGGTGCCGAGGTCCTCACCTTCCACATATTCCTCCTGAGAAAAAAAAGCAACGGAAATAATACGCCATCAGCTGGGAAAAAAATCAACAGGTCTGATGAGATTAAACGGAACAAATACCTGACAGATACAGCATGGTTCATGTTCCATAGATACTCCAAGTGTTCCCAATGAATGCTTCTGCTGTTTAAGGTGCTTCAAAATTGTTTCCTCACTCAATCCGGTGCAAACATCTCCTATCCGTTCTTCCAATGCCAGGAGTTCCTTCAATGAAAATTGCATTTGGGTTCAGCAAGTTGTCCGTCTGTTAAAATTCCTACAACATATTGGAAGTTCATACCTCATATGACATGTTATCAACATCAAGACGCATGTCCCTGTGCCTGTCATGCATATCGCTACCCGCCAAAATGAGAGTCTGATCAAGGACAAAGACATCCTGGCCAGTTAAAACCAAACATATCGAACCCCACAAAATGAGACTTATGGTACCATTTGTGGAGTCCTTGAATAGATCAATGATGTATTGTCAACATTATTGTAATATCAACAAGTTGTACAAATAGATTTGCTCAAGGATTAGACAATCAAAGAGCAATAAGAAGAGGCTAAAACAAAAAATTGAAGATACGGATTTCATTTTATCAATATGGTAATTCTATTTTACAAAGAGAACATATGTGACTTTGGAACTCTCTACCTACCAGCTGGCCTTCTAAGTTTTGACAAGCTTAAAATCAAGTTTGCAGCAGGTTAAAAGAATCTTTATAATTCCTCCAGGTAGCCATACAGAGTGGCAGAGTGCTCTGCAGATGTATCCCTAAACCTATAATATTGCAGAGTGGCAGAGCACACGTTTTGGCAGTGCTGGAGGTGAGGATGAAGCCGATCGATGGATTGAGGATGGAAGCATACGATCAATGGCAGGAACTAACAACCTGCTTCCAGTAATAGTTGAGCTAATCTATCAGAAACAATTATTTGTTGTGTCTTTTCAAAGTACCGTATGATTTTGACTACCAACTTTTATGTTTACAAAGTATGGTGAAAAAAAATAATTGGGCTCTAAACTCCAGTGTGGTCTATGTACTCTGATCCTGCACAAGCCAGACCAGAGGAATCTTTACCCTTACTAGCATCTCCCTCTCTTTTAAATACCTTGCTATTTCTGATTATGTAGAAGAAATTGCCCAAAAACTGACCTCAAACCGAAGACCTTCGCCACGGCGCAGGGATTCCAATGCATGACGAATCTGGTGCAAAGGGAAAATGTAAGCACACAATGAAAACTTGGAATAATTCCATGGAGATAAATTCATCAGTAACTATACACATACAATATTCCAACTAAACAAACATTTCCGTCCAATCTGAGATGGTAAGCAGCTAGGTACCTTACATTATAGATTTATCTTTACATAAAAGATAGGAATCATAAGTTTATAATATGCAGTAAAAAGAAATAATTTTCAGACTCAATATCAGATGAAGTAAATCTCCACAGAAGAGGGAAATCTTTTACCACATTGAAACAAGAAAATTAAACAAGAACATCCACCAAGGAACTGCTATTTCAATGAAGTGGCTGCTGTTCTTTTAGGGTGTCAAGCTACCTAAGAATGAAGTAATCAACAAGCTATAAATTAAAGTTGATGATTAGTACTTATGCTCCGGAGACAGGACTTCCCAACAGAACATAGGAATCTTTTATGCTCTGATGAGGAGAGCAATATCTCTTTATATTGGATAGGGTAATATAATGTATTCTTATTTTGGAAAAAGAAACCATGATTCAGTATAGGTAAATCTTATGCAGAATGTAGATGAGAATGGTTAGACCTTGTAACAGGAATGAGAAGAAAAAGAAAAGAATGGACTGATGGTGAAAAGAAATTTTCAATTTGTCTACTCAAAAGATTGACCATATAAAATATTATGCTTCAGAAACCCAAGAGGAACTTCTGATGACAGTTTATACATCATCTTTCTGTCTTTCACCTTATCAACTTGATGTTCTTTGACAGTGAAATATGTGAATAATGGTTTATTTTCATCAAATACTCCAAAGGAAATATAATTATTATAGATGAAAGACCCTAAATCATCATTGACAATTCAAAATGGCATATAAATTTCAACCCAGAGAAGACAAATGACAAGTCGTCAGAATTTGTCCAGGGTTGTCAAGTATTACAATGAACAGTTTTTGGAGATATTGGCAACTATGTTCACAAAGATAAAGGCTTCCTACTGGACAACACATTGGCAAGAAAATGTGATCTGAATGTAGAATTATCAAAATTAATAATTATCTCTATAATAAGAATTGATTGTTTGACTTCTGCAAACATGTCAATGTATTCATGGTGTATTAGCAAATACAATAGCATCATAACATTGTACTGGGAACAGTATTTTTCAATAATATCGTAACATTATCCAGTCTGTATCCTTCATAACTCTAAATCACTGGCTCCAAATATTTGTTCGACGATCAAAATTATAATGGCACTAGACTAGTTGAAAGAAGAAGATGACATTGCATAGGATAGGTTTGTTAGTTATAAATTTATTACCAACGCTATACATGAGATGATCAATGAAGATATTTGTGAGCCAAGACCAAAAGATGGGAACTCCTACCAAGGGTTGCCCTAAACTCTCTCGGAACTTGGTGATGCCTAGGAACACTAATGACCAATGAATCCATTTTAGAATCTTATTATCATAAATTCAACGAATTTATTTTAAAAAGTATAATGTTACCCAGGATACAGAAGATGCACTAAAAAAAATACATGTTCAAATGTACTCAGGAAAGAATAATACATAAATGTTCAAATGTACTCAGCAAAGAATAGTCCACAACAGAAATTATCTTAATTATATGAAAAAATTGGTTAAGGACATGCAGCTGTTAAACTTAACAGATACCTCAGATAACATCCTACTTCTCTCTTCCCCTGCAGCTGTTAAACTCCTCATGGTTAAGGATGCACCCAAAAGACCATCATACCGCCTTCTTATCAGATGAGTTGACCTGATGTGTGGTGGTGTCTGCGGGCCATGCAAACTAGCTCTAATCTGCTGAGCTACCTCCTGTGAACTAAAAGAGTGACCAGAATGTTGCATAGGAAAGTTAGCACGCTGACCTCCAGACTCAAAGCTGCCAGATGATAGCAATGATGCATGAATATTCTCTGGTAAGGGTTGTGGATATTGGGCGGGAGGATTTTGATGAGAAACCCAAGTGGATCCTAATGTAGGATGGAGCCCTGAGTTTGTAACAGCTTGTGAACTAGGAACCATGCTTATATTTCTGCTACCCATACTCCAGTTTGCTTGATCTTGTATCATGTCCCTTATATCTGTTACAGGAACAACATCCAAAATGCTGGTTCCTGGCATATTCCTCAAGTTATTTCCCTCTCTAGCAGCAATCATTCTGTCCTCTGTACTAAAAGAGCCTGATGAAATGCCAATTCTTGAATTGGAAGTTCCATTCCATGGAAAACTGTAAGCAATTGGGGGTACTCCAGGAACAATTGGTGGACGAGGTTGGTTTTGTGAACTTGCAGTTGTAAGGAGTGGTGTAGGCCCCAGGGAGTGATTCAGTGAAATGGAATGAGAAGGTGGTCGATTTTGCAACCATGCTTCCAATTGCCCAACTGTATCAACTGAATTCCGCAGAGAGATGTCTTGTGCCTGTGCAGGGTTAGTTCTTATTCGGTGATTTCTTCGTGAACTTTCAGCATTCCCTGCTGCATTTGCAGAGGGATAGCAGTTAGAGGCCATGCCTCTTATAACATTAGCAAAACCTGCTGGGTACTCTTCAGTGAAATGTGCAGCAGATGGATAACTTGATGTGCTAGAAATATTCAAACCAGTCATAGGATTATAACTACGAGAATGAAGCAAGCTGGTTTCGCTTTGGTGGGAAGAGCTTGCATTTCCGCTTGCTGAAGACTGTCCAGGGAACCCATCGCTATTCTTTCTCTTGCAGGATGAGCGTCGTCCATCCAATGAATTTTCTGGTCTTTCATCATCTTCTCTCAAAAATCCAACACTCTCAGAAACACTGCCACTAGGATTGGATGAACCAATTGAAGATGGAACAGTTTCAGGATCTAAAAAGCGCAACATATAAGGATGATGAGATTGCCTTGGCTCTGAGATTTCATTGCCTATACCATCTTGAAGAGCAGCATGTTCTGAGTTCTGATGTATGTTGTTGGAGTGGGAATTATTTCGGGGAAGGGATTGGATACCATCAATCTGTGTTGTACCATGACTAATGTTAACGTTCTCCAAAGAAAGCACATGGGAAGCTTCAAAACGATTTTCTTCTATTCTAGGCCCACCTTGGGAAGTAATTGTTGCAGATGGTGTCCACCCAGTATCCAATTTATTCTCCTCATGGCCCCCCTGGTTTTGAGCATGTTCACTCGAACTAGATCCACCTGTGTTCCAAATGCTCAATCGAGCACCATCTTGATTAGCCATATTTAAGCATGGCCTATTTGAATTAGCAGAGGATACTATACGATCTGTCATGCTCTGGATCTCTACTGGATTAAAAAGCATGTTATTCCACATGAATTGTTGATTCACACCAGAGCTGGTTGTATTGGATCCGTGGTCAAATTCAAAGGAATCATGGAAGGGTTCAACAAAACTCCTTTGGCCTTGCATCAAAGCAAGCGTACTTTCTTCTAAATGGCAGCCAAATATGTCCTGATTTAGTAAAAACAAAGGCAGTAAACAATTCCGGTAAATTCAATCGCCACAAGAAACAACAAGAAGAAATCATCATTTAGTACCGATGTAAGGAAACAAGAAGTCATCAAATGGATTATTGACCTTGGAAATTTTAAACATCATTGGCCTAAATGATAAGCATTTGCCGTCATAAACAGATGGTCAAAATTTCCAGTCCATTTTTCCTAAAATCAAAGGATCTATCGTGTACATGGCTTCTTATGTCATCCTTTTCAAATAAAAATTCTCTTTTTTCATGAGTGGTGGGCATCATAAGTTTATACAATTCAGCATCATGTAAATCAATTCATTGCTTGTTTGGAATCAACATCCTAGCAATCAAGAAATGTGATGCTGCATCCACCAGTCATCACACAAAACCCAATTTTGCATCTTTATTGATTTGTGTTGAAATCCAATAGAACCTATTGGAACACAGTATAAGGGTATGCATATCGAACTATGACTTGAACCATAATGCCAATATCTTGGATGACACTTTTATCTTTAACTTATAATACCATTTCATAATAGAATGCCTGTAAAAATCATAATAAGAAAATAACAGGATATGTAGATCAATATTCAAAACTTCACAATTTATAACAAAAAGACTATTTACCTTTCTTCCTCAGTGTACATGATCAATCAGTTCATCTTATTAGGTGTTACTTGTTCTATCTCAATTATCTATGTGATTCAATCGAGTAAATTATCATCATACAAAAACAAACATCAGCTCTAGAAAAAGACTTCTAGTTCAAAAACTGATTGTTTGACAAATATCAAACAATTCAACACAACCCAATTGGTAAATCGAAAGGGTTGTGGAATCTGTCAGCAAAGACTAGACAGTGAAGCGAAAAGGCTGCAGATAGAAACTGAGAAGTATTTGCAGAAGGCAGGGCTTCTAGTGCAGAGAAAACAGGAAATCAATGAATCATCAAAACATAATTCTCATTAACAGGTAGTGAAAAATGTAACATATACTTCCTAACCAAGACAATTAAATAGCCAGAATAGCCACAAGGAACGATCAGCCACAACTAATGATTAGAAAAGAAAACACAAACCAACTATAGTAATTGAAGGCCATCAATGGTCAACACCTTATAACTAAAGCAAAATTCATAGTGTCTTATATCAAAAATTATATTTAACAAACATACACAAAAGGAACAAAACATTCCTATAGAAGATCTGCTAAGCTTGAAAACTGAAATTCCATTAGTACTCAAACTAATTTTGAGAGCCAAAAAATAAAGAAAAAATGGATACTTTTGGAATATCTTTTTTAACATAGAAAAGAGATGTTCAGTGCATGAAGCGTCCAATATGGAGGAATCATATGACAATTATTATTAAAAAGATACATGCATATTAAACAAAGTAATAATATACATTTTCCACCCTCCGACAACAAGATGAATATAAAAATGACCTATTGAGCTATGCAATGGCTACAGTTGTGAACAACAGAAAAGAGAATATATATATATATATATATATATATATATATATATATATATAAAATTTTGGAGACTGCAACAGGTATCGTAAATGACCAGCCTTTAGAAAACTATAAAACACCAAGTGGGGTTAAAACAAAAGTCAACAGTAAAAAATGATTGGTATAAGAGTCCAGGTGATAACATTTACAAAGTGAATGATCCAAGCATGATCTTCCTCGAATTACTATATCAAAAGCACCTAAAAGGTATCTGAAAAAACAAACATGGCACAACCTCAGAAGTTCCTTGAGATGTGAAGAGAATTTGAAAAGAAAGAAAGGTAAGATTCAACATATGAAGATGTACACACAGGTACGGCTCAAACTATAAGCCAAAAATCATTAAAAGACCAAGTTCAACAATGAATGAGATGGTTGTTATGAAAAATCACATGCATAAAATGGTAGCAACTCTTAAAAACCAACAAGATCCAGTGAATAAAACACTCTTACACTTTAAAGGAAAGAGGTGCTAACATGAAAAAGATGAGTCAACTTGTCCTAAAAAACTGAACTTCATGCCAATTTTCACAAATAAATATATTCTAAAGGTAAGGAACTGTCATTTAGAACTACAAGATATCCACCAAATTTCGTTAAAGTAACAAGAGAGCATATCTAACTTCAGAGGGACAGACAAAAGGTAACCAAGCCAATCTCTCTCTGGTTAAATTCAACTATTGTCCTTTGGCATGCACAAACTCCTAACAATCATTCAATGGTGATACTACCCTTGCACTTAATCCTCCAGAGGAGTTCATGCTACTAACAATGCACAACTTGCTATGAAGCAAATGCATGGAGGGTATACAAGATATTTACTCTTTGTATGTTCTAATCAACTTCACTTGATAAAAACATCACTTAGATATCTCTTTTACATGATGTAATCAACTTCAATTGATAAAAACATGATTTAGATATATGTGTGTCACCCTATCTAACTTGTGTGTAGAGATAGCAAATTTTATTCATTGTGTCAACTACTTTCATCATATATATCTTCATCGCTCATACAAGATTTGACCATTTCTTTACCTTAGATGTCAGCTGTCTAATGCCACCCTCCTCTTTCTGGGCTTGGGACAGGAAAAAATAAACAAAAAACGCAAATCTTAAGCAGCTTAATGTCAACAAAAGATCCACATAACCAACTCCAAATAGTTGTACAAAATTATGTTTCTCAATCGCTTCTCCACCAGCTTTGAATTACAAAATGTATCAGAAAGTTATAAGACATAAAAGGTAATGCCTGTACGGGCTTCTTCAGCAATGCTTTTACAGTTCTCGTTTCCATTCTTTTATGCCCAAGACTAACGATATGAGGGTTGAATTTTTGTCACCTTTAAAATTAATACAGAAAAACAAACGACGAATTTACTCAGATCAGATTCCTCAGAACGAAAAATGAAAGAGGTCGCAAATTACGACTGATTCACTCCAATCACGAAAAGAGATGAAATCGTTCGAACAAAATGGGACCAAGAAATACGCTAAAAGCTTCTTCTCAAGTCAAACTCCACGTTCTATTCAAATTAAACCAAGAGACCTACAAATGAGAAGACCAAACAGAAACATCCAGCAAACCACAGTAAAAACGCGAAACCGAAGAAAAAGGTAGCAAATTCGACATTGAAAATGCATGATCAGACAATGATGTCGTCCATCGGAACAAAAGGCCCAAGACAGGCAGATCTATCCAAGAAAACTCCACGCATAAACAGAGAGACAAAAAAAGAAGGGATAATCACCAAGAACAAATGCTCGAAACAACTTGCAAGAAACAAAACAATCTACAGCGACGAAGCCCAGACTATAAGAGTAAACTTTGTGATGGGACTCGATTCGATTCACAAGAACATACCTAATTGAGATCCTTCAATCCAAGATGATCGAAAGAACAGGGATCGTCCCCTTTCTAGAAGTCAAGAAACCGCCTTCACTCCCCTCTCTCGTTCCATCAACCCGTCGATCAAGGGAAGATCGGAAGCAGGAGTCTGCTTCGTTGGATAGGGTCAGGGGAGATGGACGATCAATGGAGAGAGAGAGAGAGCGATGAGAGAGAGAGAGATGGGGGAATCCTTTGTGGGGGAAATTTGCCACTTTTATCACTAAATACCTGCTTTTATTCCAACTAATAACTCGTTAATTACGGGGTGGGCGCCATACTCACGGGCTGCACTCGGCTGTCTGGTTAAGACAGCGTTTTCCAATTCCTGAATTACTATTGGCTGTTCTTCTGGGGTCAGTCCGATCATAAAATCGCAACCCCATTCCGCCCTTTTGCACCTGCCTGCTGTGTCGCCATAACGTGTCGGCTAAATACACGGCGGCCAGCACCGGATCCCGCAACTGGTTGATTGACAAGAAAGGTCTATGAACAGGTAGCATCCAGGGAGGTGAGACTTGATTCCGTGCGCTCCCCACAGGGTTATGGTCACCTCGCCGGCCTCTTAATTGGTCGAGAACCCATGAATCACGGGGGCCCTGCGGGACCCGCTAACAAGACAAATCACGACGTGGTACCAGTCTGGTTCGTGGGACAACTTGACCGTCTTCGTTGCACACTGCCTCCGTCCATACGAGGGTCCCTTCTTCTCCCACCTTCACATTATGTGTAGTATCAGAGAAGGATTCGTCTCCACATGTATTCCAGGAGAAGAAAAAGAGTCTGAAGCAAACACCTGTGTTTTGAAACTTTCACCATTCCAAAGCAGAGACTCTTGTGATGCCAATAATGCTCCACACAGAAGTAAGAAGTTATTACTGGCAATCAGGAAGCCAACAGTATGTTTGCTGCTGCTGCTGCTGCTGCTGCTGCTGCTGCTGTTGGTGTTGCTGTGGTATGTGGATCAGTGCCGTAAGTAATTGAAACGCTGCCAAAGAAGGCATTGGTGGAAGAACATGAACCTTTGGAAGGCGTGGGGAGTTGTGGGTTTGAGTTAATGGTGGTTTGCATCCTTTTTTACTATTCTGCATGGCCCATGCAAGCTGTGCCAGAGATTTTGACAGGGTTCAGCTTTAAGGGAAGCTGCCCACCAGCGGCCGGTGCACGTTACTCTCTCCAGACCATCACTGTTATATATATATATATATATATATATATATATATATATATATATAAAGATAAGAATAATACTCTATGCATGCTGGCCTTTCTCCCCCTCCTCGGTGGCTTTCAAGCAACTCTCTTTACTGCACATTTACTTATTTTCTTTTTGCTGGATTGTGAACAGAAGAATACCCACCGCACTAGCTTTATGCTTTGCGTCAGACTCAGGGAATACATGGAGGAGGAATACTATACTTTCCATTCCCATGGGGAAGGATAGTCATTGCTACGGTTCTACTTAGATCATTCGTTTATTTCTCCTTTTACTGTATTGTCCAAGATGACATGGAGAAAGTACAGTACGGTCATGGTTGGAAGACGGGGTGGGTAGGAGTTAGGGTGATGATATGTTACTGTGGAGAAATATCTCCTTGGGTGTTTGCTGTGAAATCTTTTATTCCTTATCCGATCGATATGCTATTCTTATTTGATCAACACTCTGCTTCTATCCGATCAACATATTAGATGATACCTAATCTTGTAAGATAGGTAATGTAAAATAAGAAAATGTTAACTCGACCTCGCAAACTATTATTTCATAACTCTTGGGTTAAATGCACCAACCCATGCCAAATAATATTTAATATTTCTCAACAGTCATTGTGGTCTCAACTCCACAATTGCATATCGCAATCTTTCATATTGTTACTAAATTAAGTATTGGATTAGCTTAGTTTCGTATACATTAGATTAATTTTTGAAATGTCTCGGGCCAAATCCTCTCATATTTTTCACATATTTTAACCTATGAAGTGATCATTGGCTTGCTTGCTCTAAGCTCATCTACTTAGGACAATCAAATTTTGACTTAATAGATTAAACTTTGAACGAGAAGCGTTTAAAATAAATCTCTTGTGTTGGACTCTCGAGAGTGAACTAGGAAGATCCTACTTTATTCATTTAGTCTCACATACATTCAGAATAAAAAAAATTCATCCTCATATATGCCCATCCTCAAAGATGGCTTTTGGGTGGGTCGCAAAAGCATAAAATAGTAACATTAATATCCTTAGAACGGATGAAATTATTTTAGGTATTTAACTTGATTAGTAATAAAGATTATAATTAAGTTTAAGTACCTAGGGATGACAATGGGATGGAGTGGGGAGTGCTTCCGTGAGAAACTCATGAGTTCTTCTCATAATTAATCAATTCTATTTAAAAAATAAAATTATTATCAAAGTTGATTAACAATGATAAAATTTATAAATAATAACAATAATATTTGTAAAGTTTGTACATCATAATAATATTCAAATATAAATACAGCCAAATATATCCACAATCAAATAAATATAAATATATCCAAATAAATCTATAAACTAATATTTTTATTAATATTCTTTTCCAATTTTCATGCTTCCATATCTATGCAAGATGGATCTTGCATAAATAAAAAAATATATAAAGTGCCTAACAATAAAAATTTAAACATAAATAATATTATTAAAATTAAAATATATATCAATAACGTTGCATTCATCTTTATCTTCTTCAAAGGATGTGAAGCATTTCGAATATTCAATTAAATATTAATTTATTACATAAGTAAGAATAATGGAGAATTAATATTGAATAAATAAAATTAAAGTATTTTCACTCAAATTAAATTTTATACCATATATTTTATTCCATAATTGGTCTTGAACTTTTGATGAAAATTTTATTTATTTATTTTTTAAAATATATTAAAAATTAAACAAGATTGATTTAGTAGTTAATGTTAAGATGTTAGAATTATAAGTATTAGATTCAATTATGTATTTTTATTTTACATTATTATTAATATATATTATATAATATAATAATATAATAATATAAACATATAATAAATATAATAATATAAATTGAAAAAAAAAAAAACTAGTGTAAAGCACTTTCTATAACCAATGCGGATAATATAAGATGTCTCATCCACATATATTCCCCATCCCCATGTTATTCGAAGTGGAGAGTGAATCCCTACAAATATCTATACTCGGTGTGGATAATTCATATCTCTTGAAGGGGCTAATTATATATTTATCCCATATTCTTAGTTGTCTTTAGTATTCCGATTCCTATATTTAAAAAAAATTATATTAGTAAGCTTATAATTAAAAAAATAAAATATTTATGTTCATTTATCCTAACGACATCAGTCTTATCGACAAATACACGAAAAACAAATGATAAAAGGATAATTTTAACATTTGATGATGGACTTAGTGGTGGTGGATGGTGGCACTACTAGTGTTGATGTAATTATCTAATCACCTTCAACGACGATAATGTTCGCTCTCACCATGATGTCACCTACCTCCATGAGGACTGCATTGCCCATGTTGGTATCATTGCCTCTTTGGCCCCCAAAGGAACAAAAGGTCAAGTCCTCAAGACATGCTATCGACTCAATCCTTATCTCTTTCTGAGCTCTACTTATGTGCTGACACGCCTTACCTCGTCGCTAACCGATGCCCTCGTCCTCCCAGTGACAGTTGACATGAGAATGACGACGAGAAGAAGACTCAATAGTAGCCATGGTCGAGACACTCTCGGAAGGCGAATCCTCAGTCTTATCAACCCAAAGCACAACATCATACTCTAGAATCATCCCAATGGGTCAACGATGTCACTCTACTCCATAAGGAGCATGTTGTTGCACCAATTATCAAATTGACTAGATTCTAAATTATATGAACACCATTACTACTGGAAATCAATGGTGAAGAAGCAATTGAGGAGGAGAGGTAAAGGTGGGATGGGACATGCTTCAAGGGTATGCTTGTAGCGCTTGTACTTCCATAACTCTTGGATGATGTGGTTGAGTTGGTACTTCCACTCACCTCCACCACGACACTGCTTTAGGTAGATAAGGTCGATGAGTTACCTTCCAAGAGTGTCATAACTGTCGTCATTCTCGAGTCTCCTTTTCGTGTTGTCCCCATGCCAACTACCATTGGGGGGATAAGGGCATCAAGCAACAACGAGTTGGGCTGCGCCAATGCATAAGAGAAGCCTAGAAGGAGATGCAAGTGTTGGATCGATAGCATGTCTCGAGGATTCGACCTTTCATTCCTTTCTAAGGCAAAAAGGTAATAATACCGACGTGAACAACACAATCCTCATTGGAGGCAAGTGCCATCACGGTGAGAGCGGACCTTATTATCGTCGGACGCATTCAAGTAATTACATCAACATCGACACCAGCAATATCATCCTCCAGTATAACCGATGCTATTATCCACCATCATCGAGTCTACCATCGAACGTTAATATTATTTTTTTATTTTTATTTTTATATTTTTATCGATAAAATTGATGTCATCAGAATAAATAAATCTAATTATTTTACTTTTGTATCTATAAGAATGTTAATATAATTTTTTAAAATATAAAGGTAACTAGTTATGATTAGCCCTATTGGAGTGACGTGAAATGTATGTGATTCATTCGAATCGGATCGGAGGCGTGCCCAACTGGCCAGCTACAACGACTATCTCTCATCGGATAGTGGAAGACCGGATCAAGAGACATCGGTTGAGAGGAGAGGCGGCGGCGGTTCTTCTTTGGGTGAGCAAATTTCTTGCCCGTCGCCTCTCTCGCCGTCCGTCGAGATCGACATTTCTTTGCTTTGATCCGGTCAACGATGATGGCCCCCTCTCACGCCCATTGCCTATCACCGTCGCGGCCTCCGCCGAGCCTTGGGAGCGTCAGCCTCGGCCGATGCGGGGGGCTCCTCTGGCCTCCTTCGTTGCTTCTTGTTCGGAGCTGCAGTGGAGGAAATTGTGTCTTGCCTCCTTCGTTGCCTCTGTAGCAGCTGCCTTCGTATCCATGAGGACGCTAATAGGTGACATTCAAATCATTTGTGATTCTTCTATTCCCCACTTTTGCAATCCTTCATTATGAAATCCATGTAGTGCCATGATTTAATTGTCCAAGAGGTAGATCAAGAGCTGCTTTTGTAGTCCCAAGTATATTTGGTTGATCTTGGTGTATCTATCAGGCCGTATATCACCAAATCTTCAATAGATACTCTATTTAATGAGAAGATATGACCAGATAAGAGGATCTGCAATGGGTATAAGAGGCTCATGATCCGGAGAATTACACCCACAGCTGCATTGGAATTCAAAAGCTTAATTCTAATATCAGTTGTCTTTGGAAGTCTATTCAGTTTGCATCAGTGTGAAGTTAAATCAGACTTTCACAACTAAAGATTGTTATGTTGAAGAAAACCTGAAAGAATTAGCTAAGAATGTAATATCCCGATTAGTACAACGTTGAAAGTTGGGTAAGATTAAGATTATTAATGCTTAACAAGGATTTGATGGGTGAAGTATTGTTAATCTTAGCTTAAGCACTTTTGAGTCCAAAATAAATCATGTTCATGCTTCTATTACTGTGGCTCCATGCTTAACAATATGAAGACGTTGAATCGCTTGGCACCTTAATATGGATGCATGTGTATGGTGACCAGTTCAACTTGTGCTGCGCCACTGCAGCTTTCCTTCACCTACCTAGAAAAGAGCACCAGAAAATGGGAATTCAGTAGTCGATGACCTTTAAGAAAGGCTTTACGCATCACAGGAGACGAATATAGAGAAAGCAAGACACCGGATTTATTCATCTGTATCCAATTCGAAAGAACAAAATGACCAAATGGGTTACAAGTAATATCATGAAATTTTCATCATGAAGCAAGCTGTTGTCGTCTCATATTCACAGATGATGCGAGTGAAAAGAAAAACCTACTGTGTTGCACATCAAACAAGCTGTCGAATGTGAGAAAGATGAAGTGAGGTCAGGAAGAGATTGTGCTTTTATAGTGGAGGAGAAGAAAGAAAAATGGGAGCAGAATGCAGGAAGAGCACATCCATGGGGGATCTTAAGTTTTCTTCTTTGTGGCAGCAAGACGTGCAGCCAACTGATCAAATTCTGGCAGCTTTGGATGCACTCGACCGACCTTAGGATTCGATGGATCAGGCTGCATCGAAGTGGACCGAGCAGGTGCCTTGACTTCGGCTGGACTAACCGGTTCTGATGGCACTGAGATGACCCTTTCTGGAGGAGGCACTGCTCTTCTCTGGATCAGTTGAATTTTGCTGTTCGCAGGACGCTCGAATCTATCTAGATCGACATGATTTGCTGTCCTTCTTTCCTTGATGGGATCTCTAGCTCTCCCTTTCCTGCTGTAGTGCAGCAAGAGCTTCTCCACAGCCATTTCTTCCTCATCATACTGACAATCGTTCATAGCAGCAGTATGCCTACTGGTATGTCGTCTTAGTTCATTGGATGATCGAAGCAAGAGCTTACTGTAATCTATAGCATTATCCATTTCATCACCGATTCGCGATCTTGACTCTCTAATCGCAATCTTTTCTTCCACAAAGTTTTCATCGTTGGTACCAGCGCTCCGTTTGTCCCTATGTCTTCTCTGGTCGCCAGGGGTAAAACTTACGGTCTTCTCATCGTCGATCGTACCCTCATTGATCTCAGTAACTGGTGGCCTCTGGGATTTCCTCCTCATGCAAACCGGCTTCGGCTTCTCATCACGAGAAACTCCTTCGGTACCATTAGACTTGCCATCATCTACACCAATGTTTTTAAGTGTTTGCTCTCCGTTGGTTGAGAAATCAATGACGCCAGGCTTTACATAAGGCGGAATCACATAGCGTCCTCTCCCATTGTTGTTCACTGGTCCGACTGATGGCTTTTCTACTACACTACGATCCGATGCTTCATGCCTTCGCGACCTATTATGCTCTCGGACATCACCAATTTTTCCTTCCACATGGTGCCCATTCTCGATCCAGTTCAATTTAGTGCATGGAGGAACCGTACCATCTCCTCTTGTTTCTTCCACATGAAATCGACTATCAATCGACTTGGCGTATGGAGGAGCCACATTCGCAAGTCTCGCATTCTGAGATTTCACTGAGCCAACTTCTTGCTTCTCTATACTATGATGCTGCTCCTTTTGCACCTTTTCTGTCCTACTCTGGAGATAATCAACTTTAATCTCATCATTTTTACGTATTCCATCAAGATTTCTCTTATGTTTAACAAATGGCCGAACTGCACTATCAGTTTGATACAAATCAGTATTCTCTGTACTTGTTGGTTTCTCCACCTGATCATGCGATTGCCTATTTATAGTAGTTGGAATCACATGAATGTCTTTCTGCTCCACTTCCCCTCCTTGTTTTCCAACAGCACTTACAGGATTAGAGCCATATTTTCTCTTGGATGGACTCTCCTCTTTTGTCGGGGCCTTCGCAGAGGAAGCTCCATTATCTACATCATGTGAAGCTGCAACTTCCTTAGGTCGAGTCTGCAGGAA
Source organism: Musa schizocarpa (assembly GCA_900464855.2). NCBI lineage: Eukaryota > Viridiplantae > Streptophyta > Magnoliopsida > Zingiberales > Musaceae > Musa > Musa schizocarpa. The sequence continues at coordinate 42,942,426 of LS990922.1, read as the reverse complement.
CAAGAAAAGTTTCTTCAAAGCAAGTCCTTCAAACAAAATCATTCGATGTGAAAAAGCAATCAAATTCTTAAACTACAGTAGCAAATCAGCTGTTTCTGTGGAACTTACAGATTTAGGTTTGGGGGCATTGTGTGATTGGAGACAGGATGTCTTAGGATCCCATCTTAAGGTGAACTCTTCTGCAATATTTTGCAGTAGCTGCAGCTTCTTTTTCTTTGAAAATGACTTTTCCCGAATTTTCTCAACAAACTGGACAGAAAATTGTGCTTATCAAGAATAGAAAACAATTGAAAGATTGATTTTAATTGGAAAAGTGGCAAAAGGATTGGCACCTCCGCTTTTACAGATGACTCCATATGACTCCCATATCGTTCTACAAAAGCATGCCTGAGATCACACAACTCTGGTAAATCTGGAAATCTTGCTGCAGCAAAAATTAGAGTTGATATTGCTTCCATGGCTTCCTGAGGACATTCCCTGTTAATCAAAACAAATGAAATATGCATCACCATGACATTACCAATAAACTAATAAAAGGGGGAAAAAATAGCAGATTAAAATCTTCAATTTAGAAACATCATTAGCCTTTTTATCATGATTCTTTAGTCCAACTTGGTCTCTGGAATGAGAAAATCAATGGCAGCACATGATATTATTGACATGAATAACTTACAAGACAAATACGCTAACGACACATGGTTTACCAGTAAAAGCGTCGATGCGACCGATTACACTCAAGAATTTGTTTATCAGAACGTTAAAGAAAGGTTCCATCAGTAATCCTATGACAGTGTGGAAGTTACTACACATTCTCTCATTTACAAGACAAGATAACATTATCAGAAGGTGAAACTGACAGAGCATAGCAAATCCAGAAAACTAAGAGGACGAATCATAAATAGGATATCCGAAAACAAAATGTACTCGATGGATCTGATTAGGGATACAGATTAAGAATACATACTCATTACTTTCTTCTCAAGTTTTGCTTGGATTTATATATATATTAGGATGACTCGGATTTTATTTCAGGCTTATGCTCAGGTAGGTGTCAGTTCAGGCAGTGGATTATAAATGCCATTTTTGGCACACAAGTTCTGAAGATTCTTATATTGTTTAAGCTTAAACAACTAATATAAACATTAGTTGACTGGCAAAGTGACCTTCTTACAAAATCCTGAACCTATCAACTTGCGTCGCAACACGAAGCAAATCAATTTACTAAAATCTCAGGACTTTGAACATGTGAATATACCGGTAAAAGTACATGGTAAAGGAATTTGTGTAATTCATATGGTTAGATAAATTTTATGAGATGCATTTATATGAGTTTCAAAATGGCAGATAACAATCTTTGCAGAGTTTGTTTTAAATATACACAAGAAATTTGTGGATACCTCTGCTTTCGTAGGCTCGGAAGCTGACTCAAGATATATTGGCAGAATTGCTCAATCATGTCATAGCAGGATGCATGGTTCATCTCAACAATAAGTGCATCAATCTATTCCAGAGAAACAAAACTATGCTAAAGTGAGTTAGAGACATGCTAGAATTGTATATGCAATATAGAAAATTAGTAGTACATATTCTAGCAGAATCACCTAGTCAGCCGATAAATCACAATGCAAAAATCAGAAAAAAAAAAAGAGAATCATGAATTGAAATAGTCGAAACCTTTTTTATTTTCAACCTAAGGCTAGTGAGCAAAAAGACACCAAACAAACTGATCTGGATGATCGAGCATGGACATCATTTTATCAGAAAAAGTTTGCGTCCAGAATTGATGCCGACCGATTTCAGTTGTTCAGTAATCAAGCTGGAAGCCAAATTTTCACAGAACAGGTTAAGCAAGCTCAACCAGTAGGTTGGCAGGAAGGATGACCTACCTTCATTAAATCTTAGCTCCACACTAATAAGGTCAAAACATAAAGTTCCCTATCATCATCTGCAAGTTGCATTCTGGTCTCTACCAGAAATATAGGAACATCCATTGTGGTATTTGCTGGACACAATGATTAAGAAAAACCCTAGCTGAAATGGTCATCCTTTCCCACAGTTCTTGCTACCAGCATTTAATTCCATAGAAGGAAGCCAAAATCTGAGAAATGGTATGGGTCTGCAACAAAATTCACAGCATGTTCCTGTCTTCTTCCTATTGCACATCCAGGCCACAAATGATGAAGACAATCAAAAGAATTCAAAGAAAGATCACAAGGCACTAATAAATACGTGTGCATTCCAGCAGTCACAGTATTGGCATAATATTTTCAAGAACCCACCAAGAACAAAGCAACGGAAAAGAAAGTAAACCAAGTAAAAGATAGCAAAGGAGTCCCTTGTTTTCTCTTGAAGACTTGTGCAATCCAAGAAGCACAATCATGACATGATCTTCCAAGGAAACTTCAAGAATGAAGGGACAAGAAAGAAAGAACCCAAACCATATAACGGAGAAAAGAAGGGAAGTCGAAAAAGAATTGTTTCTTCTTTGACATTTTCTTGAACGAGAAATCGAATAAAGCCGAGAGAGAGATGGTACCCTTCCGAACGCAATGGCTTCATGGCCGGCGGCGATGAGGCCGGCGACGTCCCTCTTGAGGCACCTCACCACGGCCTGCTTCTTGTTCCGGATCGGCCCCATCCTCGCCTTGATGAATCTCACCGCGTGCTTGCTGCCACCCCAATCAACCCCCATCAGAACGACCCTTAAGAACACCCGCAAGAACAACCAAGAACCGAACCACATGATTAAAGAAAGGAAATTGTTACCATTTATTGGAGAATTTGCCACCCAGCAAGCTGCACAACATCTCTCCTTCCCCTCCCGATGCCTCCCTCTTCTACGGTCTATCTTCCTCGGCCCCGCGTTAACAGGAACCGAAGGGGGAATGCTGTGCGCGACACCAGACCAGAGAACAAAAGGAAGTCGGGATCACAGAGATAAGACGGCACGCACAAAGGTATTAATTGTGGCGGTGAGCTGAAGGAGATGGGAAGGCAAGAGGCGGAAGCTAAAGCTAACACTTTGGGATACTGCCTCGAGACATGTAAACTTATCAGAGAAGCATCAAATGAGCATCAGAGGGATCCTTCTCCTCCTCTTTGAACAAATTCTTCTGCCGTTGACAGATGCCTTACTGGTCGATAAACTACATGAAGACAGACGGGTGGCTAAAACCCAAAAGTGGTGGCGGATTGCGAGCGAGTGGGTAGTTTACCTCCCCAGGTTTGACAGAGCGTTTACCAATCGCAATCCAAGTAAGTGGGACAGCAGGATCTTTGGCATCTACCAAGGATTATTGTTCTAACCGATGGAGACGTTGCTGATGCCAATCATGTTCTCCGTGGAACCCGGCGAACTGCTTGAGGCGTTTACTGGCCATCACGACTTTGAACGTGGGATGCAGAAAGAAGAGAGAGAGAGAGAGAGAGAGCAATTGGCAACTCAAGTCATTAACCATGGCCAAGGATCACGCCTCTACTGCAACAGAGGAGTTCCATAATGGAAGCTGCTGCAGTTGTAGGATAAGCTTTTTGACGTTGACAAAGAATTCACAGGTGCAATTCACTCCGAAACAGTTCGTTACAGATGGGGTCAATATCTACCTATGGATTCTGGATCTAAGTGGACAGGCCTGAGTTGATTTATTTGGCATGCTTCTAATTAGAGGGACAGAAACTTGACCTTAAACAACTCAAGCAAACATAATTTTGACAAGATATTGGATTGAATCAGCATTGGAACTGAAGCTGGTTCTTATCATCTTAACTCTAAATGGGATGCTTGTGAGACTGGAGTGCTCCAATGGATCGAAGGAAAGGGAGTTGGATCCACCCATGTTGCCTACCATTCAACTAAAGACTTCCGAGTGAAGCAACTGCCTTTGATGCAATTGTGGAGATGCCCCTTTCAAGTCATCGAAAGCTCATTATCTTGTTGCAGGAGAGCATTGTCAGCAGCACCACATGATTAGTGACCACAATGGCTGGAAGCATGAGGAATAATAAATAGTAAACATCATAATTAGCACCCGGAAAATTGATTTCACGGTTCATGGCTAAATGAAAGGGATGATTTAGACACTCACTCAACATCTCTTTTAACAAATTGTCTTTGGTCATTATGGAAGCATTGTAACAATAGTAAACATCATAATTAGCACCTTCAACCTAACTAATGATGTTTCATTATCCAACCAGAAATAAGAAGGAATCCAAATTCATTGTAGGAACATTTGATGATCTAAAGAAATCCTTTTGTTTTTTTCAAATAAGAGATAAACTAAAGTATCCCTTTTCAAGATGTATGTCCTCATTCTTCCTTTATCTAATTAAGTGATGACCACATAAGCAATTTTACAATTATTTAGATGACTCGACAAATTCAAATGAACATAATTAATGAAGTTTATTTTTCTAACATGAATTTTTTTTTTCAAAAACAAATTTCATGGGCCATTTGGGATAATATATATTTATGTAGGTTTAATGGGCCATTTATGAATAGCTGGAGCCTCATAATTTTAGCTTGTTTGGCACACAAAGATCACCATGTCATTGTCCATGATGTGATAGATAGGCCATATCAAACTATGCAATTCGACTACTGCTGGATTTAAGATTGCAGTAATTTAGACGTGAGCGACTCCACGGGTTTGACACAGGGAGACGCATGACTATTTTGTTTTACTATGCATGCATCACATAATCGTCTACTGCTTTGTGCCTGCCATGCATCATGTGCTAACTCACAAATCAGAGCTCTGACGTATGTATGACATGTATATATTTTGCTGCCACCGGTTTTGAAGTGATGGATACAGGTAATTACATATTACACCTGTAAGTAGGTATTTTTAATATTTTAATCTTTATACTTTTAAGAATTATATTGAGATACTTATGTTTACAAAAGCAAAACATTAAGATATCTCTGGTTAAAAAGATAATTTAACATGATTAAAAAAAAAAAATTGTTAGTGCAATGAAGTTAAATATTTTATTTTTTAAATATAAGGATCTTAATATACTTCTTCAAAATATAAAGATCGGGATATTAAAGATAATTAATTATAAAAAAATAATATATAATTAGCTATGATGGAAATCCACATAGATTCACATGGTTAGTTCTTTATTCATTCTTTTTGCTAACAAAAAAAAGACATTCTAAGATTTATTTATTCATGCGGCGATGGCATTCTTGGAGTTGGTCAATGGAGTTAACAAGAAGAAAAATACAAACTGTGCATGTAAAATGAATGATTGGTTGGAAAATAAATGTAATTAATTGTTTTCAAGGTCTTGGAATATGTGAAGCCATCTACATAACTATAAGATAATTGTAACATAATTAAATATAGTATGAATGGAGAAACAACCCTTAAGTAATTTATTTTTTCTTTCTTTTTCCTCTACATCTGAAATTTATAATCTCATGTATGGGTGCAGATATTTTGATTAAGGATTAACATATGCATCGGAAAAGTTCTTGTTTAAGGACTAAGTCGATGCCTGATGATGCACCGATCTTTCTTTCCAACGGCAACCTTCGTATCCAATGCAGTGTTTGTTCTTCGTTTCCAATGTACGACGATGAGTTACGTGCCATAACTTGTTTTTCCATCAACATAAATAGTGATACACGGATATCCCTTTGATCCCATATCGTGACACTTGGTTGTCACGCTACCCACCCAAGTTGGAAGACGATGTCGCCGTGAAGAGTCCGTCCGCTAGCTGTTCGAGTGCTTTCTCTGGGGGCATCATCTAAGCTTTTTATTTCTTCCTACTCTCTCTATAAACCGAGTACTAATTGCAGGGGAAAACAAAGACAAAAGAAACAAAAGTTCAAGTTGGTCGTGTGGATAGCTTCTTCAGTGAGAGAGAAGTTCGCACGGCCACAGACGTTGAGATCAGGCAACGCCGATGGCTGATTCTTCCCAGAGACAATTAAGAAGATAGCATGCAGCGCAGCTCCAGTAGTGGCAGATATATCGTCCGGCTACGATCGCCATCATTTGCGTTTCAAGCGAATCAAACGTGTAGATATAGGCTAACACTTGGTAGAACTACGATTGATGGCTAAGTGCATGGGCTTGTGATCCTTTTCGCAACCTTTGTTCATGTCTCCCCACCATATCCCACTTATCCTACTTCCTTAATCTGATCAAGCGTGCTTATATATCACTCTGGTGTTGGAGGAAACGACCCAAACGCTTCTTATTAGTGCTTATAAATCAAAGACAAAAAACCAGATGCTCTTACATGGACACGAACCTAAAACTTATCGTGGAACAACCACGAGGATGTCTTGATAGAGACGACAAGAAGGACTTATTACGACACACAAAAAGTAGTAAACCACACGAGGAGAGACCGCCGGGGCAGCAGCGGTAGGAGGTAGGTCATCAGTAGTGATAGATGTAAGCATCGTACTCCATCACAAGCTCGAGTTCGGTCGTTCCAGTTGACCTGATGAGCTTGCTCAGGGTGTAGCCCCGCGCCATTCGGAACATGCCGGTACCCCCGACGATGCCCCGCTCCATCGTCTCCGTCAGCACCGCCCTGCCTAAGATGGAGAAGCCGCTCCCGTTGTACTCTCCGGCGGTGAACACGAAGTTTAACGCCGAGAGATAGGCCGTGCTCTCCTGGCCCGCCTGCACCGCGAGCTCCTGCGCCCTCCCGATGAGCTTGGAGCTCGACTCGGGCCCTTCCCTGAGAATGTTGTCGCCCACTCCGATGCTCCCGAAGGAGGAGTTGCCGGGAGGGCTGACGACGGTGATGGTGGTCGCGTTCGGGCCACCGTAGTAGTCGTAAAAGTAGAAGTGGAGGTGGGTCATCTTCTCTTTGGGTTCATCACTGCTGCTTCCAATGGCAACAGTGGCCAAGACGACGAGGGGAAGGAGGAGAAGAGGAGAGAATGGAGATGAGGCCATGGAGAAGCTTCTTGCAGGAAGTGAAGAGGCTAATGGAGGATGGGCTGCAGAGGGATGAGGAGCTCATGAGCATTTTATAGATAGACGTAGAAGTAGGTAGAACAGTTCAAGGCAACGCAGAATTCTTGATTCAAAGCATGGCATTGTCATTAACTTGTTAAAATATTTGACAAGTCAAAGATCGCCGTTTGAACCAACTTCTTTACGAGTGAAAAAAAATATTAGAGTTTATCATTTCGAATAAACCTTTTTTTAGTGATTATACACAAAACCTAAAATATTAGTCTGATAATAATTATCAAAAATCAAGATTTGAAATATCATTCAAAATATTTTGAGAATGTGAGCTAGTTTAGCTAATAAAAATGTTTATGGTACAATCTTGAGTTCCAATCTTATCTTTGTTACTTATCTTGTGTAAAAAAAAAAAAAAGTTATGATACTCTAAACTTTATTAGCATAACTATTTTAATGATCAAATGACAACTAATCAAGAGTGGTTAAGTAAGTTTTTGGAAATTTGCTAAGATACATGTAAACTTAAGTTGAGAAGGATAAGTAGGAAATTTACCAACTTTGAACTACGTACGTATGCATATTTTTGTCTTCTTTTCTACCATTTAACATAACGTATTATGTATTACGTATTTTTCATTTAATATCCATAAAAAAAAATTAAATTAATCACCAATAATCATGGTTTACCTTAGCTATTTTTGGAATTTAAAATATCTAAACCATCCTTAATATCATCACTACGATGAAGTTTTAATGGTTATTATTGTCATATTAAACTTATATGTTCTAACGATCAAATCAGATACAACAAATGCAAATTAGTTACATAAACATGCATTCAAGTTTCTTGTGTTTGTAAGGACAAACATTTAAATACGCTATGTTACATACATATACATAAACTTGCAATGGTTGGTTGCATCACTGGGGAATTTGATTAACCAAAGCCATATGTTTAATATATTTCTAATTGGTTGGTTTGACTAATAAGTTTTAAGAAGGTGATAGATAGAAGCATCAACTGCATTTATTCTAATTGGTAGTTGCTGTATAAGATTATTTCAGACAATTATTTTATTCCTCTAATGATATTATCAACGTATAAGTGAGTCAGTCAAATGCATATGACAAAATAGACGATTGGATTGTTGCACCCCCCCCCCCCCAAAAAAAAGACTATTTAATTGACGATTTTTGCCTTGATAATGTTACACAAAATATGGAAATCTTTGTTGCTGTCAAAGAATGATGTTACACAAAATTAAGTGTGAGCAGCATACATGGAGCTTAAAATGTATCAAGACACCAAATACCATCACCTAACAAGAACAATCGGTGTCGTTAGCGATTTCTTTTTGCCCATGCTAATTGGAGATGGTAATTGTGGACTAAGGTGTGACATATAACATTGCTAGATGAAGAATTAGTCCAATGCAATGAGATGAAAGCTTGAGTGGATGTGGATCTGTAGAAGCAGTATGTACATAGCAAGAGTATTCGGCTCCATATTACAATTTCCTGGTCAAGGAGTAGCATTCATTTCATTCAAACTTGACGAGCGAGAGGGGTGTTGGTGAAAGTCCTCGAAGCAGAAATAGTGCACAACTTGGAGGCACCAAGAAAAAGAAGAGCTTTTATGAGGTGAAATGGTTTAGGGTTGGAGGTGACGTTTTGATGCTATGTTCCTCCTCCCAAAGTTTGCTAAATCTATCTTCTAGATTTGGAGAAAGACATAAACGTCGTTGGTGAGTAGGTGGAGAATATCTAACCCGGTCATAAATAATATGGCTAGTAATTTTGAAGTGGTTAAGACAAAAAAAAAAAAAAAATCTGTAAAGAACATAAAAAATTGTTCTACCTAATGAACAGCAGAAGCAAATTTATGTTAGGGTTTCAAATAATCTTTCTTTGATCATTTTTATCAGCCTTCTTAAATATCGTATTTATGTGATCAATAAAGTATACGAATGAAAAAGGAACAGTTAACGTAAAAAAAAATTCTAAAAGGCCTATCGCTATTTACGTGCCCAACCAAACCATTAGTTTTGACAAGCCAATGCTAATGCCCATTTGGTTGTTCCATTAGAATATTTAGTCAAATTTTGTAATTAGATATAATTTTATTTTAAGAGTCTTAATTAAAATAATAATTATTATCATTCTTACGGTCACAGTATTTATTTTTATTTTTATATAAATAAAAAAACTTATTTAATGCTTTAGTCATACAATTAATTAGAAGAAAAGATGACGTAAACAAAAAAAATCAGAGATTTAGAAAGATTATAAATGATCATATTTAATATTAGTTTTTATTATAAGTTATCATTAATTTTTATATCGTTGGAACTTGAACTCACCTTGTTCTCTCGAGGTGACGTGGATGCATAGACTGCAACACAATGCCGACTTCTTGACTCGAACTGACATTAACTTCTTGGACTAATTGTGAGCACGGAGCTTAAAAGGTATCAATACACCAAATATTATCGCCTAACAAGAACGATTGGTGTCGTTAGCGATTTCTTTTTGCACGTGCTAATTGGACTATCTCCAAGAAAACTGACTTCCGTACACTATTGGTCCACATGGTAACATTGCTAGATGAAGAATAATTATAATATTTTGTCTTTCCTAAAAATATTTTTTTTTATTATTTATAAATTTCTACATTTATGTTTAGATCTGAATGGTGTAGTTATTTTATATCATTCATGGTATATTTATTTTTTTTAATTACATATGCTTTATGATGCTAATTGTTGTAGTATTATTTGATTTCACTTAAGTTTTACATAAAAGTTAATTAAAAATATTATTATCTTCTTTTTAAATATAATTTCGTCTTGTTAATCTAATACTAATAGTTAGATTGCAATGATTTAATTAGTTTGATTAATATTAAAAATTAAATTAGTAGATGGTTGATTTAATTAGTTTGGTTGATACTAATTGGCTAGGCTCATCTTACATGTTATGCCTTCAACAGGTAGGCTAGGCACAACCCGTAGGCTAGGTCTCTAGTCCACGGACTTGTTGAATCTTGGATTTTAATGATGAAATCAATTATAATTTATTTGATTTAATCTATATGTTGAGAAAAGTATGCAGGATTAACTACGATAGCAGTAAGACATAAAGTAGGTGTTGTGCCGGAGTCAAGATTGAGATCTCATTGGGAGTTCGAGAGTTCGACGCGGACGTTCATCGGAAGTTCTACGGGAACCAATCGAGAAGTTTAGGAGCTTGCCAAAGAAGCTCGTCGAAACTCGCCAAGAAGATCATCGTAAAGTCCAAGAGCTTACCAGGAGTCCGTCGAAACATTGTTGAGAGTTCGTTGGATATTCGCCGGAAGCTCGTCGGAAGAGCAATTGACGCATCGGAACAAGAAGCATTGTAAATCATGTCTTAATTATCATAGTTAGAGCGTAAATTAAGTTAGGATTGGGAGGTAATTCCACTAACTTAATTATGGGCCAACTCGGCCCTTAACAGGGATGAATTGGGCTGAATTGAGCACCCAATTCATCCCCTAAAAATATGGCCGGTGGTGGCACCGCTTAGAAGGTAGTGCTCCTAGTTTTTTGGGTGGTGGTACCACCGGCAGCAGTGCTGCTAGCGGTGGTACCACCCCTATTCAGCGGTGGTACTGCCTAATGACATCAGCGGTGGTAGTACCACCCAGAAACGGTGGTGGTATTGCTAGTTCCCCGGATTCCGAGGATGTGACACTTTTTAGTTCCAATTTTGAAGCTATTGGGGCCTATAAAAACACCACCATTTTCTGCGTGAAAGGGCATGAAAGCATTGAGATAATCTTGAGTTGTTGGGGTATAAAAGTGTTGTAAACAAGTGCTAGAGTCCTCCTCTTCCCTTTCTAAGTTTTGAGATCATTCAAGAGAGGTATGAGACTTATAAGGGTTCTCTCCTAAACCCATGAAAATGAGAAAATGCTGTAAAAGAGGTGGTTGGTCTTCACCTATTGAAGGAAGGCCTTTAGTGGACGTCGGAGACCTCGTCAGAGGAGGAATCCGAAAGTGGATGTAGGTCATATTGACCGAACCACTCTAAATCCTGGTTTGCTTTTCATTTGAGCAATTACATTACTGCAAATCTGCTTAATTCTCTCTTGTACTTTTACGAAAGCTTTCAAGCTCATAATTTCTCCAAAACGGATTGAATCAAAATTATTTTTGTCCGAATCAATTTTAATCGAAACATAAGTCTTTGAAATCATAAAAGTTTTTCGCTGCACTAATTCACCCCCCCTCTTAGTGCCACTCTTGATCCTAACAATTTTTATCAGAGCAAGGTTCACTATCATCTAGTTTTAAACCCAAGAGAGATGACATTTGCTGACAACCTAGAGGGCCATTCAATTACACATTCGCTAATGTTCAATGGGACGGATTATATATATTAGAAGACTAGAATGAGGATCTTCCTAATTTCAATAGATTTTAAATTATAAAATATTATATAAAATAGCTTTCAAAAGTCTTCTCTTCGAATGAACGATTGGACTAATTTGGAGAAGAAGACTTTTGCTTTAAACGCAAAGGCTATGAATGCCTTGTTTTGTGCATTAGATAAAAATGAGTTTAACCGAGTATCGATTTGTGAAATGGCTTTTGATATTTGACACATACTCGAAGTGACTAATGAAGGGACTAGTAGAGTGAAGGAGTCAAAAATTAATCTTTTAGTGTATTCTTATAAGTTGTTTTGAATGAAAACGAGTGAAACCATTGGAGACATGTACACCCGATTTACGGATGTCGTCAATGGTCTAAAAGGACTTGGTAAAAGTTTCTCGGATTTTGAACTTGTTAATAAGATTTTAAGATTCCTTCCAAAAAGTTGGGATCCTAAAATAACCACAATTCAAGAGGCCAAATATCTAAATAATTTTTCTCTTGAAGAACTAATTGGGTCACTAATGACCTATGAAATGACCTATAAAGCTCATGAAGAGCTTAAGGATACCTTTCCAAAGAACAAGAAGGATATGACACTAAAAACTCAAGAAGATCACTTGAAAGAAAACTTAATTGATGAGAACCTTAATGAATACTTGACACTTTTAATAAGGAAATTCAAAAAAATTATTAAAAAGAATAAATTTAAAAATGACACCAAAAATAAATTTGAATCAAGAAATATCAAGTAATTTGCTATGAATGCAAGAAGCCAAGACACTTCAAGAGTGAATGTCCCCAAGCAAAGAGGAGGCAACCAAAGAAGAAAGCTCTCAAAGCTACATGAGACAACTCAAGTGCTTCTGAAGAAGAGGAGCCAACTAACACCGAGCAAGTTACTCATTATGCGCTAATGGCTATTGAAGACGAGGTAACAAGTTCATTAGATGCAAATTTAACTTTCAATGAGCTTTCAAGTGCTTTTCATGAATTATTTGATGAATGTAGAATCTTAAGTAAAAAGTAGAACTCTTTAAAAAAGAAACATGCTTCTCTTATTAGCAACTTTGATAGAGTAAAGATTGAGCATGAAAATAGCTTAGCATCCTGTACAAAATGTGATGACCTAGAATTACTTCAAAAAAAAAACTTGTTACTTAAGAAAACCTTAGAAAAGTTTGAGGTTGGTAGCAAATCCTTGAACATGATCCTTATCAACAAGGGTCACTTCATAGAAAAGATGAAATCAGATTTGTGAGTAGCTCTCACCATAATCTAACTACCTTTGTTAAAGGCCCTACTTTACATGTTTCACCCCGAAAGAAATATAATTTTTGTTACAAATTTGGGCATGTAGCTTATCATTGTCCATTTAAAAAATATAGTCCACATAAATTGATTTGGGTTCCTAAAAGAATCTCAAATGACTCAATGCAATATGATAAGCAATATAGATCGATTTTTAAGACACCCAAGGTCAAATGTGTACCTAAAAATCATCTTTTTTTTAGAAAAATATACTATTACAAGCTAGAAGCAAGAAATGGTACCTTGATAGTGGATGCTCAAGGTATATGACCGAAGATCTATCTCAATTCTCTAAGCTCATTAGCATAGACGAAGGATATGTCACATTCGGAGATAACAATAAGGGTAAAATCATTGGCAAAAGAACCATTGGTAACAAATCAAACTTATTTATTGAAGATGTATTATTAGTTGATGGCTTAAAGCATAACCTCTTGAACATTAGTCAATTATATTATAAAGGATATATTGTTAAATTTGAATATAATGCTTGCATTATTGAGAAACTACATAAAAACATATCTATGATTATACTAAAATAAAATAAAGTATGCACCATTGACATTAATGATCTTTGCAATGAAATGTGTTTTTCGGTTTTGAATGATGATGCTTGGTTTTGACATAAAAGATTAGGTCATACTAGCATGAAACTAATAACCCAAATTTCATCTAAAGAACTTGTAAGAGGAATTCCTAATATCAAGTTTGTCAAAGATAATATGTGTAATACTTGTCAACTAGGAAAACAAATAAAAGGTAGTTTCAAACCTAAGAATCAAATAAGCACCTCTAGACCTTTGCAATTGATCCATATGGACTTGTTCGGACCAATTGCTATATCAAGCCTAGGAGGTAGCAAATACGCATTTATCATCATGGATGTGTTGAATCTCGGATTTTGATGATGAAACTAATTGATTGTGTTTAGATGTTTAACTGTATTTTGAGTGATGCAGGTCTACTCGATCAGAATTAGACAGTTAACGCAAGAGGAATTGACGTTGCGCCGGAGGAGATCACGTCAGGATATTGACGGTGAAGGCTTCAACGCCGGGCATCGGGCTAAGGAGAGCGGAATTGCACCAAGGATATCGGGGTTGCGGAGGTCAACCGCCGATTGGGCAACAAGCCGCAAGAGAGGACGATGCGCTGAAGAATCGGACGAAACACCAACCAATGACGTGCCGGGCAACGGAATGTCGATTCGCGTTGTAATAACTGTCTAGATCGGAGTAGAGTTTTGGCTTGCATGTGTAGGATTAACTACGATAACGATGAAGACATGAAGCGAAACAAAGTGCGGAGTCAAGCACGAAGAATTCGTTGGGAGTTCAAGAGTTCGACGGAAGTCCGAAGGATCGTCGGGAACGCTGCCGGAACTAGCCGAGAATGAGTAGGAGCTTTGTCAAGGGTTTTTTGGAAGCTCGCCGGGAAGGTTCGTGGGAAGTTCGCAGAGTTTGCCGAGAAAGATCGGAGCTTGTCAAGAAGAAGCTCGTTGGAACTCGCCAAGATCAAATCGTGAAGTTTAAGAGCTTGCCGGAGCCCGCAAAATGGTTTTCGAGAGTTTATCGGAAGACCCTTAAAAGTTCGCCGGAAGCTCATGGGAAGAAGTCTTGACTTATGGACTTTGTAATAGCTTATATAATGTCTTTAAAATTCATAGTTAGCATGTTAATTAGGGTTAGGATTAGGTATTAATCCTATAACCCAAGTAGGGGCCTATAACACTGTAGCGGGTTGAAAAAAAAGAGGCTAGGTGAGCTGAAAACATCAGAGCGGGCTGAAAAAAACTGTAGGCGGTGGCACCGCTGCGGGTTGAGCTGGGGTGGCACTGCCCAGCACCCAAGTGCTGGCGGTGACACCTCTAAACTGGTGGCATCTGGCAAGACTGAAAGGCCGGGCTGGTGGTGGCACCGCCAAAGATCGGGAACCCAAAGAGAATTTGAATTTTGGAGCCCAAATTTTGGAGCCCAAATTTGAATCCTCTTGAGGCCTATAAATGCCCCTCAAATCTTAGCTGAGATTACAACTTTTTGAGCAGCAAGAGTTTGAGAGAAAGGTCTTAGAAAAGTGTTAGCTTGTCTTCTTTTCAATTTGCTAGTGTTCACCTCATCTCTTCTTCGAAAATCTGTAAGAGAGTGAACCGCTTGTAAAAGAGTTGTAAGGGGTATTTACCCTTCCATTTCAAGAGACTTGCTAGTGGAAGGTGGGAGCCTCATCAAGAGGGGCCTCGCAAGTGGAGTAGGTCATTTGACCGAACCACTCTAAAATCGGGCGTGATCCTTGGTTTGCATTTCATTATTGCTATTTACATTATTATAAACCTTCTTATATACTTTAGTTCCTTATTACTTTTTTGCTACGCATATTTAAGAATACGCTTTCAAGATTAAGCTTGTCAAGTTCCACTCTTATCATATCTAAAGATTTTTTTAAAACCGAAGTTTTAATCATTTGCACTAATTCACCCCCCCCCCCCCCTCTTAGTGCTGCTCCGATCCTAACAATTGGTATCAGAGCCACGGTTTTCTACTTTGGTTTAACACCCAAATAGAAATGGCTCTTTATGGCTTTCAAGAGGGCTTATCGGTTGTTCGTCCACCGTTGTTTAACGGATCGGATGGACTACACTTGTTGGAAAACTTCGAATGAGAGTTTTCTTACTTTCTTTGGATTTGAATTTATGGCACATAGTCGAAAATAGATATGAAATGTCTTCTCTCCCAATGAACCATTGGAATGATTTGGAGAAGAAGATGTTTTCTTTAAACATAAAAGGCTATGAATGCCTTATTTTGCGCTTTAGACAAAAATGAGTTCAATCGGATTTCTACGTGCGAAACGGCTTTTGATATTTGGCGAACACTTGAAATCACAATCACACACGAGGGAACTAGTAGAGTCAAAGACTCGAAAGTTAACATTTTAATGCATGCTTTCGAGCTTTTTCAAATGAAGCCGAGCGAAACCATTGTTGACATGTACACCCGTTTTACGGATGTCGTCAATGGTTTACAAACTCTTGGCAAATGTTTCTCGAATTTTGAACTTGTTAGTAAAGTTTTACGATCACTTTCTAAAATTTGGGAATCAAAAGTTTACAATACAAAAAAAAAAAAGATTTAAATATTTTTCCACTTGAAGAACTTATCGCTCATTGATGACATATGAAATGGTGCGCAATGCACATGATGAACACAATGAACACTTGAACCACCTTCCAAAGAATAGGAAGGATTTGGAACTCAGGACAAATAAATACCACTTGAGCGATGACTTAAGTGATGAGGACAATGATGAACTTGAACTTGAACACTAACTCTTAATAAGTTCATTAAACAAAAATCTAAAATGAACAATGAACTTGAACGGAGGAAGAGGCCAAAGAAAAGGAAGGCACCCAAGGATGAATCAAGAACTTCCAAAGATGAAACAAATAATTGGGCTTTGATGGGCTTCGACTACAAGGTAACTAATTCAACTCTCTTGAATTATTTTGAAATTACTTGAAGTTTTTCATGAGTGCTTAATTTAGATAGTAGGAATAGGAAATAAAAATTATTTTTCAAAAAAATTATATCATCTTTTTTCTTTTTAGCATCTTTTGAAAAATTTAAAACTTTGATCATGAAATGTATATTGCTAAGGTTTCATGCATGTTATGTTTTTTGAAATGTTAAATGATGTATACAACATTAGGGATGATAATTATATGATATGTGATAATGCTTAGGATTAATCCATACATGTGTATCTTGATGATTTTATGACATACATGAGTTTTTGAAGTAAATGTTGATTTGATACTCTCATTTTGGATTAACATGTTTTTTGGTTTAATCATTTTTTATGACGAATTAAGATGACATTCTCATGACATATTAAGATGACATAGTGCATGTACATCTATGTATGAATTTCTTGATAGTCTTTGATGATAGATGTGATATCATGATGTTTTTTTTTTTTTGATGTGTTTGGGCTTGACGGCTTTATGACTAAACTTATGTTTTGACTTTAAATGATGATACAATGTTTTCACAAAAAAAAACTTGAACACTCTCACATGAAATCAATTGTATGAAATGGAAATGAATTTTCTATTCTATTGAGATTAATGAATTTATTTTACCAATCTTATGAATCTCATGAAAATAAACATGATGAATATTTTATAAATGAGTTGTCTTATAAGATTTTGCCTTTACATCTTCAACTTTAATGCTTATATTGATTTGGCATATAAAGACTAAGGCATGCTCATAAGAAGCAAATCACATGAATAGAAATTTATAAAAATGAAATGTAATCCTTTATCTTATTGATTTCTACCTAAGAGACCAATAAAACTATCTATGCCATTTTGAATCTCTTGAAAGAAATGTTAAGATTTTGATGATTTGGATGATTTGAATTTGAATGAGTTTTATTCAAAATCATGATCTTGATTCCGTGATATTTACAAATTAAGATTTATTATGAATCAAGATTTTTTCATTAATCGATCTCCTAAGATTTTTCCTTGATTATTTAAGAGTAGATTTTTCAAAACAAAATGTGTCTTCTATTATTATCTTTTCATGATATGATTTTTATACAATTCCTTGTATTCATGAAATGTTTATCGCATCACCCAATTACTTTCTTCTTGATATTCCTTATGTGGTGATTAAAATTATGCATGAAATACTCTTGATATTATTTTGATGTATACAAATGAAAAGTTATAATCATGAATGATTGGATGAAATTTGACAAGTTAATATCTTCATGATTTGAAATATTTATACTTTGAAATTATGCATGCAATTGCTTTGTATTGTGATGATATATGCATCATGAATACGTTATTATCATACATGAAAATAGTGATAAATATTTTGAAAATAAATATTTGTATCATGTTAGATGATTTTACATCATGTGCATGATGAGTTATAGTGATGATTGAAACAATGATTGAAATGATATGAATGATGATTTGGAATCATGCATATAATGATGAGTTAATATGTTTTGAATATATGATGATTTGGTATTATGCATGTAATAATGATATACATAATGATGAAATACTTATGACAAAATTATTATTTTGATATTCATGACTTGAATCTTCCTTTCTTTTTTGCCAATGACAACGGGAGAGAAAGAGTTACTAATGTGCTATCTTGAATTGATGTAAAGGGTCATCTCAAACAGAAATTAGCTACATTGCACAAGTCAAGAAAATGCAAAAAACTTCCTTACTTTCTTGCACATCTAAAGAGAAGATGCAAATGTAACACTTGCCAAATTGTTTGCTTGCCTCATGTAAAACATTGTCTCTTGTTAGGTTGACATTTTGCTAAGGAAGCAAAAAATTGACACTTCTCAAAAAGAGAAGAAAGTGCTTGCTTTCTTGAACATCTTTAATTTTGCTAGCTAGCATAATGTACAATTTGCTATCTTAAACATTACAAAGAAATGCTATCATGCACATCGCAAAGAAAAGCAAATATGCTAACTTACAAATCTTTAAATTTGCTAGCTTATATGTAGTAAAACTTGCATATCATAAAAGTTGCTAGCTCGTAGAGAAGCAAAGAATTGCTATCTCGAAAGAAGTAAAAATTGCAAAACTTAAAAAACTTGCAACAAAATTGCTCTTGCCATGCTTTGTATAAAAAATATGTTGATATCCTTTAAAAAAGCATCAAGAATGAATTTTTTTAGTGTATCATAAATGTATCACATGTATCACAAATTAATTTTTTTTAGACTATTATCATATCATGATGTATCGCATAATGATATCATGATTTGTGATTGTTTCATGTGATCCTTAGTGAATTTTCACATTGGTATCCTTCGTGAAATGATTTCATTACATTATTGTCTTGTATGCATCATGTGATGATTGAAATATTGATTGATGCAAAGTTGATGTAAAAGTCTAAATCATTGGTTCCTCTCCTTCTTTTTGACAATGACAAAGGGGGAGAAAGTTATTGCTAGCTTGCCAATCTTAAGTAGCAAAGATTACTAACTTGCTTATTTCAAGAAGCAAAAGTTATCTTCTTGAACATCACTATCTTGCCTATCTCAAGAAGCAAGACTTGCAACCTACACATTACAATAGGAAGCAAGAATCGATAGCTTACACACTCCAACAAGAAAGCTATCTTGTATTTGCTTTCGAAATTTTTGCTAGCTTCTATGTTGCAAAACTTGCTCACTTTTTTTTCAAACACTTTGCTAGCTTGCACTTTGTAAAGGAAGCTTGAAAATAGCACTTCTCAAAAAGAGAAGAAAGAACTTACTATCTTGAAACATCACAAAAGTTTGCTACCCGCATGATATAAAATTTGCTATATCAAACATCATAAATATTGTTACTTGCAAAGAAAAGCAAAGTGTAATCTTGCACAAAAAATTCAAGTGTTGAATTGCCATGCTTTTGTGCCTATATGTTGTGATGAAAATCTAGCTTCATGTTGTAAAACTTGCATATCTTTTAAAAATAGCTAGAGCTACTTCTCCTTTTTTTGTTGATGACATAGGGGAGAAGTATATTGATGACTTCATGCATTGAATTAAACATTTTATATATTTGCATGATGGTTTAAATGTTTTCATAACATGTGATGAATGTTACTTGATTTGAGATAATCCAAGTGTTCTATCAATGGCATATTGATAGGGGAGTTTATTTAAACTCCAGGGGGAGTTAAGGTTAACTCGTTAGTCATCATCAATTAGTTGTCATCATCAAAAAGGGGAGATTGTTGAATCTCGGATTTTTGATGATGAAACTAATTGATTGTGTTTAGATGTTTAACTGCATTTTGAGTGATGCAGGTCTACTCGATCAGAATTAGACAGTTAACGAAAGAAGAATTGACGCGCTTGGGAGGAGATCACGTCCAGGGATATTGGACGCGTAAGGCTTGAACGCCGGATATCGGGCTAAGGAGAGCGGAATTGCACCAAGGATATCGGGGTTGCAGAGGTCAACCGCCGATTGGGCAACAAGCCGCAAGAGAGGACGATGCGCTGAAGAATCGGACGCAAAACGCCAACCAATGACGTCGGCAACGGAATGTCGATTCGCGTTGTAATAAGCGTCTAGATCGGGAGTAGAGTTTTGGCTTGCATGTGCAGGATTAACACGATAACGATGAAGACATGAAGAAAACAAAGTCTGGAGAGTCAAGCGAAGAATTCGTTGGGAGTTCAAGAGTTCGACGGAAGTCCAGAAGGATCGTCGGGAACGCCGGAACTAGCCGAGAGAATGAGTAGGGAGCTTGTCGAAGGGTTTTTTGGAAGCTTCGGAAGGTTCGTGGGAAGTTCGCAGAGAGTTTGCCGAGAAAGATCGGACTTGTCGAAGAAGCTCGTTGGAACTCGCCAAGATCAAATCGTGAAGTTTAAGAGCTTGCTAGGGAGCCCAAAAAAATGGTTTTAGAGAGTTTATCGGAAGAGACGAAAAGTTCGCGGGAAGCTTCATGGGAAGAAGTCTTGACTTATGGACTTTGTAATAGCCTATATAATGTCTTTAAAATTCGTAGTTAGCATGTTAATTAGGGTTAGGATTAGGTATTAATCCTATAACCCAAAATAGGGGCCTATAACAATCAGAGGGTGAAAAACCTTCAGAGAGGTGAGCTGAAAAACACTATAGCTGAAAAAAACTGCAAAGTGGGTGGCACCACCAAGCACCGAAGTGCTGGGCGGTGACCTCCTGGCTGGGGTGGCACTGCCCAGCACTGAAGGCCTAGTGGTGGCACCGCCAAAGATCGGGGACCCAAAGAGAATTTGAATTTTGGAGCCCAAATTTTGGAGCCCAAATTTGAATCCTCTTGAGGCCTATAAATACCCCTCAAATCTTAGCTGAGATTACAACTTTTTGAGCAGCAAGAGTTTGAGAGAAAGGTCTTAGAAAAGTGTTAGCTTGTCTTTTTTTCAATTTGCTAGTGTTCACCTCATCTCTTCTCTAAAAATCTGTAAGAGAGTGAACCGCTTTTAAAAAAGAGTTGTAAGAGGGTATTTACCCTTCCATTTCAAAGAGACTTGCTAGTGGAAGGTGGGAGCCTCATCGAAGAGGGGCATCGCAAAGTGGAGTAGGTCATTTGACCGAACCACTCTAAAAATCATGTGATCCTTGGTTTGCATTTCATTATTGCTATTTACATTATTATAAACCTTCTTATATACTTTAGTTCCTTATTACTTTTGCTGCGCATATTTAAGAATACGCTTTCAAGATTAAGCTTGTCAAGTTCCACTCTTATCATACGAAAGATTTTTTAAAAACCGAAGTTTTAATCCGCTGCACTAATTCACCCCCCCCTCTTAGTGCTGTTCCGATCCTAACTGGATGATTATAGTAGATATACATGAACTTATTTTTTGGCACACAAAAGTGAATGCTTTAGGTATTTCTTTAAGTTTTGTAAACTTATTCAGAACGAAAAGGGTTTTATGATTTTGTCAATTCGAAGTGATCACGGTGGTGAATTTCAAAACATGATTTTCAAGAATTTTGTAAATATAATGGATACAACCATAACTTTTCTACTCTAAGAAATCCTCAACAAAATAGAGTAGTAGAAAGAAAGAATAGAAACTTACAAGAAATGACAAGAACCATGTTAAATAAACATAGCCTACCCAAATATTTTTAGGCCGAAGACGTAAACATGACATTCTATGTCATGAATAGAGTTCTAGCAAGACACTTACTCACCAAAACTCCTTTTGAGTTGTGAAACAATAAAAAACCCAATGTTTCATATTTAGAAAAATTTGATGCTAAATCCGATGAAGAAATTTTTCTTGGTTATTCTTCTATTTGTAAAGCATTTCGCATCTTTAATAAAAGAATTTTGATTATAGAAGAATCCATTCATGTTGTTTTTATTGAGGTTTCTAAAATTAAGAAAAATAATTTTGATGATGATGTTAATTTTGATGCTTTGAATTTAAATAAAACCCTTTCTCCATCTAGCAACTTGAATACATCTATTTCCGAAATATCCTTACCCAAGGATTAGAAGTATGTAGATGCTCATCCTAAGGAGCTAATAATAGGAGATACAACTAAAGGGGTTCAAACTCGTTTTTCTCTTAAGAATTTTTGTGCCAACGTCGCTTTTCTCTCCCAAATTGAACCAAAATGCATTGGCAAGGCCTTGAAAGATGATTCATGGGTCATTGTAATGCAAGATGAATTAAATTAATTTGAGAGAAATGAGATATGGATGTTTGTTCTTAGGCTAAATGACCATTTAGTTATGGTACTAAATGGGTCTTTAGAAACAAGCAAGATGAATTTGGTATCATGGTTAGAAATAAGGCTAGATTAGTGGCCAAAGGTTTCAACCAAGATAAAGGGATCGATTTTGAAGAGACCTTCACTCTTGTGCCATGATTAGAAGCCATAATGATGCTCCTTGCCTATGCTAGTAGTAACAATTTTAAGTTATTTCAAATGGATGTTAAAAGTGTTTTTCCTAATGGATTTATTTTTGAAGAAGTTTATGTTGAACAACCTCCCGGATTTGAGAATGATAATCTCCCTAATCATGTATTTAAATTGACTAAAGCTCTCTATGGATTGAAACAAGCCCCAAGAGCTTGGTATGAAAGACTTAGCTCATTTCTTATCGAAAATAATTTTTCTAAAGGCAAGGTTGATACTACATTGTTTATTAAAAAATTTTAAAAATAATTTTCTTATTGTTCAAATTTATATTGATGATATTATTTTTGGTTCTACGAATGAATCTCTATATGAGTCATTTGCTAAAAGTATGAGTCTTGAATTTGAAATACGTTTGATGGGAGAATTAACTTTTTTTTGGGGCTTACAAATCAAATAAATAAGTAATGGTATATTTTTTAGTCAAACAAAATATGCTTTAGATTTGCTAAAATGGTTTAATATGGATAGCTCAAAGGCTATCAACACTCCTATGAGTACCTCCACTAAGTTAGAAACTGATGAAAGTGGAGAAAGCGTTGATCAAAAAACTTATAGGGGTATGATAGGAAGTTTACTTTACCTCATTACAACTAGACCAAATATGATGTTTAGTGTAGGACTTTGTGCTAGGTTTTAATCTAATCCTAAGATATCTCATCTTAAAGTAGTAAAGATAATACTTAAGTATCTTAAAGGAACTACAAATCTAGGATTATGATATCCAAAACCCGAGAACTTTGAGCTAATTGCTTATGCTGATGCAGATTTTGCTAGATGTAGATTAGATAGAAACAGCACATCAAGAACATCAAGAACATCAAGTCCAAGAAACAAAATTCGGTTGTACTATCTACAACCGAAGCTGAGGACATTGCAACTAGTGCATATTATGCACAAGTTGTATAGATGAAAAACACTTTAGAAGATTATAAGATTCATCTTAAAAATATTCTCATAAAATGTGATAACACAAGTGTAATATGTTTAACAAAAAATCTCATTCAATACTCTAGAACTAAACATATTGATATTAGGCATCACTTTATACGAGATTATGTTAATAATCATGATGTAATCTTAGAGTTTATTGACATGAAACATCAATTAGTCGATATTTTTACAAAGCCCTTAAGTGAAGGACAATTTGATTTTATTAGAAGAGAATTAGGAATGT
Organism: Musa schizocarpa; assembly: GCA_900464855.2. Lineage (NCBI taxonomy): Eukaryota > Viridiplantae > Streptophyta > Magnoliopsida > Zingiberales > Musaceae > Musa > Musa schizocarpa. Next base: position 42,919,107 of record LS990922.1, on the reverse strand, counting down.
TAATTTGTCAGAATGCATGAATTTGTTAAATTTCATTTTCGGTCTTTCTTGATTCTTTGATCACTCACTTAAATTCTGTGCTGATAATTTTATAATGCAAATTTTACATGATGATAAGGTTGTGTGATTCAATAATATGTTTACTTTGATGTTAGAAATTTTGTGCTTTGACGCTAAAAGTTTCTATGATGATGAGTATGATATCATACAATGATGCAATATCATGTTTACATTGATGATTATGATTTCTATTGAATATTGAGAAGTTTTAATAATACATCGGATTCTTAATCTTTTGAGTACTACAAAGAACTAATGATATTATCTCATGCAAGTAGTGATGAAAAGCTATGACAAAACATTTTATAAATGCATGAAGTATTTATATATATCTTGATGTTTGATTCATAGAAGTCATTGACAAATGCATCTCTCACGGATTTCACTCTATGAATTTTTTGATGAGAAATGGATTTGATGTAATGCTCTTCTCACTATGAAGTTTTATTCATGAATTTCTCCTTCATGTGATACTCCTCTCCCATGAATTCTTCTCATAAAAATTAAAGAAATTCCAATAGATATCTTAATCCTTGAAAGATGAATTCTTGTGTGTGATAATGAAAGCATGTGTGTGATAATTTTCGTGGGGATTTGATTTCATATGGATATCTCGATCCTTTTCAAGAATTCATTCTCTTTATCAAAATGAAAGCATGTTTTAATATTTTTGACTTGATTCAAATAATTTCATAAACTTAGTTCTTAATAGATTCCCTCCTTGCCTTCTTTCCTCTTCTTCGTGCAAAATTATGATGATAAGGGGGAGAAGTTGTTGGAATCTATCATTTTAATATTGATAACATCTAATGATGAGAACTTTTGAGTGTGAAACTTGCTTGATTTTTTTTTTACCACACTTGCATTGTTGAATTATTCTCCTTTTTGTTGATGATAAACAGGAAGAAATAATACCAAAATGTGGTAAATTGATGACAAATGTATACAATATATTTCATCATGTATACTTGAAATGGTTGCTTGATAAATTTCTTTCATTATGATAAGATATCTAGAGCTTAACTTGCTATTTTGTAATTGATATCTTGTCATAGAATGATGAATTGCTATCTTTGTCATCTTTCATATTTAAAATATCATACTTGAAATTGGATGTTATGCCTTGACATCATTTTGATAAATACTTGGCATCGTATTTTGAAAATAATAGATCATGATAGGAATCATGATGTGCATGTTGATAAGTTTAATTAACTTATCTTATCGGTTTGTTTCTTGAATTCAAAGGCCTTGAATTCAAGAATATCTTTTCTCAAGTATGACATATAGATAGGGGGAGTTGAGGTTAACTCCATCATCAATTGATTGTCATTATCAAAAAGGGGGAGATTGTTGAATCTCGAATTTTGATGATGAAGTCAATTGTAATTTGTTTGATCTAATATATATGTTGAGAAAAGTGTGCAGGATTAACTATGATAGTAATAAGACATAAACATGTGTTGTGCCGGAGTCAAGATCGAGATCTCATTGGGAGTTCGAGAGCTCGACGCGGAGGTTCGTCGGAAGTTCTGCGGGAACCAATCGAGAAGTCCAGGAGCTTGCCAAAGAAGCTCGTCGGAACTTGCCAAGAAGATCATCGTAAAGTCCAGGAGCTTGTCGGGAGTTCGCTGGAACATTGTCGAGAGTTCGTCGGATGTTCACCGGAAGTATGTCGGAAGCTTGCCGGAAGAGCAATTGACGCACCGGAACAAGAAGCATTGTAAATCATATCTTAATTATCATAGTTAGACTGTAAATTAAGTTAGGATTGAGAGGTAATCCCACTAACTTAATTATGGGCCAACTAGGCCCTTAATAGGGCTAAATTGGGCTGAATTGAGCACCCAATTCAACCCTTGAAAATATGGCCGACGGTGGCACCGCTTGGAAGGCAGTGCTCCTGGTTTTCTGGGCAGTGGTACCGCCCAGAATCGCCCCTGTTCAGTGGTTGTACCGCCTAGTGACATATCAGCGGCGGTAGTATCGCCCAAAAATGACGGTGGTACCGCCAGTACCCCAGATTCTCAGGATGTGACACTTTTTGGCTCCAATTTTAAAGTCATTGGGGCATATAAAAATTTCACTCTTTTCTGCATGAAAGGGTACGAAAGTATTATAAACAAAGTGCTAGAGTCCTCTTTCTCCCTTGTTAAGTTTTGAGATCATTCAAGAGAGGTGTGAGACTTGTAAGGGTTCTCTCCTAAACCCGTGAAAAGGAGAAAGTACTATAAAAGAGCTGGTTGGTCTTCACCTATTGAAGGAAGGCCTTTAGTAGACACCAAAGACCTCGTCGGAGGAGGAATTCGAAAGTGGATATAGGTCATGTTGACCGAACTATTCTAAATCCTGGTTTGCTTTTCATTCAACAATTTACATTATTACAAATCTCCTTAATCCTCTCTTGCACTTCTACGAAAGCTTTCAAGTTCATAATTTCTCCAAAACGGATTGAATCGAAACCATTTTTGTCCGAATCAGTTTTAATCGAAACACAAGTCTTTTGAAATCGCGAAAGTTTTCCGCTGTATTAATTCACCCCCCCCCCTCCTTTAGTACCGCTCTTGATCATAATAAGACCATGCTTGGCTTAGCTTGTTGGCCGGATATGACTCAACCTATGTGACATTTATAGATTATGTTTGGATAGATATATGCAGTGCACATGGCCGTTATAGAGACCATATAGGTTGGCCTAACCTAGCCTAATCATCTTTGTTTTTTCTTGGACCCAAATGTTCCTGAACTAGATCGATTGACTAGTTAAGATCAAGGATGATTTCAAACTGATATAATTAGTTTAAATCGATTTGACTTAAATTAAATCTAGACTAGTTTTGGATCACTTTAAATCAATTAAATAAGAATTACAGGTTAATTCAGTAGCATCTAACTAAATCAAGTTTGATTCATGTCAATTAAATCGATTAAGCTAAGGTTAAAGTCAATTGTGAGCTAATAGATGTTCTTTTGTATTGATGATGTTTGAAGGATAATTTAAAGATATTTTAATATAATATTTTTATTCTATGATGAATATGATTTGTATGAGATGATTATATTTCTCTGTTGAGGTACGTCGAGTGATTCTCTTGAAGAGTTAACAAGCCATTAGATATGATAGTTGAATGATTCCTCCATTCGTTCGTTATGGGAGGAATATGTCCCGACTTTGATAGGTAAGATATGTCACATTATCAATGAGAGTGCAGTATAGATTTGTCTCCATTTGAAAGAGTACTCGGATATTTGATATACGTTAATTGAATGAATCTTGTTGACTTTTTAGATTTGTATTTACTTATATATATTTTAGAGTTCACTTATAGGAGTTTTTGCTTAGCTTAATTATTTTTGTTTTCAAAGCTATAATCAACTCTCTTAATTAAGCACTTATTTCTTGATTTTATTTCTTGCTAATAAACTTTATAAGGGAATATTTAATATTCCAAGTTGGTGATACCATTTTAGTTAGTAAATAAAAAACTAAAAATAAATAAATATAAACAATTATTATCTTTGGGGAGGACTCATCTTTCTCCTATTTAAAGTGTGAGATTCCTCTTGGAGCCGGGAGGAACTAAGAGTGAGGTAGATTTCTTTGTGTTTCTTAAAAATAAAAGATTTTTTAATTATTTAAAATTTTCTACATTTAGATTTAGATCTAAATTATATTGTAGTTATTTTATATCATTTATGCTATATTTAATTTTCTTAAAAATTTTATATATCTTGTATGATGCTAGTTGTTGAAGTATTACTTGATTTCTCTTAGATTTTATATACAAGTTAATTAAAAATATTTTATTTTTTAAATATAATTTTATCTTGTTAATCTAATATTAATAGTTAGGATGTAATGGTTTAATTAGTTTGATTAAATATTTAAATTAAATTAGTGAAGGGTTGGTTGGGTTAAGGCTTAATTCAACTCATAGGTTAGTTAGATCAATTTAAGATAGTTTTAAACCAATTAAATTAAATGAGGATAAAAGGTCAGTTAAAGGGCTTCATTTCATTCATTCATCAATATCATTGAGAGTATGATATGAGTTTGTCATCATTGTTATTGAAGGAATATAAACTCATCCGATAGAATAAAACATCTGTATCCTATGTTATTTGATTTGTGTTGCCTTCATAGATTCATTGTATTTGATTTGAGCTTAATACTTGAATGACTGGGTTGTGAGATTCAATACAGTCCAATAATTAATTATTATACTTTATCTTATGTATAAAAAATTATGAATTATGAATTAATTTTTCTTAAACATGTATAATAGTAAAATATTGATATGAGACATGTGATTGAGCATTATATATTTGTTATATAATTTTAATGTCAAGTAAGTTTCTTGATAATTTTTAAACTATAGATTTATATCTCATTCGTAGATTTTAAGATGGTAAACCTTCAAACCGATGAAGAGATAATGTTTAAATCTACAAATGCGAAGGCTATGAGATAGTATGCTTTACTCGATAGTAGCTTTAGTAAGAGAACTAGAAAAAATATTTTTGCTAAAGTGAATTGAGTTTCAGCAATACTATGTGAAAAATAATGACATGTTATCATCTTACGAGAAATGTATCCATAAACCCATGACATGACATTTAAGTCCATCAAGGATGTAGTTTATAGGGTGAGGCTAGTTCCGTCGGGTTAACGTACTTGAGTGTCATAATTATTTTTATTTTTATCTTCTTTATGAATAAGAAAGTATTGTGTTCATAATATAACATGTGACGTGAAAGGAATATGAAAGAAAAGGAGAAAAAAATGAAAGTGTGACATGTGATATAATTCTTGTTATTGTTATTAAAATATTATTATTTTACAATAGAGTAAATATTTGAATAAGTAGGTGTTATATATGATTGATATGATTGATTTTTTGGTGACATCAACATATGACTAATGCAGATAATTTTAAATTAATTATTGTGAGTATACTTGTGCTATACAGGTCATATACATCTATGCATTCTTTTTCTACTGGATATTCATGCTAAAAATATATATAGATTTGTTTGAAGATCGTATGGTATCGAGCAAGAGACTGATTCGATGATGGATTTGGTAATTATATATGTAATGATTATTAATTACAGAATTTTGTTTATGCACGACTCATTGAAATGGGAGGATGGTTTTATAGAATATTAGAATCGGATGATGTAAGTTTAACGTCTTGAGATAATTAATCTGAGCCGCCGTAGTGATAGTATGATTGATGACCATTAGACGTACCGATCACGACAACTATGATTGCATGGTTTTGCAAACCCATTGATCAGCTCACCCAAGTCGGAAGCGGTAGTCGCCCTGAAGACTACGCTGCTCGATGCTTTTGTTCTTCTTCTTGTTTCGGGCAACTTTTTTAACTTTTTCTTTCTTCCAACTCTATAAACGAAGTATTAATTAATTGCAGGAAATACAAAGAGGTTTAAAAAGTTCAAGTTGACTTTATGGATAGATCTCAGATTTCTGCTACAGCTTCCACGTATCAACAATGTTTCGGATTGTTTTCTTCGTTGAGAGAGATGTTCGCACGGCCACTGACGTTTAGATTAAGCAAACGGAATGTCCTACTCTTCCCAGCTACGAAGATAAAGAAGATAACATGAAGCGCAGCTCAGTAGTGGATTAAAGTATCGTCCAGCTATGATCGTCATCATTTGCGCTAAAAGTGAATCGAACATGTGGATATAAGCACCACAAGATGGCTTAGTGCATGGGCTTGTGATCATCCTCTATGCAACCTTGGTTTGCCTCCTTTCCCCATGTCCCCCCACCATATCCCACTTAACCTACTCGATCAAATGTGCTTATTACTCGAAACGAACGAGTTCCTTATTAATTCCTTGGTATAAATCACAGACATAGAACTCCAGTACGAGCATAAGAAGCTCTTACATGGACACGAACCTTATACTTATCAATCGTGGAACAACCACGAGGTTGTCTTGACAGAGACGGCAAGAATGTCTTATTACGACGCACAAAATTACTAAATCACACAAGAACGGACCGCCGAGGCAGCTCATCAGTAGTGATAGATGTAAGCATCGTACTCCATCACAAGCTCGAGTTCGGTAGTTCCAGTTGACCTGATGAGCTTGCTCAGGGTGTAGCCCCGCGCCATTCGGAACATGCCGGTGCCCCCGACGATGCCCCGCTCCATCGTCTCCGTCAACACCGCCCTGCCGAAGATGGAGAAGCCGCTCCCGTTGTACTCTCCGGCGGTGAACACGAAGTTTAACGCCGAGAGATAGGCCGTGCTCTCCTGGCCCGCCTGCACCGCGAGCTCCTGAGCCCTCCCGATGAGCTTGGAGCTCGACTCGGGCCCTTCCCTCAGAATGTTGTCGCCCACACCGATGCTCCCGAAGGAGGAGTTGCCGGGAGGGCTGACGACGGTGATGGTGGTCGCGTTCGGGCCACCGTAGTAGTCGTAAAAGTAGAAGTGGAGGTGGGTCATCTTCTCTTTGGGTTCATCACTGCTGCTTGCAATGGCAGCAGTGGCCAAGATGACGAGGGGAAGGAGGAGAAGAGGAGAGAATGGAGATGAGGCCATGGAGAGGCTTCTTGCAGGAAGTGAAGAGGCTAATGGAGGATGGGGTAGAGAGGGATGAGGAGCTCATGGGCATTTTATAGACAGAGAAAGAAGTAGGTAGAACAGTTCGAGGTAACACATTTTGATTCAGACATTAACTTCTTGGACTAAAATTTTTGACAAAGTTTAAGATTTTCTTTAAAAGAAACTTCTTTACGAATGAAAAAAAAATATATCTCGGACTAAAGTCTTTGACATTAACTTGGTTAGGTAGGGAAAAAAAAATATATTAGAGCTTATCTTTTTTAAGAGACTCTTTTAGTGATTATACATCTCTAAGACTAATATCTAAAATATTAATTTAGTGATAATATTTCAAATCCACTTATCAAAAGTTAAGATTTGAAATCTCATCCGATATATTTTCTTTCGGGGTGTCAGTTAATTTAGCTAATAAAAAAATATATAGTAAGATCTTGAGTTCAAATCTCATTTTCGTCACTTATTTTATGTAAAAAAAAAATTATGACACTCTAAATATTATTAGTATAACTATTTTAATGATCAAATGACAACTCTTTAAGAGTGGTTAACTGCAAAGGTATGAATGCAAATTTTTGGAATTTGCAAAGATACATCTAAACTTAAGTCGAGAAGGATAAATAGAAAATTTACCAACTTTGAACACACGCGTATACATATACTTTTGTATGTACGCATATTGTTGTCTTCTTTTCTACCTTTTAACATAACATATTATGTATTTTTCATTTAATATCCATCAAAAAAATTTAAATTAATCACCAATAATCATGGTTTACCTTAGCTAGCATTGATTGGTTGGTCTACCTTACCTTACCTTACCTTAGCTTGCTAACAACAAATGAAAATTATTACAAGAACATGCATACAAGTTTTTTGGGTTTTGTAATGACAAACATATAAATATGCTATATTACATAAATATACATAAACATACAAAAATATTATCTCCTGAAGACTAGCATTGATTGGTTGGTCTACCTTAGTCACAGGACAAACATATAAATGGACGGTCGTCCATGTGTTTAATATGTTATAATTGGTTGATTTACTAATAAGTTCTAAGAAGGTGATATAAGCATCGACTTTATTTATTTTAAGCGACAAAATTGTTCCCAGTTGTGACTAAGAATCAACGTAGTTGCTATATAAGATTATTTCAGACAATTATTTTATTCCTCTAATGCTATTTTCAACAATATAAGTGAGTCAGTCAAGTGGGCATGACAAAATAGACGATTGTTGCCATAAAAAATAGACTATTTAATTGACGATTTTTGCCTTGATAATGTTACACAAAATGTGGAAATTTTTGTTGCTGTCAAATAATGATGTACAAGAGAAGGCTGAATAATATAAGTGTGAGCAAAATACATGGAGCTTAAAATGTACCAATACACCAAATACTATCGCCGATTTCTTTTTCCACATGATAATTGGGCTATTCCCAAGAAAACAACTCTACACTCTTAATCACATTGCTAATTGGACTAACTAAAGGTGTGACATATTATGGATGCTCTGATGTTCCATGATTTTGATTGGTATATGAGTCTATATATATATATATATATATATGCACAATTTTATTTTACCTTTGGACTGGAGAATTACTCCAACGCAATGAGATGGAAGCTTCGGAAGATGTTGAAAAAGTCAACAAACTGTTGTTTAATTTGTTCAAGCTCAGTTCAGTGGATCTCTAGAAGGAGTATGTGCATATGGCTTCATCTTATAATTTCTTGGTTAAGGGAGTAAAATTCGTTTCATTCAAACTTGATGAGGGTTGTTGGTGGAAGCCCTCGAAGAAGAAATAGTGCACGTTACGGAACCATGATGTGCCATTACAGCAGTGGAAGAATTGGGATCCTAACACTGCAACTTTCTCGACGACGCCCTCTCGTTTCAACTCGAGGCACCGAGAAAAAGAATAGCTCTTTGGAGATAAAATGGTTTGGGGTTCGAGGTGACGTTTTGATGCTTTGTTCCTGGCAAAGTTTACTAAATCTATTCTCTGGATTTGGTGTCAACAATGATAAAGACATAAACGTCCTCGGTGAGTAGGTGAAGAAGATCTAGAAGAATATATATAATCCGGTCATAAATAATATGACCAGTAATTTTGAAGTTGTTCAGAAAAAAAAAATATGTAGAGAATATAAAAATGAACAGCAGAAGCAAATTTATGTTAGGCTTTCTAAAATTCGAAGTTTTTGTTATGACAAATCATCTTTTTCGGTCTTCTTATTTAAGAATGGAAAAATCGGCCACATCAGACGGTCAAGTTTATGTGATCAACAAAATAAACGAATGCAAAGGTACAGTTAACGAAAGGAAATTCTGAGGGCCTCTCGCTATTTATGCTTTTGAATTGGTAGAGAAAAGCTTTCGAACTGTAACGAGGCATCGTATACTATCTCTGAGCACGTCATTGTGTCCAAACCATCAGTTTTGATCTTCGCCACCATCCTAATTGAGCCAATTCTAATGCTCGTTTGGTTGTTCCATTGGAATATTAAGTCAAATTTTATATTTAGATATAATTTTGTTTTAAGAGTGTTAATTAAAATAAAAACTATTTTTATAATCAAAGTATTTTATTTTTATATAAATAAAAAATGTATCTAATACTTTAGCCATACAATTAAGAGAAGAGATGAGGTAGAACAAAAAAAATAAACAGAGATTCAAAAAGATTATAAATTATCATATTTAATATTAGTTTTTATAAATTATTATATTTAATATGTTTCTGTATCGTTGGAACTTCAACTAAATCTGGACCGTACATTTTCCTTGTTTGGACTCTTCGAGGTGATCTGGATGCATAGATTGCAACATAATAACAATTAATTAATGACAAAGTCTTAGGTAAAGTAGCAGCACTATCAATTTATACCACTATCGGACCGAGAAGGTCACGTAAACAAGAAGCTCCCACCAATTTTCTACCGTCACCAAGAAGGATCAACGCATGATCCCTACCTATCCTAGTTTCCCAAAAAAAAAATCCCCCAAGACCCACTCAATGAAAAGGGCCACAAATTAATGGTCGACCACATGATTTACCTCTCTCACACCCTCATTTGGACAACTGAAGGAGGGATCACTCTTTGCCTTGTTAGGATGGGAATGACACTCAGAGAGAGGGTCAATTAAAAATCAATATAGATGAAAATCGATTTTGGAAGTTTAAGGAAGCGTATGGAAGCATAGTGATTAAGTAAAATAGTTTGTAATATATAAATGGTAAGAATAAATTGTAAACCAGAGAACATAATAATTTTAGAGTGGTTCGATCAAAATGACCTACATCCACTCGCGAAGTTTTCTTTGAAGAGGTTCCCAACTTTCACTAACAAATCACTTTGAAGGGGAAGGACTAATACCCCTCTTACAACAGTGGTTCACACTCTTATAATTTTTTCAACAAGAAGGGAGAAAGTGAACACTCAAACAATTTGAAAATAAGACTTGCTAAGACTTTGCTAAGGCTCTTATCTCAAACTATTGCTTGGCAAAAGTTGTATTCTCTACTAAGAATTGAGGGGTATTTATAAGCCCTAAGAGGATTCAAATTTGGACTCTAAATTTTGAATTCTCTTGGGTTTCCGAGACTGGCGGTGCCACCGCCCGTCAATGTTTGTCAGACGGTGTACTGGCAGTGCCACCGCCTGTCGGTGGCTGTGCCATCGCCTAGTCTGGCAGTGCCACCGCCTGACACTTCGGGCTCTGGGCGGTGCCATCGCCCAATCCGGCGGTTCCACCGCCCATCCTTACTGATCTTTGGTTGGGCTTCAAGTCCGTCCCGAACCAAGTCACTTTTGGGCCCAATCAGCCCTTAACTAGGATATAGGATTATCCTTTAATCCTAATCCTAATTACATATAAACTACATACCTAAAAACATAATCCTAAGCAAGTTTTTAATCGGCAAACGTCGAGTCTTGTTCCGGCAAGCTTTCCGGCGATCTTCCGGCGGACTTCCGATATACCCTCGGGTTTCTTTCAGCGGACTCCCAGCAGGCTCCCGATCTTGTGATGAATTTAACGAGTAACCGAGCCTTCTCGGTGATCTCTGCGAACCTCTGACGATCTCTTCGGTAGACTTCCGAAAGTTCCGATAAGTCTCCGATCTTTCTTGGTTGGTTCCGACAGCATCTCCGACAAATCTTCGGACTCTCAAACATCCATCGAACTTGACTCCGATATCCTAGCTTTATGTTTTTAGGCTGCCATAGTTAATCCTGCACACTTAACTTCAATAATATAGGTTAGATCAATTAACCCATCAATTGATTTCATTATCAAAATCCGAGATTCAACAATCTCCCCCTTTTTTATGATGACAATCAATTGATGACAGAGTTAAACATAACTCCCCCTATCTATATGCCATATTATGAGAAGATAAAAACATTTGAATTTCATCCCTTGAATTCAAGCATAAATCGATAAGATCTAACCGTTGAATTTATCGTTATCTTATTAAGCATGATCAAATACGAAACTTCGTATTTCTCATAATTTCCAGCTATTGAAAATCATTTTCAAGTCAAATGATAAGAGACAATTTTCACTATGATGAGAGATAAGAATTTTCAACATGAATTTCATGCTATATATGTGAGGTATGATTTCATATGATCAATCAATCTGAGAACTTGCGATTTGCTCAAAGATTTTGCGAGGCATATAAGACAAGCTTTTGCAATTCATATAAGTTATGCTATCGATGCACATAAATCATTTTTATTAAGTTATGATACGTACAAGTTATCACTTCTCCCCCTTTATCATCAACAATAAAAAAAGAGATGAGACTTGAAGCATACAATTTGTGATCATAAAATCAAAAGAATTCAGCATTCTGATTAATCATACGAAATTCATCATTCAAAATTAATCTCACAAGAAATATTTATCCAGATTCCAAACCAAAATCTAGAATTTAACAATACATCTTAAACAAAGGTTCAGTTTTTGTTCAAAAGAAGATGACAGACTTCTAACTTCACATTAAGAGTAATCAGAACAGAATAAGAAACTATATCGATTAATCCTTAGGAGGTAAGCCACGGTGCTGATATCTGACGTCTATTTTTTAATTCATTTGTCATAGTTCCTTCAAAATTTCAATTTGCTGGATTTGAATTTGTTCTTGCTGCGATTTGATCTGATACAATTCTGCCATAATGAGTTCTTCGGAGGATGAAACAAGAGCGGAAGGTACTACGCCAAAGGGACTAGGAGGAGGAGATTCATTTCCCCTAAGAATTGGTGTTTCGGGGTGTTCTACTGGTGGGGGAATTGGATCAGTCCTTCTAGGTTGCCTAACCCATATACTGTTGCTAAATATGCACCTAAGTCTTTTCAGTAGATTTCTGTTGATAATGTTATACCGATCACTTTGAATTGTTTCTTCATCGGGTGAGATATAAATGTCATGGGCAAGTAGGAATCGAGTGATTAACCCTCCATATGGCAACATAGTGTCTTTAGCTATAATATCCTGCATGTGTTGCTGGATTGAGTATCCAAAACAGTTATGTTGACCGGTCATAATCCAATACATGGTGCTTATTTCTACTTGACTCATTTCATCAATTTGAAATTGCTTAGGGAATAGTATGCTGGTTATGATATGATGAAGGATTTTAGAGTTAAAGGGCAGTAAGTGCTTGTAACTCTTGGGTATTATGCCGAGGTCTGGATTTGCAAAAATAGTTTCGATGGCTTCGGAGAAAGAATTCTTTTTTCCTGTCTTTTATTTTTTTAGAGGTGTTTGACTCAAGATAGGTTGAGATATTGGGTTATACTTTAATATATCATTTGGAATCGAAAGAGAAGGATGAAATCAAATCCACAAAAGAACGGAACAAGGATGAGACTTTTTTAAAAAATATATTCAAACAAGCTTATTTTCAGGGACAATTTAACATGCCTAGTTCCCTTCTAATGAATTCAAATTGGTCTTCATTTAAGGCTTTTGTAAAAATGTCTACTAATTGATGCTTTGTGTCAATAAATTCTAGAACGACATTATTGTTAAGGACATGATCGCATATGAAATGATACCTAATATCTATATGCTTAGTTTTAGAGTGCTGAATCGGATTTTTGGTAAGACATATGTCACTTGTATTATCACGTTTTATGAGAATGTTTTTCAAGTGAATTCTATAGTCTTCTAATGTATTTTTCATCCAAACAACTTGTGCACAGTATGCACTTGCAGCAATGTATTCGGCTTCCGCCGTAGATAGTGCAACTGAATTTTATTTCTTAGAAGTCCAAGAAACAAGTGCATGTCCTAAAAATTGGCATGTTCCGGATGTACTTTTTCTATCTATCCTGCATCCGCCAAAATCAGCATCTGTATAAGCTATTAAATCGAATTTATCAGATTTTGGATACCACAATCCTAAATTTGGAGTTCCTTTAAGATATCTGAATATTCTTTTAACACTCTTAAGATGAGAAAATTTAGGATTAGATTGAAACCTAGCGCAAAGTCCTACACTAAATATGATGTCCGGTCTAGTCATAGTGAGGTAGAGTAGACTACCTATCATTCCCCTATATGTTTTTTGATCGAAATTTTTACTATTTTCATCCATATCTAACTTGGTCAAAGTACTCATAGGGGTGTTTATCGCTTTTGAATTATTCATGTTAAATCATTTTAACAATTCTAATGTATATTTAGATTGGTTAAGAAATATACCATCACTAAGTTGTTTGATTTGTAATCCCAAAAAGAAAGTTAATTCACCCATTAAACTCATTTCAAATTCGTGACTCATGCATTTGGCAAATGATTCACATAGTAATTCATCCGAAGAACCAAAATAATATCGTCAACATAAATTTGCACAATAAGAAAATTATTTTCAAAGTGTTTGATAAATAATGTGCTATCAACCTTGTCTTTGGTAAAATTATTTAAAATAAGAAAGGAACTAAGCCTTTCATACCAAGCTCTAGTAGCTTATTTCAAGCCATAGAGAGTCTTAGTCAATTTGAATACATGATTAGGAAGAAGTGAGTTTTCAAATCCGGGAGGTTGTTCGACATATATTTATTCAGAAATAAAACCATTCAAGAAGGTACTTTTGACATCCATTTGAAATAATTTAAAGTTATTACTACTAGCATAGGCAAGGAGCATCCTAATGGCTTCTAATTTTGCCACAGGAGCGAAGGTTTCTTCGTAGTCGATACATTCTTCTTGGTTGAAACCTTTGGCCACTAATCTAGCCTTGTTTCTAACTATGATACCGCATTCGTCTTGCTTATTTCTAAAGACCCATTTAGTACCAATGACTAAATGGTCACTAGGTCTAGGAACAAGCTTCAATGCCTCATTCCTCTCAAATTAGTTCAATTTTTCTTGCATTGCAATGACCCAAAAATCATCTTTTAAGCATCGTCAATGCATTTTGGTTCGACCTGAGAAAGGAAGGCAGCGTTAGCACAAAAATTCTTGAAAGAAGAACGAGTTTAAACCCCTTTTGATGTATCTCCTATAATTAGTTCTTTTGGATGAGCATCCATATACTTCCATTCCTTGGGTAAGGAAATTTCGGAAGAAGATGCATTCAAGTTGCTATTTTGAGGAGGGGGTTCATTTAAATTCAAATTATAAAAACCAAGATCACCATCAAAATCATTTTTCTTTAAATCAAAAATTTCATTAAAAACTACATGAATAGACTCTTCTATAACTAAGGTTCTCTTGTTAAAAACACGAAAAGCCTTAGAAACAGAAGAGTAACTAAGAAAGATGTCTTCATCGGATTTAGCATCAAATTTTCCTAAGGCATCCTTTTCATTCAAAATAAAGTATTTACAACCGAAAACTTTAAAATAAAAAACATTTGGTCTTTTGTTATTCTATAATTCACAGGGAGTTTTTGATGAAGACGGTCTTATTAGAACCTTATTCATGATGTAGCAAGCCGTATTCACGGCTTTGGCCCAAAAATACTTGGATAGACTATATTCATTTAACATAGTTCTTGCCATTTCTTGTAGGTTTCTATTTTTTCTTTCAACTAATCTATTTTATTGAGGATTTCTTGGAGTGGAGAAGTTGTGATTGTATCCATTAACTTCACAAAGATTTTAGAAATCACGGTTTTGAAATTCGCCACCGTGATCACTCCGAATTGATGAAATCATGAAGCCTTTTTCGTTTTGAGTAAGTTTACAAAATTTTGAGAAACACTTGAAACAATCATTTTTGTGAACTAAGAAATAGGTCCAAGTGTACCTAGTATAGTCATCCACAATTACAAAAGCATATTTGCATCCTCCTAGACTTGTTGTGTCAATTAGTCCAAATAAGTCCAAATGGATCAATTGTAGTGGTCTAGTGGTGCTAATTTGATTTTTTGGTTTGAAACTAGTTTTTATTTGTTTACCTAGTTGACATGCATCGCATACTTTGTCCTTAATAACCGTAGAGAGCATCGTATGGACAGCGAAAAGTAAAAATAAAAATTGATTTCTCAAAACAATATTATCTAATCATTATGGTGAAGTTTAGGAGTGAAAAACTCAAAATGACAAAACTGCATAACTGTATAAAGTGGTTGAGATGTTCTTACCTAGGAAAGATTATATATCTCTAAATTTGTAGATCTCAGTCCGTGGATGAAGGAGCTCTTACAAACTCCTTTCCAACGACGATGATGTATCTCTAAATTGGTCTCTCTTGTTGTCCTCTCATGCTAGAGAGGGGGCAGTCAGAAGGAAGAGGCACGACGAAGATGTAGGAGGTGATGAAAACAAGAGTCTAGCTTATGATCCTTTAAGCCCTAACTCCTATTGTTAGTCATATCTGCCCTACAAACCAATCACATGAGTGATGACACGTGTGACATGACATACACTTTTTTTTTATATTTATTATATTATTTGATATTTTATTATTTTATATTACTTATTACATTAATAATAATAATAATAATAATAATAATAATAATAATAATAATAATAATAATAATAATAATAATAATGTCTATGGATTTGTGTAATGGGAATCGGATTGTGATGAGATCACGATAATGAGACCGATTTACCTTTAAACACATACCATAAATACTCATGGTCATATGTTACTTGAGAAGGACATCGAGATAACTAGACAGACTAGTATGCTATATACCAATCCATATGATGAAAGCGACTATTCTCATAATTGCTCGTGTGGAGACACTAGGGATACAGTGTATGTGCTCATTGGAGAATGAGTTCACTGATTGATCTGCTCATGAAATGTTGGATAGTTGATGATGCTTTATTGTTAGACAGTGATTTCGTCGTCCTAATGATGTATTTAATCCTTAGACTTGAGACATTAAGGATATTCTGTATGAGTACTCCATTCTTTGATACCAGACTTATGGGCCTAGAAGTTTTAGATCTAACACAACCGATCATCAGGAGTGGTAGTCAACCTTACGAGGACTATTGAGTGTCGATAGAGAATCATCCACTCTCGATGTCATGAGAGGAATATCTCATATATTCTTGCTCAAACAAATCCCTAGCCAGGGTCATTCAGATTAAGAGAGAAAGAGTTTCCTAGGAGAATCCGATTGGAGTGAGACTTGAATAGAAACTGTATGAGTCTAATAGTATCATACATAGTATACAGTCTCCAGGGTATTAGATAGATGAGAGACTATAAATACACGGTAATTAAGGACAAATATGTCCAATAGATTGGATTCCCCTATATCGTTTGGGAACTATAGTGTAGTGGTCTTGTACGTCCGTAGTCGATGAGTTGAGTGAATTATTATGAAGATAATAATTCACTAAGCCAAAAGGAGTTCTGACAAGTATGACTTACGGTCAACTCGATATTGGGCCTAGAGGGTCACACACATATGGTATGCATTACGACGAGTAGAGATTCAGATATGAGATATCTACCGGAGCCCTTATCTTATTGAATATCCAATAAGCCCTTGAATTATTAGATCATATGGATGAGATTCAACAAAAGCCAATGGGAGATTATTGGATAAAGATCCACTAATCTAAGAGGCTTGGGTAGTTGGATGGAGATTCAATACCCAATAGGGCATGATCCATTAGGGTTAAGTTGATAGAGAGACAACTATAAATAGGAGGGAACCAAAGACACATATGTCACGGCCTTAGTTGGAATTGCCTAAGGCGTGAGGCACCCTTGCGGCCAAGATACGAACTTAGCTTGCGTTGCCTAAGTCACGCTTCACCCTTGCTGCTCCACAAAGATCAGCCCACTTGCAACCTCTCGCAGGTCCCGAAGGACCTGTAAAAGAGAAAGTTGATTAGTTCGAAAGAACGAGCAACGGACAAGTCCCGAAGTCTCGCGAAAAGAGGAAGCTTTACAAGCAATTCAGCGAGCATCTTGCGTGCACAAGAGAAAAGAGAGAGAGAGGGGAAACAAGGGCTTTAGAAGGTTGAATAAATAGCTGCAAGCCCATAAACAACTGCTCACCAAGTCCCGGGCGCGACAACAAGTTCCCGTCAAGGCAACGTGCGAACTTGCGATGGAGTGTTCAACGCCCGGTACTATACCGAAGCCCCATCCAGTCCTGTGCCACCCGAGGGGTTCCAAGGTACTGAGATGGTTGACGTTTTGGTGAGAGGAAGCGGATTCCAGAAATCAGCCCACGACACATGAAAACAAAGCTATTTTGGGCTGTTTTGGGGCTGTTTTGCTCGGTTCGGTGAGCGATCGCTTTGTAACGCTATAGCTTGTTCGAACTTATATTTTTATAAGCAAAATGACCCAAAACTAAGATAAAACATGCTGTCAAGCAACTGTACATGTAGGTGTGAGTGACGAATGATTCGTTGAATAGAGTTGTTGTGAGTGCACGACGACCGTTCGTGACATTCTCCCCCACTTAAACTGTCAACGCCCTCGTCGACGCTTATTAGTAGTTGTTGATGATTACTTCTTCATGTCGTATGGCATCTTCATACTCCCAACTGGCTTCAGTTCGGGGAAGCTTTTGCCACTTCACCAAGTACTATGTCTGCTCAGCTCCATTGGGTAGCTTTATCTTACGGTCCGCCAGAATGGTTTCAACTCGCTTCTTGTAGGAGATAGTGGTGGGAGGTAGCCGAGTTGGAACACTTCGGGAAGCATCTTGCGGATCCGAGTGGTAGGCTTTTAGGTTGCTAGCGTGAAGAACATTGTGAATTTTGAACCACGCCGACAGCTATAACTTGTAGGAGATGTTGCCTACCCTACTGATAATTGGGAAGGGCCCTTCATACTTGCGCACCAATCCTTTATGGATTTTGTTCTTAAAGAATTGGAGTGATGCTGGTTGGAGCTTTACCAACATCAACTCGCCGACCTTGAACTCTTATGGTCACCTTCCCAAGTCTGCCCACTTCTTCATTCTCCTTGCCACCTTCTCCAAGTAAGCCCGCGCAATATCTGCATTTCGGTGCCACTCCTTTGCGAAGTGGTAAGCTGACGGACTACTCCCAATATACCCAATTGTTATGGTGTAAGGAGTTGATGGTTGTTATCCTGTAATAATCTCGAAGGGGCTCTTGTTGGACGCAGAGCTCCGCTGCAAGTTGTAGGAGAATTGGGCAACGTCTAACAACTTCACCCAATCTCATTGGTTGGTACTCACATAGTGTCGAAGATATTGCTCCAAGAGCGAGTTTATCCTTTCAGTCTGACCATCCGTCTGGGGGTGGAGGCTTGTGGATAAGTATAACTTTGACCCCAACAATTTGAATAGCTCGGTCCAGAATCGTCCCAGGAACCGAGCGTCTCGATCACTGATGATATTGTGCGAGACTCCCTAATACTTCACCACATCCTTCATCATCAGCTTGGCCGCCTCTTCTGCTGAATAGTGTAGGGGAGCAGCATTGAAAGTTGTATACTTTGAAAACTAATCGACCACCACGAGTATCGATCCGAGTCTCCCTACAAGTGGCAAGCTTGATATGAAGTCCAAGGAAATGCTCTCCCACGACCTTTTTGGTACGGGCAACGACTCCAAAAGTCCCACCAGCTTCCGTTGTTCCGCCTTGTCTTATTGGCAAGTGAGGCACGTTCGAACATATTCCTCCACATCAATCCCCATCTTCGGCGAATAGAAGGCCTTCTCCACGAGAGCCAACGTTCAGTGAATACCTGAGTGTCCAGCCCAAAGGAAATCATGACACTCTTTTAGAAGTTCACGCCTTAAATTATCCACCCGAGGAACATAAACCCTATTCCCTTTTGTGTACACAAGTCCCTCCTGGATCCAAAATCGTCGGGCCTTGTCTTCTTTGATGAGCTGCACTAGGATAACTGCTTGGGGTCACTATACAGTCCATCCTTGATCTTGGAAAGGAAGTTGGAGTGCAACTGACTTGCTTGGCCTCTGCCCTCTAGTTATACGATATTCATGCATTCCACTTTCCGACTCAGCGCATCGATCATGACATTCGCCTTCCCAGACTTATACTCCATTACCATATCTAATTCAGCCAGGAAGTCCTGCCATCGCGCCTACTTTGGGGAGAGCTTCTTCTGAGTTTGGAAATAGCTCAGAGCGATGTTGTCTGTCCTCAACACAAATCGCGACCCGAGGAGGTAGTGTCACCAAACTCGTAGATAGTGGATCACTGCTGTCATCTCCTTCTCATACACTAGATACCGTCGCTCGGTCTCGTTAAGTTTGTGGCCCTCGTAGGCCACTGGATGACCCTCCTGCATGAGTACTCCCCTAATAGCAAAGTCTTAAGTGTCTGTATGGACTTCAAAGGGCTCTCTATAGTCCGAAAATTTGAACACCTGTTCTTCCAGAACAGCAACCTTCAGATCTTGGAATGTTATTTCATATTTGTCAGACCACTTCCAAGGCTGCTCCTTCTTTAGTAACTCCGTCAGTGGAGTTGCACGCTTCGAATATCCCGCTATGAAGTGTTGATAGTAGTTGACGAAACCAAGAAAGGATCTCAACTCTAGCACCTTCTTTGAAGTTCGCCATTCCGCAACTGCTTGCACCTTCGACTTATCCATCTGAATGGAGCCATCACCGATTTGATGCCCCAAGAATAAGATCTCAGTTTGAGTAAAGTAGCATTTCTCCCTTTTCACGAATAAACTGTTCTCCCTGAGAACCTTGAAAATTGTCCGAAGATGTTTGACGTGCTCCTCGAGCGTTTGACTGTAGATGACGATATTGTCCAAGTAGACGACCACAAACTTATCCAAATACTCCTTGAATAGCTGGTTCATGAGAGTGCAGAACGTGACCGAAGCCTTGGTTAAGCCGAAAGGCATCACCAAGAACTCAAACGCTCTATACCTGATCACATAAGTAGTCTTCGCTTCGTCGCCTTTAGCAATGCGCACCTGCCAATACCCCGACCGAAAGTCAAGTATTGAGAAATACTTGGCTTTGCCCAATTGGTCGAACAAGTCCGCAATGAGTGGGATGAGATACTTGTTCTTCACCGTCACTTTGTTGAGGGCTCGGTAATCGACGCATAGTCGGATGCTTCCATCTTGTTTCTTTTAAAATAGAATTGGAGCTCTGAATGGTGCTTTCGAACTGTGGATGAGACCACTACTTAGCAGTTCACCTAATTGCTTTCTAAGTTCTGCCAATTCTGGCGGGGCCATGCGGTTGGGTGGTCTCGCTGGAGACTTTACTCCTGGCTCCAACTCAATTTTATGATCCACGCCCCTACATAGCGAAAGAGTCTTCGGCAACTCGGGTGGCATAACGTCAGTGAACTCTTTCAGGACGTTCGCCACCACAGCAGGTTCATGATTGGCCTTCTTGTCAAGTGGCTCTAGCTTCATAGCCGCCACAAATGTTAGTTCCCCTTTTCGTATCCCCTTCTTAAATTGTAATGCCGATATGTGTTGGGGCTCCTTGGTTCTTCTCTGAGAGACGGGAACCACGCAAGGTTCATCACTTCCCATTATATACAGGGAGTTCA
This sequence comes from Musa schizocarpa, assembly GCA_900464855.2. Classification (NCBI taxonomy): domain Eukaryota; kingdom Viridiplantae; phylum Streptophyta; class Magnoliopsida; order Zingiberales; family Musaceae; genus Musa; species Musa schizocarpa. The sequence continues at coordinate 42,898,474 of LS990922.1, read as the reverse complement.
AGAATGGCATTGGCACCAACTTCGCTGCATGCATGAACTCTATTCCAAGAATCACTTGGAAGTCATCCAGTGGCACTACCATCATGTTGGTGTTCCCGCTCCATATCCCGATTTTGATGGGAACTCCCTTCGCCAACCCGGAGATTCGCCTGGCCTCCGAGTTCACCGCCTTCATTCGACTTGGGCTCTTCTCCAAGATCAACCCAAGTTATTTTGCTTCTCGATCGACTATGAAGTTGTGGGTAGCGTTTGTGTCCACCATTGCATGGGTCATTTGGCCATTTAGCTTGATGTCCACATACATCAGCTCACTTCTTGCTTTTTGTAGCTTTGTCTTCATGTTCTCCCCCACTTGACCCTGCATGACGTTCAACAAATGCATTGCTCCCATCCAGGGTCCTTGCGACTCCTCGTCGTCGCTGCTGGATTTAGAACTGCTCGAACTAAGAGCAACAGCTTTGCCCTTGTCCAATCGGGGGGGGGGGGGGGGGGGGGGGTGGATGGAAGCCGTCAAAGCATTGAGTGCCTATTTTTGTGGGCACTCCCTCACCACGTGCGGTCCTCCGCACAAGAAGCATCCTCTAGGTTTTGAGACATTGCCTTTCGGGTTTGGCCCTTTGTGGGAACTCTTCTTTGTTTGTTCGCCCTCGTGCTCCTTCCCTCAAGAATGTTTTGGAGGGCGATTGCCTGAAGATTATTTTCTTCTCCTTGGGTCTTCGGAGGAAACAAAGTCGATGAGCATTTCTACAGCAGCAATTGCCCTGATCACATCGGTAACATTCCTTCGATTTAGTTCCTGTTGAGCCCATGACTTCAAACCATCAAGGAAGCTAAACAACTTGTCCTTCTCGGACATATCCTGTATGTCCAGCATTAGTGCAGAAAATTATTTCACATAGTCTCGGATGCTGGTACTCTGGCGGAGTTGTCTCAACTTCCTTCTTATGACGAACTCTATGTTCTCCGGTAGGAACTGAGTTCTCAACTCCCGCTTTAAGTCCTCCCATGTGTTAACCCAACACCGACCTTGTTGGATCTCCTCCCAACGGGTTCACCACCAAAGTTTTGTATCTCCGTTCAGATACATTGTTGCTATAGAAACTTTGGTATCTTCAAAATCGGGCCTCGTAGCTCGAAAGTATTGTTCCATATCGAACAAAAAATTCTCGAGCTCTTTGGCATCTCTGGCCCCTCCATATCCATGAGGCTCGGGTGCCCTCAAATTTTGTGGTGGTGCAACGCGGGTGTTGCTTCCTCCTGCATTTAGTGCTCTAGTGAGCATAGTCACCCTTGAAGAGAGTTCTACCACAACTTCCTATAGGTGTTGCACGGAGTCTTTGGTGTCATCTGATAGTCGGTCGACTAGGGCCTCGACCTTGTCGATCCTGGACTCCGCTTCCTCTTGCGAGCTCTCTACCCCGACAAGCCTTTGTTGGCCATGGTAGAGTTCTTCCACGCTCGCTTCAAGAACATCCAAGCGGGTTTCCGCCGTTGTGAGTCTCTCCTTGTGACTCTTTTTTCCAGTTAGCGCTCCAGATTGCGCTTCCTCCACTCGCGGAGAGCAGCCAACTTCTCGCTCATCATGTTCGTTGCCACGCTCCTCTTGAGCGGCTCCAACAGTATGAGAGCGAGTGTGCACATGCAGCCCACCTGCGGTTGCTTGGGGCAAGGGTCCAGCTTGCCCCGTCTTGCTTGATTCGCCATGATGCTTTGCCATGGCGAAGTTGCGAAGTTCCTTCGCTGCTTGCTCGAAGTGCTTGCCCGCTCTCATACCTCAATGTCACGGCCTTAGCTGGAATTGTCTAAGGTGTGAGGCACCCTTGCGGCCAAGACGTGAACTTAGCTTGTGTTGCCTAAGTCACGCTTCATCCTTGTGACATTGCTCCGCAAAGATCAGCCCACTTGCAACCTCTCGTAAGTCCCGAAGGACCTGTAAAAGAGAAAGTTGATTAGTTCGAAAGAACGAGCAACAGACAAGTTCCGAAGTCTCACGAAAAGGGGAAGCTTTATAAGCAATTCAGCGAGCACCTTGCGTGCATAAGAGAAAAGAGAGAGAGAGAGAGAGAGAGAGGGGAAACAAGGGCTTTAGAAGGTTGAACGAACAACTGCAAGCCCACAAACAACTGCTCACCGAGTCCCGAGCGCGACAACAAGTTCCTATCAAGGCAACGTGCGAACTTACGAAGGAGTGTTCAACGCCCGGTACTATACCGAAGCCCCATCCAGTCCTGTGCCACCTAGGGGGTTCCAAGGGGCTGAGATGACTGACATTTTGGTGAGCGAAGGCGGATTCCAGAAATCAGCCCGCGGTACACGAAAACGGAGCTGTTTTGGGCTATTTTAAGGCTGTTTTGCTTGGTTCTATGAGCGGTCACTTTGTAATGCTATAGCTTATTTGAACTTATATTTTTACAAGCAAAATGACCCAAAACTAAGACAAAACATGCTGTCAAGCAGTTGTACATACAGGTGTGAGTGACGAATGGTTCGTTAAACAGAGTTGTTGCGAGTGCGTGACGACCGTTCGTGACACATAGGTCAAAGGCTTCCTGGTTCCCACCTCCTATTCTCCTCTCCCCTTCTCCTCCTTAGATAGTAGGTGTAGAATTTTGGGTAGCAATTAGAGGAGCGTCGTTGGAGCCCTACTGTGTGGATCACTACTAGAGAGGAGGACGCTTGACCTCTTCATCCTCTCCTACATATCTACAGAGATTCAGGGATATACGATCTCCCTAGGTAAAACATAATTATCTCAAATATGGATTTAAGTTTCACGGGTTTTTACACACCAATCTTCGCACGATGACGAACATATTTTAAAAAAATATAAATTTTTTTATTTTCTGTTCTTCCGCTGCGCATGTGATGTCACCCCTAGATTTCCCTATAGTCGTGTCAGAGTTAGGTTGTTTATGCGAAAGATTGGTTTTGAACTATGTGTGTTGTATTTTAGAAAATCTTTTGACGTCAAAATTATTGACGAAAAAGCAAGAAAGGACAACAATAGCAGCAACTATTGCTGCCCTTATTGCCCTCGTAGATGGTAGCTTCCATGCATATAGCGATGGTTGTAGGCAGGCAACACAGTGCCCGCAAGCTTAGTGACTATTGTTGCTAGTAATTGCAGCCGTAGGCGACTGGTCGCCCCACAGGCAAAGTTGCATGTACGCAGGCGCTATGCTTGTAGCACAAACGACAACGCTCGTGGGCGATGCCTGCAAGCACAATCCCCGCGAGGGCTCCCGCTCGCTGTGGTGACGGTGCTTGTAAGGGCGGCACTACTAGTGGGCACGCTGCCCACGGGCAAAAGTTCTATATATTCTCTTTAAAAAAAATTGGAAGATCTTTATAAAAGAAAAACATTTGATAACAAAGCTTTCTTGATTAGAAAACTTGTAAACCTAAAATATAAAGAGAATGCTTCTATTATTGAGCATTTGAATGAAATGTAGAGTATTACTAACTAGTTATCCTTTATGAAAATATCTCTTGACGATGAGTTACAGTTATTATTACTTCTTAGTTCATTGCTAGAAAGTTATGAGACATTGATGGTTTCCCTTAGTAATTCTACTCCAGATGGTGTTTGTTGAATCTCAAATTTTAATGATGAAATCAATTGATAAGTGTGTATGATTTAATCTGTGTTTTGAGTAATGCAGGATGCTTCGATCAGGGAGAGACAATTAAAACAGGAAGAATCATGTTGGCCTAAAGAAAAACATGTTAGAAGATTGGACGTTGGGCTGGAGGATCGGTCGATGTATCGACAGAAGGCTTCGGGCTATGGATTCGGGTATCAAGCCAAGAAGAGCGGATATTGCACTAAGGATATCGGAGTTGCGAAGGTCAACTGGCCGATTAGGCAATAGGCCATAGGAGAGGACGATGCGCCGAAGAATTGAACGAAGCTTAGTAATCATTGTTGAGATCGAAGTGTATTTTTGTGTGTGCAGGATTAACTACGATAGCAAGACATAAAGCAAAATGAAGTTCCGGAGTCAAGAATGCGATTTCGTTGGGAGTTCGAGAGTTCGTCGGAAGTCCAGACGTTCGTCAAAAGTTCTGCTGGAATCAATCGAGAAGTCCAGAAGCTTGCTAAAGAAGCTCATCGGAACTCGCCAAGAAGATCATCATGAAGTCCAGGAGCTTGTCGGAAGTCCACCGAAAAATTACTGAGAGATCGTCGGAAGTTCGCCGGAAAGATCGCCGGAAGCTCGCTAGAAGAAATCGGACTTATCTTGCTTAGAACATGTCTTAGGAAGTAATCCCATCAACTTTATTAAGGGCTAACTAGGCCCAAAGTTGGACTGGTTTGGGTTAAATTCAAGGCCCAACTAGGGTGCTGAAACCCTGGCCAGCGGTGGCACCGCCTGGGGAACAACACCCCAGGATTCTTGGGTGGTGGTACTGCCCAGGCTAAGCAGTGGTACCGCCAGCAGTAATGCTGCCAATGGTGGTACCACCCCTATTCGACGGTGGTACCGCCTAGTACCAGATCCTACGACGATAGTATCGCCCAGGAATGATAGTGGTACTACCAGTACCCAGGAAACCTAAGATGAGACCTTTTTAGGCTCCAAGTTGGAATCAACTTGAAGCCTATAAATACCCCTCTCATCCCTATTTAACACACAAGCACAAAGAGTTTTAAAGTGAGAAAACACTATAGAAATCACTTAAAAAATCCCTCATCTATATCTAACTTTAGAATTCTGTTTAGAGAGGAGTGTGTGTGCTTATAAAGGTTGTCTCCTAAACTCAGTAAAATGAATACCCCGCTCCATGTCTCTGTGAGCACCGCCCGGCCGAAGATGGAGATGCTGCTACCGTTGTACTCCCCGGCGGTGAACACGAAGTTGAACGCGGAGAGGTAGGCCGGGCTCTCCAAGGGCGCCTGCACGGCCAGCTCCTGCGCTCTCCCGATGAGCTTGGAGCTCGGGTTGGGCCCTTCCCTAAGCATGTTGTCGCCCACCCCGATGCTCCCGAAGTTGTTGAACGAGTTGTTGCCGGGAGGGTTGGGGCCGCCGTAGATCTCGTGGAAGTAGAAGTGCAAGTGGGTCATCTTCTCTTTGTGTGCAGCATATACATGTCCGCTTGCAGGGGCAACATTGGCGAAGACAAAGAGGTGGAGGAGGAAAAGAAAGTATGCAGATGAGGCCATGCAGACACTTGCAGGAATCATCAAGCGGCTGTAAGATTGGGTGGAGAGGCACCGGAGTTTGTGGACTTTTATAATCAAAAGAGTAGGTCGAATAGAGGCCTTTGTTTAAGCTCATTCATGCAAATTTGCTTCCGTTCATAGTACCAAAAAATTCACAAAATAGTACATCGCATAGTGTTAGTTGAATATTATAAAAAGTATTATATTTGGTTATTTTTTTTGAAGATCCTTAATATTCTTATATCTCGCAGATTAATATCAGTAATTATAGAATGATGTTATGGAAATGATAAGTTTCTAGTAAATAAAGTGAAATTATCATTTTTGTTTTGTGTCCGATAACCCCTATAAATGAATAAAGATTTGTCAAGTATAAATCCAAAAATCTAAGTCAGGTGTTAACATGGTAAATCTATTATAAATATGATAATTACTATCTTCTAAAATAAACTTTCAAAGATAGTAAAACTTGAGAGGACAACAATTTAACTATTATATCAAGTATGTAAAATGATTAGTTACAGGTGTTGTGTTGCAAGCAGGAAAAGCTCACCATTTGTCTCATACTTTGTAAACAACAAATTACATGACATCTAAGGATCTGGATACTTCAAAATTAAGATTTGCTGGTAATCCCATTTTGAAAATAGCATGAATATATAATCACATAAATTATTTAGGCAGCCTACTAATAGCATCATGGAATGTATAATCTTGAGCCATATATATTCTATGATTATATGATCATGAAAATCTGAGAACTGGGGGACCAGATGAGCAATCATGCGTGGCTTCCTCAAGGGAATCGGGGGACCAAATATGAAGCCTCTAGCCTCAATTGCTGTCGAGAAAAACTCAATTATTGTTATAATGATGTTCCAAAATTTTGCACAGATTCCAATGATATGTCCAAGGAAAAAACAACAAGGAGTTGGAGGATAAAAAAAAACGAAATTAAATGCAAGGATACAGGTTGGATTTATTGTCGGACCAAATCTTATCTAAATTTACATGCCTTTATTTCTGAAAGTGCTCAAAATATTGTGCAAGTCATATACAGGTTGAATTTAGGTTACAGAATTTGATCATATCCATAATTCAACAGTGAAGATTAAAATGATAACTGTCAGGATCTTTAATTGAGAATTTGCTCAAAGGGATAAGGTTGCACATATTGAACATTCTAGAATCCCACATGGTGGAACCCTCGTACAACTACAAAGCCCTCGTATTTTATTATTTGCATATCAAAATTTCAAAGCAGTATAAGAATCAACATTTCAAGAAAAGGCCAACATGCAAACATAGTAGTTTATGCATTACATATTTCTACACCACATTTTTTATGAACCCCGATTAATCCATATGCAGCTTTCAGATTGGTATCATCAATCTTTGCTACATAAGATGAGTACAAAACTTAACAACATTAGGCCATAAGGAATTCCATAATATTTATTATGGTTAAAAATTATCAAAATGATAATATTTGGTTCGAGTACTTCAGATTCACTTCGTATAGCATCGGCCATCTTACAAGTATCAAATAATTTGTATAGAGTCTCTACGGAGACGGGTGAGACACTATCTATCCCATATACCATACAATAATACTATATATAGTCCCATCACATATTTACTCAGTTAATTTCAATTTAGAAAAGTTAGGACTTCATCTGTGCTTGACCATTACAATTAGCATCAACATTATCTCTACAAAATATAATCTAGTAAGATCATATCGTCAGATACAAAAAAAAAAAAAACTATTCACTTGTATGTAGAAAAAGAGAAAATATATTGTGTTGGTCAAGTAATTCTAACATGGATATGCCCAAAGGCAATTAATTTAATAATGAGAGGAGACGCAAAGCAAGATCTATGACAAGCATAATCAATGGTAATAAGAAATTTATTGCTACTAGTTTGACCAGTGAATTGCAACACAGCGCAGTAGCAGGAAATAGACCCTAAAAAGTTACATTCTTATGGCTTGTTGTCAACGGAGAAAGTGTTCAAAGGCACTGTAAAAGCAGACAAATGTAGAGGCCCATCAAACAGTAGCAATGCTTAACAGCACATCATCATCTTAGTTATTCAGTAAATATTTTTAAATATTATCATATATATTTTTATGTAAAATAATTCACTGATCAATAACACCTAATACATCATAAATATTAGGATTTATGTCATATTCAATCTTATCTTATAATATTTCTTGAGTAAGACATCACCGCTATCATCGTCTTTATCGTAATAAAATGAGCCATTTAAGTTTATAAAAAGAATCTCAAAACGTGAGTCGTTTGACAAAGGATTTCACCTAAATTTGATGTCTTACCTAATATTCATCTATCAATATCATAAAACACTGAAAATATTTTATCAAAAATAGAATCCTCCATACAAAGAGATCACTAGAATTAAAAATTTTATTTTTTAAAATCAAGGAATTAATATAATAGTACAGAATGAATTAATATACTTACATAATATTTTTTTTGTCTTATTCAAGAAGAAAGGAAAGATAAAAAACAAAGAGATGGGTAAGAAGAAAAATGACAAAAGAGAAGCTTTTTGTTTCTTCATCGAGATCAGTATGACAGAAACTTATTATACACTGTACTAGCCACTTTGTATATCTTCTTAACAGAGTTAAAATGTTAAATCAGTAATGAACTATCTCAACCCAAATCGATTAGCAAATCCTTACTAAACCAACGGTCCAAGAGCCACTGTTTTGGGCAGAAAACAATGACTTAGCTATCCACGAGTAAATGGATAGAATAACTCACCAAGGGATACTATTTTCAAAGTAGGAACCCTATACAAGAAAAAGATAAAGCTAGAAACTTTTCTTATGAATATATATACATATATCTCACATGAACTGAACTGGTCAACGATGGTAGGTTATTACTACCGTTGACACACTTCATTTCTTGTTAAACTGCAAGGAGAGGATGATTATGATGTCAGAAGTCCAATTAAGGTGTTACGATTAATGTCAGAAGAATTTCGTACCAAGCATGACGACTGGATTCAATTTAAAAATGTCACACACGTCAGCACATGAAGCCCAATTTATTCCACAGATTAGATTTCTTATCGCAAGTGTAAGGAAAAAAGAATTGTGATAGGACACACTATTTGACGGAGTGGAACCAAACAGCGACAACTAAGACTAAGCTGTCCCAATTCAACAAAATAATAGGAAGATGTCGCCGGCACGACTACGCCGCTCGAAGTCTTCGTTGTATTCTCTTTGTTTAATGTCTGCAAACCAAAAAAGAAAAAGGTCTTTTTATATAAGATCTCAAATTTCTAATGCATCTTCCACTTACCGACATAATTGGGATCGTTTGTTTATTAATGCTGCGATGCAGGTTTGGAGTATGAGTGAGAGCATGTTCGGTGCCATTGACGTTGACATCATTTAAGGAAAAGGTTATCTCAGACAAGCAAGGCTGATAATGGCTGACTTTCTCCACGTTCAAAGATAAAAGAAGACAGCATGTTATCATGGAAGATACACAAACATAACAGTGGCATATGAATGCAGAACAAGCCACAAACAGGATTTATTAACCACACAAGGAGAGGCACCAGCAGCAGCAGGCAACTCACAGGTAGTGAAAGATAAAGGCATCATACTACACTGCATTACAAAACAAAGCCCTTATACCATGGGTGACTCCCAGAATCGTAGAGAAGAAACAAAGTGGAGGATGTAGAAGAAGCAATGAGCAGGTTTTATTGCAACACACAAGGAGAGAGAGAGGCAGCTCATCAGCACTAGTGATAGATATAAGCATCGTACTCTGACACAAGAAAGAGTTCGGTGGTTCCAGTTGAACTGATGAGAGTGCTGACCGTGTAACCCCGCGCCATCCGAAACATGCCGGTCCCTCCGACAATGGTCCTCTCCGAGGTCATGCCGATCACCTCCCTGCCGACGATAGCGATGCTGCTCCCGTTGTACTCTCCGGCGGTGAACACGAAGTTCAACATATAGAGGTACGACGGGCTCTCTATGGACGCCTGCGCGGTGAGATCGTTCGTCCTTCCGATGAGCATCGAGCTCGGCTCGGGCCCTTCCTTCAGGATGTTGTTGCCCACCCCGATGCTCCCGAAGGTGCTGTTGCCGGGTGGGCTAACAACGATGACGGTGGTCGCGTTGGGGCCGCCGTAGTAGACGTGCAAATAGAAGTGCAGGTGGGTCATATTCTCCTTGGGTTCATCGCTGCTCACAATGGCAACAGCGGCAAAGAGGAAGAGGAGGAGAAGAGGGAGGGATGGAGACGAGGCCATGGAGAATCTTAGGCAGGGGGTGAAAAGGTGGATGGAGGATTGGAGGGAGAGACATGAGAGGTCCGTGGGCTTTTATAACCAAAGGAGTAGGTAGAACAATGTTCTGTGTTGAAGCTGAAGCTTGTAATAAGACATGCAGTTTTGCTTCAATTCAAACGGAGACATCACGGTTTCTATTTATGCACGTCCAAAAGAAAATAAATTACATTAGTTCGACTCTTTCATGCAAACGGCACGTAATGTATATGTGACGGTTAGGTTTAGGGAACTTATAAAACATTCATATGGATAAGATAGAGATAAAGACGAGGAAGATATTGGTACCTATTGCAAAGATTAATTAAATTGGATGACGTTGGAATTTGGTCCACTACTTAGCAATTTCAACCTTAAGGCTATATCGTGTCCAATCTCCCACATATGGTGGTCAGATTATTCAAACAAGGTAGAATGAGTATGTGATCTTGTCAAACTATGATGCGTGTGAATGAAATTGAAGCTACATGTGATATGTATAAAGGTCCCAACGTAGGCAAAATGTCAATACTGAAAGAGAGATGTATAAATTTGCAGCACATGATCAGCACAATCATCCAGTTCCCTTCATGCTTACTGAGAGATCAGCATACATTTTAGTCAAACTGCAAGCACCCGAAGAAGAAACAATTCACAGCTTTTGGCACTGATTCACTGCATTCTCCACAGCTCGTCCTTGTCTCACCCATGGATGCATGCCGATGGCAACATATACGATAACGAAACTGTTCCAAGTATGAGCGTGCGATGGACGGCGTTGGAGGTGCCATTTCTCTTACGCCGTTGTTTCGGAACTTTCGCTAAATCTCCTGTGGATTTGGTACCTTACGGTAGCTGATGAAAAAGACAAAAACATCCTCCCGATCGAGTGAGTAGGTGGAGATTTGGAAGAACAATCTGCTCATAAATAATAGTAATGGCCTCTTCGAGGACATCGATCCCATAAAATTGCAGAGTCATTTATTTTTGTTTTGGACATTTCTCTTGCGCTATCTGAAAAAAATGCAAACTCGGAATTGACAAATATGAACACAGAAGAAGTCACAGGTAGGCTGTACCATCACAGAAACGTAAACAAGCCGCAACCAGCATTCATACCAATACAAAATAAGAGGTAGCAGGCACCTCACCATGGTTGAAAGTGACGCGAGTGTTCTCGTGGTTTAAATTAAGAGACACGAGTGTTCAAAGTGTTGGGCAAATTCACAAAAAAAAAATTTATTATTTTTATTTTTTAAAAGGAGATTGCCATTTGTAATTTTTTTATTATTTATAACTCTATGTTAAGAAATTTGAATATTTCTAGATTATCCATTTATAAATAGATGTAAATGTAATTAATTTATAACTTAATTTTAGTAAAATCTTTTTATTTTTTACCTATAACCTCTTTTCTTTCCTTCATTTCGCCTCCTACTCCATTCTCTTAATCGTCGAATGTGATGTAAAATGATAAATAAAAATATATGACGAAATGAGATAAATTGAATATTAAAGAGAAGGTAAAAAATAATTTTTGCCTAGTAGGATGCATGGGTGGTGAGGAGAGTTGACGATAGTAGAGTGTGCAAGTCAGGCTGTCGGGAAGGAAAAAAAGAAAAAGAGGAAAGTAAAAATGAAATTAGAGCGGTTATGAATAGTAAAATATTATTTTATTATTTCTTAAAAAATTGTGAATAGCAAGGGGTTATGAATAATAAGGAGTCTTTAAATAGTAATTTCTTTTTCTATTAGCATCCACTTTTTCATTCATTTTCATATATGTTATTTATTTCCTAAAACATGAAATTGCTTCTTCCATTAATGTTGCCCATTGCCTCCACCCCACCATGAGGCCTCGTTACCCTCCCCCTCCCCTCTCCTTCTATTCTTCTGACCTTGAAGGCACCGACAACATAATGGCCCACAATCACACTACTTATATCGTAATGGCATCATCTACATGCTCAATTGCGTGAGTAGCACCTGCCCCGATCACTTTTGTGGTGAGCTAGCTATTGTATCTTTGATTATGTGATTGCCCCATCGAGGACCTCATTTTCGTCATCTACAGTCCCTTCAACTTCCTCAAGCACACTCATCCACTACTCTTGTGAGGCCCCATTACCCCTTTTATCTTCCTTTGCTTATGCTCCCCTCTTCCTCTATTGCCCTAGTCTGCCCTCCCTTCTTCCTCAATTGCACTTGCCTCCACTCCCCTAGTCCACCTTAAAAGTATATACTGATCAGGGATAATCTCAACAACCCTTAATTGAACTGGACAAGTTCTATTAAAGCATCCCTAGAAGTCTCAAAGTCCTATTTGACTAAGAAAAGCTCATATTATAATAACTTATTCACCTTAATCTTGATAGAAGATAAGATTTTCCTAACTATATGAGGAAATCTTTCTATTCTATTGAGGGAAATCATCTATTCTGTTGAGGGAAATCTTTCCTTCACAATACTCATTGACTCTTCTTTCACTTAATTGTCACATCCAAGTAGGTTCGCATCACTTACGCTTTCGATTGATATTTCGTTGGGAAATGAAGCGGACAATCTACTCTCAGTAACACTGATCACCGTTGGTGAGGATTTGACAACTATTGTCTTCCATTATCTTCGAAGGGTCTTTGAACATATGCAGAGCTCCTCTACTGGATAGATAAGAGAATTGGGGTACTCGGTTTCGCCCATTCCCTTAAGAGTTGAGAAGGCAAAGGTTACTTGACTTCGCCTGCCTCCTCGAGGTTGTACTCCATGCATCAAGCTGGTTACTGGCATTCGCCTGCTCTTTGCTCACACTTCTGAAGCACTTGAAGTGTTTGCACTCCTTGCGTTGAATAAGTTACTGTGATTCACCTTCTCAATGTCATCGAACTTCTGGAATGTAAGAAGTTTTCACCCCAACGTGGAGTAATTCTCTCATAGGTTTGGTCGCCTCTAGGATTGTACTATCTTCTCTATTAACCTTGTCGCCTACTACACTGAGTAGCAAAGGTACAGCACCGCGTACTGCCTGCTTCGTTCCTTGGTCATGCACTCTTGCCTGACCCGAAGTCCTTCACTTGTGGCTATCTTGATGAGAAGCTCGTTGACACCGGTCTTACGAAGCTCCTTGGCCTCTACCTTTCAGCCTTGTCTCGGTACTTGGAGTTTGCCTCTGCATGCTCCACCTCCTCGGCCCCTTTCATGACCAAGCGCTCTCCCTCCACGAGAGCAAGGGATCAATGACTTTCACGGAAGGCCTGCCTCTACGGTACCATGACGCTACCATGCCCATGGCCCTACTATCCGTCACCTCATATTTGCATCCCTTTTTGTCACAATCAGTATATATGTCTCTGTGGCACTCCTCTGAGTCCACCTCTATTCTAACTGATGCTTGATTTTGGGTAGCTAAGTCCCTTTGGACTTATCGTCGCTTCCTCGCCCCTTTCGACCCTTTGCTTCAACACCTCTGTGTTCTCCAAGCAGCTCCCTTTGGTCGATGGAAAGACAGACTGCAACTCTCATGCATGGTCTCTGCCATTACATTATAGGGTTTGCACCGATTCTATTCTCCTTAGCTTCATTGATAGCAACGTTCGCTTACTCGACCTTGTCTTCTGACTTGTCGGGCTCCCTTATGCGAATATAAGCTTTGGAGCAGTCCAACTCTCCAACTGCTTCGATTATACCTCTGTATGATCAAGTCCCTCCCATGGGACTCACCAGTACTTGCATTCGAACTTTTCCCTTGGTGGAACACAGCCCCCATATGTTGATAACCAAGGTTTTCATCCGATGCAAAATTCGATGCACGCACGAAAGACCCGCCTCTACGGTACCATGGCCTTCACTCGTTGAATCCATAGCTCTTCTTGCCATCGTGTTGTTTACCGAAGTGGAGCTTCCAGTAACTCCTGATCATACCTCCATATGATCTAGTCCCTCATGGGACTATGTCATGTGTATCGCATTGCCACGAACTGTTCCACCACGATCCGCTGCACCATGTCGCCTCATGATGACATCTCTATTACATTCTAATCCTTGTGGGAAGAACTCGAATTGTGAACCCTCCATGTGTGGCCTCTATCAATATATCGTAGGGACTCCTCCACCTTCGATTTTGTTCGCTCCTTTGGCAATCGACCTTTATCCACCCACTCTTGGGTCACACCTAGATGAAGCACCGCTCTAGGACAGTCCGTCGCCTAGTAACTCCCGAAGTCCCCTGACTTCGCTGTAATTAGTACACCATTGTCTGGATCCTGGGCCTTTGCCCCTACCAGCACAATCTTCGCTATGCACCGCTTTCTTCATAGCAACTTGAATGGCAACACTGTGACATATTCTTTAAGAGTACCCATCTCTGCATCCTCTTGCCCCGTGCTAAGGCCTTCTGAACCCAACTTCGCCTCCGCAAATTGAGTCACCTTAGTTCCTCCATCAAATGCTCCTCCGAGATAAGGTGCATGTGCCCAGAAGCTCCCTTCATCTTTGGCACCATGCAAGATGAGTCCGCTCTATCAGAATGAATGACCCATGGAATAACATGATCCTTCTCTTGCCTCTGCAAGAGTTCATGTCCTTGACCTCTGTCCAAGGAAAGCACTATGCCTCCGCTCCAAGTTCCATCTTCTATAATGGCTCCCTTCATGCGGCTTGGGTACTTCGCCAAGTTACACCCAAGTTGCTCCGCTCCTCGTTTTTGCATTGAGTTGACGGTGGCCCTCGCGCCCACCATTCCACGGGTCAGCCCTCCCTTGAGTCTGATCTCCATATCGACTCCAAGTGTGTTTTCATTTGTGTTGCTTTAGGTCGCTCCGTATTCTTCCAAGCTTGTCTGTTCTCGTGGTGCCTCTTGCGCGAAGGGTTGGCCATTCCTCTGAATGTCAATCTCAGATGCCCGCTCCTCCGAGCGACTCCTTTTCCCTATATCTCCATGCCCGTTTTCCCCCAAACGGTCATGCGTGTGCTGACTGCCCTCAACGCAGCCCCGCTAGGTCCCCCACGTTTGCATGCTAAGTGTTTCTATGAGTACTTGTCCCACTCTGATACCAACAGAATAGAGGATTTCCCTCAATAGAATAGAAAGGTTTTCTTATATAGTTGGGAAATCTTATCTTCTATCATGCCCCCGCAAGATGGTGCTCCTGATAAGGATACCAATCTTGGATCGATGCAAAGAATGGTTTACAAGCGAGAGACTTCATGAGTAAGGCAAGAGCATATCGCTGCTGCTGTTGCGATTGTTATTGCTGTAAGGGCACAGGCATTCCCTTCATTCTCCTTAAGTCCGCCCTTCGTTCTCCTTAAGTCCACCGACTGTTGGTAGATCAGTGAAGGCAACGAAGGCTACCGCGGTGAGGAAGATGAGGATTGGCCGTGGAGCCTCTTAGGAATGTCACTGCAATGGCGTTGGTCGCTGGCCAAAGACAAGGGCGAAGCTTCGCTTTTCTCAGTGACGTTGGTCGCTAGCCAAAGGCAAAAGCAAAACTTCACTTTTCTCGCTGCTCTGATACCATGATGAAAATAATAGAAGATAAGAACAATTATTGAAGAAGCTTTATTGAAGAAATGAAAATGCTTCAATACATTAACATGTTCCCTCTCTTATTTATACAGATTAGGAGGAAGGATTTCCCTCAACAAAATAGAGGATTTCCCTCAATAGAATAGAATCCTCATATAGTTGGAGAAATCTTATCTTCTATCAAATCTAAATCCTAATATGACTCAAATTATGATAATCCTCATGAGTGAGGGGTAGCTACTAAGCAAGAAGGGTGCAATAGCCATACAAGAAAGCATTAGCTGTGTACACCCTACAAGAAAAATACTTCAATTCTTAGGACTTAAGGAAACCCTCACATTATAAAATAATGCTCTCATCTAAAGGAACCAAGAAGTCCCCAACAAGAGGCCAACTAGCCCTAACTATTTCAGCCTTAGAATAAAGATTAAAAAAAAAGAGAAGAGAGAAAGATAGAATTCTGCATGATGTAGCCAATCCTCCCAACCACGACCATTTTTCTTGAATTCCAATAGCCAAAGCTCCATATTAAAGTTTTGTCTAGCCACTCTGTGAAGCCCCAAAGCCTATTGTCTATTGTTAAACCTCATAGATTCCAAAAGTGAGAGAGAAAGAGGAGATCGAAACCAATAGTGATACACAGTCTATGAAGATCACCGAAGTACTATCCAAAGACAACCTGTATTCTTACACATTTATAAGCTTTCTATCATATTTTTAAATATTATTATTTTATGTCTTGTACTTAGTACTTTAGGTTTAGAAGTAATAGAGGTTATTTTTTTTAGTTTTATGCTTGATCTTTCAACGATAGCTTTCTCCTCCTTTATAACTTTCATCTAAAAGGTGGTATCAAGTTCGATAGATCATCGAACTCAAACCCCATATAGATCAGGTGGTATCAGAGCAATGATCTTATGGATGATGACCATGAGTTACAGATACAAAAAATTAGGCAAAGAGTTATAGGAGTTGAAGTTTGCATCACAATCTCCCAAAGAAAGAAACATAGGATGGCATCCAACAACCTAACAACATTAATTAAGCTTACTAGCTAATTGATAGTATTAGCCCAATAGATAGAGATCGTCATGGACTAGATGTAAGCCCAAACCAATCCTATAGCATAGATGACTAAGCAAAAAATATTACAATAAAGGAGAGAGAGTCATCTCCATTCGAGACATATCCACGAAGAATACATTGTTGAATAGAACATTGTAGTAAGAACTTGACCCCTTCACATTGAGGCTTGCATCAATATATCCTCCTATGATGACTCGATCAATATTGAGGTATTAAACATGGATAGATTAATTTGATATTTATTTTGATTTATATGACTATAGTAGCGAGGATAGAGTGATGCTTGTGTAACTTAAGTTGATTGGACATATGTACATATGATAGAAAGCCTATCTTCGAATCAACAATGGTGATGATATGTTATGGACACGATTCAAAAGGCTTGTATAAGAATAATTCTATCCTATGGGGTATCTCGAAGAAAGATGAAGGAAGTGACACTACTTATATAAAGAAGCGATCAATCTATGCAAGAACACACTACCAAGTTTCAATGACAAGTGATGGCATTGGAAATATACTTCTCATAAATTAGTTTGGGTTCCTAAAAGAACTATAAGTGATTTGATACCAAAAGTTCAAGAAGTTAGATCTAACTATGAAAGACCCAAAGTTAAATAAATACCTAAAGCAATCCTTTTTTTCTTGTAGGTATGTCTCCAAACAAGAGCTATGAGCAAAAAATGATATTTTGATAGTGGATGCTTAAGGCACATGACCGGAGATCCAACACACTTCTCAAAGCTCACTAGCCGAGACGAAGAATATGTTACCTTTAGAGATAATAATAAAAGAAAAATCATTGGTATTGAAAATATTAGTAACAAATCAAATCTTTTGATTAAAGATGTTCTTTTAGTAGATGGTTTAAAATATAACTTAATAAGCATTAGTCGACTTTACGATAAGGGATATAATATTAAATTTGAATCCCTGCTTGCATCATAAAAATACCAAATAAGAATAAATCTATTATTGCTTTAAGAAGTGCTAATGTTTATACTTTGATCTTGATGATTTTCATGATAAAACTTATTTTTTGATTTTCAATGATAATGTATGACTTTGGCATACTAGCATGAAATGAATCTCACATATTAAAGAACTTATAAGAGGAATATAATTTTCTTGGATATTCTTTTATTTCTAAAGCTTATTGAGTTTTCAATAAGAGATTCTTAGTCATTGATGAATCTATATATGTTTTTTTTTATGAATATCTCAAATTAAAAAAAATAATTTTGATGATGATTTTGGATTTAATAAATTAAATTTAAATGAGAAATCTTCTCCTTAAAGCAACTTAGATACTTCTATTCCAAAAAAACCTTACCCAAGGAATGGAAGTATTTAGAAGTATATTCTAAGAAGCTAATTATTAAGTATACATCAAAAAGTGTTAAAACTTGTTCTTTATTAAAAAATATTTATATAATTTTTAGTTTTTAATTTATCTTAAATTATGCATAAATATATTGATGATGCTTTTAAAGATGACCCATGGGTCTCCACAATGTATGGATCAAGACATTTTACTATTGGATCTTTCGTGATCTTTTTTTTTTGCCAATGACTAAGAAGGAGATTTATCCAAATAAATTATAATATTTCAATATTCTTGACTTGAGATTTCTTTTGTATGAATCAAGACTTTTTACTATTTGATCTCCTATAATTCTTTCGGTTTGTTAATGATTAAGAAGGATATTTATCTAAACGGATCATGATCTTTCACTTGACTTCTTGGTATTCATGACTTAAGATTTTTTTTATATAAATCAAGATCTTTTACTATTTGATTTTCTTTGATTCTTTCCTTTTTACTATTTACTAATGAGGAGATTTATCAAAATAAATCATGATCTTTCATTTGATTTCTCAGTGTTTACGACTTGAGATTTATTTTATATGAATTAAGACTTTTTACTATATGATATCCTATTATTCTTTCTTTTTTGTTGTTTATTGAAGAGAAGATTTATCAAAACGAATCATGATCTTTCACTTGATTTCTTAGTGTTTACGACTTAGATTTATTTTGTATGAATCAATACGTTTTACTATTTAATCTCCTATGATTCTTTCTTTTGCTATTTACAAAAGAGGAGATTTATCCAAACAAATCATGATATTTCAATATTCATAACTTCATATTTATTTTGTGTGACTCTTTTATATTCATGACTTGTATACTCAATTTTATTGATGACAAAGGAGAATAAGTAACTCATACTTATGTTGATGACAAAATAAGAAAAGTAGTGATTCATGCCTAGCTTGTGTTGAATAAAGAGACTTACAATGCTTTTATAACTTTTTATTACTAGTGAGTCATATCTAACTTTTGTTAATTATTTTGAAACTTGAGTAAATATTTGAGCTTTCAATGATAATAACAAGATCGAATTTGTCTCAACTTAAATTCAAGTATACCATTGAAAAAGTTTTATTTTGAATTCAAGTTTATCACATTTTTAAGATGTCATATGGATAAGGGGAATCTTAGTAATACCCTATCATCAATTGACCTCTCAATGTCTATAATTTAAACTTATATTCGATATTAAGATCCTTCATGTTATGATATCAAAGTAATTTTTATTTTTATATAATTAGAACATTAATACAAAGAGGGAGAAGTAGTACCATAATATCACTCTTCTTTTTGCTGATGACAAAAGAGGAGAAGCAGTAAATCAATGTTTTTATTAACAAAAAGGGAGAAGCATATTTTTTGTTAAAAGGGGGAGAAGCGGTGACTCATGCATGAATAGGAAGAATCATGATATCTTACTTATGATTTTTTTTGTTATGTAAATGGTTAACTTAAAGTTATATTTTGATTGATATTATATATTGAATATTGATTTTTGGGTTTCAATGATTGAATCATAATATCGATAAGATCAATTTTCTTTTAACTTGAATTTAATATATGCAATTAAAATGATATATAATTATTCGAATTCAAGTTTATCATAACCTTTCAAAATAACATATAAATTAAGGGAGCTTGGTTAAAACTTCATCATCAATTGGTTATCATCATAAAAAAGGGGGAGATTGTTGAATCCCGAATTTTAATGATGAAATTAATTGATAAGTTTGTAGACTAATATGCTTTTGAGACAAGTCACATAGGAAATACTTTGATTATAGACTTGAACTATCAAAGGGCAATATATCGAAGTAGGAGTATCAGACGTTAGGCCAAAAAAATATCATGTCAGAAATTAGAAGTCAAGCCAGAGGATTGGTCGACATGCTAAAGATTGGACTTTGCGCTAAGTTCAGGTATCATACCAGAAGAATCAGGTATTGCGTCGAAAGATCGAATATTGTGGGAAAGTCAATATATCGATAAATCGAGCAATATGCCGAAGGAAAGGATGATGTGCTGAAGGTTTGGACGAAGTACCGGATGATTAGATGACATGCCGAAATATTGGACAATGTACTAAAAGCTTCATAATTGTGTCAGATATATAGTTAGATTTGTAAAGTCTTAATCAAGGTCTTTTTGAGTCAAATTAAGTTGGTATTGGGTCGAAACCATGCTAACTTATCAATAAACCCATTGGGCTTGAACCAAGACAGAATTGGACTTATTAGAAGGCCAAATCGGTGACCTGATGAAAGCCTGGGAGGTGATACCTATAGGAAATTCTAGGGGCAACATCATATGCATAGCGGAAGAACAGAAAATAAAATCCCCAAATTTCTCAAAGATGTGTTTGTTATCGTGCGAAGATTGATACGCAAAATCCATAAAATTAAAAACCATGCGTAAGATAGTTGCGTTACCTAGGAAGATCATATATCCCTGAATCTTTGTAGATTTGTATATGAGGATGAAGGAGGTCAAGCGTTATTCTCTCTAGCGGTGATTCACACAGTAGGGCTGCGACGATGCTCCTCAAATCTCTAGCCTACTATCTGAGGAGGAGAAGAGGAGAGGAGAATATGAGGTGGCTGTTAGGATCGAGTTGACACTAAGAGAGGGGGGGTGAATTAGTGCAGCAGAAAAATTACGTCGGTTTGAAAAATCTTTCGTTCGATTAAAACCAATTTCGATGAAAACCATTTCAAAGAGATGTTAACTTTGAAACCATATTCGTAAGCATAGTGGAAGTAAAGCAAGTAAAACAGTTTACAGTAAGGGAAAATAGCAAGAACAGAAATGCAAACCATTTTATAGTGGTTCGGTCGTCATAACCTACATCCACTCTGCCGATTCCCCTTCCGTCGAGGCCACCGGCATCCATTAACGATATTCTTTTAACGGGCAAAGATCAACTACCCTTTTACAACTCGATTATCCTTTTCATAGGTTTAGGAGACGACCTTTACACCCCCATTTACTCCTCTCTTAAACTATACTAAAACTTAGAGCTTTTAGAGGAGTTCACACAAGATTATAACAGTGTTTTCTTCCATTTTTGCTCTTAATTCTTGTGTTTGTTAACCAGAGTCAAGAGGGGTATTTATAGACCTCAAGTGGCTTCAAACTTGGAGCCTAAAAAGATCTTATCTTGGGTTTCTCGGGTCCTAGTAGCACCACCGCCTGTGCTGGACGGTACCATCGCTTACAACACTGACACTAGGTGGTTCCACCACCTAGTTTGGCGATACCACCACCTAACACTGACACTGGGCGATACCACTACCTGACATAGTCTCGGAGACTGTGCCATCAATGGTGCCACCTGTTGGGTCATTGTTTGGGCCTTTCACTTGGCCCAACACAGCCTAACCTTGGGCCCAATTAGCCCCTAATTGAGTTAGTTCAATTCCAACTCAATTATGTACTAACTATGAAATTTAAGATATACACTAAGCTAAATAAGTTCGGTAAGTCTAGATTTCTTCCGGCGAGCTTTCGACGATCTTCCGGCGAACTTCCGATGATTTCTTAGCAATGTTCTAACGGACTCCCAACAAGCTCTTGGACTTCATGATGATCTTGGCAAGTTCGTATGAGCTTCTTTGGTAAGCTTCTAGACTTCTTGGTCAATTCTAGCAGAACTTCTGACGAACTCTCGAACTCCCAACAAAATCTCGTTCTTGACTCCAGGACTTCATTTTGCTTTGTGCCTTGATTACTATCATAGTTAATCCTGCATACTTAAAACCTACTTTGATCTAGACAATTATTATAAAGCAAATCACATGTTGTCCAGCATGTCATTAGTAAATCGGCGCTTCATCCGAATCTTCGACGCATCGTCCTCTCTTACGGTCTATTGCCTAAGCGGCTAGTTGACCTCCACAACTCTGATATCCTTGATGTAATTTCTGCTCTTCTTGGCCCGATGCCCAAACTCATGGCCCAAAGTCTTCTGTTGATACGTCAACCGATCCTTCGACTTGACGTCCAATTTTTTGATATGTTTCTCTCTAACCCAACATGATTCTTCCTGCTTTAATTGTCTCTCCCTGATCGAAGTTTCCTATGTCACTCAAAACACAAATCAAATCATAATCACTATTAATTGGTTTCATCATCAAAATATGAGATTCAACAATCTATCCCTTTTTTATGATGACAACTAATTGATGACGGAGTTAACCTTAACTCCCCCTATCAATATGCCATATTGATAGAATCTTGAATTCAAGTTAAATTTAAGTCAAAGTAAATTTAATCAAGAAATCATTTTGAGTCCAAGCAACATAATATCATGCATAATCAAATTTTCAATATATCATTCCATGCATGATCATCAACATAACTTCTCCCCTTTTGTCATCAACAAAAACGAGTGCATCTAGCAAAATTTTTGAGATATAATTTCAAATTATTACAATATAATCTCTAATTTTCTTTTTTCTCTTTTGAGAAGTTCAATTTTTTGCTTCCTTTGCAAGTTAGCAAGTTATGCTTCTTGAGATAACACTTTTGCTTCTCTTAAGATTGCAAGCTAGCAAATCTTGGTGAAGTTCAAGATAGCAAGTTCTTTCTTCTCTTTTGAGAAGAGCAAGCTAGCAATTTTGCTTCATATTGCAATATGCAAACTATCAACTTTGGCAAGCTTTACATCATTTTCCAATATGCAAGCTAGCAAATTTTTTGAGATGCTCATGCATTATGAGTATTGCCTCTCTTGAGATATACAAGATAGTACTTTTGCTTCCTAGCAAGTTTTTCTCCCCCTTTGTCATTATCAAAAAGAAGGGGAGAATACAACATTGTAATTCTTTTCCCTTTATATCAATTTTCAAATCATGACAAAGGTAAAAAACAAAATAGAAAAATCAAGTCATCAATGTCAAAAGACCATATATCATTTTGACAAGTTTCTTCTTTTGTAAATAAAAAGCATGATAGGAAACAATCTTGATTCAAAAAGAAGACTCAAGAATTCACAAAAAAAATCATAATTCGTTTGACAAAAAGATTATCGATTCATGCATTTGAATAAATATTTTTAATCTAATATCACTTCAACTCATCATGCATAATTTTAAAATGTAAAATCATCGAACATGATACAAACATTTATTTTCAAAATATTAATCATTATTTTTAACTCATTCAATTTGTCAAATCAATAAAGTCTTTTTCAAAAGATTCAAAATGAAATGAAGAGTTTTATTGATTTCTTGAAATGCTAGTTATTTTCTTTCTCTCCTTTGTCATTGTAAATAAGAAGGAAGAAGAGGGGAATAATACATAACAAAACTCAAGTCATAAATTATCAAAATGTCAAATAGTGTATCATGGTTTATTAGAATAAGTCTCTTTTTTAGTGAATATCAAAAAGAATCGTAGGAGAACAAGATCTCAATTCATGCATATAAAATCTTCAATCATCAAAATCATTTTCATAGTCTAAGAGATTCATACAAATATATTCATCAATCTCTTTTGAAAACTCAATAAGATAGGGATTGAAAAGTTTTCAAGAAAAATATATTTCCTTTTTATTTCATACAAGCATTCCTTTGTCATTTATGCCAAATCAAAACATGCATCATTTTTAAAACCAAAAGTAACTTTCATTACGGCAAAGATCGATAAGCCATAAATTACAAAAAAAAATCATCATTACTTGGTATGCATGATACCAAAATATAGTTTCAAGTTTTCAAGATATAACATGCATAATTTCAAACTATAAACTCATTAAGCATGATTTCAAATCATCAAGCATTGTTTCGTTGAACAAAAAACATTTTCAATCGGAAATCATCAATTTAGATACATATTTTTTTAAAAAAAAATACATAGGATTAATCATTAGATTTAAATATAATATTTTATTACATTTTCATAAAATTTGTAATTTTCATTATCATTTTCAAAATTAGCTAGAAAAAGAAAAGCATGATCTCCTTTTATTTATTTATTTATTTATTATATTTTATACACTAATTTAAAAACAATATATGAAATACATCAAGTAATTTTAAAATAAAGAAAAGGGGTTTTGGTTACTTTGTCATCAAAAGCCGTTAAGGCGTAGTTTGTCACCTTACCTTTGTTGGTTTGTTCTTCATCTTCAGATGAACTTATATTCGTCCCAAGCCACCTTAAATACTTTCTTCTTCTTTAGCAGCTTCTTCCTTTTAACTTTATTTTTATTCTTTAATTCTTGTTTTAAAAAACTTTTAAGCTTCATTGTTAAGAGTTCAAAGTCATTATCACTTGAGCTTTTGCTTGAGTGGTCTTCATTTATTTTAAGTTTCAAATCCTTCATATTCTTTAGAAGGTTGTTTTCAAGCTCCTTATGAGCATTGCAAGTCATCTCATAGGTCATTAACGACCCGATAAGTTCTTTGAGAGTAAAATTATTTAAATCCTTGGCCTATTGAATGACCATTACTTTAGGGTCCCAACTCTTTGGAAGTGATATCAATATTTTATTAATGAGTTCAAAATTCGAAAAATATTTATCAAGTGCTTTTAGACTATTGACGACATCCATAAAACAAGTATATATGTCTCTAATAGTTTCGCTTAGTTCCATTCGAAACAACTCAAAATTATGTATTAAAATATTAACTTTAGAAACTTTAACCCTACTTGTGCCTTCGTATGTGATTTCAAGAGTGTACCAAATACCGAAAGTCATTCACAAGTAGAAACGCAATTAAACTTATTTTTGCTCAAAGCACCAAATAGAGCATTCAAGCTCTAGCATTCAAAGAAAAAGTTTTCTTCTCCAAATCATTCCATTCATTCATCAGAGTAGAAGACTTTCAAAAATAACTTTCGATAATATTCCATAAATTCAAATCCAAAGAAAGCAAGAAAACTCTCATCCGAGTTTTTCAATAAGTGTAGTCTGTCCCATTGAACATGGGAGGACGAACGATAAAAAAGCTCTCTTGAAAGCCGAAAAGAATCATTTCTCTTGGGTGTTAAATCAAACGAGAAATAACGTGGCTCTGATACCAACTGTTATAATCGAGTCGGCACTAAGAGGGGGGGGGGGGGTGGGTGAATTAGTGTAGTAGAAAAATTACGTCGATTTAAAAAATCTTTCGTTTGATTAAAATCAATTTCGACGAAAATTGTTTCGGAGAGATATTAACTTTGAAATCATATTCGTAAGTGTAGTGGAAGTAAAGCAAGTAAAACAGTTTATAGTAAGGAAAAATAGCAAGAACAGAAATGCAAATCGTTTTATAGTGGTTCGGTCGTCGTGACCTACATCCACCCACCGATTCCCCTTCCGTCGCGGCCACCGACATCCACTAATAATCTTCTTTCAATAGGCGAAGATCAACTATCCTTTTACAAATCGATTCTCCTTTTCACATGTTTAGGAGACAACCTTTACACCCCCACTTACTCCTCTCTTAAACTGCACTAAAACTTAGAGCTTTTAGAGGAGTTCACATAAGATTACAATAGTATTTTCTTCCTTTTTTACTCTCAATTCTTATGTTTGTTAACCAAGGATGAGAGGGGTATTTATAGACCTTAAGTGGCTTTAAACTTGGAGCCTAAAAAGATCTCATCCTGAGTTTCCCACGTCCTAACGGTACCACCACCTGTGTTGGGCGGTACCACTACTTACAGCACTGACACTAGGCGGTTCCACCACATAGTCTGGCGGTACCACCACTTGGAAGACTGTGTCTAGGCGATACCAATGCTTGACACTAATACTAGGTGGTACCACCTCCTAGTCTGGGTCTAACTCAATTATGTGCTAACTACAAAATTTAAGGCATACACTAAGCTAAATAAGTTCGGTAAGTCTAGGTTTCTTTCGGCGAGCTTCTAGCGATCTTTCGACGAACTCCCGGCAGACTTCCAATGAACTCTCATTCTTGATAATTATTATAAAATAAATCATATGTTGTCCGACATGTCATTGGTTCATCGGCGCTTCATCCGAATCTTCGGCCCTGCATCATCCAACTACCTACCTAAGCATATATCTAATATACGAACCTCTACTTGCTACTATATGTGTGTAACCCTCTAGGCCCAATACCTATCAGAACTCCTTTTGACTCAGTAAATTATTATCTCTATAATAATTCAATCGATTTATCGACTACGAACGTACTCCATTTTGGTCCTTCAACCATGGACCAAAATGCTTAAGAGGGATTTAACATAGTACACTCATCAGGCCCATATAAGTTAATCATACCTATTGCCCACTTCCGATATGGGACTAATGGGATATTACACTATCTATCCTTAGTTATCATATATCTATAGTTCATCATCTATCTAATACCCTAGAGACCGTATACCAAGCATGGTACTATTAGACCCATACAGTTTCTACTCGAGTCTCGCTCTAATCGGATTCTCTGGGAGAACTCTTTCTCTCTCAATCTGAATAACCCTAGTGAGGGATTTTTCTAAGTAAGAATATGTGAGATATTCCTCTCATGGCACCGAAAGCGGATGATCCTCTATCGACACTTAATAGCCCTTGTAAGGTTGGATACCACCCAAGATGATCGGTTGTGCTAGATATGAAACCTCCAGACCTATAAGTCTAGTATTAAAGAGTTGAGTACTCATATAGGACATTCTTGGTGTCTCAAGTCTAAGGACCAGATACACCATTGGGATGATAGAATCATTGTTTGACAATAAGACATCATCAACCATCCAACATTCTTTGAGCGGATCAATTAGTGAACTAATTCTCCATTGCGCACTTACATTGTAGCCCTAGTGTCTCCACATGAGCAGCTATAAGATTAGTCATCTCCATAATATGTACGGGTATATAGTACACTAGTCTATTCAGTTATCTCGATGTCCCCATCGAGTAACCTATGATCGAGATTATTTATGATCTATGTTTAAAGGCAAATCGGTCTCATTATCGTGATCTTATCATGATCCAATTCTCATTGTACAAATCCATAGATATTATAATATATTCATGTAATAGATAATATAAAGTGATAAAATATCAAATAATAATAATAAGTAAAAAGACTGCATGTTAAGTCACATATGTCATAACTCATATGATTGGCTTGTAGGGCACTTAGGACTAGCAATCTCCTACTTGACCTAAAGTCAATCACCTCTGTGTTTGATACCCATCAAACCCTTATGACGCTCAAAGATAATATGAGATAATGGTTTTGTTAGTGGATTTACGATGTTATCTTTGGATGGAACTCTTTCCACTACTACATCTCCTTGGGTCACGATCTCTCTAATCAGGTGGAACCTTCTCAAAACATGCTTAGACTTCTAATGAGACCTGGGTTCCTTCACTTGAGCAATCGCCCCATTATTATCATAATATACGGGAATCGATAACTCGCTACTCAGCACGACTCCCAGATCTGTGATGAACTCTTCATCCAGACTCCCTCTTTTGTTGCCTTTGTTGTAGCAATGTACTCTGCCTCTGTGGTCGAGTCAATAGTAGTATCTTGCTTGGAACTCTTCTAGTATATTGCTTATTTATTCAAGGTGTACATATACCCCGAATTTGACTTGCTATCATCGACATCAAATTGGAAACTTGAGTTTGTGTAGCCTTCAACCTTGAGACTACTACCTTCATATACCAGTAAAATTTATGATCATTCTCAAGTACTTAAAGATACACTTTACTGCTTTTCAATGCTCCAAGCTTAGATTCGCTTGAAACCTACTTGTGACACTTAGAGCATGCATTATATCAAGCCTGGTACATAGCATTACATACATGATAGACCCTATCACTGAGGTATAGGGTATCCTATCTATATTCACCCTTTCTTCAGGAGTCTTTGTGGACATACTCTTAGAAAGTGATATTC
Organism: Musa schizocarpa; assembly: GCA_900464855.2. NCBI lineage: Eukaryota > Viridiplantae > Streptophyta > Magnoliopsida > Zingiberales > Musaceae > Musa > Musa schizocarpa. The sequence goes on along the minus strand of LS990922.1, from coordinate 42,871,130 downwards.
CATGTCTCATCGGTGTGAGACATTTCTTGAAATTTTTCACACCAAACCTTTTGACAATGGTGTTTATGTACCTGGACTGAGACAAGCAAAGTATCCTCTTGAATCTATCTCTATAGATCCGAATCCCCAAGATACAGGATGCTTCCCCTAAGTCCTTCATGGAGAAGTGTCTATATAACTAAGCCTTTACTATAGATAGCATTCTTATGTCATTTCCAATGATCAGGATGTCATCCACATATAACATTAAGAAGGTGATAGCACTCTCACTTACCTTTCTGTATACACAAGGCTCATCTTCATTCTTAACGAAGTCATAAGATCTGATTGCCTCATCAAATCTTATGTTCCAACTTCAAGAAGCTTATTTTAGTCCACAAATGAACCTAAGCAATCTACACACCTTATTTGGGCAATCCTTGGACATGAATCCCTTAGGCTATATCAGACACACCTCCTTTTTGAGTTTGCCATTGAGAAATGTGATTTTCATGTCTATCTACTAGATCTCAAAATCATTGTATGCTACAATAGCCAATAGTATTTGGATGGATTTTAGCATGGCTACAAGTGAGAAGGTTTCGTTATAGTCAACACCTTGCCTTTGATGATACTCCTTAGCCACTAGCCTTACTTTATAGGTTTTTAACCTTCCATCCACTCCGATCTTCTTCTTGAAGATATACTTGCAACCGATGAGTATAATATCCTCGGGTACATCAACTAGATTTCAAACTTTGTTGTACATAGAATCCATCTTAGAATTCATGACTTCTTGCCACTTCCTAGAATCTATACTCGTAATAGTCTTCTCGTAGGTTTGAGGATCAATATCCTCGATATCCTCTCCTTTAATATATCCCACGTATCTCCTAGGAGGATGGGATACTCTACCGGACCTATGTAACGTCAGAACTTTTGTGCTATATACTTTAACAGACTCGAGCTATGGTGTGGTGCTTGAGATATGTTCTTCAACCTCGCTCAACATTATCACACTCCCACTATCTCCGCTAAGAATGTGTTCCTTCTCAAGGTTATGTTTTTTAATATGGGCAAGACAGCCCCAAATCTTAACAATCTTGAGATCGAGTTTCTTCCCTTTTCATATCTCATATGGTGTAGATACTACCAACTAAGTTGGAACTCTATTCAGAAGGTAAGCTGTGGTTTCTAGGGCATATCCCCAGAATAAGATGGGTAGGTCGACAAAGCTCATCATGGATCGCACCATATCTAACAGTGTGCGATTTCTCCTTTCAAATACACCATTGAGTTGAGGTGTATAAGAAGGTGTCCATTTGGAAGAATTTCATAGTCCTTAAGAAATTGGGTGAACTCTATACTCAAGTACTCACCTCCTCAATCTGATTGAAGAGTCTTGATACTCTTTCCAGTCTAGTTCTCCAATTCATTCTTATATTCTTTGAATTTCTCAAAGACCTTAGACTTGTACTTCATCAAGTACACATATCCATACCTTGAGAAATCATTAGTAAAAGTAATAAAATATGAGTAACCACCTATGACATAGTTGATATGGGTCCATATACATAACTACGTATGAATTCCAACAACTCATTGGCTCTTTCTCTAGTTTCACTAAAAGAAGAGTTGGTCAATTTTTCACGAAGGCATGGCTTGTAAGTTGCATATGACTTATAGTCAAATGGATCTAGATATCCATCATTTAGCAACTTTTGAATCCTTTCCTCATGGATGTGACCTAGCCTACACTGCCATAAGTATGCACTGTTCACCTCATCTCATTTCTTCTTGGACACACTTACATTTATGATATATTGAGTAGTGTCTAGTATAAACAAACTATTATGCAATGTTCCTCTCGTAATAATCTCATCATCTAATATTATTAAATAATTATTATTCTTAAAAACTAATTTATATTTACTAACTATCAAATCTAAAATAGAAATAATATTTTTGATAATATAAGGAATAAAATAATATGTATCCAATGTAATAATAGCTCCATCAGGCAGATGTAGGGTGACCTCACCAACAACTACTATAGCAACTTTTGCTCAATTACTCATCTTGAGGTTCATCTCGCCAATCTCCTAGGTCTTACCAAAACCTACAACGAATTGTAAATGTGATAAGCAATATCAGTATCCAATACTCATGTGTTATTATAAGAGTCTAACAAATGGAGACTGATCATGAATGTACCTAAAGCTTCTCCAAGCTTCTATTTCACCCTCTCTACAATATACTCTTTGCAATTCCTCTTCTAGTGCCCATTTTTGCCGTAGTGGAAGCACTGGCCTTTGTCCTTTGCCATATCTTTCTTAGAAACTTTTGCTTTACCCGGTCTGCCTTTATCTTTGTCATTCTTAAGGGACTTTTCTACTTTCCTTTTCTTTCTGGTCTCACCAGTATAGAGAACTGACTTCTCTTTTTTGATAGTTCTCTCTACCTCTCTCAGCATATTGGGGAGCTCAGGGAAAGTGACTTCAAGCTTATTCACATTAAAATTCATTATGAACTATGAAAAGGAATATGGTAGGGACTGAAGCATAAGATTCTCTATCCACTCAATCATCTTTAGGACCTGGTTCTGAACCGTTATCTCCTCAATCATCCTAGCAATGAAGAGGCTATTGGATATCTTATATCACTAAGTCATTCCTTGTTCCTCAAATAGTTTATGAATATGTAAGAGAATGGATCTGACATCCATCTTTTCATGCTATTTCTGTAACTCAGGAGTCATGGAGCCCAATATGTTACATTGAGCAAAAGTGGAGTCATTTATGTACTTTACATAACGAGTAATTTTATCCTCACTTGCCCCTTCCTCAGGCGTAAGCATCACTGTATCAAGGAGGTATATAATTTTCTTTATTATGAGAACAATTCTTAAGTTGTAGAGCCAATCCATATAATTCGGACCAGTGATGCAGTTGACATCAAGTATGCTACGTAAGGGATTTGAAAGTGATATTTTTTTAGAATAAAGATGTAGTAGAAATAAATAACATATAGATTTTATAGAAAAATAAACAAATAAGATATGGACTTCTATCTTAATCTACTCCCATTATTTTTCTGGTGAGTCATGCGACACCCTTAGCACGTGAAACGAAAGTCTCTGGTAGACTTTTAGTGGGGATCGGAATTCAATCAACATCTTAGTGTAACCTCGAGGGATTTGACCAATCACACTAAGCCCAAAATATAGGCAACTCTTATCGATCACAACCCCTTGTGATTCACGTCCTGTTCGGCCTCCGAACCACCATGGTCTCAAGGGACTCAACCAACCATGATGTTCGATTAAGTCAACACCATATTTACAAGATGAGTCTGATTCAATGATATACCCTTGAGGGACTCGACTAAGCATACTATTTCCTTAGGTCACTAGTGGCATCTCTATATCGTAGGCAAGATAACGAATCATGATATAGATGAGCCTCGAGAGACTCGACCAACTCAACCTACATCGAGAATCTCCTGTGGATGTAAGGCCACGTGGGTCAATCTAATTGTCTCACATTTAACGACTTAATATTATCAAGAGAGGGGATTTTGATTTGGTCTCCTAATATGATTTGTTGCATACATACATATTTAATATATATTTACATCACATGCAAATATATATACATATATAGTAGGTGTATAAGCAATCACACATCACATGATTAATCACACTAGATGATCATGGACCATAGCCTAACGTGATCAAGCCTAAGCCAATGGGCCTAATCACTCACATCAAGATCTATGTGTGCAACGGTGCATCTCCATGCCTTGTGATCGTCCATCTCATCCTCATTGGTTCCGTTGACATCTCGATGCATCTCCATACATTGCGATCGTCCGTCTTGGCCTCGTAAGTCCTGATATCACTTTCAAGCTCTCACTATGCCTCCTCGTATGATTATAACTTAATCATAGGCATACAGGCTTAATAATAAAATTGAAATAAAATGGACGCTTGTAGGCCCTAAAAATAATAATCACAAGTACATACACATTACACGGTTCATAATCATCCGTCCACATCATACATCACATTAAAATATCATTATGTAGGACTACTAGATAATATTAATAATAATTAATTAAACTTTTTAATCAATTAATATTTTTTAAAATTAGAGACATGTAGGGAATTTTTTGAATTACGAAGGGTATTTTCATAATTTAGATAAAAAAGATAGAACTCTAAATTTTTTAAATTCCGAGGAGTAAAACTATCTTTTGCCCAAAAACCTAATTCCCACCCTAGCCTTTTCTTGTTGAGGCGGTCGCCACCCTACCGATGGCAGTCCTTGCTTGCGGGCGCTTCTGCCCGCAAGCGGCGTTGTGCCCGCAGGCGATGATCACCCCTACGAGTGGCATTGCCTCTACGGGTGCTATGCCCACAAGCGTCGTGCCTACGAGCGACGTCCCCTCTTGCGAGCGCTGTGTCGTCAATAGGTGCCACCCTTGCGGGTAAGTTGCCCGTGGGTGGCACCACCCCTGCGAGCGTTATGCCCGCGATCACGGCTATTACGGGTGCTATGCCCGTAAGCTACACCCACGGTCATGGCTATTGTGGGCATTGTGCCCATAGGTAACGCCCGCAGTGGGGCACCCACGGGCTGCCAGCTCCCATCGGTCGTAAGCTTACTACAAGCAAGTCGTCGGCTTACTACTGTAGGCATAGCACCTATGCGCAACAATAGTTGATGCGCCTACACGCAGCAATAGTTGCTGTGCCTACACCTACGCTTGCGCTAGTGTTATGTCACCTGCCTGCAGTTGCCACTGTAGGTGGTTGTACACACGCAGATGGCAATAAGATGCCATCTACGAGGGCAGCAACAATTGCTGCCCTTTCTCGTTATCACGTCAATGATTTTGATGTCAAAAGATTTTCTAATCTATAACACACGCAGTTCAAAACCAATCTATAACACGAACAACCTAGAATTTGTTGGGAAATCATGGGGGCGACATCATATGCGCAGCGGAAGAACAAGAAAACAAAAATCCCCGATTCCCAAAAAGATGTTCGTCGTCGTGCGAAGATTGGTGCGAAAAAATCTGCAAAACACAAAATTGCGTATAGAGATTGTGTTACCTAGGGAGATTGTATATCCCTGTTTCCTTACAGATCCTAAGGAGAGGGTGAAGGAGGTCAAGCGTCCTCCTCTCTAGCGGTAATCCACACAGCAGGGTTGCGACGACCCTCCTCAAAAACTCCAGGCCTCTGAGGTGGAGAGGGAGAGGAGAATAGGAAAGGCAAGCAAAGACTCTAGCCTATGAGGCTGTGAATCCCTCCTATTTATAGAGATCCCGTGTCAAACCCTAATGGGTCCTTCCCTAGTGGGTATTGGATCTGCATCCAATAAGACAAGGGGCTCGTCGGATGGGATATCTCATATCCGAACCTCTACTCATCGCAATGCCTACCATATGTGTGTGACCCTCTAGGCCCAATATCGAGGCTGGCCGTGAGTCATACCTATCGAGAACTCCTTCTAACTCGGTGAATTATTATCTCTGTAATAATTCACTCGACTCATCATCGACTCTGGGACGTACTAGGGCCACACTGCCAGTAGTCCCCAGACGATCTGAGGGGAATCCAATCCATTGGACCTGTCTATCCTCGCCATTACTATATACCTATAGTCCCTCATCCATCTAATATCCCCAGAGACCGTATATCGAGCATGGTGTTGTCGGACCCATACGGTTTCTACTCGAAGTCTCGCTCTAATCGATTCTCGGGAGAACTCTTTTTCTCTCAACTTTGAATGACCACGGCGGATTTGTCCGAGCAAGAACACATGGGATATTCTCTCTCATGACGGAGAGTGGATGATCCTCTATCGACACTCAATAGCCCTCGTGAAGGTCGACTACCACTCCCAATGACCGGTGTACTAGATGCGGGGACAGCCAAACCTATAAGTCGGTATCAAAGAGTGGAGCACTCTATACAGGACATCCTTGGTGTCTCAAGTCTAAGGACCGAGATACACCACTAGGACTACGGAATCGCTGTCGACAATAAGGCATCATCAACCATCCAAGCATTCCATAAGCGGATCAATCAGTGAACTCATTCTCCAATGAGCACTGTATCAGATCCCTAGTGTCCCTACATGAGCAACTATGAGACCGGTTTGCATCCATCATATGGACGGGTATATAGCACACCGGTCTATCGGTTATCACGATGTCCTCTCGAAAGTAACCTATGACCGGGATTATTTAGGATATGTGTTTAAAGGTGAATCGATCTCATTATCGTGATCTCATCACGATCCGATTCCCATTGAACAAATCCAAGGACATCACAATATATATATGCATTTATGCAATAGTTATAAAGTGATATACGCCAAAATATAATAAGCAAAAGATTCTGTATCAAGTCACATGTGCCATCACTCACGTGATTGGCTTTCTTGGGCACCTATGACTAGCAATCTCCCACTTGACCTAAAGCCAATCACCTATGTGTTCGATCCCCATCGGAGACCCGTGACGCTTCAAAGACAAAATGAGACAACGGCTTTGTCGGTGGATCTGCAATGTTATTTTTCAGATGGAACTCTTTCCCTTTGCTACATCTCCTCGGGTTACGATCTCTCTTATAAGTTGGAACCTCCTCGAACACTTCGATGAGACACGGGTTCCCTTATTTGAGTAATCACCCCATAGTTGTCGCAATATAAGGAAAAAGTCGACTTGTCGCTATCTCAGATCGACTCCCAAATCTGTGATGAACTTCTTCACCCAGACTCCCTCTTTTTTGCTGCATCGATGCAGCAATGTATCTCCGCCTCGTGGTCGAGTCGGCAGGTGGTATTTTGCTTGGAACTCTTCCAAAGACTTTGCTCCTCCATTCAAGGTGTACACATACCTGAATTCGACTTGCTATCATCGACATCAGACTGAAAACTTGAGTCAGTGTAGGCTTCAACCTTAAGGCTATTACCTCCATATACTAGTAAAAGATCCTTAGTCCTTCTCAAGTACTTAAGGATACACTTTACTGCTTTCCAGTGCTCCAAGCCTGGATCCGCCTGATACCTACTCGTGACACTCAGAGCATGCGCTATATCAGGCCTAGTACATAGCATGGCATACATGATAGTGCTAGTTATAGGTGCCTAGTACATATCCTCTCTTGGAATTTTTCATGCCAAACCTTTTGACAATAGTTTCTATGTACCTGGACTGGGACAAGCCAAGCATCCTCTTGGATCTATCTCTATAGATTCTAATCCCCAAGATATAAGATGCTTCCCCTAAGTCCTTCATGGAGAAGTGTCTAGATAACCAAGCCTTTACTGTGGATAGCATTCCTATGTCATTCCCAATGATGAGGATGTCATCCACATATAACACCAAAAAAAGGTGATAGCTCCCCACTTACCTTTCGTATACACAAGGCTCATCTTCGTTCTTACTTGAAGTCATAAGATCTCGATTGCCTCATCAAATCTTATGTTCCAACTTGAGGAAAGCTTGCTTTTAGTCCATAAATGGATCTAAGTAACCTACACACCTTATCTCGGGCAGTTCTTGGACACGAATCCCTCAGTTGTTGCATCATATACACCTCCTCCTCGAGGTTCCGTTGAGGAATGCGGTTTTCACATCCATCCGCCGGATCTCATAATCATAGTGTGCTGCAATAGCCAATAGAATTCTGATGGATTTTAGCATTGCTACGGGTGAGAAAGTTTCGTCGTTGTCAACACCTTGCCTTTGACGATACCCCTTAGCCACTAGCCTTGCTTTATAGGTCTCTACCTTTCCATCTACTCCGATCTTTTTCTTAAAGATCCACTTGCAACCGATGGGTACAATACCTTCAGGCGCATCAACTAGGTTCCAAACCTTATTGGAGTACATAGAATCCATCTCAGAATTTATGGCTTCTTTCCACTTCCCGGAGTCTATACTCATAATAGCCTCCTCGTAGGGTCCGAGGATCAATATCCTCTACATCCATCCTCTGCTCTAATATGTCCCACATATCTCTCAGGGAGGATGGGATACTCTATCGGACTGCAAGTAAAGTTGATACTTGTGTATTAGGTACCGAACAGATTTCGGTGTAGAGTGGTGCTTGAGCTTGGTTCTCCAACCTCGCTCAATTCTATCATTCTCCCCTTTGTTTCCGTCAAGAATGTGTTCCTTCTCAAGGAACACTGCTCTCTTAGCTACAAAGACCTTTTGGTCCTCGAGATGATAGAAATAATACCCACAAGTTTCCTTGGGGTATCCCCCACATATTTGCATCGCTCATCCTTGATTCTAACTTATCGAGGTTGTGTCTTCTAACATGGGCAGGGTAGCCCCAGATCTTAACAACCTTAAGATCAGGCTTCTTCCTTTCCATATCTCATATGGTGTAGACACTACCGACTTAGTTGGAACTCTGTTGAGGAAAAGGTAAGGCATGGGTTTCTAGGGCATATCCCCAGAATGAGATGGGTAGGTCAATGAAACTCATCATGGACCGTACCATATCTAATAATATACGATTTCTCCTTTGGAGACACCATTGGTGAGGTGTATAAGGAGGTGTCCATTGGGATAATATCCCATGGTCCTTGAGGAACCGAGTAAAACTCAGACTTAAGTATTCACCTCCTCGATCCGATCGAAGAGTTTTGATACTCTTTCGATCCGGTTCTCCACCTCATTCTTATACTCTCGAATTTCTCAAAGGCCTCGGACTTGTACTTCATTAAGTACACATATCCATACCTTGAGAAATCATCAAGTAAATGTAATGAAGTAGGAGTAACCTCCAATGGCATGAGTTGACATGGGTCCACATACATCACTATGTATGAGTTCCAACAACTCATTGGCTCTCTCTCGATTCTACTAAATGGAGATTTGGTGGGATTTTCCACGAATGCAAGGCTCACAAGTCGCATATGACACATAGTCGAATGGATCTAGATATCCATCATTTAGCAACTTTTGAATCCTTCTTTCATGGATGTGACCTAGCCTACAATGCCCAGGTGTGTATGCCTTTGTTCAACTCATCTCGTTTCCTTTTGGACACATTTACATTCATGATATGTGGAGTGGTGTCTAACATAAATAAACCATTATGCAATGTTCCTTTCGTGATGATCTTATCATCTCTTAATATCGAACAACCATTGTTCTCAAAAACAAATTTATATCCACTAACTGTTAAACATGAAATGGAGATAATGTTTTTGATAATAGAAGGAACAAAATAACATGCATCTAATGCAATAAAAGCTCCACTAGGCAGATGTAGGGCGACCTCGCCAATAGCTAATACAACAACTTTTGCTCCATTACCCATCTTGAGGTCCATCTCACCTCTCTGTAGTCTTCTAGGCCTTACCAAAACCTGCAACGAATTGCATATATGATAAGCACTACCGGTATCCAATACCCATGTGTTATCATAAGAGTCTGACAAATGGAGACTGATCATGAATGTACCTGAAGCTTTATCAAGCTTTTGTTTCGCCCTTTCTGCAAGGTACTCTTTGTAGTTTCTCTTCCAATGCCCATTTTTACCACAGTGGAAGCACTGGCCTTTGTCCTTTGCTGGGTCTTTCTTAGCAACCTTTGCTTTAGCTTGTTTGCCCTTGCCCTTTCCCTTCTTAAGGGACCTTTCTCGCTTTCCTTTTCTTTTCTGGTCTCACCAAGTGAGAGAACTGGCTTCTCTTTCTTAATAGTACTCTCTCGCCTCCCTCAACATATTGAGGAGCTCTGGGAGAGTCACCTCAAGCTTGTTCATATTAAAATTCATTATGAACTGTGAAAAGGAATCTGGTAGGGACTGAAGCACAATGTCCACACACAAGTTATCCTCTAGGACCATTCCTAGACTGTGAGTTTCTCTATCCACTCAATCATTTTTTAGGACATGGTTCTGAACCGTGTCCCCTTAGTCATCCTAGCGGAAAAGGCTCTTGGATATCTCATATCGTTGAGTCCTTCCCTGTTCCTCAAACAATTTTGGGACATGTAGGGAGAATGGATCGGCATCCATCTTTTCATGTTGTCTCAGTAACTCTAGAGTCATAGAGCCCAACATATAGCACCGAGCAAGAGTGGAGTCATCAATGTATTTTCACGTGGCGGCGATCTTATCCTCGCTTGCCCCTTCTTGAGTGTGTAGGCATCATCTGTATCAAGGACATACACGATTTTCTCCCATTTGTGAGAACAATTCTCAAGTTACGGAGCCAATCCGTATAATTTGGACCCGATAAGGCGGTTGATATCAAGTATGCCACGTAAGGGATTTGAAAGCGACATTTTCTGAAAATAAAGATGTAGCGAAATGAATAACATGCAGATTTTGCAAGAAATAAACTATCAAGATATGGACTTCTATCTTAATATGCTCCCACTATTTTTACTAACGAGTCACGCGACACCCAAAGACGCGTGAAACGGAAGTCTCCGCCAGACTTCTAGTGGGGATCGGGATTCAATCGGCGTCTTAGTGTAACCTCGAGGGACTCGACCAATCACACTAAGCCTAAAGGTAGGCAACTCTTGCCGATCACAACTCCTTGTGATTCCCGCCCCTGTTCGGCCTCCGAATCACCATGGCCTCGAGAGACTCGACCAACCATGATGCTCGGTTAAGTCAACACCTTCATTACAAGATGAGTCGATTTGATGATATACCCTCGAGGGATTCGACCAAGCATACCATGTCCTCAAAGTCACGGTGACATCTCTATGTCGTAAGCAAGATAGCGAATCGCGATATAGGTGGGTCTCGAGGGACTCGACCAACTCAACCTACACCGAATGGGGTTCCTACCATAACGATGGAAGGCCACGTGGGTCAATCTAATTGCCTCACGTTTACCGACTTAATATTATTGAGAGATGTTTCTATAATTTGGTCTCCTAATATGACATGTCACACATATACATATTTTAATATATATCTACATCGCATGCAAATATATATACATATCTAGTATGTGTATAAGCAATCACATCACATCGGATGATCATGGACCACAACCTAATATGATTAGGCGAGCCATGAGGCCTAATCACTCACATTAAGATCTATGTGTGCAACGGTGCATCTCCATGCCCTTATGATCGCCCATCTCGCCAAATTCGGTTCCGTGTCGACATCTTGATGCATCTCCATGCATCACGATCGTCCGTCTCGTGGGTCCCGCTTATCGCGATCCACGCCTCGCGCCTCCTCATGTGATTACAACTTAATCATAGGCATGCAGGCGGACAATAAACGAGAAATATAATGGAGGTTCGCGGACCTCAATAATATTAATCACAAGTACACACATCACACGGTCCATGATCATCCGGTCCACACATCATACATCACATGTATAAATAATCATCATCATGTAGGACTACTAGATAATAAAAAAAATAATAATCAACTAAACCTTTTAATTAATTAATATTTTTTTCAAATCAGGGACATGTAGGGAATTTCGATTCCTAAGGGTATTTTCGTAATTTGGACAAAAGACGTAAACCGGAATTTCGAAATTCACAGGGGCAAAACTGTTCTTTTGCCCAAAATCCTAATTCCTTTTTTTGCTGCGCGCCGCCACCACCTTGGCGGCGGCTTTAGGCGGTGGGCGCAGGGCCCAGGAAGCAATGCCCTGGCCACGCGGCGCGGCTAAGGCCGCTGCCCATGGGCGGTGGGCGCCGCCGCCTCCGCATGGCAGTTCTGCCAGCGAGGCAGCGCTCAGAGGCGGCGGTGCTGCCTCATTGGCTGGCGGCCGCCTCGCGGGTTTTGCTAGTGGTAGCGGTGGCCACAAGCGCCCGCCGCCCATGGTGCCTCGGCCTTGCTGCATGGCGCCCTCGCCCGCCATGGGTCGGGTCGCCGAGACGCTACTCTACCTGGCTGCCAGCCCCGCCCGGCCATAAACCTGCTGCAAACAGACCGCCCGGTCGGGTTTTTGCAGAACGGCGCTTAGCGATCTTGCCCGGCCATGGTGTTCGGTCTGGTTCTTCGCCGCAGTGGTGCAGGCATGCAGATCGAGGGCAACAACTGTTGCTGCCCTTCCTCGCTTTTGCGTCAATGATTTTGACGTCAATATTCTTCCTAAACACAACACACGCAGTTCAAAACCAATCATTCGCACGAACAACCTGGCTCTGATATCACTGTTGGGAAATCATGGGGGCGACATCATATGCGCAAATGGAAGAACAAGAAAACAAAAATCCCGATTCCAAAAAAAAGATGTTCGTCGTATGGCTTGAAGATTGGTGCAAAAAATCCATAAAAACACAAAACTGCTGTGATAGAGATTGTGTTACCTAGGGAGATCGATATCCCTATTTCCTTGTAGATCCTTAGGGAGAGGGTGAAGGAGGTCAAGCGTCCTCCTCTCTAGCGGTGATCCACGTGCAGGGGTGCGACGACCCTCCTCTAAAACTCGGGGCCTCGAGGTGGAGAGGGAGAGGAGAATAGGAAAGGCAAGCAAAGACTCTAGCCTATGAGGTCGTGGAATCCCTCCTATTTATAGAGAGATCCGTGTCAAACCCTAATGGGTCCTTCCCTAGTGGGTATTGGATCTGCATCCAATAAGACAAGGGCTCCGTTGGATATCTCATATCCAACCTCTACTCATCATAATGCCTACCATATGTGTGTGACCCTCTAGGCCCAATATCGAGCTGGCCGTGAGTCATACTTGTCGAACTCCTTCTAACTCGGTGAATTATTATCTCTGTAATAATTCACTCGACTCATCGACTACGGACGTATTTAGGCCACTACGTCGTAGTCCCCGCACGATATCTGGGGGAATCCAATCCATTGGACCGTCGTCGCCGATTACCATGTACCTATAGTCCCTCATCCATCTAATATCCCGTAGACCGTATATCGAGCATGGTGTTGTCGGACCCATACGGTTTCTACTCGAAGTCTCGCTCTAATCGGATTCTCCAGGAGAACTCTTTTCTCTCAACCCGAATGACCCCGGCGTGGATTTGTCCGAGCAAGAACACATGGGATATTCCTCTCATGACGCCAGAGTGGATGATCCTCTATCGACACTCAATAGCCCTCGTGGAAGGTCGACTACCACTCCCAATGACCAAATTGTACTAGATCCGGGACAGCCAAACCTATAAGTCCGGTATCAAAGAGTGGAGCACTCATACAGGACATCCTTGGTGTCTCAAGTCTAAGGACCGGATACACCACTGGGGACTACGGAATCACCGGATCGACAATAAGGCATCATCAACCATCCAAACATTCCGTAATGGCGGATCAATCAGTGAACTCATTCTCCATGAGTACATTGCATTGTATCCCTAGTGTCCCTACACGAAAGCAGTATATGAGACCATTTGCATCCATCATATGGACGGGTATAAAGACACCGGTCTATCCGGTTATCACGATGTCCCTCTCGGTAACCTATGACCGGGATTATTTAGGATAAGTGTTTAAAGGTGAATCGATCTCATTATCGTGATCTCATCACGATCCGATTCCCATTGCATAAATCCAAGGACATCACAATATATATATGCATTTATGCAATAGTTATAAAGTAATATACGCCAAAATATAATAAGCAAAAAGATTCTGTATCAAGTCACACGTGCCATCACTCACGTGATTGGCTTGCTGGGCACCTATGACTAGCAGAATTGATACCACTGTAAGGAAATCTAGAGGCGACATCATATGCGTAGCGGAGGAACATAAAATAAAATTCCTAAATTTTCTAAAGATGTGTTCGTTGTCGTGCGAAGATTAGTGCGCAAAATCCATAAAACTGAAAACTATGCGTGAGATAGTTGTATTACCTTGAGAGATCGTATAGCCCTAAATCCCTACAGATTTGTAGGAGACGATGAAGGAGGTCAAGCATCTTATTCTCTAGCGGTGATCCATACAGTAGGGTTGTGACAACACTCTTCAAATTTCTAGGCTTGCTATCTAAGGAGGAGAAGGGGAGAGGAGAATAGGTGGTAACAAAGAAAACGTCTGGCCTATGGGTGTTTAGTTCCCTCCTATTTATAGAAGCCCTTGTCAACTTAACCCTAATGGATCCTTCCTTGTTGGGTATTGGATCTCCATCCAACTACCTACATAAGCCTCTTAGATTAGTGGATTTCTATCCAATAATATCTTATTAGCTCTTATTTGATCTCATCCATAAGATCCAATAATTTATGGGCTTATTGGACATCTAATAAGATAGGGGGTCTAGCAGATATCTCATATCCGAACCTCTACTAGTCGTAACGCCTACCATATGCATGTGACCCTCTAGGCCCAATATCGAGCTGGTCGTGAGTCATACCTATCAGAACTCCTTCTGGCTCAGTGAATTATTATCTCCATAATAATTCACTCGATTCATCGACTACAGATGTACTAGGCCACTATGTCGTAGTCCCTAAATGATATAGAGGAATTCAATCCTTTGGACCTATCTGTTCGTAGTTATCATGTATCTATAGTCCATCATCCATCTTATACCCTAGAGACTGTATATCAAGCATGGTACTGTCAGGCCCATACCGTTTCTACTCAATTCTCGCTCTAATTGGATTCTTCGGGAGAACTATTTCTCTCTCAATCCGAATAACTCTAGCGAGGGATTTTTCTGAGTAAGAATATATAAGATATTCCTCTCATGACACCGAAAGCGGATGATCCTCTATCGATACTCAATAGCTCTCGTAAAGTTGGCTACCACTCTCGATGACCGGCTGTACTAGATCTAGAACCTCTAGACCTATAAGTCTGGTATTAAAGAGTTGAGTACTCATACAGGACATTCTTGGTGTCTCAAGTCTAAGGACCAAATACACCACTAGGATGACGGAATCACTGTTTAATAATAAGACATCATCAACCATCCAACATTCTATGAGTTGATCAATCAGTGAACTTATTCTCCAATGAGCACCTGCACTATAGCCCTAGTGTCCCCACACGAGCAACTATGAGATCAACTGCCTCTATTATATGTACGGGTATATAATATACCAGTCTATTTGGTTATCTCGATGTCCCTCTCAAGTAATCTATGACCGGGATTATTTAGGATCTGTGTTTAAAGACAAATCGATGTCATTATCGTGATCTTATCACGAACCAATTCTCATTGCACAGATTCATGGACATCACAATATATTCATGTAACAAGTAATATAAAGTGATAAAAATACCAAATAATAATAATAAATAAAAAGACATCGTGTCAAGTCATACATACCATCACTTATGTGATTGGCTTACATGACACATATAACTAGTAATACTGCCAGGCCTAGGCAGTAGTACTGCCTAAGAGCCAAAAAGCATTGTACATGCTTTTTTATAGTGTCAACGGTGGTACCATCCATGCCGATGGTAGTACCACCCAAGTCAATTGTAGTATCACCTAGACCAATGGTAGTATTTGTTGAATCTCGGATTTTGATGATGAAACTAATTGATTGTGTTTAAATGTTTAACTGCATTTTGAGTGATGCAGGTCTACTCGATCAAGATTAGACAGTTGACGCAGGAGGAATTGACGTTGCGCCGGAGGAGATCACGTCAGGATATTGGATGGCAGAAGGCTTCGGACGTCGGGCATCAGGCCAAGGAGAGCGGAATTGCACCAAGGATATCGGGGTTGCGGAGGTTAACCGCCGATTGGGCAACAAGTCGCAAGAGAGGATGATGCGCTGAAGAATCGGACGAAGCGCCAACCAATGATGTGCCGGGCAACAGAATGTTAATTCGCGTCGTAATAACTGTCTAGATCGGAGTAGAGTTTTGGCTTGCATGTGCAGGATTAACTACGATAACAATGAAGACATAAAGTGAAACAAAGTGCGGAGTCAAGCACGAAGGATTCGTTGGGAGTTCAAGAGTTCGACGGAAGTCCGAAGGTTCATCGGGAACGCTGCCGGAACTAGCCGAGAATGAGTAGGGAGCTTGCCGAAGGGTTTTTCGGAAGCTCGCCGGAAGGTTCGTGGGAAGTTCGCGAAGTTTGCCAAGAAAGATTGGAGCTTGCCGAAAATGCTCGTTGGAACTCACCAAGATCAAATCGTGAAGTCTAGGAGCTTACCGGGAGTCCATAGAATGGTTTCCGAGAGTTTATCGGAAGACCGCCGGAAGTTCGTCGGAAGCTCGCCGGAAGAAGTCTTGACTTATGGACTTTGTAATAGCTTATAAAATGTCTTTAAATTTATAGTTAGTACATTAATTAGGGTTAGGATTAGGTATTAATCCTATAACCCAAGTAGGGGCCAATTGGGTCCGAGTTCGAACTGGTTTGGGCCATGTTTGGAGCCCAACTAGTGAGCTGAAATAGTGTAGGCGGTGGCACCGCCTAAAACCCGAGATTTGAGCGGTGGCACCGCTGGACTGAGCGGTGGCACCGCCAGCCTCGGAATCCCAAGAGAATTCAAATTTTGGAGCCCAAATTTGAATCCTCTTGGGGCCTATAAATACCCCTCTATTCTCAGCTGAGAATACAACCTTTGAGAAGCAAGAGATTGAGAAAAGAGCCTTAGCAAAGTCTTAGCAACTCTAGTTTTCAAATTGCTTGAGTGTTCACCTCCCTTCTTCTTGTTGAAAAGAATTGTAAGAGTGTGAACCACTTGTAAAGGTTGTAAGAGGTGTATTAATCCTTCCCCTACAAGAGATTTGCTAGTGGAAGTTGGGAGCCTCTTCGAAGAAGGCTTCGCAAGTGGATGTAGGTCATTTTGACCGAACCACTTTAAAACTACTGTGTTCTCTGGTTTGCATCCTAATCTTGTTATTTACATACTGCAAACTTCTTTACTTAGTCACTACGCTTCATACACTTCTAAGTTATCAAGCTTCCAAATTGGTTTTCATCGATATTATTTTTTATCATACGAAAGTTTTTAAACCAAATTCATTTAATCCGCTGCACTAATTCACCCCCCCCTCTTAGTGCCGCTCCGATCCTAACAATTGGTATCAGAGCCACAGTTTTCTACTTTGGTTTAACACCCAAATAGAAATGGCTCTTTACGGCTTTCAAGAGGGTCACTCTCTCATTCGTCCTCCCTTTTCAATTGGACGGACTACACTTATTGGAAAACTCGAATGAGAATTTTCTTACTTTCATTGAATCTCGAGCTTTGGAATATTGTCGAAAATGGATTTAAAAAATCTTCTCTTCCGATGAGTGAATGGGATGAATCGGAGAAGAAAGTTTTTGCTTTAAATGCAAAGGCTATGAATGCCTTATATTGTGCACTTGACAAAAATGAATTTAATCGTGTTTCGATTTATGATTCGGCTTTTGATATTTGGAGAACTCTTGAAGTTACTCATGAAGGCACTAGCCGAGTGAAAGAGTCCAAAATCAACATTCTTGTGCACTCTTACGAACTTTTCCGGATGAAACCAAGTGAGTCCATCGGAGACATGTATACCCGTTTCACGGATGTCATCAATGGACTCAAAGCTCTTGGTAAAAGTTTTTCTAACTTTAAACTAGTCACTAAAATCTTAAGATCCCTTCCAAAAAGTTGGGATCCAAAAGTTATGGCTATTCAAGAGGCCAAGGACCTTAAAACATTCCCTCTTGAAGAACTTATTGGGTCTCTAATGACCTACGAAATGAACAATGTGACAAAAAGAAAACTCGAGAACAACCTTCCAAAGGACAAGAAGGATTTGGGACATAGAACACATGAAGACCACTCGAGCATAAGCTCAAGTGATGGTGAACTTAAACTACAAATGAAACAAAGATTAAAAAGCAAAAAAAATGAAACTACTTACTTTGAACGCAAGAAGAACAAAAATTGGGATGAATTGAGCTCTTCCGAAGATGAGGAGAAAATTAAGAAAGGCGAGATGGCAAACTACGCCTTAACCACTTTCAACGATGAGGTAATCGAAATCTCCCCAATTCATTTTGAAATTACTTAATGCTTTCTATGATGCATTTTCTTTTTATTAGTTTAGAAAAATTATTTTTAATTGCTTAATGTAATGAAAATAAAAAATTAGGAATCATGCTTATCATTCTAGTAATTTTGAAAATAATCATGAAAATTATATGTTTATGATAAACAAAATGATTTTGATTAAAAGTACCTTATATGATATCGTGCCTAATAAATTTATTTTTTTGAAACTATGCATGATGATGATGAGTTTTGGGTAATTTATAATTTATTGATTTTGATGAATTCCATGATGATCTTTTGCGATTTATAGATTATCAATTTTTACCATGATGAAAGTTGCCTTTAAAAATGATACACGGCTTTTGTATGCAAACTAAGCATGAAAAAGATAGATTCACCTAAAAAGAAAAATACATAACTACAACAAATAACAAAATGATTTTGTTTGAAAATGCCTTATGCACAATGAAACCATCATTGATAAATATGCTTTATATTTAATAGTTTCTTTGGCTTATATGCCTTATCATGATAAACGTTTTGAAAAGGTTGTATCATACTTTATGATTGTTATACATGATGATTTATTAGTCTTGAAGTTATTCAATTTTGATTAAATGAAATCATGTTTGACTTGAAGTAATGAGTTGAAATAAATTTTTTTTTTAATTATGTGTTGCATTTTTTTTATGATTTTTGATTTTTCCGTTTTAAACGATGATGCATGGATTTGAAAAAAAAAAAGGAGACATTCATGTATGGAATCAATCAATAAGTTGAAACAAAAGGAGGAAAGAATTTTTTATTAAAAAAATTTCTTTTTCTCTATCTTATTGATTTCTACCTAAGAGACCAATAAAATTATTTATGCCATTTTGAATCCCTTGAAAGAAATGTTGAGATTTAGATGATTTGGACGATTTGAATTTGAATGAGTTTTATCCAAAATCGTGATCTTGATTCCGTGATATTTACAAATTAAGAATTATTATGAATCAATATTTTTTCATTAATCGATCTCCTAAGATTTTCTTTTGATTATTTATGAGTAGGTTTTTCAAAAAGAAATCATGTCTTTTGGCATTCACATATTCTAATATTTTATGGTATAATTTTTATGTAATTCCTTGTATTCATGAAATGTTTATCTCATTACCCAATTATTTTCTCCTTGATATTCCTTATGTGATGATATGAATACATGAAATATTCATTAATTTATTTTGATGAAAAGTTATGATCATGAATGGTAGGATGAAATTTGATAAGTTAATACCATCATGATTTTATACATTTATGATTTGAAATGATGCATACAATACTTGTGCTTTCTAATTATGATGTAAATCATGATTTAAAATACTATAAGTTGTTGCTAAAATAATGTATTATAAATATTGATTGAATGTTTTGTATCATGAATACTCTAAATGATGAATGTTTGGTATCATGATCAAAATATTGACAAATAGTTAAAAATTTTAGTATCATGATATCCTCATAATGTTGATTGATTTATTCAATATCGTGCGTGAATGAATATAAAGTTTTTGAAAATGTGCATATTCTAATTTGAAAATATGATGATGCACAAATAAGATTGATACTTACCTTTGTCATAATTGATGTAAAGGGTCTTCCCTTCTTTTTGACAATGACAAAGGGGGAGATAGCTAGCGTACACAAGTCAAGAAGATGCGAAAACTTGATTGCTAGCTTGCCTATCTTAAGTAGCAAAGATTGCTAACTTGCTTATTTCAAGTAGTAAAAATTATCTTCTTAAACATCACTATCTTGCCTATCTCAAGAAGCAAGACTTACAACCTGCACATTACAGTAGGAAGCAAGAATCGATAGCTTACACACTTCAACAAGAAAGCTATCTTGTATTTGCTTTTGAAATTTTTGCTAGCTTCTATGTTGCAAAACTTACTCACTTTCTCAAACACTTTGCTAGCTTGCACTTTGTAAAGGAAGCGAAAATAGCACTTCTCAAAAGAGAAGAAAGAACTTACTATCTTGAACATCACAAAAAATTGCTACCTTGCATGATGTAAAATTTGCTAAGATCACTATCTCAAAAGAGTTGCTATCTAAAAAAAAAGCAAATGTGTTATCTTGCCTATCTCAAAATACAAAGCATGCTAACTTTTTACGGAAGCAAAATTGCTAGCTCAAACATTGCAAAGGAAGCAAAAATTTGCTAGCTTGCAACTTGCATATCATGAAAATTGCTAGCTTGTAGTCTAAAGAGAAGCAATTAGTTGTTATCTCAAGAAAAGCAAACATGCTAAACTTACACATCTTTAATTGCTAGATTGCATGATGATAAAATTTGATACTATGTTTTTCATGCAATGTATGGAACTTTTTATCTCTAAACACATAAGAGTAGGAACTTCTTCTTTTTGTTGATGACAAAGGGGGAGAAGTATGATGACATGATATGTTATGCATAAGTTTATGATGACATGTTGCTTGGATTCTTAAATCCAAGAGTCTCTATCAATACGGCATATTGATAGGGGGAGTTTGGTTAAACTCTGGGGAGTTAAGGTTAACTCCGTTAGTCATCAATTAATTGTCATCATCAAAAAGGGGGAGATTGTTGAATCTCGGATTTTGATGATGAAACTAATTGATTGTGTTTAAATGTTTAACTGCATTTTGAGTGATGCAGGTCTACTCGATCAGGATTAGATAGTTGACGCAGGAGGAATTGACGTTGCGCCGGAGGAGATCACGTCAGGATATTGGATGGCAGAAGGCTTCGGACGTCGGGCATCAGGCCAAGGAGAGCGGAATTGCACCAAGGATATCGGGGTTGCAAAGGTCAACCGCCGATTGGGCAATAAGTCGCAAGAGAGGATGATGCGCTGAAGAATCAGACGAAGCGCCAACCAATGATGTGCCGGGCAACAGAATGTCAATTCGCGTCGTAATAACTGTCTAGATCGGAGTAGAGTTTTGGCTTGCATGTGCAGGATTAACTACGATAACGATGAAGATATAAAGTGAAACAAAGTGCGGAGTCAAGCACGAAGGATTCGTTGGGAGTTCAAGAATTCGACGGAAGTCCAAAGGTTCATCAGGAACGCTGTCGGAACTAGCCGAGAATGAGTAGGGAGCTTGCCGAAGGGTTTTTCGGAAGCTCACCGGAAGGTTCGTGGGAAGTTCGCGGAGTTCGCCAAGAAAGATTGGAGCTTGCCGAAAAAGCTCGTTGGAACTCACCAAGATCAAATCGTGAAGTCTAGGAGCTTGCCGGGAGTCCGTAGAATGGTTTCCGAGAGTTTATCGGAAGACCACCAGAAGTTCACCGGAAGAAGTCTTGACTTATGGACTTTGTAATAGCTTATAAAATGTCTTTAAATTCGTAGTTAGCACGTTAATTAGGGTTAGGATTAGGTATTAATCCTATAACCCAAGTATGGGCCAATTGGGCCCGAGTTCGAACTGGTTTGGGCCATGTTTGGAGCCCAACTAGTGAGCTGAAATAGTGTAGGCAGTGGCACCGCCAGATTAGGCGATGGCACTGCCTAGAACCCGAGATCTGAGCGGTGGCACCGCTGGACTGAGCGGTGGCACCGCTAGCCTCGGAATCCCAAGAGAATTCAAATTTTGGAGCCCAAATTTGAATTCTCTTGGGGCCTATAAATACCCCTATATTCTCAGTTGAGAATACAACCTTTGAGAAGCAAGAGATTGAGAAAAGAGCCTTAGCAAAGTCTTAGCAAGTCTAGTTTTCAAATTGCTTGAGTGTTCACCTCCCTTCTTCTTGTTGAAAAGAATTGTAAGAGTGTGAACCACTTGTAAAGGTTGTAAGAGGGGTATTAATCCTTCCCCTACAAGAGATTTGCTAGTGGAAGTTGGGAACCTCTTCGAAGAAGGCTTCGCAAGTGGATGTAGGTCATTTTGACCGAATCACTTTAAAACTACTGTGTTCTCTGGTTTGTATCCTAATCTTGCTATTTACATACTGCAAACTTCTTTACTTAGTCACTATGCTTACATACACTTCTAAGTTATCAAGCTTCCAAATTGGTTTTCATCGATATTGTTTTTTATCATGCGAAAGTTTTTAAACCAAATTCATTTAATCTGCTGCACTAATTCACCCCCCCTTTTAGTGCCGCTCCGATCCTAACAGTATTACTAGAGCCTTGATTTGTGGCCTCATTATGGTGGTGGGTGCCACTGATAGTACCATCAATATCCGAAATTTTGGGGATATAAATTTTTGGTTCTATTCTTGAAGCTTTTTAGGGTCTATAAATATCTCATTCATGCTTGCTTGATGGAGCAAGAATTCTTATGCACAAAAGTGTTGTAATCTCGCTCTTTGAGCATTATTTGAGTCTCTTCCTCCTTCTTGAGTTTAGAGGTGATTCTAAGTTGTAGGAGGTGAGGTCTCTTATAAAAGAGTGTATAGAGGTTCTCTCTTAAGCCTGTTAAAAGGATAAGAGTTGTAACAAGGGTAATTGATCTTTGCTCATTGGAAATAAGATCGGTAGTGAAAGTTGATTGTCTCTAGGGAAGAGGAATCGGGAGTGGATGTAGGTCGGAATTATAGAACCATTATAAATTAGTTTGCATTTCTTCTCTTACCTTGATTTGTTATTGTTTACTTATTTATTTTACTTGCAACCCTTATTTGCACTTTTAGTTAATCGTATTTCCGATACAGATTTATCAATCCAACTTTAAAATTGAATAAAATTGCTATAGCACTAATTCACCCTCCAAACTCTAGAAGAATCGAAGAAAGTTTCTCATCACTCGAGATCAAATTGATTCGATGGAAGACTTGTCATTCATTGGCCAAGTAAAGAGGATGGTGAATGCTTGCTGAAAGTTTATTACTCTCGCTTTAGCATGCAAAGAACCAAAGTCTTCCTCTATCATGATGAAAGAGGAGGAGAAAGAAAAAGGGGCAACAACAACCTGGAAGACCTAAGAAGTCCAACAAGGCCATCGAGTCGATGGTGATCAACAATAAGGAGAACCCATCAACATGGCATGTGTAGATGACTTGGTTGGGCATGGTGGCACTAACCACATTGGTGAACTAAAGAAAAAACTTAAACCTAAAAATGGAGAGAGAAGAAGTCTCAAAACAAGATTTAACGAGATGCGAATCACTTAATTGGGAGAGTTGTGATTAGGAATGATCTCAACAACCACCAATTAAACTAAACAAGCTCTATTAAAGGGCTTCTCGAAGCCTTAAAGCTTTATTTGACTAAGAAAAACTCATATCATAACAGTTCACTCAAATTAGAACAGCCCTCACTCAAATAAGGACAGCCATTGAGCAAGGGGGGTGTAATAGCTCTATAAGGAAGTTACTAGGTATGTGCACCTTAAAAAGAAAGTCTTTAAACCCGAAGAACTTAGGGCACCCCTCACCTTATAAAACAAGGGGTGTGCTCCTATCTATACAGAACCAAAAAGTCTCCATTAAGACTCCAAGTAGCCCTAGCCACCTTAGCTTAGAATAGAGAAGAGAAGAGAGGAGAAAAGAGAAGAAAAGAATTGTACATGGTGCAACCAATCCGCCCAACTATAGTCTTATCCCTCAAATTCTAACGACCAAAGCTCCACATCAAAGCTTCCTCCAACTATTGTGCAAAGTCCCCAAAAGCCTATTGTTTACTATTTAAACCTTAGGAGGAGGTACTAGCAACATAAGAGTAGGAGAAGATCGAAACTGATATGAAACTGATAATGATATGTAATCTGTCAAGAACACCCAAGTACAATCCAAAAATAACCTGCATTCTTATGTATTTATAAGCTTTTTATCATATTTTAAATTCTATTAATTTTAGTCTTATAGTTAGTACCTTAGCCTTACAAATAACATATGTTGTTTTTTTTTCGATTTTATGCTTAGTTTTCTTGTGATAGTTTTCTCCTCTACTAAAACTTTCATCCAAAATATGATATTAAGTTAGTAGTGATAGAATATAAAGAGAAATAACTTTTATATATGAACAAATACTAGCAGGTCATAACATATAGCGGAATTAAATGAAACCATAATCAAATAGAATACCAAAATATACGTAGAAAACCCCTTCAATGTGAAGGGTAAAAATCATAGGCAAACTAGAGATAATCCACTATAAGAATAATGAATATACAAATCTTAATCTGTTGTCCAAAACCCTAGCAACAATCACAAGAGAATAACTGGGATATAAGGATCACATCACTATGCACAATATCTAAATCCTCCCTAATTCTCCCCAAGTAATCACAGTAAGAATCTACTGTAGATCTGATCTAACCTAAGATGAAAGCACTGCTAGATGATTAAGAACAATTTCTCTGTGTTGTCCTTATCTTCTTCCCTTTCTTTCTCTTCCTTTTTTGCCTTGTTCTCCTCCTTTTCTTTAGAATCCCATGGCTGCCAAAAACTACCTTGTTACTGCCTTTTTCTGCCTCTTTTTATAGCCACCACACCTCCCCTAATATAAATTAGGGTTAGGTTAAGAGAGGGTGAGCTGTGGGATGATAAAGCCCACCTTGGGCTGAATATGGGTTGTCAACACAACAACCTCCCACTTCAGCCTATAAGAAAGGCTGTCCCATTACTCCTCAATGTGAAGGCCGACTAGCTATCGGTATATCTCCTGTCTTTCTTTTGGTAAGGTCTTCATTCCATTTGGTAGCAGTACCAAATTATAAGTGTGGTTCTTCTGAAGAGCATATATCTCTTCCTACATAGCAACTAATTACTTCTCTTTTTGCTCACTTTTAATTGCTTTCTGATAACTCTCTGGTTCACCTGCATAAGTAAGCATCACATACTCATCTGTAGAGTATCTTCTGGAAGGTTGGCATTGTCTAGAAGATCTTCTCAACTGAGGTTCTATGGGAAGTTGCTCTCTAACTTCTTGCTCAACATGTCCTGCAGGTAGATCAACATCAAGCTCTACACTATCTTCTTGCACATCTCCCCCATCACCTTAATATACTGAAGGAGTAACTAGGTTACAATCTGCTAATCCTTCTACAGAAGTCTTGGCCAGTGTCTTCTTCTTCAAATCTTCAAAGGTTTGATCCTCAAAGAAGACTACATCTCTGCTTCTGCTTCTGAACACCTTCTGCTTTTCTGGATCCCAAAGCCTATAACCAAACTGATCATATGAGTAACCAAGAAAAATACATTCTTTAGTCTTACTATCCAGCTTAGACCTCTCATTGTCTAGAACATGTGCAAATGCACGACAACCAAACACTCTCAAATACCTGTAGGAAACATCTTTCCCTGACCATACACACTCTGCAACATCATCATCTAGGGCTATGTATGGTGACAAGTTGATTACATCAACTGCAGTCCTCAAAGCCTCATCCCAAAACCTTTTGGGTAGCTTGGCCTATGAACGCATACATCTGATCTTTTTCATGATGGTGCGGTTCGTCCTCTCTGTAATTGCTGCTAGTCATAGGTGCCCAGCAAGCCAATCACGTGAGTGATGGCACATGTGACTTGATACAGAATCTTTTTGCTTATTATATTTTGGCGTATATCACTTTATAACTATTGCATAAATGCATATATATATTGTGATGTCCTTGGATTTGTGCAATGGGAATCGGATCGTGATGAGATCACGATAATGAGATCGATTCACCTTTAAACACATATCCTAAATAATCCCGGTCATAGGTTTTTCGAGAGGGACATCGCGGATAACCGGATAGGATGGTGTGTTTGTATACCATCCATATGATGGATGCAGCTAGTCTCATAGCTGCTCGTGTAGGGACACTAGGAATACAAAGAGGTGCTCATTGGAGAATGAGTTCTTTGATTGATCCGCCACGGAATCTTTGGATGGTTGATGATGCCTTATTGTCAGACAGCGATTCCATAGTCCTAGTGGTGTATCTGGTCCTTAGACTTGAGACACCAAGGATGTCCTGTATGAGTGCTCCACTCTTTGATACCAAACTTATAGGTTTGGTTGTCCCAGATCTAGTACAGTTGGTCATTGGGAGTGGTAGTCGACCTTACGAGGGCTATTGAGTGTCGATAAAGGATCATCCACTCTCGGCGTCATGAGAGGAATATCCCATGTGTTCTTGCTCAGACAAATCCCTGGCCAGGGTCATTCGGGTTGAGAGAGAAAGAGTTCTCCGGGAGAATCCGATTAGAGCGAGACTTCAGTAGAAACCGTATGGGTCCGACAACACCATGCTCGATATACGGGTCCCGGGATATTAGATGGATGAGGGACTATAGGTACAAGGTAACCGAGGACAAACAGGTCCAATGGATTGGATTCCCTTGTATCGTCTCGGGGACTATGGCATAGTGGCCTAACGTCCGTAGTAGTCGATGAGTCGAGTGAATTATTACGAGAGATAATAATTCACCGAAGTTAGAAGGAGTTCTCGATGGTATGACTCACGGCCAGCTCGATATTGGGCCTAGAGGGTCACACACATATGGCGGGGGCATTGCGATGAGTAGAGGTTTGGATATGAGATATCGACGGAGCCCTTGTCTTATTGGATGCAGATCCAATACCCACTAGGAAGGACCCATTAGGGTTTGACACGGGATCTCTATAAATAGGAGGGATTCTGACCTCATAGGCTAGAGTCTTTGCTTGCCCTTCCTATTCTCCTCTCCTCTCCACCTTAGAGGCCTGGAGTTTTGAGGAGGGTCGTGCTTAACCCTGTTTGTGTGGATCACAGAGGAGGACGCTTGACCTCCTTCACCCTCTCCTAAGGATCTGCAAGGAAACAGGGATATACGATCTCCCTAGGTAACACAATCTCTATAATGCATTTTTTGTGTTTTATGGATTTTTTGCGCACCAATCTTCGCGACGACGAACATCTTTTTTTTGGGAATCGGGGATTTTTTGTTTTCTTGTTCTTCCATTGCGCGATATGATGTCCCCTTGATTTCCCAACGGTGGTATCGAGCCGGGTTGTTCGATGCGAATGATTGGTTTTGAACTGCGTGTGTTGTGTTTGGAAGAATATTGACGTCAAAATCGTTGATCAAAAGCGAGGAAGGGCAGCAACAGCTGCTGCCCTCGATCCGCTTACTGCCGACCACTGAAGAAGAAGAACAATACCATTGCCGGCAGCCACCATGGGGCGGGCAAGATGCTGCCAATGTTTTCGCAGCAGCCGGCCGGGCGGTCTGTTTGCAGCAAGCTTGCGGGCCGGCGGGTTGGCAGCCCGCTGGGTAGAGGCACCTGCAGACGGGCAGAGGCCCAGGCTGGCGGCTACCGCCGTCAAGGAAAGCGCGCGCCGCCGCCAGAGGGGGCAGCGACGCTTAACGCCGCGGGCTGTTCCCGCGGGAAAACCCCCACATTGTGGCCTTTGGCCGCCTGGCGAGACGGAAAGACCGCCTGCTGAGGCAGCGGCGCCCGGCGAGGCGCCCACCCGCAGTGACGTCGCCGCCAGCGGGCGCCGCAGAAGGGCAGGCGAGGGCCTCGCCCGCCTCGCCCGCCTGGCCGCCCGGCCAGGTGGTGGCGGCGGTGCAGCCAATGAAAGGGCATTAGGGTTTTCTGGGAAAAGGACAATTTTACCCCTCGAAATTTAAGAAATTCCAGTTTTTGTCTTTTATCAAAATTATGAAAATACCCTTAGGAATTGAGAAATTCCCTATATGTCCCTGATTTCAGAAAAATATTAATTAATTAAAAGGTTTAGTTGATTATTATTTTTTTATTATTATCTAGTAGTCCTACATGATGATGATTATTTATACATGTGATGTATGATGTGTGGACGGATGATCATGGACCGTGTGATGTGTGTACTTGTGATTATTATTATTGAGGTCCGCGAACCTCCATTATATTTTCGTTTATTGTCGGGCCTGCGTGCCTATGATTAAGTTGTAATCACATGAGGAGGCGCGGCGGAGCGTGGATGCGATAAGCGGGACCCACGAGACGGACGATCGTGATGCATGGAGATGCATCAAGATGTCGATGAAACCGACGAGGACGAGAGATGAACGATCATTGGGCATGGAGATGCACCGTTGCACACATAGATCTTGATGTGAGTGATTAGCCCCTCTTGGCTCGGGCCTAATCATATTAGGTTGTGGTCCATGATCATCCGATGTGATTGCTTATACACATACTAGATATGTATATATATTTGCATGCGATGTAGATATATATTAAATATGTATATGTGTGACATGTCATATTAGGAGACCAAATTATAGAAACATCTCGCGATAATATTAAGTCGGTAGACGTGAGGCAATTAGATTGACCCACGTGGCCTTCCATCGTTATGAGTAGGAACCGATTCCCAGTGTAGGTTGAGTTGGTGAGTCCCTCGAGACTCACCTATATTGCGATTCGCTATCTTGCTTACGACATAGAGATGTCACCGGTGACTGAGGACATGGTATGCTTGGTCGAGTCCCTCGAGGGTATATCATCAAATCGGACTCATCTTGTAACGAAGGTGTTGACTTAACCGAGCATCATGGTTGGTCGAAGTCCCTCGAGGCCATGGTGATTCGGAGGCCGAAACAGACGGGAATCACAAGGAGTTGTGATCGGCAAGAGTTGCCTACCTTTTAGGCTTAGTGTGATTGGTCGAGTCCCTCGAGGTTACACTAAACGCTGATTGATCGATCCCCACTAGAAGTCTATTTGGAGACTTCCTTTTCGCGTCTTTGAGGGTGTCGCGTGACTCGTTAGTAAAAAATAGTGGGAGCATATTAAGATAGAAGTCCATATCTTGATAGTTTATTTCTTGCAAAATCCGCATGTTATTCATTTCGCTACATCTTTATTTTCAGAAAATGTCGCCTTTTCAAATCCCTTACGTGGCATACTTGATGTCAACCGCCTAAGCTGGTCCAAATTATACGGATTGGCTCCGTAACTTGAGAATTGTTCTCACAGCGGAGAAAAAATCGTACGTCCTTGATACTGATGATGCCTAAGAAGAAGGGCAAGCGAGGATGAGATCGCCGCTACGTAAAGTACATTGATGACTCCACTCTTGCTCGATTGCTATATGTTGGGCTCTATGACTCAGAGTTACTGAGACAACATGAAAAGATGGATGCCGATCCATTCTCCTACATGTTAGAAATTGTTTGAGGAACAGGAAGGACTCAACGATATGAGATATCCAAGAGCCTTTTTTCAGCTAGGATGGTGAGGGGACACCGATTCAGAACCATGTCCTAAAGATGATTGAGTGGATAGAGAAACTCACAGATCTAGGAATGGTCCTAGAGGATAACTTGTGTGTGGACATTGTGCTTCAGTCCCTACCAGATTTCTTTTCACAGTTCATAATGAATTTTAATATGAACAAGCTTGAGGTGACTCTCCCAGAGCTCCTCAATATGTTGAGGGAGGCAGAGAGTACTATTAAGAAAGAGAAGCTAGTTCTCTACAATGGTGAGACCAGAAAAGAAAAAAGGAAAGAAAGGTCCCTTAAGAAGGGGAAAGGGCAAGGGCAAACAAGGTAAAGCAAAGGTTGCTAAGAAAGACCAAAGCAAAGGACAAAGGCCTTCCACCGTGGGTAAAGATGGGCATTGAAGAGAAACTGCAAAGAGTACCTTGCAGAAAGGGCGAAACAAAAGCTTGATGAAGCTTGGTACATTCATGATCAGTCTCCATTTGTGGGACTCTTATGATAACACATGGGTATTGGATAACGGTAGTGCTTATCATATATGCAATTCGTTGCAGGTTCGGCAAAGCCTAGGAGGCTCTGAGAGGCGAGATGGACCTCAAGATGGGTAATGGAGCAAAAGTTGCTGTATTAACTGTTGGCGAGGTCGCCCTACATCTGCCTAGTGGAGCTTTTATTGCATTAGATACATGTTATTTTGTTCCTTCTATTATCAAAAACATTATCTCCATTTCATGTTTAACAGTTAGTGGATATAAATTTGTTTTTGAGAACAATGGTTGTTCGATATTATTAGATGATAAGATCATCACGAAAGGAACAATGCATAATGGTTTATTTATGTTAGACATCACTCCACATATCATGAATGTAAATGTGTCCAAAAGGAAACGAGATGAGTTGAACAGTGCATACCTGTGGCATTGTAGGCTAGGTCACATCCATGAAAGAAGGATTCAAAAGTTGCTAAATGATGGATATCTAGATCCATCCGACTATGTGTCATATGCGACTTGTGAGCCTTGCATTCATGGAAAACTGACCAAATCTCCATTTAGTAGAACTGGAGAGAGAGCCAATGAGTTGTTGGAACTCATACATAATGATGTATGTGGACCCATGTCAACTCATGCCATTGGAGGTTACTCCTACTTCATTACATTTACTGATGATTTCTCAAGGTATGGATATGTGTACTTAATGAAGTACAAGTCTGAGGCCTTTGAGAAATTCAGAGAGTATAAGAATGAGGTGGAGAAACAGACTGGAAAGAGTATCAAAACTCTTGATCGGATCGAGGAGGTGAATACTTTAAATACAGACTTTACTCGGGTTCCTCAAGGACCATGGGATATTATCCCAATGGACACCTCCTTATACACCTCAGCTCAATGGTGTCTCTGAAAGGAGAAATCATACATTATTAGATATGGTACGGTCCATGATGAGTTTTTTTGACCTACCCATCACATTACGGGATATGCCCTAGAAACCGCAGCTTACCTTACCAAACAGAGTTCCAACTAAGTCGGTAGTGTCTACACCATATGAGATATGGAAAGGAAGAAGCCTGATCTTAAGGTTGTTAAGAGATGGGGCTGCCCCTGCCCGCGTGTTAGAATACACAACCCCGATAAGTTAGAATCAAGGACAGAGCGATGCAAATTTGTGGGATACCCCAAGGAAACTTGTGGGTATTATTTCTATCATCTCGAGGACCAAAAAAGGTCTTTGTAGCTAAGAGAGCAAAGTGTTCCTTGAGAAGGAACACATTCTTGACGGAGACAGTGGGAGAATGATAGAATTGATGAGGTTGGAGAACCAAGCTCAAGCACCACTCTGGCCCGAAGTGCATTCGGGTACCTAATACACAAGTATCAACTTTACGCTTGGTCGATAGAGTATCCCATCCTCCTGAGAGATATGTGGGACATATTAGAGCAGGAGGATGTAGAGGATATTGATCCTCGGACCTACGAGGAGGCTATTATGAGTATAGACTCGGGAAAGTGGAAAGAAGCCATGAATTTCGAGATGGATTCTATGTACTCCAATAAGGTTTGGAACCTAGTTGATGCTTAGAAGGTATTGTACCTATCGGTTGCAAGTGGATCTTTAAGAAAAAGATGGGAGTAGATGGAAAGGTAGAGTCCTATAAAGCAAAGCTAGTGGCTAAAGGGTATCGTCAAAGGCAAGGTGTTGACTACGACGAAACTTTCTCACCAGTAAGCAATGCTAAAATCCATCAGAATTCTATTGGCTATTGCAGCACACTATGATTATGAGATCGGCAGATGGATGTGAAAACCGCATTCCTCAACGGGAACCTCGAGGAGGAGGTGTATATGATGCAACCTAAGGGATTAAGTGTCCAAGAACGCCCGGATAAGGTGTGTAGGTTGCTTAGATCCATTTATGGACTAAAAGCAAGCTTCCCAAAGTTGGAACATAAGATTTGATGAGGCAATCGGATCTTATGATTTAGATTAAGAACGAAGATGAGCCTTGTGTATCAGAAAGGTAAGTGGGGCGCTATCACCTTTTGGTGTTATATGTGGATGACATCCTCATCATTGGGAATGACATAGGAATGCTATCCACAGTAAAGGCTTGGTTATCTAGACACTTCTCCATGAAGGACTTAGGGGAAGCATCTTATATCTTGGGGATTAGAATTTATAGAGATAGATCCAAGAGGATGCTTGGCTTGTCCCAGTCCAGGTACATAGAAACTATTGTCAAAAGGTTTGACATGGAAAATTCCAAGAGAGGTCTCATACCGATGAGACATGAGATATCGCTTTCTACGAATATGTCCCCAAAGACTCCAGAAGAAAGGGCGAACATGGATATGATACCTTATGCCTCAGCAATATGGTCTATCATATATGCCATGCTATGTACTAGGTCTGATATAGCGCATGCCCGAAAGTGTCCTGAAAGTGTATCGTGCGGATCCGTGCTTAGAAACCTTTGGAAAGCGATAAAAGTGTATCCTTAAGTACTTGAGAAGGACTAAGGATCTTTTACTAGTATATGGAGGTAATAGCCTTAAGGTTGAAGGCTACACTCACTCAAGTTTTCAATCGATGTCGATGATAGCAAGTCGAATTCGAGGTATGTGTACACCTTGAATGGAGGAGCAAGTGTCTTTGGAAGAGTTCCAAGCAAGATACCATTGTCGACTTCGACCACGAGGAAAGGGGTACATTGTTTGCATCGGATGCAGCAAAAAAGAGGAGTGCGGGTGAAGAAGTTCATCACAGATTTGGGAGTCGATCTGAGATAGCGACAAAGTCGACTTCCTTATATTGCGACAACTATGGGTTGATTACTCAAATAAGGGGAACGGGTCTCATCGAAGTGTTACGAGGAGGTTCCGGCTTATAAGAGAGATCGTAACCCGAGGAGATGTAGCTTGATGGAAAGAGTTCCATCCGAAGATAACATTGCAGATCCACCGACAAAGCCGTTGTCTCATTTTGTCTTTGGCGCCCGCTGGGTCCGATGGGGATCGGAACACATAGGTGATTGGCTTTAGGTCAAGTGGGAGATTGCTAGTCATAGGTACCAGCAAAGCCAATCCGTGAGTGATGGCACGTGTGACTTGATACAGAATCTTTTGCTTATTATATTTTTGGCGTATATCACTTTATAACTATTGCATAAATGCATATATATATTGTGATGTCCTTGGATTTGTGCAATGGGAATCGGATCGTGATGAGATCCGATAATGAGATCGATTCACCTTTAAACACATATCCTAAATAATCCCGGTCATAGGTTACTCGAGAGGGACATCGTGATCTTAGGATAGACCGGGTGTCTTTGTATACCCGTCCATATGATGGATGCATTTTGTTCTCATAAAGCTGCTTCGTGTAGGGACACTAGGGATGATGCAGTGCTCATTGGAGAATGAGTTCACTGATTGATCCGCTTACGGAATGCTTTGGATGGTTGATGATGCCTTATTGTCGACAGCGATTCCATAGTCCTAGTGGTGTATCGGTCCTTAGACTTGAGACACCAAGGATGTCTGTATGAGTGCTCCACTCTTTGATACCAGACTTATAGGTTTGGTTGTCCCGGATCTAGTACAGCTGGTCATTGGGAGTGGTAGTCGACCTTTACGAGGGCTATTGAGTGTCGATAAAGGATCATCCACTCTCGGCGTCATGAGAGGAATATCCCATGTGTTCTTGCTCGAGACAAATCCACGGCCGGGGTCATTCGGGTTGAGAGAGAAAGAGTTCTCAGGGAGAATCGATTAGAGCGAGACTTCAGTAGAAACCGTATGGGTCCGACAACACCATGCTTGATATCACGGTCTCGGGATATTAGATGGATGAGGGACTATAGGTACATGGTGGCGAGGACAAACAGGTCCAATGGATTGGATTCCCCTATATCGTGCGGGGACTAGGCGTGAGTGGCCTAAATACGTCCGTAGTCGATGAGTCAGTGAATTATTACAGAGATAATAATTCACCGAGTTAGAAGGAGTTCGACAGGTATGACTCACGGCCAGCATTTCGATATTGGGCCTAGAGGGTCACACACATATGGTAGGCATTGCGATGAGTAGAGGTTGGGATATGAGATATCCTGAGAGCCCTTGTCTTATTGGATGCAAATCCAATACCCACTAGGGAAGGACCTATTAGGGTTTGACCGGGATCTCTATAAATATGAGGGATTCACTGACCTCATAGGCTAGAGTCTTTGCTTGCCCTACCTATTCTCTCTCTCTCTCCACCTTAGAGGCACGGAGTTTTGAGGAGGGTCGCATGCAACCTTTGTGTGGATCACCGCCAGAGAGGAGGACGCTTGACCTCCTTCACCCTCTCCTAAGGATCTGCAAGGAAACAAGGATATACGATCTCCCTAGGTAACACAATCTCTATACGCAGTTTTGTGTTTTGCGGATTTTTACGCACCAATCTTCGCACGACGACAAACATCTTTTTGGGAATCGGGGATTTTTGTTTTCTTGTTCTTCCGCTGCGCATATGATGTCGCCCCCTTGATTTCCCAACAATTGCATTATACTAAGGTGTACCAAGAACTGCCATCTCATGTTGGATCCCGTGTGACCTGCAATAATCATCAAATAATCCTGTGTACTCACCACCATTATCTGATCTTATGCATTTCAATTATCTTTTTGTCTCCCTTTCAACCCTAGTATGAAACTCTTTGAAGACATTAATCACCTGATCTTTGATCTTTAAAGCATAGGCCCAAACTTTCCTAGAAAAATTATTTATAAAAGTGATAAAATAAAGTGCACCACTTATACCAAGAACATCAATAGATCGACCAAGAGTTTTTGTCCTCAAAGGACCGCATACATCTGTATAAACTCGATCTAAGGCATGCATTTTTCTAGATAAAGCAGAACTAGCAAATGAAACTCTATGTTGTTTACTAGCAAAACAATCAATACAAGGGTTTAGATGTGTACCTCTGAAGTCTGGCAATACCTCTCTCTTGGAAAGAGCTTGCAGCCCCTTCTCGCTCATGTGTCCCAATTGCCTATGCCGTAACTCGATGTTGGAGTCTTTCTCTGTAGCATTTAATTGCTCACCATAAGCTTTAGCCTGTAACCTATACAAAGTATAACATTTTTTTCCACTAGCTATAATAAGAGAACCCTTACTATGCTTCCATTGTCCTCTGTAAAATTTGCTATCATAGTCTTCATCATCTAGTTTTCTAACTGAAATTAAATTTAGCCTCAAGTCAACCATATGCCTCACATCCTTAAGCACCAACTTGCAGCCAAGATTGGTCTTTAAATAGATATCACCCATGTCAATGATGTCTGATGTGCCATAGTTGCCCATCTTGACAACACCAAAATTTTCAGACCTGTATGTAGCTAAAAACTCCCTCCATGGTGTAGCATAATAAGAAGTACCTGTGTTAATCACCCACTCAAGATCCTGATACACACAAGAAAAAATATCATCAGAAGGAGACAAAATCAAATAATCACCACCCTACACTATAGTTGTAGTATTATCCTTTGACTCTGTAGACTCCACTTCTTTTCCCTTTTTCTTGCTCTTCTTAGGTTGCTTACATTGGTTCTTATAATATCCTTTCTTACTATAATTATAGCAAACAATATATTTTCTTGATCTTGACTTACTTCTACCCATGCGTGAACTGTTTCTAGACTTTGACCTTCCTTTGTTTTCTGAGATAAGTGCTTGTGGATCATTATGAGATGTTGCTGAATTCTTTCTTCTCAACTCCTCATTCAACAAACTGCTTGTTACTTGACTCATAGTGACAACACAATCTAGCGTAGAATTATTGAGGGAAACTACCAGTGTCTCCTAACTTCCTGGTAATGAACTTAGAAGTAATAATGCCTGCAACTCATCATCAAGAGACATTTTCATAGAGGATAACTAGTTCGTAATACTCTGCATTTCATTCAAATGCTCAGCAATAGAAGCACACTCTTCATATTTTAGGTTCACAAGTTTTCTAATAAAAAAAGCTTTATTGCGAGCTTTTTTCCTTTCATAAAGACCTTCCAATTTTTTCCAAAAAGAATATGTAGAACTTTCAATAGAAACATGGTGAAAGACACTATCATCAAGCCACTATCGAATAAATCCAATTGTTTTTCGATCTAACCTCTTCCACTTATCATTTGTCATAGTCGTGGGTTTTGCACTATCCCCCTGCAAGAGTCCATACAAATCTTTGCAATACAAGAGATCTTTCATTCTTGGTTTCCATATCATCCAATTGTTTCCATTTAAACTAATCATGCAAGAAACATTCTTGGCCTCCATGTTCAAATACAAAATTAAATCACCACAACTCTGCTTTGATACCAGTTGATGGGATATAAAGAAAAATAATTTTTTATATATTAACAAATACTAGTAGGCCATAACACAACAGAATTAAATAGAACCACAATCAAATAGAACACCAAGATATACATGAAAAATCCCTTCAATGTGAAGGATAAAAACCACAGCAAACTAGAGATAATCCACTATAAGAATAATAAATATACAAATCTCAATCTCAATCTCTTGCCCAATATAAGAGATCTTTCATTCTTGGTTTCCATATCATCCAATTGTTTCCATTTAAACAAATCATGCGGGAAACATTACTAGCCTCCATGTTCAAATACAAAAAATAAATCATCACAACCCTGCTTTGATACCAGTTGATGGGATATAAAGAGAAATAACTTTTATATATGAACAAATACTAGCAGGCCATAACACAACAGAATTAAATAGAACCACAATCAAATAAAATACCAAGATATACGTGAAAAATCTCTTCAATATGAAGGATAAATACCACGGCAAACTAGAGATAATCCACTATAAGAATAATAAATATACAAATCTCAATCTCTTACCCAAATCCCTAGCAACAATCATAAGAGAATAACTAGGATATAAGGATCACATCACTATACACAACATCTAAATCCTTCCTAATTCTCCCCAAGTAATCTGAAGAAGAATCTACTATAGATCTGATCTAACTTTGAGATGAAAACACTGCTAGATGATTGAGAACAATCTCTTTGTGTTGTCCTTGTCATCTTCACTTTCTTTCTCTTCCTTTTCTGCTTTGTACTCTTTCCTTTTCTTTGGAATCCCTGGCTACCAAAATCTTCCTTATTGCTGCCTTTTTTTCTGTCTATTTTTTAGCCACCACACCCTCCCCTAATATAAATTAGGGCTAGGTTAGTGAGGTGAGTTTGTGGGCTAATAAAACCTACCTTGGGCTGAATATGGGTCATCCCCAACAAATAGATCATTAAATCCAAACCCTATAACGGATCATC
Source organism: Musa schizocarpa (assembly GCA_900464855.2). Lineage (NCBI taxonomy): Eukaryota > Viridiplantae > Streptophyta > Magnoliopsida > Zingiberales > Musaceae > Musa > Musa schizocarpa. The sequence continues at coordinate 42,834,223 of LS990922.1, read as the reverse complement.
TGCAAGGATTGACTTAGGTAGTGAGGTATCAAGGAGGTTGGGATCTATTTCGAGAAAGTGGGGCCTTGCACACCAGGTTGAAGGCAAAGAGGTGAAGCAAGTCGTTAACCATACAATGGACAATGGCATGGGTAGCAACCTCGCTTTGGTGCCTTTGATATCGGAGGAAGAGGGCAAGGGAGACGAGGGCTGATATCAACTCATGTCAAGGTGGAGACAATGAGTGGTAGCGAGGGCCCTGAGGCCACGGCGACAATTGATTTTACACGAAGATCTAAGGATAATTTTATTTTTAAAAAATTAAAGGTGTTCAATTCAAATAAATAAAAAACAATGTACTAATCAAGAAATGAAAAAAACAGAGACTTTTTTGAGAAATTTGTCCAAGAGTATTCTTATCATTTTTATTTTTAATAAATATTTTTTTAAAAAAATTATTCCATATTAATTTTGAGATTAATACTAAGATTGTAACAAGATATGTCATCAGAAAGCCTAATGAATAAAGAATACAAAGTGCTTTTTGATTTTCAATTTAAAGTTCTTTTTAAGGAAGTTATATTTATTTATCTTTATAAAATTCATGGTCATAAAAAATTTTAAAATTCACTTTTAATTATTTTATTAATATTTATTGTGATCTTGAAAAAAGTGAAATTTTTGGAAAGTTGTTTCAAGTCTACCATCATATAACTAATGTCTTCTATAGTGATTTGAGTCCAAGTACGTGGTGAGTTTGTTTATTCTCCTTTCAACTTATTTCAAGGTTTTCCTCTGCATCCAGACATGACAAAATATAAGTATCATGTTGCACTGCGTTACAAAACAAAGCCTCGTACTTGTCACCATGGCTGACGAACAAAGGCTTATAGTAGATGTAGAACACGAAACAAATCGGTTTTATTGCAAAAGAGGGCCACGAGCAGGCGGCAGCTCATCAGTAGTGATAGATATAAGCATCGTGTTCGTGTACAAGTAACAATTCGGTAGTTCCGGTTGAGCTGATAAGCCTGCTGATAGTGTAGCCCCTTGCCATCCGAAACTTGCCGGTCCCTCCGACGATGGCTCGCTCCATCGTCTCGCCGACCACCTCGTTGCCGACGATGGAGATGCTGCTCCCGTCATACTTGCCGGTGGTGAAGACAAAGTTTAACATATAGAGGTACGCGGATGGGCTTTCTATGGACGCCTGCACCGTGAGATCGTACGTCCTCCCGATGAGCATCGAGCTCGACTCGGGCCCTTCCTTCAGGATGTTGTTGCCCACCCAGATGCTCCCAAAGGTACCGTTGCCGGGGGGGCTGACGGCGGTTACGATGGTCGCGTTGGGGCCGCCGTAGTAGACGTGAAAGTAGAAGTGCAGGTGGGTCATCTTCTCCTTGGGTACATCGCTGCTGACAGTGGCAACAGCGGCAAAGAGGAGGAGAAGAGAGAGCGACGGAGATGGGGCCATGGAGAAGCTTATGGAGGGGTGAACCGATATATGGATGGCTGGAGAGACATGAGAGGTTTGTTGGGCTTTTATAAGTAAAGGAGTAGGTTGAACAGTGTTCTGTTTTCATGCTTATAAATGTGTTAAGACATGTGTTTTTGCTTAATTCAAACTGATCCTTGTGTCAAACTATTAGAGTAAAATAAAAAGAAAAGAAGACTATATAGAAATTTTATTAAAATAAAAAATGCATTAGTCTAGATTTTTTATGTTTTGTGAGAAAGAAAAGAAAACCTTTTGAATATGTTAGTCGTCAATAAAAACTTTGATAGTTTATGACAGGTCTTAGCTTGAATTTTATCGGGGCACTTATTAATTATACTAAAAATCAAAACAGAATCTTTATGATATGTGACAACAGATAATATAAATATGTATATGCTAGAGATAAAAAAAAAAAAATACTTAATATAGGCACCGTTAAAACATATTCAAACTTGAATGATAGATCGTCTCTAATCTTCCACATAATGAGTCATTTGACTAAAGTCATGAAGTGGCCGGATGATTTATCAGCTTTGACTGTTACGTGACAAGGAAAAACTCGTGGCCAAGAAGATTTATATTCAACATAGACAAAATGTCCATAATGAAAGAGATAACATACAATATAGCAACACTCGATCGTCCCATTCGAAAGCTATTCATGCTAGACTCAGCGAGTAGAATGCATTATAGTCAAACTGCAAGCACCGAAGCAGAAACAATTCACAGCTTTGTGCACTGATGCATCAGGGGTCGACAGAAGTGAAAGATCGGAGGCATCCAAAGTTTACATCTTTGATTCACTGCAACTTTTGTAATAGCTCATCCTACTCTCAAATGGAGGCATGCAAGAACGAGATGGACGGAATCAGCAGCATATAGCTTGCTGAATGGCAACACCTGCAGTAATGAAACTGTCCAAGGTCGAAGGTGTGACGGATGGCGTTGGAGGTGGCGTTTCTCTTACTCTATTGTTGTTGACTAGTCCTGCGAAGTAGGAGGAGACTTGGAAGAGCAATCGATTTTTAATTAATATTCACATCCGATCCGATAAAATTGGAATCATACTGAGAAAATTAGGATGATCCTTGTGCATACACATTCGATATTCTTATCCAATAAAATTGGAATCATACAGAAGCAAATTGAGCAAATTTGAGAAAATTGTAATCATTCTACTGTATGATGAACTGAAGAAGCAAATTTATGTTGGAGTTCCAAAACTTGAACACGTGCCTTCTGGCTTTGACTGGCTGAAAGATGCCTCCTCAAATCTATTCATGATTTCTGACCGACCACCGGAGTAATAACGATGGCTGAAATTTAAATTAAAAGTTTTTACTGATTGCTGCATATAAGATTAAGATTTCAGGTTCATATAGCAATCATGTGCATGCATGCAAGATTAACTTTTTTGACTTTACAGATTGATTAATTTATTTAAATCTTATTTTATTGTAAGATCTGTCTATTTTACTATTGTTCTAATGATTTATGGAAAAGTTTGGTGATCCCTTAACGCATGACCATCTATTTCATGGAAAATGCATATTAGAAAAACAATGGAAGTAAATTTTAGAGGCCTTCTTTCACTGCCTGTGGCTTTAGTTACCAGATGCTCTATTACATCAATAGATTCCCATAAATTTTGCTAGCCAATCATAAACCTGTTTGGCTTTTCGATTTCTCCTCAGCCATCCCATCCCATCAGTAACTAATTCACAAGGCTACGTTATCTTGCTTTTCCCATTCACCGACGCATGCAACTCAATTCTAGAAACCATTAAAAGTTAGAATATGTCACACGAGGGCATCAAACAAATTCCAAGGAAATGTCAGCTCTGATTCAAATATGTTTAAGTGGCTAATGACTGCTGAGCTGTTCCACGACTGATATATCAGTCAACTACGTATTATCATTTTTATGGTTGATGTGGTAAAATTGGTAAAAACAAAATTGCCATTCTGGTTGTAATGGTATAGTCACAGGAGAAGAAGAAATCTTACCTATTAGCCATAATAATTCGTAATATATCCTCAAGTATTGTTATATTGTGCATTGCTCAAGTATTGTTATAATTCATAATAAATCTGCATACGTTCAATTGCCATGAGCTTCGAGCTCCAATCCAGGTCTTTTCGGAGCAAGTCATCGATGATGCCGATCTCCCCATAGTGGCGGAGATCTTACTCGCATACCTACAAAATCTCACCATGCATAAATCTAATTTCTTCATTTGTTTTATCACTGTAATCTTATAAAAATATTTTAACATATTTATTTAATAAGCTAATATATAGTGATGGTGTCATGAGTATCGTGGACTGACGAGTCAGTCTAGTTGGTTTATTGTTGAATGTGCGGACTTATCCAAGTATCTCTTCCTAGCTGACATGGGGAGACTTCGTGAGGTGAAACCGCATAAGCTATCCAGTCAAAAGTCATTTTGTTAGTAAGGACCCGATTCAAGATGGTCGGGTAGGTGGACTGGGATATTTCTAGTTATAAAAATCATCCCTGGGGGTTGGGTCATCTGGGTATCTTCGGGCAACCAATGATCCTATATGACAGGCTGATGTCGAGAGTTGATCGGCATGACCTTTATAGGGAAATCTGAGGGCGATATCATATGCGCAACGGAAGAACATAAAATAAAAATATTAAATTTCTCAAAAAGTGTTCTTCATTGTGCGAAGATTGGTGCACAAAAACTTGTGAAACTGAAAACCAAATGTGAGATTGTTGTGTTACCTAGGGAGATCATATATCCCTGAATTTCTATAAATCTATAGGAGAGGATGAAGGAGGTCAAGCACTCTCCTCTCCAGTAATGATCCACATGACAAGAGCTATGAAGACGCTTCTTAAATTGCTAGTCATAGGTGCCCTACAAGTCAATCACGTGAGTGATGGCACATGTGACTTGAGACACAGTTTTTTTATTTATTATACTTTGACATTTATTACTTTATATTGCTTGTTGCATATATGCATATATATATTGTGATGTTCTTGGATCTGTGCAATGAGAATCGAATCGTGATGAAATCTCAATAATGAGATCGATTCACCTTTAAATACAAATTCTAAATAATCTCGATCATAGGTTTCTCGAGAGGGACATCGAGATAGTCGGATAGATTGGTGTGTTGTATACCCGTCCATATGATGGATGCAACTAGTCTCATAATTACTCATGTGGGGACACTAGGGATATAATACAGGTGTCCATTGAGGAAAGAGTTCACTAATTCATCTGCTTACGGAATGCTGAATAGTTGATGATGCCTTATTGTCAGATAGCGATTCCATAGTCCTAGTGGTGTATCTAGTCCTTAGACTTGAGACACTAAGGATGTCATATATGAGTGCTCCACTCTTTGATACCGGACTTATAGGTTTGGATGTCCCAAATCTAACACAGCCGGTTATCGAGAGAGGTAGTCAACCTTACAAAGACTATTGAATATCGATAGAGGATCATTCACTCTCGGTATCATGAGAGGAATGTCCCATGTGTTCTTGCTCAAACAAATCCTTAGCTAGGGTCATTCGGATTGAGAGAGAAAGAGTTCTCCGAGAGAATTCGATTAGAGTATGACTCGAGTAGAAACCATATGGGTCTGACAGCACCATGCCCGGTATACAATCTTTTGGATATTAAATGGATGAGGGACCATAGGTACACGCTAATTGATGACAGATAGGTCCAATAGATTAGATTCCCCTGTATCGTTTGGGGACTACAACGTAGTAGCCTAGTACGTCCGTAATCAATGAATCAAGTGAATTATTATGGATATAATAATTCACTGAGTCAGAATAAGTTCTAACAGGTGTGACTCACGGCTAGCTCGATATTGGGCCTAAAGTATCACACATATGATAGACATTGCGATGAGTACAGGTTCAGATATGAGATATCCGCTGGAGCTCATATCTTATTAGATATCCAATAAGCCCTTATTGGATCCTATAAATGAGATCCAATAAGAGCCCATGAGAGATTATTGGATACAGGTCCACTAATCTAAGAGGCTTGGGTAGTTGGATGGAGATCGAATACCCAATATAGCAGGATCCATTAGGGTTAAGTTGATAAGGGACCTCTATAAATAAGAGGGAACCTGGTGGTTCATAGGCTAGTCTTTTTTGTTGCCTCTCATATTCTCCTCTCCCCTCTCCACCTCAAAGTAGGCTTGGAGATTTGAGGAGTGTTATCGCAGCCATGTTGTGTGGATCACTGCTAAAGAGGAGGATTCTTGACCTCCTTCACATTCTCCTAGAGATATGTAGGGATTCAGAATATATGATTTCCTAGGTAACACAATATCTCTCCCACATGGATTTTCTATTTTGTGGATTTTTGTGCAACAATCTTATCACATGATGAACATATATTTGGGAATTAAGGATTTTATGTTCTTCTATGCATGTGATGTCACCCCAAGATTTCCCAAACATAAATCACTATCCAAATCTTCACACTTATTAGCTGAGGAGGAGAATGAGAGAGGAGAATAGGAGGTGTCAACCAAAAAGTCTAGCCTATGACCCTTTAGTTCTTTCTTATTTATAGAGAACCCCTGTCAACTTAACCCTAATAAATCTTACCCTATCAGGTACCAGATCTTCATCCAACTACTCAAGCATCTTATATTAGTAGGTCTCTAACCAATAATCTCTTATTAGCACTTATTGGATCTCATCTATAGAATCCAATAATTTAGGAGCTTAATAGATATCTAATAAGATATGGGCTCTAATGGATATCTCATATTCAACCCCTACTACGTCATTAGAACACCTACCATATGTGTATGACCTCTAAGCTCAATATCAAATTGCCGTGAGTCATACTGTTAGAACTTTTTTTGGTTTAAAGAATTATTATCTCCAAAATAATTCACTTGACTTATTGACTACTTAAAGTACTAGGCCACTCACGCCACAATCCATAGACAATACAAAGGAATCCAATCCTTTGAATATATTTGTCCTAAATTACTATGTATCTATAGTCCATCATTCATCTAATATCCTAGAGGTCATACATTAGACATGGTGCTATCAAACCCATGCGGTTTCTCCTTAAGTCTCACTATAATCGGATTCTCTTGGAGAACTCTTTCTTTAATCCCAATGACTTTAGCCAATGATTTGTTTTGAGCAAGAACACATGAGATATTTGTCTCATAATATCGAGAGCGGATGATCTTTTATCGACACTCAATAGCCCTCGTGAGATTAGTTGACACTTTCGATGACCGGGTTGTACTTAGATCTAAAACTTCCAAACATATAAGTTTGGTATCAAATAGTGGAGTACTTATACAAAGCATCCTTGGTGTCTCAAATCTAAGGACCAGGGTACATCATTGGGATAATAAGAATTGTTGTCCTGATAATAATGTATCATTAACCATCTAGCATTTTATGGCGGATCAATTAGTGAACTCGTTCTCAATGAGCACCTGGCAATGTAGCCCTAGTGTCCCCATACGAAAGTAGCTATAAGATTAATTACCTCTATCTTATGGACGGGTATATAGCATACCAGTCTGGGTGTTAGGTTATCTCGATGTCCCTCTCGAGTAATCTATGACCAAATTATTTATGGTATGTATTTTAAAAGTGAATCCTGTCTCATTATCATGATTTGCTACACGATCTGATTTTTTATTGTACATATCCATAGATATCATAATATATATATATATATATATATATATATATATTTATATATATATATATATATATAAATATATATATATAAATATATATATATATAATAACAAATAATAAAAAAGAAAATATGTAATAATAACAAGCAAAAGAAGAGGCTGTCATGTCATAATACGCTATCACTTATGTGATTGACTTGCAAGACACCTATGACTAGTAATCTCTTACTTAACATAAAGCTAATCACCTATGTGTGTCATCATCCTCCGACGCCTGTGGTGACGCTTCATAGATAATCTGAGACAACGACTTTGTTAATAGATATGCCATATATCAATCGACTACATACTATTATTTTTATGGTTGATGTGGTAAAATGGATAAAAAATAAAATCGCCTTCTTGTTTACAATGGTATAGTCACATGAGAGAAGAAGAAATCTTACCTATTAGCCATAATGATTTGTAATGTATCCTCTAAGTATTGTCATATTGTGCGTTGTTATCGATGGCAATACAACCTGGACATTAATCATTCGATCGTCATGAGCTTCGAGCTCCATTCAAGGCCTTTCTAAAAGCAAGTCATCGATGACACCGATTCGTCATAGTGGTGGAGATCTTGCTAGATACCTACAAAATCTCACCATGCATAAATCTAATTTCTTCACTTATTTTATCACTATAATCTTATAAAAATATTTTTAACATATTTATTATAATAAGCCAATATGTAGTTAATTCTATATGCAACTTTCGGATGATCTTCCAATTATAATTAGTCAATTGCTCGATTCTTTACTGACTTCAAAAAAAATTGATTTATGAAGTTTTAATTACTAAATCACTTCCAATGTTATGAGTTTGCTTAGATTATGATAATATAATTCTATGTTATGTTAAGGGAAGGATCAGATCAATTTTATACAGATACCACATGGAGGTAGGGGGGCAAAATTGAAGTAAATCATTCTTATTCAACCAGAGGAAACTTATAATTTATAGGCTTCATAACAAAGATTTAAATGCTTAAGTAATTTTTTTAAAGCATTAACAATTGAAGCTATAAGAAAAATTATCATCATGCTAACTTGGAGTTAATTGCACCATATTTTGTGGAGATAAATTTTTAATAGTAAAAGTGTCTAGTAGGGAGTAGATATCAAACAAAAGTATTAAAATAATATATTAATCAAATATCATATATATAATATCAGATTTCAAGAAATGAGAATAAAAGAGTATATGGATTAATTGTTCGTAAATCATAAGGACTCTTTATAAAACGTAATCAATATGCACATATATCACGCTATAAGTATTGAGATATAAATCATATATCCAATAGAAGGACTATATAATAATGCTAACAACTAATGAAATGATATTATCCCTTTAAACGAATGTGGATATGCTTATCATAATTGTTGATGAAGGAACTCATTAATAATCTGATAATCCCTAAAGAGAATTGTGCACTTTTTATTCATTTGTTATTGTAGGGAATAATATCCATTTATATATCACTTTCGTCCATTTATTGGTGTATTCATGCATAAATTCAAAATAATATTTATATATTAGAAAGAAAGATGATTTAATCATTATATGCAAGATATATAATTATCAAAGATATCAAAAAAAAAGAGATTCATTCTTATAATATAACACTTGAGATTCGATCCGTATGTGATGATGATACATCCATCTGTATCTCCTTTCAGAAGTGCATCATTAACTTTGTCTAAGACATCCTCTTGTCGATGTACCATTAAATCAATAGAAATTTACTATGTCAAGGGAATCAATAAGATTTAATTCAGTCTCTGAAACTATAGCCAAAATCCATATTAAGATAGCATAAAACTATCAACAAAACCAGCTAAATTATGAATTCTAACCCGCTTAGCTGTACCTATCTTTTGCTGGGCCACTAACTCATGCTGCCACATAAGTCTCAAAATCAATCTCAAAACAGTGATCTTTCCAATGCATCATTATATATCAAAACAATTATAGAAACCAGAAAAGAAATCCATATCCCATGGATCTATCTAAACATCTTATTTATCTTTGATCATGAAATGAAACGATGAGACAAAAGTCATGAAATGATGAGAAAGAATTACTTTAATGGAACATAAATGAAGACATTAATGTGAGGATCTCTAAACATGAGATGCTCACCATCTCTCGGGATGTAGGACAATCCTATTTGCATCTTCATCTTCTCCTCTTCATGCGGAAAAACTTAGGACAGTTGATCCATATGCTCACAATTGCAAGAACATTATCTTGCATCTAACGAATCTCACACATGACATTGAGTGTATTTCGGAATACATTTGAAATGTTATTCATCAGTTCAATACACATTTTAAATATGAATTAATGTATGATAATTTTTGTAAAATCATATTTGACCTACAAATTTATTACATTGTAAATACTCAAATATTGATGCTATCATAGGATAGCATTAGTATTTTAGCATCTGCAACATCCTAATATAATTTTTTTAATTTTAAAAGTATCTCGTTATATTATCTAATGTCATAATATTACTAATTATATCTTCTATGAGGTAAAATTTTATTTATTTATAAATATTATTTTATATTTATTTATATAATTATATTATTTATTTATTATATACTTGTTGGGTCATATAATTTTTTTATAAGATTACTCACATTTATTTTTACTTACTTATTCATCTAAAAAAAAAATATTTATTCACTTTTTAAATTTGTCATATGATGTTTAATTTATTTTTAAAATATAATTTTATAAAATAATATTTATGTCAATATATATTTAAAATATAGTTTTCATCTATTATTCATCAAGCATTCAAAACATTCCATAAATATACATTTACTCAAACCTCTTTTGTAAAAACACATTAAAAAATATAAATGTGTTCTCAAACACATTCATTTTAATTACACTAATTTCACAATTAGGAGTTTTCAAACGGATTTGAACTATATCATTAAAAGCGTAAGATATTATAAACTAGAACCTTTTGGACTTGGTCGAATAGGTTTAAAATTAGTTAATTTGGTTTGATTAATCTTTTTTTTTTATTTTAAATAAGTTTTGAAAATATAAATTTTAAAATGAATTAGTTCGATTTCATTTGATGAACCAATTCAATTTAATTGAATAGAAGAACTTTTGGACTTTTGATCTAATTGGATGGACATTCTCAAAAGATTTACATCACAAATATGATTATAAATAATTTTTTTTAAAAAATAAGATATGGTAGCAATCCCTAAGAAAGTTGATGTTACAGGTTGAGGGTCTATCATTGCAACAAATTACTCTATTATAATCTGCCATTAGAAATTGTTGTTTGTGATGATCCCAGCCCCTGCTTCATAAACATGTCAGCATAAAATCTATAATTATGCTATATCTAAAATAATGGAATTAACTTATATACCAGGATTGAAATCAAAGTGTATAGATCTAATTACGATGTACTTTTGATGTCATCTCCTAAGAGATCTCGCTGATCTCGCATGAAACATGCCTTTTAATCCAAGATTGCTGCAAACACCATCGATCCAAAGTTGCGTGCACTGCCGCCCAGGGAAGGAGTAGATCCTTTCTCCTCTCTTCCTATCTTTTCACAGGACCCACTAAGAGTGATGGATTTTTAGGGGAAAAGGGTTTTGGAAAAAACTCAAATCCCTCAACGGAGAGGTGCGACATCGATTTAATGCCAACGCTTTCCCAAACCCTAATGGTCCTGTCCTTTTATAGGCGAGAGTAGAGGGTCTATGATGAGATCTCAGGAGATTTCCTCCCATCAAGGTTATCTCTCCCGATGAATCGTTCCGTAGTGGACTTAGTGCTAAAATATCTGAACGGAACCTAATTAGTTATTATATTATATATCTTATTCAATTATAAAAGGCCACATATTCTAACATTCTCCCACTTGGCCCATTAATTGATAAGATATAAAAGAGATATTCAAAATCAAAATAAACAAAATAAAATTTGTTTAAAAAATAATTTTACCTAATTGGATTCCAAGGAATTTTAAAAATTATTTTATACATGACCATGTTTTAAAATAAGCCAATAAGTCTAATAAATACAATAATACTATATTAAGTCTAACTATCAATGCGAGTCATAGCGGTTGTATTTCATCAATGTCATACTCCCTTCTATCTAGTACAACATTGTTAGTCTTTCCTAATATAGTCTATAACGACCCCTATAATTTGTCTTGTCAAGACAATCCTGTTATTACATTTAACCATAATATGCATAAACATAAATATAAATAGGATAGCAGTAAAACAGATAACTTTAATTAAGCAAGAAGAATGTCAATAATAGCATCCACATAAACATGCATCACCATATCCTTTATAATTTGCTTCACAAGCCCCATTCTAAGAACATGTTCTTTTTGAATATTTTACAATCGTAAGGCTTTTGTCAATGGATCAATAATCATTATAGTGGTGCTCAAGTTCTCAATTGTTACTTTTGGACTCTTTTTCTAATGACCAAGTACTTTATCTCAATGTGTTTGGAACTACTAAAGTACTTTTGTCATTCTTAGATAAGAAAACTATTATAGTGTTATCACAAAATATCTTCACGCCTGGCAATTGAATTCCACTACACCAAGTCCCGAGATGAAATTTTGCAACCATATAGTTTGATTTGTGGCCTCAAAGCATGCCAAATTTAGCTTCCATTATTGATGATGCAATAAGCGCATTGTTTTTGCACTTTTCCAAGAAATTATCCCACCGCCTAACATAAATACAACTCCGGCGTACTTTAATCGGTCGAGGCAATTTGTAAAATCAAAGATCCTAATATCCTATCACATCAAGCTGATCCGGATCTCCTCAGATGTGAGCATATAATCCTTTTCGTCCCTTTTGTAGATATATCTCATTACTTTCTTTGCAACTTTCCAATGTGTCATTCCCTGGGTTGTTTTGTATCTTCCCAAAGATTGAATCGCAGTAAAACCGATATCCGATCTTGTACAAGTTTCAGCATACAATAGACTAAAAGAATATTCTTTTCATTTGATTCTTTTCTAAGTCATTTCTTGGGCAATCGGTTTTGACTGAATTTTTCACCTCTAGTAATCATACATCATTGGCTGAGCAAAGCTACATATTAAATCTTTCCAAAATATCATTATATCCTTTCTGAGACAATCCTAATAATCTTTGAGATCTATCCCTCAATATCTCAATACCAATAACATAGGTTGCCCTATTCATATTCGTAACCATCTTAAAGTTCTTATTTAGAAATATCTTGGTTTCTGTGCAATAAACCAAGATCACTAACTGCAAGTAAAATATCATCCACATATAAGACCAATATAATAAACTTGTTCTACCTACTTCAGATATATACACCATCAATAGTGTTTTCCTTAAACCAAGGGAAGTAATGGTATTATGAAATTTTATATATCATTGTTTGAAGCTTGTTTAAGGCCATAAATGGATTTCTTAAGTTTATAAGCCTAATTTTCTTTTCCCTTTCAATGAATCCTTCAGTTATTCCATATAGATTTCCTCATCCCATCCCCATTCGTAAATGTTGTTTTCACATTCATCTAATGCAACTCAAGATCATAATGAGCTACCAAAGCCACGACGATTCTTAATGAGTTCTTTCTTGAAACTAGAGAAAAAAGTCTCATTATAGTCGATATCTTCCTTTTTGAGAAAACCTTTGGCCACAAGTTTGGTTTATATCGCTCGATATTGCCCCTTTGAGTTACGTTTTGTCTTTTAAAGAACCATTTACAACCGACTTTTACAATCATTGGGCAATCTAACGAGATCCCGCATCATCATTCCGACCATTGATTTTAACTCTTATTTCATCAGATCATACCATTTTTCTAATCGTTATTTTCTATGGCTTCAAAAAACGATAAGGGGTCTCTTTTATTCCTATCTCATAATCTAATTCTTGTAGATATTACTCATAATCATCGAAATGGCATGTTTTCTTTTCCTTTGAGATCTTCTCAAATCTGCCAATTATGATTGTGTTCTACAAGATCATCAAATAATTTTATATCAACATCATGTGAGAGTTCTTCGATGTTATTTTGTTATTCACCCCTCATCAATACTCTCATTGATTTGAGGGAACAACAATCATTAATTGGGAGATGATATGGAGAATTAACCCAATCTTCTCGATATCAAAATTAATCCTTCGAGATTTTTCTTACCCCCATTGATTTCGCCATTTTTCAAGGAATTTTGCATTACCGCATTCTACTATTCTCACACTATGATTAGGGCATAAAAATCTGTATCCCTTGGATTTTTCTAGATAACCAACAAAATATCCTGAAATAGTTCTGGATCCAATTTCTTTTTATGTGGATTGAATACTCTTTATCTCTCAGGAGACACCCCCAAATATGTAGATGTCTTAGACTGGGCTTCCATTGGGTCTATAACCCAAAATGGAGTTTATGAAACTGACTTGGTAGGGAACCCCTGTTCAAGATGTACATAGCCGCCCAAGAGCTTCAATTCCACTCAGCAATGAGGGAATAACTCATCATGCTCCTAACCATATCCATCGTGAGTAATGTTTTCTGCCTTTCAAGAACACAATATTAAGGGCACACAGGGGTAATGCATGTTATGACAAATACCCCCGTTGTTCTAGGAATCTAGCAAAAGGGCCAATATCCCCTAATTCAGATCCATCATATCTGCCATAAATTCACCTACCTACTCACGATTTGACAATTTTACTTTTTTTATCTAATTGTTTTCAAACCCTCATTTATATACTCTATAGTATCAATGGCTTGAGATTTTTCATGTATTAGATAAACGAGTCATATCTAGACAGATTATCTATAAATGTGATGAAATATTTTTCTCCACTAAAACAACGAATATGGGGGGTCCATGATACAAATGAATAATTCAATGAGTTCTACTTTTTGTGGCATTTTTCTTTATATGTTTAGTTTGCTTTCCCTTAATGCAATCTATACAAAACATCAAAAATCAATTGAAGTCTAAATGTTCCAAAATATTATTCATACTTAATCTTTTCAATTCTTTCCTTGGAGATATACCCCAACGCCTATGCCACAATATAGAAGATCTTTCATTATTAAAACTATTTTTTAATCTAACATTTGATTGTAGGGTCATTAATGTTTTTTGCAAAACTCAAGATCCAAATTAATTCTATACAAACCATCATAGAGAATTCCGTAACCAACTTTTATTGAATCATAAAACATACTGAGTTTGCCACTACCAAAAGAAAGACAATATCCTAACTCATCAATTCTAGAAAGATAAAATAAATTTTTTAGAAATTGTAGGAACATAACATGTGTCAATAAGATCCATCAAGTGGTCCCCCTCTAAACAGTAGATGATAAGTTTCCATTGATATCACTTTCGCTTTAAGACGATTTAATGATGAATCTTTCATGTTTTTTGGTTTCCGAATTGAAAGAAATCCTACATATTATTTTGTAATATTAGTTGAAGCACCAAAATCATGATTCAAACACACAAAGGTCGAGTTGATACATTTTTCGAAACCAAGTCATGATTTAATACAAATCTTCTTCTGTCGGTTCTTGCCATAAAAAGAAGTAATTTAATAAATGCTTTCTTTCATTAGTCCGCTTAACATTTCCGCATCTGCAAATTTCTTTGATTGATAATGCTTCAACTTTTCTTATTACCAGCTCCCTTGAAAATGGTCTGACATTATGTGGAACTTTTCCTACCTTAGTCTCAAACCTTCCCGAACACATCTAGTCAACTCATTCAAGTCCCACTTATCCTTATTTTGTGTTGTAGTGAATCTTGAATGTAATGAATTGAGAAGGAAAAGAATTGAGAATAAATTGGATTTATATGAGATTCATCAACATTTATACCTAATATTTAAGTTTTACAAACTTTGTTAGCCATATTGAGATATGATCCTCAATTCCTTTAGTGCCATTATAGAGCCAGAGTCGGGCTTTTCATTAATGTGCCGTATAATGACTTATCGACAGATTTAAATCTAATCTTTAATAACCTTTAAATATTCCTTTAAATGGGGGTTGCACCCAGAAAAGTTTTTTTGTTATTTGCAATTGTCATTCTTATAAACATTAAACTTAAGTCCATCGATCTTTCCTAAGCTTCCCTCATTTCATTTATTTGTTCTATAGTAATTTCATTAGTCAAGTCTCAGGCTTTCAAACAGTAATGCTAAATCAAGATCTAATAAAAGTATGAATTTCCACATGCTCTAACCATTCTAAATAATTTGATCCTAGATAGTATAGGGACACTGAAGCATATGAATGTATATAATGGAATACTTCAATTGAAAAAAAAAATATAGAATAACACTAATGCTTTGAGTTTATCAAGAATTGATTAACTATTGATATCATCTATATTACACCTTTGGGTGAAATATTGACATATCTAGTATTCACTCAAGAATATTTATGGAGGACTGATACCATCTTTGTGGAATAGTGTTGTTACTTCCCTTGGAGTATACAACCCTAAACTATAAGGATATCCAAAAAAAAGTATCATTCTACAATCATATAATTATTTGAATTAGATTCTCCTTTGGGATTATCTAAATCTCCTAATTATATGTGCCATTATGAATATTATTTTCTTAATGTCATTTAGGACTAATTCTTAATATTATTTTATAAGTCATTAGTCCAGATAACTTTTAGTGGCTAAAAACTAATGCAATAATATAAAATAGAAATATCCTATAAATGACAAAACTTTTATTGTAATTATATCACAAAAGTTTATCATCCTAGGCCACTATGGCGACTACTAGTCGATAAAACTTAGGGAAAATGAATTATAAATAATATTCATCAATTTCTTTAATTTTGCCAAGCAAACAATAATAAAATGACCAAAATAATTATTGAATATTGATGTTATGAAGTTCAATAATAAATAACAATAATAATTATTGAACATTAATGCTAAGTAATTTAATAATAAATAATAATTATTATTGAATATTAATGCTAAGTAATTCAATAATAAATAACAATAATAATTATTGAATATTAATGCTAAACAATTCAATAATAAATAATAATAATTATTGAATTATTAATAATATAAGTAATTCAATAATAAATAAATAATAATAATTATTGAACATTAATAAAACTCTTATATGATAATCATGATAACATATAAATCATGCCTTCATGTGAAAGGTAAATATTATTTCATAATTTCATATATATACATGTGAATAAAATAAATAAAAGTCAAAAAAACAATAATTAGATTTTAAATTTTATTTATCACATGCAAAATCAATAATTCATATGAGAAAAACTATAAAGTAAACCATAATTTATATTTTTTAATCAAAAATTAAATCCAAATCAAATCAAAAAATATAATTATGATTAAAAAATTAATCATAATTATAATAAATCATATTTATCAATTTATAATTGAGAATATGAATTAAATTTCTCAATTTTTGATAAAACCAGAAATATTTGAAATGTTATAAATCAGAAACGCTAATGTGAACTATAATTTTGGCATAAATTAAAAACCCGAGGGTAAAACCATAAACATGTTGACGTAATATAATCTGAAATTACTAAATTTACAAAGGGTAAAACTGTAATTTTGCAAAAATCTAGCCTTGAGGGCAAAATCGTAATTATGCCAAAACCCTAATCTGCCTTCGCCGGCCGCCACCTGTGCGGAGCTGCTGGCGGCCACCCATTGTGCCGCCAGTTGGGCGCCATGGTCAGGGGTAAGGATCGGGTTGCCGACGTGACAGTTCAACATTGTCAAGTTTCTGGCTCACGCACGCCGCTGGGTCTCATCGCTCACGACGGGCCGTTGTCAGAAAAGGTTCCTGCCCGCGGGTGGCTGCTGCCACGCGGTCGCGTCGTGGTAACGACCAACTCATGCACGACGCCACTTGGGTTCCCTCATCTGCAGGACAACCATCGTGATGGACGGGATTCGGTGGTGTCGTGCCGCATTGCATGGACGAAGTTCCGTGATGCCCGCGATGGGACGGGTTCTGTGGATGCGACGCTACCCAAAATTGTCAGCAGATTCGGCAGCAAAATCAATGGGTGACCATTGCTATTTAGCAATTCTTGAAGATGAAAGTAATTTTACGATCAGAATTTTTTTTTTTATTCAATGCATTTGATTTCAAGAATCGCCTCGATACCAATTTCAAGCATAAAATCTATAATTATGCTATATCTAAAATACAAAATTAACTTATATGGGATTGAAATCAAAGTGTATAGATCTCAATTACGATGCGTGATCTTTTGATGCCATCTCTTCTGAGATCTCGCTGGATGCGCTATGCACCGTCTTTAATCCAAGATTGCTGCAGCTAGCCACCGATCCAAAGTTGTAGTAAACCGCCGTCGTCTGCAAGGAGGAGTAGATCCTTTCTTCTCTCTTCCTATCTTTCCACAGACCCACTAAGAGTGATGGTTTTTATGGAGAAAGGGTTTTGGAAAACTGAAACCAGTGCGATCAGATGCGAATGCCAACGCGCTCTCTCAAACCCTAACGGTCCCGTCCTTTATAAAGTAGAAGAGGGTCTACGATGAGAGATCTCAAGAGATTTCCTCCCATCAAGGTTATCTCCGATGGTGAATCAGTTCAGAGTGGACTTAGTCTTATTATTATAATATCCTCAACCAAACCAATTAGTTATTATATTATATATCTTATTCAATTATAAAGGCCACATATTCTAACAAAACAACCAGCCTACAATCCTATATACACTAATGGTTTTTATTTTCCATTGAAAATGTTTTTGAGAGACAACATGTTACTTTACATGCAATCTGTTTTGTATTGATGATGAGGATATATGTAGTGATGATGTATAGAAAATCGATAAAAGATTCATACAAATCAGCAAGGGATTGTTAATGAAGAATAACAAAAAAAGAAAAAGAGTTCATACTTAAACAAGAGAGTAAAACCAAGAAGAGAGTAAAAAACAAAGAGTGAATTGAACTTGTCGAGTTTGGTTGGTAAGGATCTTAAGATTTTGGTTGGGTTGGTGGTATTTTATAAATTAAAATTAGAGGATCGAACCATTTGAACCGAATCGAATATGAGTATCCTCTTAAAAAAAAAATATTTATGATATTTAAAATTAAATTATTGATGAATTGATTCACCCTAATTTTTCGACTAATGAACACCTTTAATCGTGTGACACGAAGTTAGCAGTCCATACCTTAAAAACAACAAAACAACCTGTAAAATGCTTTCCTCTTCTCTTCAATGTCATAATTTTTTCGCTTCCCATCACTGCCTTAATCTCCTAACGGTTTAAGAGTATGTTAGTTTGAAGAAGTCCATAGTCCCACATCGAAAACTAGGTTTGTTATCTCCTATTGGAACTATAAATAAGGGTTTGGGGCTTTGAAGTTTAAACACTACAAGAGGCTACTTACAAGAAAAACCTGTGGTTTGCTTTGGGTTTAAGTCCATACTTAGTTCAATAGTTTGAGCTTATAGTTGAGGTTTCTTGTTTAGTATTTTGGTGTTTTATGGCCTAGGAACATCTTCCTAAGGCATTTGTAATAGTCTCTTTATAGTAGTGATTTGCTCCTCTTCGCTTCCGTGGATGTAGGTCAAGGTTAATTGAACCCGAATCAGATGTTCTGGTGTCTTTTTTTTTATTCTTTCCGCTTTATTGTCTTTGTCGGGTTGCCAAAATTACCCTTTGGTAAATTTCGTGGAGCTAACTCTAATAAACCCGTATCGTAGCCCGGTTTCGGATCTTTTGGCAACAATGATAATATCAAATATCGCTGTCGAAATTCGGCTTTAAAATGTCAACAAATGTGGCAACTTAAGATGCAGGTCATTCTGGTTCAAGAACGGAGTTGATTTGGTACCACAGGTGAGGCTGAGAACATTCGGATGGTACGCCAAAAGGAAGATCTTGCAGGTATGGATAAGAAGGCCCGATCCAAAGATTATTCTAAATATCTCGATGAGGTTTTACGGGAGGTAGCTATAGAGACTACTGCTAAGAACATGTGGGACAAGCTTAAAGCCTCAGTAGGCGAAGAGGACAGAAAGAATCGTCTCTACTTAAAGCGAGTTTGTATATGCTTCGGATGACCGAAGGTGCATCTATACTCTCATATCTTGATAAGTTTGATTCTTTTGGTTATGGATTTAGAGAATATAGATGCAAAATTGATGATGAGGATAAGGCCCTATTACTTTTATGTTCTCTTCCCCAATTTTAAGCATTTTCGATGATACTATGATTTATGGAAAAGAAACAATTTCGTATCAGGAAATTAAATCTGCACTAAAATCTAAGGAGCAGATAGATAGAGATATCACTGGGGAAAGTAGAGAGAATTAGGCTGAAGGTCTGGTTTTTAGGGGGAGAATAGAGAACATGGAATTTGATAGTAGTAGATCTAAATCTAGATCTAAATCAAGACATAGAAATTTGGAGTGTAGATATTGTCATGAAAAATAGGGCATATTAAATCTGGATTGCTTTTAAATTGAAAAATAAATTAAAGTAAAAAAAAAATTTTGTTGAGAAAACTATTGAATCTGAAGCTTAGTGTAGCATTGAAAGAATGTTGAAAATATTTTTTCTACTATGATGATGATGATGAGATCTAAAATGAATGGATTTTAGATTCGGTTGTTCTTATCGCATGTGTCCTAATAGGGATTTGTTTTTCACATATGAATCTTGTAATGGTGGAATTATTTGACGCAATAATAAAGCATGTGATGTTGTTGGTAGAGGTACAATCCTAATTAAAATGCATGATGGTATTATGAGGACTCACTAATGTTAGACATGTTCTGATTTAAAAAAAAGAATCTCATCTCTTTAGGCACTCCTAGAGGCCTTGGGTGTAAAATAACAAACAAAGGTGGATGACAAAGTTTCTAGAAATGCCCTTTGTTATTAGGAAAGCTTATAGGTCTGGTAGCTTATATATTTTACAAAGGAACTACTATCACAGATCAAGGTTAGCCTTGGCCATCATCATTGTCCGATTCTCACATCACCAAATTATGGCATATGTCGTTTGGGTGGCATGAGCGAAAAATTTGAGCATATTGACCAAAGGGTCTACTTTATGTGACAAAGTACTTGGGCCCTTTGGATTTTTGTGAACATCAAGGCTTTTGGAAAGCAGAAAAGAGTCACTTCAACCTCCTATAGTTCACAAACGAAGGTACTCTTGACTATATTCATTCAGACCTTTAGGGGTCTAGCTTCATGTTCACCTAAGGGTGGTGCCGTGTATATGTTGATTTTTCATTGATGATTATTCCAGAAAGTTTGGTTTATTTTTAAGCCATAAAATGATGTTTTTTTCTAATATTTAAACAATGGAAGGTTTTGATTGAGAAGCATACATGTAAACAGATTGCTGCTTCAGCAGAGCAATGGCATAGAGTTTTGTGAAGGTGATTTTAATGAATTTTGTAAAATGAATGAATCGTTAACATCAAAGACTGTTAGGGATGCCCTCAAGAAAATGGTGTGGCTTGTAACAAAGATGAACAGAACACTTTTGAGAGAGCAGGTGTATGATCTCAAATGCAGGGGTTGACAAAGGACTTTTGGGCAAAGGCAATGAATATGGCCTGTTACGTTATCAACCGCCATCCGTTTAAAGACTTAACTTTAAAACTCCCGAGGAAGTTTGAACCGGTACTCCTACTGACTCTTATTTAAAAAATTTTGGGTGTCCAGTACATGCATATAAATGAAGGAAAATTAGAGCCTCAGCTAAAAATGCATTTTCCTTGGGTATACTTCTAGGTGAAAGGATATGATTATAGTATTCTCGATCCCAAATCCCCAAAATTTGTAAATTAGAGATGTTACTTTGATGAATTATTTTATGTTATCTTCTAAAGAGGATCTACTAGCTAGCCTACAAATGATAGTGCTTAGGAAGGTGTGGAGCTTGAGATTGGTAGTTCATTCTTTTAAATCAAACTCTTCTACTTCAAAGAATAGTAGATGGTCCGAAGCTCCATGGCATAAATGATCCAAAGGAAGAGACAATATTCCCAAAGCTAAGGATACTACGGGAGAGATATTTATCACCACAAAAGATATGCAAATTTGGTTGCATATGCTTTGTCTAATTCTGAAAAGAACAAGGAAGTTGGTGAGCCTACTCTCCTACCCGTGATACATTTTTTGTGATAATTCCGCCAAGTGGTTGATCGGATGAATGAAGAAATTGAATCTCCATCGGAATAGAACTTGGGATCTTGTGAAGCTACCTTGGGTAAGAAAAAATTGTTGGATGCAAATGGGATACCATTGTTGGGGAAAGGTCCTTGTTCGAAAAATTCATACAAAAGGACAATCTGATATGCTTACGGGCTCTTCCTAGGTTTAAGCTTCAAGCGCTTTGGACTTGGTTGTGTTCATTGTTGGTGATTGCCCATTGGGGCTTTATGAAGAAGGTGGAGCAAGTTTGTTGGGATGCGCCAAGGTGAGATTTGTTAGTTTGACAAGTCCCATAGTCCCACGGGGAAAAGGCTTTGCTATCTCTTATTGGAACTATAAATAAGGGGCTTGGAAAAGCTTTGAATAAACACAAGAGGCACCACAAGTGGTAACACAAGAAAACCTAAGTGTTTAGGTTTAAGTCTATAGTTTAATAGTTTGGGCTTGAGTTGAGATTTTTCTTATTTAGTATTTTGGTTTTTATCGCTTAGAAACATCTTCCAAGGCATTAGTCTCTCTTTATAGTAGTCAGTCTCTTCGCTCACATGTAGGTCAAGCTTAATTGAATCGAACCACGGAATCGCAAGTTCTGTCGCTTTTATTATTTCTCGCCATTATTGTTTTGTCGGGTTGCCAAAATTACCCTTTTGGTAAATTTCATGGGGCTAGCTCTTAACAAAATAATTAGGAGTCCCCAATAATTTAAATTAATAATGATATTTTATTTATGTCTAATTAATTGTTATTTCAAATCCAATTCAAGAAATCATCCCTATAGCCTCAAACTCATCATACCTGCAAGTTCAGTCAAGCCCCTATTATTCAACATCAAAGTTTAGAAAATCTTAAAAATACCCTTAATTAATTCTTGTAAGAAATCTCCAAGGTGCTGTTGCTGGGGATGCTGACGACGGTGACGGTGGTCGTTGGGGGGCCGTAGTCGACGTGAAACCAAGTGCAGGTGCTATCATCATTCTTGGTTCATCGCTGCTGGCAGTGGCAACAGCAAGAAGAGGAGGAGGAGGGAGGAGCAGAGGGGGGGATGGGAGGAAGCTTATGCAGGGTGGAACGAACCCACATGGGTGGATGGAGACATGAGAGGTTTATTTGAGCTTTTTAGGTAAAGGAGCTGGTAGAACAGATTCGTTCTGTTTTCATGCTTATAAATGTGTTAAGACATGTTTTGCTTAATTCAAACTGGTCAAACTACTAGAGTAAAAAAAAGAAAAAAAGAAATGTAGACTATATAAAATTATTATTCTTAAAAGAACATACATTAGTCTTTGATGGTTTTGATATTTTGAGAAAAAAAAAGAAGAAGAAAACTGTTTAAAGATATTTAGCTAACTTAGCTGTAAAGACTTTGATGGTTTTAAAAAAGTCTTTTAGCTTAAATTTTTATCTTTATCATTTATTCTTTATATTAAAAAAAATCAAAATAGAATCTTTATGATCTATGAGAAAGGATTGTATAAATATTTATACTAGAGATAAAAATAAAAAATACTTGAACATATTCAAACTTGAATGATAGAGGCGTGTCTAATCTTCCGACGAGTCATTTGACTAAACAAGCTCGTGAATGAAGTGGAAAAATGTTTCATCAACTTGTGACTGTCATGAGAAGGAAACAACAACGGCCATGAAGATTTAACTCAACATAGACAAACTGTCCATGATGAAAGAGAGATAACAATATGAAATAGCAACACCTGATCGTCCCATTCAAAACCTATTATTCATGCTAAACTCAGCGAGTGGAATGCATTTAGTCAAACTGTATCACCGAAGAAGAAACAATTCCATAGCTTTGGTGCAATTGATGCATCAGAGCGTCGACATGTAAGGAAAGATCGGAGGCATCCAAAGCTTACATCTTTGATTCTATCAACTTTTTTTATAGCTCATTCTCCTCTCAGCACATAGCTAGCTGAATGGCAACACCTGCAATGAAACTGTCCAAGGCCGAAGGTGTGATGGATGGCGTTGAGGTGCGTTTCGTTCTCTTCCGTTGCAAGGGACCTACCTCAGGTATGAGGTGAGATTTGGAAGAGCAATCTGATTTTATAAATAATATTCAATCCGATAAAATTGAAATCGCATGCAGAGAATATTAGTATGATCCTTGTGCATACACATTCGATATTCACATCCGATATAATTGAAATCAACAGAATAGAATGAGAGGATGACCCACAAAACTAATAATTTCAAAAAAAATGTCTGTGTAATGGATGAACAGTAAGCAAATTTATGTTGGAGTTCCAGATTTGAAAACATGCCTTCAACTTTTTGACTGGCTGAAAGATGCGTCCTCAAATCTATCATGATTTTAATTTAACCATAGGAGTACAATGGCTGAGAATTTAAAAATAAAAGTTTTACTTTTACATATAATATTTGATTTTAGAGTTCATATATTGATCAATCACATTTTAATTTTGATTTTGAGCTTTGATTATTTATTGTTGTTTATTTCTTATTTTATTTTTTATTGAACCACAATATTTTATGGAAAAGTTTGATGATCCATTTTGTCCATATTGTGAGAGAAAAATCATCTTAGAAAACAATGGCTTTTATTTTACTAGGATGTTGTTACTCAATAGCTGATATAGTATATGTTACTCAATAGTGATATGGTGCTCAAGCTTTGGCGGCACCGTCATGACGCCAACGTCATCCAGACCCTCCGTTACCTGGCTCTGTTGTCCGAGAGCTCAGACAAAAGAAGATATACCACACGCCCCATCTCAGGAGCTTCAAGGTGCTGGGTTTAACGAAAGTTCATATGTCTCGAACCGACCCATCAAAGGGTCGATCTCATCTCTCGAGGGAGATAGTCAGCCGGACAAATAAATCGACGCACCATTAGGCCTCACCCCTCAAGAGTAAAAACCTTGGCTGGCCTCCTCACCGAGAGGAGGCAAGAAAAAAAAAGGAAAAATGCAATCTCTCTCTAATTACTTGCTTTTGGTTTGAGGGCTGGCCGTACCACCATTGGAGGCCATTTTTTAAGGTGAAGGCATCTTACCATCACCTGAGGGACTCGCATGGTAGCCATCTGCCTGCACCAAGGAGTTTGCCACTAGCCCCTGACCCACTACAATGCCAACCAAAGACTCCTTCCCAGAGCCTGCACCATCATCCCACCTCACCGGCTTAAAGCTCCCAACACCTACCATGGATCTAGCTACCACTCACCAAACATGAGATATTTGTTGTCTAACATTTTGATGCTTAGGTTGAGGGCCTCCTTATTTCTGCCGAATCCTCTGCCTCGAGATTCCGGCACGATAATGATGCTGGTCGCCTTCTTCGTTTTTTTGTAACGGCGATCCACCATATATGCAAAAGTAATGACTAGCTCTGGCCGGAGAAGTCACGGACGGGATGCTTTTAACAAGCTTCATCATAGGCGAATGGCTCCTCCCAGTGCAGGCCTATCTTCTGCTCAACCATGCCAGACGATGTCTAGAAAAGGCCCACCCAAAGGTTGAAGCACCACTCTTGGCCATGCCTAATAAAATAGTTAGCTAACTCCTTCCAACCCTTGTAGTTGGCCATGCCAGCCATTGATCTTGAAATTGCGGGTGCAGTCGGATAATCCCTCCGCCTCTACCTGTGTGGAAAAGAGGATGAAGAGGGTCTGGGGACGGGCCGATCCTAGCCCTCCTAATTCTAACACGCTTGCACCACGAGTCATGGCCACCCGGAGCAGTGAGATCCCCCCAAAGCAGTGACAGCCCCAATGAGATTGGCGCACCAGAACTGCAGCTCCTGAGCTCCACGGGTCGCCTGCCCTGAACCCATCGGAAACTGATCATAATGTCAGCCGCCTGGCTAAGCAGGGAGCAGACCATAACACTGGATGCATAGCACTTCCTCAAAAAAGGTCCCTGGCCACCACCGAAGTCCACAAGGCCACGACACTGAGAGCCCAAGGTCGACT
The DNA here is from genome assembly GCA_900464855.2 of Musa schizocarpa. NCBI lineage: Eukaryota > Viridiplantae > Streptophyta > Magnoliopsida > Zingiberales > Musaceae > Musa > Musa schizocarpa. The sequence continues at coordinate 42,808,805 of LS990922.1, read as the reverse complement.
CCCCTCGGAGGGCGCAATTCAAGACACAAACCAATCTTGTCCGGAAACCGGAAGAAGCACAGTGGAGATGTGGAGAGATGAAGACAATGGGTTTAAGACGACACCAGAGATTCTTTAATTTTTAAATCCTCAGCGCGTAGCTGCATGGCTTAGCTGAGATCAAGGGTAGAGGATGCAATGTGAGTTAAAGAAGGGAGCCAGCAATGGACAAGGGATTGAGGGGCAACATGATGGCAACTCAGTCAGACGGGTTGTCCAGCAAGCGTGAAGTCAGTTTCCAGAGGAAACAATCATTTACATCTACCATAAATTCTCGATCTACTTGATTTCGTGATGCCTCTGGATGTGTTGCTGGAAGGCCCCATCGCCTGAGGTCTACGCTAAAATAGCTGTTCAAATAAAAAGTTTTCGTGATCAGGATGATTTCTCTACCAGCTTCACTGCCAGGTCATCGACGCGTTCGGGCATGAATCGAAGATTCAGGGTATGAGTCGCCGCTCATTGTAAGTCCAGCTCCCTCGCTTCGTCATTCGCAGACGCCTCGGTTGTGCTAATGGATACCAAAGCCCAGCCTGCCATAATCATTTTGCGATTCCTGGGCTTCCTACCAGCTCAGCCAAGATCGCCTTGATAGGCCAATCTGCTTCATGATAAGACTGTTAATTTGTTGGTTAGCCTTCTGCATGAGCTCTGCCCGAGTTGTTCCATATCTTCTCTCATAAAGCACCCGGCCGGGTAATTAAAGCTCAAGCTCGAGCACG